>OX465288.1:83817580-85035591 GCA_949987695.1 Merzomyia westermanni
TCGAAGTTCTATACCCCTAAAAAAAACACCCTTTATAAATAATTTTATGAAACGTATTGGGGTCTATCAGCTATTCCGACGGAACTGCCGACGGGAGAAATATAATAGATCATGAGAGAATTCAATTGATTTAATCGGAATTTGCAAGTGAATTTCGATAAAGTCGATGGAGATCACAAAGCTCTATTACAATTATTCCCCGCCGGCATTTCCGCCGGAATAGCTGATAGACCCCATTGAATTTTTATATTTTTGCACATATGCCTTTATGCGTATGAAGTACATAGGCAGTTTTGCACAAAAAACCCTCATATCTAATATGTATATACCATTACATATATATTTGACATATTTGAAATATATATTATCCGAATACCAATTTCTGAAATAATAGTAGCTCCTAATATAGGTACATATATGAGGCTATCAGCGCAAAAGTGGTGTAACCCACAATTTTTGCAAAATGCGCTTTTTGCCTAAAATACATTGTTAACATTATGAACTTTCAATATAAAGTTTTAGAAGCTTAGCAGTAGAGCAAGAGCGGTGTACCCTCCATAAACCACTTTTGCATTCTGGCAATACTGCAGATCAGTCAGCTGTTTCTGTATGAATTGTAATGTTTTATTGTTTCGTAACGGTAATTTATTGACAATAATATTTCATCCAACGAAATATTTCAATTAATCATGGACGAAAGCGATGATACAACATCAGGTTAGTTGAAATGTTTATTACTGCAAAATAAGCAATCTTGTTCACGTTTAGGTACCTATGTATTTTTATATATTACTTAATTATTCAACATGATTACAGGTGAAGGTTTTGAAGATTCTGGCTCTGAATATCTTCCGTCCCCTACACAGATTTACCATCTATCGAATGAGGATGGTGTTGAAATTCTGGTATGTAAAAAATTCTTTTTAAGAACTTTTCAAGTTTCCGATGGACGTGTAACTAGGGTGTTGAAACATAAAAATATACAAAATGTTCCAAATCATGATCAGAGAGATCGACAAAGCTCTGTAAACAAGAATTCATTGGCCTATTTCCAGTCTAAGAATCTCATTACACTAGACATAAGAGTAATAATAGGAAATTTCTTCCTCCGGGTCTGAATATTGGACGGAAGTATTCTCTTTATAAAGACAAAACATATGAACCTGTGTTAGCTTCCATTTTCCATAAAATTTTTAACGAATGTTTTAATCTACGTTTTCCTCCACCCATCAGTGACTTGCAAAAAATGTGATATCTGCAATAACAAAATTAAGTATGCTGAGAGTGAAGAGATGGAACAAGAGTTGCAACGTGAACAAGAATTACACCAGAAAAAAACAAAAATTTTTTTAAAAGAAATATATGTTCCAGATAACTGGTTCGAAGTAATAATAACGGCTCGAAAAAGAAACCCATTTAAAGTGATATGACCGACTGCAGGTGATTTTATTTCTTCCAATGTCTAGAAAAAAATATAACAAATAGAAAAATTTCAGTAAGTAATGCAAAGGTAGAATGGTTGAAAATTCAGTGGTTAAAATTTCATAAAGACCATCCATTTTCAATTTTCTACAAGATTTCCAATAATGAAAAAGACCAGTTTGAAGAAGTCAGTTTAAAAAAAGGAAAGTCACAAACCGTAATGCTTATACAACTGGATACATTAGAAAAACCAATCATCACTGCAAAAAAGAAAAAAGACCTTCTTGAACTACTGCAATTCATTCCGCCGATTCATCATACATTTTATAATATCCTTAGAACTTCCAACAGTGACCGGAACGAAGTTTTTTTGGTGAGACATCTGAAGAATCACTCTAGCTCTGTATTATTTTTATTTTTTTCTAATAAAACTTGTCCTCATATGATGTATCCTGTTTATTATTTTATATACGACCAAAATGTGATAAATGTAAAAGTGGTGTAACCCACTTTTTTTTTCTTTAATTATTATCTTTATCACATAAAAATATACAGATATTGCAGATTTTGAAGTTCTTTTTATAAATTGAAAACAAAACAATTAAAATAATATTCACAAACAAAATTTTATTCAAAAGAAATTTATGCAAAATTTATTTCCTCATTATCTTCCAATGAAGTTAACTGGGGTTACACCACTTTTGCGCTGATAGCCTCATATATAAGCGTTAACCGCACACTGGATTTCGCAGCGACGTTAAGAGGTTACAAACTTGCCGATGCAAAGAAGAAGGCAAATGCATGAGAATTAGAAGTCCGAACATTGAAGCACACAACAAAGTGAAGCAACACAAACATCCAACGGGCAGAGAAAAACATTGGTTGTCGCACCTTAGGCCAACAGGCGTGTGAACACTAGTGTGACCGTTATTTTTTTTTTTTTCGTATTTTCACATGGCAAACCCCTTAGATTTATTCCAAATTAGAAAGAAATTATGTATAAAAATTTTTAGATCGTTTGCATAATGATTGGACGTGCCTTGTGCCCACAAAGTTTGCTAAAAATGCTATTTTTCTCAGTATTGCTCGCTTAAATTGTTCTTAACTTCAGTAATATTTATTTTATAGAAAAACTTTATTCACAAATATTCTAGGGACATATCTGATGAACAATGTTGCTCTGTATTAGTTTTCTGTAACAATAATATTTAATCTAGAAAAAACCAGATTAAAAAATAACAGCGAAATTTTCACATATCTTCGAATTTTTTGCCTGATGATTATTTATTTTATTAAATGGTGTAATTATAAAAAGTTTTGTAATAAAATCTCCTTCGTGTTCATAGGAAACTGTTTTTGATAGTTTTTGACTACTGTCAACATATATTGTTTTTGTTCCTCGTCTTTTGTGAGCATTGGGTTGTAGTCTTGCATCAATTTCACCGCTCGTTCAGCTGTATCGTTTACCACGTTAATGTCATTAACAATTTGAAGAGCAGTTTTAAAATTACTATCCGCAGGCCATAGACTTGTATCATTTTTCAAAAATGCTGTATTGATTTTAAAGCGAAAAAAAAATTGGTCTCAGAAGAAATGAACTGATCCATTCCGCCTTCAATAACATGCGTAACATTTGAATGTTGAACTGAGGCGCGTTTTACATCTTCATCTAAAGTCTCGCGACTCAATGCCTTCACCATCTCCTTTTTTGACTCAACAGCATTGTTTACCTATACTAGTTTGGCATCTAATTTTTCAGCCATTTTGCGAATTTGAGTGGAAGGCAGAGGATAATGGTACTCGGCTGCGTGGAATGAAATATCAGTGTCGGGGACTTTAGACAAAATTGGCACAAAACCCTAAAATTCAAAAAAGGAGTTAAACTTAGCACGAAGTTTGCAAATAGTAACTATATGTTGCTCCAATTTTAACTGCGCATACAATTTTTATATATGTAAAATTTGCCAGCTAATGTTTGAATTATTACTTATTTTCTTTCTATTTAACGTCAACTGCTAAAACATGTCCAAAAATGTCGCGAGAGTTATCAAAAAACATGGTTTGACATCGGTATCAACAATCCGAAAACGGAAATTCAATTTTGTATTTCTGTCAAGAGATATTTGCAATCAAAGTTGAAAATTTTCTGTCATTTTCATGTGGTTGTTGTAATCACACATAATGGGTGTCACAAAATGTGCAAAAGTGTGTTCCGCGCAGAAATACTGTGGATCGCGTAGCCAGTGTTGGATCGGCTAAGGGTTATTTTTTTGAAGCGTGGCCGAAGGCCGCCTACGCAGAAAGGTGTTCTGCACGTAAATACCTGGGTAATTTTTTGGTTTTTTGCCAATAACTTTTAAATTACTGAAAATATTGGGTTGTCACTACCGGATTAGGCTTCCTGGGACCGAAACACGTCTCTGGGTATCAATATCGACATTTTTAGTGCAATTTTTCTGGTTGACGTTAAAAGTAAAGCCCTGAATCGTTGCTTATTTTTTGCGGGCTAGAGAAGTAGTTCTTTTATGGAGCTTTGTGATTTCTTAACGACAATTTTCGCATCCATGTCGTATATTTTCATTATATATATTATTTGTTTACCATGTCTCAGCACACTCCTCTTTCATTCTTTAAAAAAGTGTAAGTTCAAAAAAATGAAAACCTGTCCTGTAGACTTGACAAATTCAAAGTATTTAACCAATTAAATAAAATTTTTTTATTATATTTTTATATTTATAGTGAATATTATTTATCTTGATATTTCAGATTTACTGGAGATAATCAGGACACATTTCTACAAAATTATATTCAACTTTTAATCGAGTTTTCTTTTCATTTCAGATTTTTCACGGGGAATTGCTGCACAAGCCTTCATTTTTATTTGCTAAAACACGTCCGAAATTATCGGGAAAGGTATCAAAAGACGCGTTTTCACCTCGGTAACAAGAATCCGGAAGCGTATTCTCTAGTTTTTGTTTCAGTGAAGAGATATTTGCAATTAAAGTTGACAATTTTCTGTCATTTTCATTTGGTCAAAACGCGTTGTTTGATACTACTCCTAAAGGAAACAATTACCTTGTGTGCTTGTGCGAAGCTTTTCCACACACCCAAAAATGGTAATTATTTAAGACCGCCACCGAGTGCTAAAACACGTACAAAATTGTCGGGAGAGGTATCAGGAGACGTGTATGGGTTTCAGAAATCATAATCCGAATCCGGGGAACAATCATTTTTCGTAGTTTGCAAGAAAGTTAACACTTTTCTTATACCTCTTCCAACATTCTTTGGTCATACTTTACATCCAACGTCAACTGTCAAAAGTGCACTAGAAATGTCGATATTGGTACCCAGAGACGCGTTACGGTCCCAGGAACCATAATCCGTAAGGCTAAAACACGTCCAAAAATATCGGGAGACGTATCAAACAACGCGTTTTGACTCCGGTATCAAGAATTTAAAATTTTTTGTTTCAGTGAAAAGTTATTAGCAAAAACCCCAAAAATGGCCCAGGTCCGATCCCAAATAGGGGAGGTGATCCAAGGCATTTTTGTGCAGAACACCTTCCTGCGGCCGCGCTTCAAAAAAATAAACCTTAGCCGATCCAACACTGGCTACGCGACCCACAGTATTCCTGCGCGGAACACACTTTTGCACATTTTGTAACACCTAATATGTGTGATTACAACCGAATGGAAATGACAGAAAATTGTCAACTTTAATTGCAAATAACTCTTGACAGAAATATAAAATCGAGTTTCCGCTTTCAGATTATTGATACCGAGTTAAAAACGCATCGTTTGATACCCCTCCCGACATTTTCGGACGTGTTTTACCAGTTGTCTCCTAAAGGAAACAATTACCGAATTTTCTACTCACCAAAGCAATTTTTCACTTCATTTTCCTTGATGGCAGATGGTGCAATATCTGCTATTAAAAGGTTGAGGATGAATTTGTTGTATTTTGTGCTGACTCGAATTACTTTTGCAATATTTACACACAACATAATCCACTAAATAACAAACTACAATTTTGCAATTAAAAAAATCTCTGCTTGCCACAACTTTGCTTACGTATTAGGAAACAATGACATAGCAAATACGAATGTCAACAAAACGCAATGCCAAAAGGCATATGCACATGGCTGTATTTTAATACACTAAAATGCTTTAAAAAAGGACTTAACCTTTAATTTAAAGTTAAAAACAACAACCAAAAACTTGATTGAAATATAAAAATTTCTTCTTTTAACAACAAATAGGATATTATAAAGGCTATATCTTCAAAAATATGCTAGGTTTATGGCTTTTTAATATTTTGCTTTAAAAATCTTAAAATTTTCTTCAAATAATGTGTCGAGAACTGTGCATGTGTTTATATGCGTTTTTAGCAATCAGCTGTCAGTTGCGCTACTAGTAGAGATATACAGGGTGTTTTTTTTACAGGTTTGTTTTTTGAATAGAGATAAAACTGGCATTTCGTGGTCAAATCTGGCAACTCTAATGTCATTTATGTTCAGTTTGGTTTGCCATTTCATCATAAGCAGGTTGACAAAAGAACAACGCTTGCAAATCGTGCAAATTTATTTCGAAAATAATGGTTCAGTTCGCGAAGTTTACCGTGAGCTCCGTCCATTTTATGGTCGACATAATCGTCCATCAGAGCAATTAATTCGGTTAACCATGGATCGTTTTCGCACTACGTTTACTCTATGTGATAATACGCATCCGCAGAGACGTCGAACAGTGCGCACCGAAGAAATAATTGCCGCTGTAGAGCAAAGTGTTGAAGAGGACCCGAATGAATCGATTCGCCACCGTGCACAGCAATTGGAGCTTTGTCCATCAACTTTATGGAAGATTTTGCGCAAAGATCTTGGCTTGCGACTTTACAAGATCCAGCTTGTGCAAGAATTAAAGCCGCGAGACCATGCAATGCGTCGTGATTTTGGTGTATGGGCCGAAAATGAGATTGATTTCGATGCTGATTTTCATCGCAAAATTTTGTTCAGTGATGAAGCTCATTTTTGGTTGAATGGCTACGTCAACAAGCAAAATTGCCGCATTTGGAGTGAAGAGAATCCACATGAGACCCTTGAAACGCCATTACATCCACAAAAACTGACTGTTTGGTGTGCTCTATGGGCTGGTGGAGTCATTGGGCCATACTTCTTCCGCAATAATGCTGGAGAGGCAGCTACCGTTAATGGAGACCGGTATAGAGCCATGATAACCGACTATTTTGTTCCCGAATTGGATGGCATGAATGTGGATGAGTTGTGGTTCCAACAAGACGGCGCTACATGCCACACAGCGCACGTCACAATCGATTTATTGAAGGAAACATTCGATGAGCGCATAATTTCGCGGAATGGACCTGTCAATTGGCCACCAAGGTCGTGTGATTTGACACCATTGGATTATTTTCTTTGGGGATATGTGAAGTCGCTCGTCTACACCAACAAACCAGAAACGTTAGGGGAATTGGAAGCCAACATTCGTGGCGTTATTGCCGACATACGGCCCCATATGCTCGAAAAAGTGGTTGAAAATTGGACCTGTAGAATTGGCTTTATTCGAGCCAGCCGCGGCGGCCACATGCCCTAAATCATATTCAAACATTAATGGCATAAAATTATCCTTCCAATAAAGTCAAATTGATGGACCTTAAAACGATTTTCTTGTGTTTTATTTCAATGCGAAGTTCTATACCCCTAAAAAAAACACCCTTTACTATGCTCAACAGAAACACTGTTATCAAAAAATGCAAAGCCACGCATTGAGGACTCAAGTACCATAAGTGGTTTTTAAATTTGCCTAATGCACCTTTGGATATATCAGCATCAATTTTTTTAAAAGAATCCAGTTTTTTCAAAAGCTGAAAATCTTTGTATGGTGGTTGTGCAGCAGTAGGAGCTGAGAACCACATCTCAACATATATTGAAACAATAAAAATACAAATATTACGTAAAGCTTTCCTATCTTTTACTGCCAAATCAAATTAATGTCGAAATAAAAATATTTTTAAGCAGTATATAGCTTTTGCCATCCATGTTGCGTGGTGGACATCCCCAGGGGCGCGAAAAGCTGCATCACGAATAGGTGGAGTCTCGCCAAGAAATATTAGTGTTCGCTCAAGAAACTCCCTGTAATCATCTCTTGGCTGTTCATTCAATTATTTTATCTTTATCTACTATTAACTATTTTTTGACATCATTATCTTCTATTCCAGACTGATAATTATTATGGTTAATATTTCCCCCATGTATTTTTAAATTGCTCAAATATTTTTACATTTGGCCTTTCGGTTTTGCTCATCTTAACTTCAAAGGCACTTTTTAATACGACTTCCAAAATGTGGTTACGGCAAGGTTCAATAGTAGCACAGGTTACATTAAAACGGCCTGTGTTTACGGAAGTTGTGTCGAACACCAAGGCTTATATATGATCTTGAAGTCCCCATTCAAATATAGCTTTACAAACAGCAGACGCCTGCTCTCTGCCAGTTCCACTTTTAAGTGCGGGCACTTCAAGTAGTTGCTCCGTACGCCCACATGAAATTATGACTGGAAGTCTGTCAACTTTTTCATTCCCAGTAAGAGCTGGTAACAGCTTTCCGTCCCAGTGCAAACATATTGCACCAAGCTCGTACTTGTTGAAGCGTTCTTTTATATTTTTTAACTGTTCTGCTCGTTTTTTCCCCTTGCATTATGTATAGACGTTTTATTTATAATATAGTTTTGAACTTCAAGGCCGACTGCTTCCACCAGAGATATAATTAAATGCACTGCTTTTAGATCACTGACCTTGCAAACATCTAAAGCGGCTGCAAGTTTTGGAGTCATTATATTTTTAAATCCTCTCATTTCTTTGGCTGGCGTTGGCATTACAACGTCTGCTCTCAAGACCTGCTAAAAAGGAATTAAGTGTTTGGTTATAGTTTTGCAAGGTAACCCTGTGTGTTGTGTTTCTATTATTCCTTATCTAGTTTTATATAGTTTCATTCTCACGTTTTACTTATAATTTATAACCTTGAACTTACCTCATAGCTAGCAGCGATTTCGCTGACATCGCTCTCCGAACTGCAGGAAGAAAGTTGAGCTGTTTCATCTGAATAAAGACAGTACAAATAAATATATGTTATACTATATTAAAAACAATCTACAATTTCTTCTTACTAGAAGCAGCTAATGCACGATCACTCTGTTCTTTCCGTTTTAAATGATTTTGTTGACGTTCTTCCATTCTTTCTTCTCTTACTGCTGTTTCCATACATAAACCCCTGTCTACCTTTTCTTCTTTGATTCTCCAAAAATAATTTGTCCTTTGAATTTTTAATAAGGTCCAGTGCATTTGCACTTGCTATACCAAATAAGTCATCTAACTTCGACGTCCACGCCTCTTCTTTTTCTCTTTGCGTTTCCAATTTAATATTAGAATTTTTATTCACTTTCCTCCATGCATTATATAAATCTTCAAGTTTTGTTATGCAGTGTTGCTTGGTTCTAGTGGGGATTCGAGCTTTATCCCAAAAAATAGTCACTTCTTCGACCACTAATTTAGCACTCTCACGTAAATTTAATTTTACTGCTCGTAAATTAAAAAACAATACCTTCATAACTTCTTTGTTAGAAGGTAGTTTACACCCACTTAAGGAAGGAGAAAAATAGCCTAACAAATGAATTTTTTCACGAAAAACTCTTGATGGCATATCTAATTACTTTCAATGCACAAAAATAAATGAACAGTAGTCGTCGTTAAGTAACAAATAGGGATGAAACGATACTAGTAAATACACGTATCGATACTTTTGTTCCGATACCAAGTAAATTTGTAGTCGATTCTTTTGTACCGAGTACTGAGTAGGTATCGATTACTTGTTTTCTACTTATTTTCAAGTACTGGTAACAACATAAATAATATTCTGCTCTGCTACTCAGTAAGAACTATCGGTAAACTGTTGCACTAATTATATGAAAATTGTTCGTATGCAAAGAATGCGAATGTTTACGCGACCCAGGTAGCCACACGTCCTAACCCCCAAAACGAATACTCAATATTATTATTATATAGTTCATGAATTATTCGACCTACTCGTATTTACCCCTGAAGTGTACATACATTTATTATAGGTATCATTGTATATCGTGTATATAACTTTGAATTTACGTATACATTATATTATTATATTTAATCACCACAACATATGAACTCACCCTTAGATTTAATTGAAGGGACGTGTGGCAACCCTTGTCGCGTAAATCACCCCACATCAATTCGCCGCATGCAAATCAGCTGATGTGGGGGCGGCCATCATTTTTATTCTTATTGTTTTTTTTTCTCATTGCTTTTTTACCTTTGCTAACATTGTCATATAACCCGGCTTTTATAGTGAAAATAAAAGTAAAATTGATGGTGTTTGCTGAAATTTATATTCCGAATTTTCAATTACTCATACATTTATGAGTGTAATTCCGTAGTGACGTAGTCTAATATTCGCAAACTATCGCAAATACCAACCACGGAACGTGCATTGCGAGGGCGGACAACAAAGCGCCCAGTTTGCCAACCAAGGGAGGAGTCATCAAACGTTGTGCTACACATATTATACGTGCAACCCGGAGCTCATAGGAGTAAGTACCCCGCAGTGGACGCAGTACGCCGCATAACAGCTTCGAGAGTCAAGGATCGCCCACCACCGTGAGTATTCATCAAGTTTGTACATGGTCCTTCTTCGCCATTGAAGAAACCAGCCCCTGCCCATATAATATATAAAATTATAATCTCCAAATTTCCTTGTTGGCTCCCGCCAAAAAAATAAATTGTCCCGCCAAAAGTGTCAAGAAAGTCAAAGGCAAATCCGTTACAGTGAAATTTTACATACATATATGTACATATTCTCACAAAGCTAAAACATTGCCCTTTATAAACCTGTGTCCCTTGCGGTATAACTTGGACATATATATACATACGTTTATATTATTGGCGACTACCCAGCAGTAAATTGCCACGTGCATTCGAAAGTTGCGATGCCCAGTAGTAAAAAATTCTCGTCCGGCCCAACTTATCCCAGACTACTCCCTTTTGGACCATATCAAAAAAAAAAACTCCCTTTTGTCACTTTCTTTCAAAAAAAAAGCAGCGGTAGCTAACAACTAGCCCCAAACTAATCCATTTGACCAATCTCTTGTGAATATAATTAGCGGCAGCTAAAAAATTTCCCAAAATTCCAAAAATTAAATTAAGCAAGTCCCTATTTAGAATGACTACCGTGGCTGAAAATAAGTTTATATCCGAAACCGATAATTTTACGGATTACTGTACTCGGTTCCGCTCAACCCCTATACAAGATAATACCGCGGCAGCCCTAAAATTGAAAGACAAGAATATCGATATATTTTGGTCTAGAGTACAGTGCGCTTACGACGTGGTAGTAGAGACAGACGACCGGGACCTTCCCGACGACTTCAAGTCCGCCGCTTTCGGTAAATACCGAGCCTGCCTCATAGCTTATGAGGACACTAAAGCACAAATAGGCGACCAACTCCAACTCAAGGAATTGAGTAATCCCGCGCCTCCTGTGCAAACCCAACCCCCCTCAGAGTCCTCCCATATGAACCTGAAAGTCCCCCCATGTGATACAGAAGTATTTTATGGAGGGTATGATCAATGGCCGTCTTTCCGTGACATGTTCACGGCGGTGTATATCAACCACTCCAAACTCTCAAGTGCCCAAAAACTGTATCACCTCAGACAGAAGACTAAAGGTAAGGCAGGCCAAATAGTGGAACAATTCCCTCTAAGTGACGACAACTTTGCCCTAGCATGGGAAGCCCTCAAGTCACGTTATGAAAACAAAAGAGTCCTGGTCGATAATCAAATCCGAGTCCTCATGAATCTAAAAGCGATTCAATCGGAGAATAGTGAGGATATTCAAAAATTACAATCCTCTGTAAACAACGCTCTCCAAATCTTAGCGACACAACAAGTCGAGACCTCTAGTTGGGATCCCATATTAATATATCTGGTAACCTCAAAGCTTCCAGAAAATACAGTTGCCCTGTGGGAGCAATCATTAAGCTCTAGAAGAGACCTTCTAATGAACCAGTTTCTGACTACTTGCTACGAGATAGTGGAAAGGGTGGATCAATGGCGCCCGGCCAAACCCCGATACAATCCACCCTCCACAAACTTCTCAAGGCCTCTCCCCAGTCAGAACAACCCCCAGTTCAGGCAGTCTCAACCCCAAAACCACAGCAACAAACCTCCGACACATACAAAATCCCACGCTACAGAACAGCAGCGATTTTTTTTCTCTTTATGGCGCGATATACAACAGGTATATCATCATAAACCTCCTAAGAGATTTTTGCGCCAAGCTTCTCATCCAATTTGTGGTGTGCCGATTTTGAATTTTCCCTACAAATTGGTGGGACCTACAGTTTTTTGCCGACTCCGAACGGCATCTACAAAGTAGACGAATTTTTGCTGAGAAGCCTGTTATGGCAGAAATACACTCGGAGAGTTTGCCAAACCACTGCCGAGGGGCGACCCCGTTTTGAAAAACTTTTTTCAAATCACTTTTGATGTTACCTGTACCAGGGCTCGAACCATGGACCTTCGGTGTGGTAGGCCGGCAACACTACCTCCACACCACGGCGGCCGCCGATTTTATACCTGCAAATTATGCAGACAGTCCACTCATACCCTACAAAGCTGTTTGCGGTATAAAAAGTTGCCAATCTCAGAACGCAGAAAATTCGTAAGAGACAATAATATCTGCGAGAATTGTTTAGCCCAAACCCATCTCTCAAAAGACTGCCAAAGCACGAGAACGTGCATGCACTGCCAAGGCCGGCATAACACCACCCTTCACGACACAGCAAACCCCAGTACCAGTTCCGGAATTCAAAGGACCAGATCCCAGGTAGCAACGATAGGAGCCAGCACTCCAAGGCTTCAGGACGTCAGCCAAGCGGTACCCCAGGAAGGAGATCCCTCTGCACCCAACGCATCCCAAGTACAATCATTCCATGCTGAAAATGATAGCAAAATTATACTCCCTACAGCAATTGTCTTGGTAGAAAATAGAGGGGACCTATTCACGCTTCGACCCTTAGTTGCCCAAGGCTCCGAAAGAAGCTTCATATCCGCCAAAGCTCAGACGAGACTCGGGCTTCCCTATACCCACTCCCTGTTTGAAATATCGGGTATGGGAGGCGGAGTGGTACAGACCTCTAATAAGCTGTGCTCGTTGACCCTCGTCTCAAATGACAAAAAGGTGAAGATAAACGCCCAGGCAATAGTGCTACCCCGGCTAACTAGGCAACTCCCAACCCTCAGGCTAAATGAGAACCAAATGCGCAAATGGTCCCATCTCAAATTAGCGGACCAGAACACTCAGAACCCATCCCAAATCGATCTGGTATTGGGCAGTGATCTAATCCCAAAAATAATGCTGAATGGCATCGAAAAGATCTCTCCCAGCCTGCTAGCCTAAAACACAATCTTTGGATGGATCATAAGTAGCCAAGCTCCCGAAAAGGTTGGAGCCCATTCCTCCCAAGTGTGGGAAATCTCAAACGTTCAGCTGAATGAACAGCTTAGACAGTTCTGGGAAATCGAGGAGATACCCAGAACCCGAGTGGAAACCCCCGAAGATCAAATGTGCGAAGAGTTTTATAAAAGCACAACCACTCGAATGGATGACGGTCGATATATGGTTCGGCTTCCTTTTAAACCATCATTCCCGAAAAGGGCGAGCTCAAAGAGCAGCACGACCAGGTACTCGAAGAATACCTGTCCCTAGGCCACATGGAAGAATGCAGTCCCAATGAGATGGAATCTCGAGGAAAATACTGCTCTTTCTATCTCCCTCACCATGCAGTCGTAAGGCCAGACAAAAAGACAACAAAAGTCAGAGTTGTGTTCAATGCTTCTAAGAAGTCAGGGTCCGGTCATTCCCTTAATGATGTTCGGTGTACCGGCCCAACCCTCCAACCCGATCTCCGACTTATGTTGCTCAAGTGGCGGACATATAAATATGTGTTTAATGGCGATGTTGAGAAAATGTACCGCCAGATTCTCTTACACCCCGATGACCAAGACTACCAACGGATAATATTCCGAACTCCCGAAACCAGTCCAATAAAGGACTTCAAATTGAAAACGGTCACCTTTGGGGTGAACTGCGCTCCCTTCCTGGCTATTCGCACTCTACACGAGCTGTGGAAAGACATAGCCGACTCCCATCCCCGCGCAGCCCCAATACTAAAGTCCGAGACGTATGTAGACGACATTTTATCCGGCAGCCATGATCTCCCATCAGCTGAGCAATCCCTAAACGAGACTATTAATGCTCTCAACTCAGCCGGCTTCCCCTTGAAAAAGATCACGGCAAACCATCCGGAAATACTCAGGAAAATTCCCAAGGCGGACTTACTTGAAACCGACTTCCTCGAATTCGAGAAAAGTAGTACCGCCAAAACCCTTGGAATTCAATGGAATGCGCTCTCGGACACATTCTCATATACTGTGGACTCAGCCAGCCTCAACGGCAGCCACCAAGCGGCAGATACTCTCCTCTATTGCGAAACTTTTCGACCCCCTAGGGTGGCTGACGCCAGTCATGATACAGGCAAAAATCCTGATGCAAGAATTGTGGTTGGACGGAACTGATTGGGATGAACGGGTCAAACCGATACGGCTCATAAAATGGACGAAATTCTCAACAAATCTGCAGTCAATCGCAGAGATACAAATCCCCCGATGGATTAATTTCGCCCCGGCCCACATAGTCGAGCTCCATGGCTTCTGCGACGCCTCGGAAAAGGCTTATTGCGCAACCCTTTATGTGCGAACTACTGTCGGCACCCAAGTTTTCTCTCACCTCCTTGTGTCCAAAGGCAAAGTGGCTCCTCTCAAAACTGGAACTATGCGGAGCTCTCCTATTAGCCAAATTAATCGCGGTAGTTCAACCCCATCTCGGCCTCACTCGAAGAAAGTTGACTATGTGGTCTGACTCTGAAATCGTGTTAGCCTGGTTCGAAAAGCCACCTCACTCATGGAAGACCTATGTCTCCAATCGAACCGCCCAGATTATAGACCTCGTAGGTAATGTCCCGTGGCGGCACGTACGAAGCAAAGATAACCCCGCGGATCTGGGAACCCGAGGTTGTACGCCAGGCGATCTCGCCAAGTCTGCCCTCTGGTGGAATGGTCCAGAGTGGCTTTCACAACCCCCCGAAGCCTGGCCCCAACCAACAGTTCGCAACGTCGCCCCCCCAGAGGCACGTAAAATAGAAGCCCTCCATGTTACGGAAGAGAGTGAGGATCTCTTAGATCGATTCTCTTCCTACCCTCGTGCTTTACGGATCATAGCGTATGTTCTCAAGTTTGTACGTCGGCTAAAAGACGCGGTGAACGGTATTAATGACCCCACCGAACCCTGTCTAACTCATGCCGATCTCAAAAGATCGAAACATCGTCTCCTCATAATGGCCCAAACTCGATACTTCGCTCCTGAAAAATCATGTCTGGAGGACTCAAAACCAATCTCGAAACGAAGCTCCCTACTCGTACTCAATCCCTTCCTAGACAAGAGTGGAGTCCTACGAGTAAATGGCCGATTAGCCCACGCAACCCTCACTTACAATGAGCGCCATCCCATTATCTTAGCCGAAAAGTCGCGGCTCTGTACTCTATATATGCGATTCCTTCACGAAATGCTCCTACATGCGGAGGCTCGTCTCATGCAACAAATGTTAAGGCAAGAATTCTACATTGCCCGTCTCAAACCCCTTATCAAAAGGTGCATTTTCCAGTGTAAAGTCTGCATCACTCACAAACAACAAACGCGATCTCAAATAATGGCGGCCTTTCCCCCCGAGAGATGTGGATTCGCGCCCCCCTTCACCCCGACTGGTGTAGATTTTCGCTGGCCCCCTTCCGTTTCTTGCCGCCTTCGCCCGATTTGTAGGGTGCCGAGGATATCCGAACATGATGATGAGCGACAACGGCAAAACATTTATCGGTGCCAAAAGTGCTACCGAACTCGAGTTCGTATCATTTCTGCACGAAGTATCGTCGGACATTGTCCAGAAGTACGCCCCCCAAGGAATCAACTGAAGTTTATACCCCCCGGCGCACCCCATATGGGCGGATTATGGGAATCCGCCGTCAAAAGCTTTAAAACCCATTTCAAAAAAGTCGCCGGAACTCACAGCTTCACTTTCGAAGAGTTCTCGACTTTATTAATTCGAATAGAAGCCGTACTCAATTCTCGTCCCATCTCCCAGCTATCTCAGGACCCTAATGACCTAACCGCTCTCACTCCCGGTCACTTTCTCCGAGGAGCACCAATGCTCTCGCTTCCCGAACCGAACCACGAAAATCTCTCTATGATAAACAGGTGGGAACGACTGAAAGTTTTACATCATCAGTTCAGCAAACGCTGGAAAACTGACTACCTCACCGATCTTCAAAAGCGTTACAGATGGAAAAACGCTCAAACTCCCCCAAAAATTGGCGATCTAGCCATCATCAAGGAAGACAACTTACCTCCCACGGAATGGCGACTAGGTCGACTGGAAACCTTACGCCCAGGACGAGACGGACACATTCGTGTCGTAGACGTCCGCACCCAGAATGGGATTCTGACCAGACCTCTCACGAAACTATGTTTTCTACCGTCATCGGAGAGTGACGAGGGCTCTCAGAGCCCATTCCCATCTCACTAACTTAATACAGTCCATAATGCTCGTGTTATCGTAAACTCTCAGACAACAACTTATGCTTACTCCCAAGCGTATAACTAATATCCACATGTCTTACCCTCTCTCTTCTACAGATGGATCGTCAACGCCGTCCGGTTCCAACCCCACGCCGCTCATTGGCATCGCAGATGACACTGCCCGCAGCCTGCCCGCGCCGTAGCGAACCCGTACCGGATTACCGGAAATGTAGGTTGTGCATGCGTCATCACGCGCTGCTGATGTGCCCTGTGTTCACGGCCATGCAGCCGCAGCAACGCTTTTTAGTCGCCAGGGCACATCAGTATTGCACCAACTGCCTAGCGCTGTCTCATCGCACCAACCAGTGCACCTCCATAGAAAGCTGCCGGGTCTGCGGGCAGCATCACCACACATTTCTCCATAAGGACACCGGGGGTCGCCAACCCGCGTATGTCGCACCACCTGTGGCGGAGGTACCTCTCCCACAACGCCGCCAGGTGCGGCGCCGCCGAACAGCAACTCATCGTCGTCGCCCTCAACAGCAGCCTCCACGGTCTCCTGGTCGCGCTCCCATCGCACGCCAACCAGCACGACCAACCAGCGTCGGCGATCGCACCATCCGATGCACCGCAACCGGCTTCCGCACCGCCACCTACAAAAATAAGGTGGGACGGATCCTGATCCAAGAAGCAGTTCGGGCTCTGCAAGAGCTACAGCATACACTAGGCGCTTAGTACGCCTAGGGGAGGCAGAATGTTTACGCGACCCAGGTAGCCACACGTCCTAACCCCCAAAACGAATACTCAATATTATTATTATATAGTTCATGAATTATTCGACCTACTCGTATTTACCCCTGATGTGTACATACATTTATTATAGGTATCATTGTATATCGTGTATATAACTTTGAATTTACGTATACATTATATTATTATATTTAATCACCACAACATATGAACTCACCCTTAGATTTAATTGAAGGGACGTGTGGCAACCCTTGTCGCGTAAATCACCCCACATCAATTCGCCGCATGCAAATCAGCTGATGTGGGGGCGGCCATCATTTTTATTCTTATTGTTTTTTTTTCTCATTGCTTTTTTACCTTTGCTAACATTGTCATATAACCCGGCTTTTATAGTGAAAATAAAAGTAAAATTGATAGTGTTTGCTGAAATTTATATTCCGAATTTTCAATTACTCATACAATTCCGTAGTGACGTAGTCTAATATTCGCAAACTATCGCAAATACCAACCACGGAACGTGCATTGCGAGGGCGGACAACAAAGCGCCCAGTTTGCCAACCAAGGGAGGAGTCATCAAAAGTTGTGCTACACATATTATACGTGCAACCCGGAGTTCATAGGAGTAAGTACCCCGCAGTGGACGCAGTACGCCGCATAACAGCTTCGAGAGTCAAGGATCGCCCACCACCGTGAGTATTCATCAAGTTTGTACAGCGAAGATATGTGAAAATTTCGCTGTTATTTTTTAATTTGGTTTTTTCTGGATTAAATATTAATGTTAAAGAAAACTAGAATATTTGTGAATAAAGTTTTTCTATAAAATAAATATTACTAAAGTTAAGAACAATTTAATCGAGCCATAGTAAGAAAAATAGCATTTTTAGCAAACTTTGCAATCATTATGCAAACGATCTAAAAATTTTTATATATAATTTTTTTCTAATTTGGAATAAATCTAAGGGGTTTGCCAAGTGAAAACACAAAAAAAAAAATTTCTATATAACTTCCGGTCACACTAGTGTACACATGTTCGCAACAATAGAAGAAACCGGCATGTAAGGGAAAATATGCGTATAGTCGTGTGTACATACCTTTGTACTTAAAATAGTAGGATAATAAGGAAAACGCTAACTTATAAGAATATACCGAGCCCTAACCGCAATTTTGGTGTAACCAACAAAATTTTGAAAATTCGTATTTTGGCAGATATCGATAATTCTGTTTATTTTTAACCATCTCACAATATATGACAACTCTAATATGTACCATTAAAAAAATAAAGCAAAGGCAATTATGATGTAAGTAATATTTTGCTTTAAAATTTGTTATATTTGTACACTAAAGAACCTTCTCTTGTAAAATTTTATTTTTGTTGGTTACACTAAAATTGATGTTAGCTCGGTATGTGTAAAGTAACAGTTTGCCTGCATGCAAATAATTATATAAGGGGGATGATTTTCTTAGGGAGATGTAGTAGTTAGCTACTAGCTAGGCAAAGTAGTCGCTGGATTTCACCTCCGATAAACGTACACCTGGGGGTTTTCACCTCACGAGTACTAGTTTTATATTCGGCGGTGGTTTTCTTCTCCCCCGATGGTAGGACTAAGAAGGGGTTTCTCCTCGGCCACCTTTAATTTAGCCGGAATCAATTTAAACGATAGTAATTGGTGGTTTTCACCTCCGATGAACGTAGGGCTGAGTAGGGGTTTTCACCTCTGCCACCTTTAGCGTAGCTACCAATAAATTTAAACATTGCAGATGAGTTTGAAAAAAGAAAATGAATTAGATAATTTATTAAAACTAAGCAAACTAACGGGGTTATATCATTTTGGAGAAACCCATAGGGAACTCTAATTGTAGGGCCCCTGAACATCAGAAACTGTGGAGAGGTGACACACTAAAATCCCGTATGGATTTCCTTGCCTTCGAAAGTTTCCCGCTTTCACGCAGTACGACAGACGCACGTACACTTTCATAAGTAAGGACACGCACATACAAAAACGAAAAGAAAGAGTACCTTTCAAAAAATGCTATTAGTCTAGGATGAATCCGGGTTGCACAGGTAATTACGTCGCGTAACCGCGAAAAATTGCATGTGTTTTGTAAATATTTTTGTGGACAGAAAATACCGCTAATTTTGTACACATACTAGTCTACAAGAAATAATAAACAATAGGCGTGTTCCAATCAGGAGTGATCCAGATCCAGATAGAAATTTTGCATGTAAACGCAACAACAACGTTATGATCTTGATATTTATCTGGATCAATCTGGATCGGATCCGTATAGAAGCTCTGTTCGTTTAGTTTTTTGTAGTAGACTTTTTGACAGTCAACCCTTATTTGCTTATATATACACAAATAACTCTCATAGAAATGATCCGTATCATTCCCGTGAGATCTTGATCGTAATACTGATTGGACCGCAACTAATATAAGCACTTTTTTACACGAAGTTTCCTTCGCGTTTGCATTTTATTCTCTATTGCGCATTGTTTGTTTTTGACAGCGTTGCCATGTACGCTAGAATCGCGGTTACATGAACTGCATTGAAAACGGTTACGATTTTCGGTTAGATAACCTTCAAGGTACAAAATTACCTTTTACGCACAGAATTGACCCGTAATTGGGCCTTTTTATGGCTAAAAGGGTAGTGTCGCACTATTGCACCTACATGTAAAATATACATTTTTATTTTGGACTGCGGGGTGTAGGTGTATGTGTGGGTAAGAGGTTCATACAGATATGCAGCAGGGGTTGTGATGAGTTTGATGTTGCAATTATGCCCAGTAGGCTATCGTTACAGGCTCGACGGAAATCTAAGCCACTGAGAGTCTCTTTTTGTTATGCCTCTACTTGCGATGTATTCCTTAAACTACTATCACAGACTTATTTCCTAGGGCTGATATCACAGGTGGTTGTCTAGTCAAATCAAAAATAAAGCTATAACAAAATACGAATAAAAGCGTTAACACAACTTTATGGTCAAGATTGGTTAACTAAATATCTAAGATTACCGTCTGCCTTATCAATTCATATGTCTGTTAAAGCATCATGCAGGGGTGTCAGGTCAAAAACAGGGATTAGATGTCACAAGAAAGATTTCGTCAAGACAGATGTTAACAATTAAACACAAACCCTTTTAAAAACAGTGCACAAGCATGCATACTGCATTGACCGTTGCCTCGCTATCCTACAAATATATCTTTTGGGTGGTATTTTCCAACTTTCTTGCCATTGACATCCCACAGCTCATACATAGCGTTTCCTATAATTTTCAGAACAATACATTTAACTGGTTTGGGCGCCAGTTATCGATGTGAGAACTTTGAAATTTCTACGATATACTATCTGATCGAGTTAAACTTTATGTCTATAATTCTCGCATTATACACCTTTGTGCAGCGTTCGTGTGCCAATTTCAATTCCTTTAGTATTTTATGGCGTATCAATTGCATCCGGTCGGGGCCAGACACTGTGTCAATGTCAATGCATGCAATGGACCGATTTTCCGATATAGCTCGAAACTTGCCCCTTGTTATGCTGCATAATATTTAGTTTATTGCTGCATGCACCACGCTGCATAATGCGAAGGCAGCGTCTGACAAGTTAGACAGGGTAATGTCGAAATACCAGTCCTTGGTCGGATATAAAAACCCGAGTCATTCCGGTACGATAAAACCGGCTGTTGTGGGAATACTCCCTCTTCTCCGAGATGTATATCCATGCTGATGACAAAACATCTCGGAGAAGAGGGAGTAAGGTATCTTACAACTGTCTTCAATCTGTCTTTGACCACCTTTGTCATTCCAGAAAAATGGAAACAGGCAAAGGTGGTGCCACTACTAATATCCGGCAAGCCTGCAACGAGCGGGAGTGTTATCGACCGATATCACTCCTGTCGCCAGTAGTGAAGACCTTGGAGACGGTCCTGCTCCCTTACTGTACCGCATGGATTCCGTAAAAAGCCATAGCACCACCACCGCGCTAAACGCCATCACCACTCAGATACGTGTCGGTCTCAACCAACATCGTCCAAATGACAGGACAGTGATAGTTTCTCTTGACCTGTCGAAAGCCTTGATACGGTCAATCATGAGCAACTCTTTAACGACCTGGAGGATTCAAATCTTCCCCCCTGTCTAAAGGGTTGGACCGCCAACTATCTGAGTGGCCGGCAGTCATCGGTTGAATTGAGAGGCGAAAGATCAAAACCACGTATAACTAAACAAGGGGTGACACAGGATGGTGTCCTATCCCCGCTTTTGTTTTATTACTACATATCGAGGCTCCCTTCCCCACCAGAGGGTGTCTCGATCCTCTCCTACGCCGATGACTGCCTGATCCTACGCGACGCCAATATGGTCGCCGGGGTTAGCAGACACACATTGGAGGAGGTTGCAGGCCTGCCAAAACACCGTACTCAGAACTGCCACGGGGTGCCTCCTTATGTCTCCCGAACACCATCTTCATAATGAGGCAAAAATGCTCGATGTCAAAGAGCATTGCGAGATGTTGACCAGACAATTCCTGTTCAACTGCTATAAACCGCAGCACCCGAACAGGAACCTGCTCAACGAAAATCCGCCTCCCAGGAGAATAAGGAGTCACCTCCGTAAGCACTATGACGAGATCCGGCACCACATCTTCTCGCCGTTTGATCCAAAGGTGCACCGGCGGGCCCTCAACCTCATCCACACGGAGTCGGTAAACTCCTTTGTCGGGTCACGCCCAGTGAATGCAGTCCTACAGGCACAAGCTCCACCTGTTGCCGACGAGGAACGCGAACTGCCCAGGGAGACAAGAGTCACGCTGGCCCAACTTCGTTCTGGATACTGTAACAGACTAAACTCTTACCTATCCAGACTGAACCCTGACATGCCAAATGTCTGCCTGGCATGCGGCGTGTCTCCCCACGATACTAACCATCTGTTCATCTGCTCAACTGAGCCCACTCTTCTAACACCAATTTCACTCTGGTCCACCCCTGTTGAAGCCGCGAGGTTTCTTGGACTTCCGTTAGAAGAGCCTGATGACAATGTTGGATGGGGGGTGACATCCTAGGCAGGTTAAGTAGTCGCTACAACAACAACAACAACGGGACCCTCCGTAGATGAGCTATGCTCAAAAATAAACTCTTGCCGCCCATCTTTGTCCGGTTTCTTCGCTGGACGAAATCCAACATGGTCATCGACCAAGTCTTCGGCCACCTTATTTACGACGTAAACAGCGCAGGTGAACATGGAATTAGATGTCTACGTCGACGGCGTTAAGCTTCCGAGTGTCACACACCCCAAAATCTTAGGGGTCACGTTTGATTACATGTTCAACTACGGTGCTCGATTACCACCAAAGGACAAAGCCGCAACAAAATCCTCAAGTTACTAGCTGGCAGTTCTTGGGAGAAAGATAGAAAAACGTTACTGGCAAAATACAAGGCTATCGGACAGCCGGTTCTGAACAACGCGACGCCTATAGGGTCGCCGGGGCTAGCAGACACACACTGGAGGAGGTTCCAGGACTGCCAAACCCCGCACTCAGAACTGCCCGGGGTGCCTCCTTAGCGTAGCGAGATGTTGACCAGGCAATTTCTGTTCGGCTGCTATAAACCGCAGCATCCGAACAGGAACCTACTCAACGAAAATCCGCCTCCCAGGAGAATAAGGAGTCATCTCCGTAAGCACTATGACGAGATCCGGCATCATATTTTCTCGCCGTTTGATACAAAGGTGCATCAGCGGGCCTTCTATCTCATCCACACGGAGTCGGTAAACTCCTTTGTCAGCTCTCGTCCGGTGAATACAGTCCTACAGGCACAAGCTCCACCTGTTGCCGATGAGGAACGCGAACTGCATAGGGAGACAAGAGTCATGCTGGCCCAACTTCGTTCTGGATACTGTAACAGACTAAACTCTTACCTATCCAGACTGAACCCTGACATGCCAAATGTCTGCCCGGCATGCGGCGTGTCTCCCCATGATACTAACCATCTGTTCATCTGCTCAACCGAGCCTACTCTTCTCACAGCAATTTCACTTTGGCCCACCCCTGTTGAAGCCACGAGGTTTCTGGGACTCACAAGAGCCTGATGATAAAAGAGGTGATCCGTTAGGTAGGTTAAATAATCGCTGCCCCAACCACAACAAGGCAGCGTCGGAGGATTTAACGTGAGTACCTGCCGTCGTCGGTATACCCTCACGATGCCCAATAGCGCGCGGTTCAAAAACATTTGATCAGCGTCCGAAACTCGCTTAGTTTGGTACCAATTGAGTAGTGCGCGGTGGATGCACCAATTACCTTAGTGGGGTTCTAGGCTTTTCTAAACCTCTATCAATATATAGGTCATGCCACCCGGTTGCAATGCAACTCCATCTTATAGTTAATAAACTCATCCAGGGGCCTCTGGGCCCTGTTGTACTATCTTTAAAATCTTTGTTCGGACTTCGCAGTCGGAACTATTACCGGTTCAGTAGCCACCTACTCCGGACCGGTGGCCTAAACGAAGTGGGATTGAAGGCCCGCGAAACAATATCAACACCTTCAGACGACCGTTATCGTGTACATATTCAACATATCTACGTTCCGACTAGAGAAAAATACCCTCAGACACTCTAACTCCCCAACTATTATGTTTATTTATTGAATTTCCTAGCACAACAAACCTATTTTATAGTGCTAGTCAGGATTACATTCCGTTACAAGATAATAATAATTAAAATTGAATAATAGGGGTAATAAGAAAACTTAAATAATAGTATGCAAGATAATAATTTAATTGATGAATTAAGAAGTTATATAAGAGTTGAAAGAAGTAGAGTTAGAGAAGAAAAGCAAGAGAAGAAGAGTTAGAGGAGTGGAATAATAGATAGTACAAAACAGTTAGTGTTCTTAATTGTCTTACTAGTCGTTGTAGAAGCTGGTAAGTTCTTTTTTGAAGTGCAGTGCATTACTTATCAGTCTTATTCTAGAAGGAAGAGAGTTCCAACGTATTGAAGTTACAAAGAATTGGCGATCAGAAGTAAGCATACGATATCTGACATGCGAGAGGAGAAGGAATCTTGATGAGCGTAAAAATATAAGCCTTCGATAGAGATAATTGGGTTCCTTTGTATATATTAATTTGTGCAGAGTGAGAAGCGTTCTAACTTTTAAAAGATCATCGAAGGAAATGTTTACCAGCTTTCCAGCATGTAATGAAACGTGGTCAAGCCTTTTCAACCCATATACGTATCTTGCGATGTTGTTGTACACAACATTAAGCTTCTTTTTGCAGATAAAGTCACAATTAGAGTAGATTTCGCAACCGTAGAGCAGGGTTGGTATCAAGTACGCTTTGGCTATTAGTCGTCGAATATGTAATGGAGTGAAATGCTGAACCAACCACAGTATCCGAGGCATACCGTAGACTTTTCCAAAGATGTGGTCCTTGCAAGTGAATTCATTGTTGAAAACAACACCCAGATTTTTCGCCGTGTTAACATATTCAATAATAGAATTGTCAAGATTTATGCGATTCAAGCCGTTAGTTGCAAGCCCCTTTCTGTGAATGACTACACATTTCGATTTCCTGGGGTTAAGACACAATCCATTCCTAGAAGCCCAAGCACCAATTTGATTCAAGTCGTAATTTATGTTGTGTATGCATGAACTGGTTCGATCACTAGGACAACACGCGTATAGTTTTACGTCGTTGGAGTAAATGTGAACATTACAATGTCTAAGAACCGCAGGTAAGTCATTTATATACAGAACGAATAACAGAGGAACCAGAATCGAGCCTTGAAGGACACCTGGTACAACATTTAAGAAATCGCACTTTATACTTCCTACATTTACTGCCTGACTTCTGTCGCCAAGATACGATCTGATGAGGGCCATTGCGTGGCTAGAGAAATTGAACAAGTTCTCCAGCTTCTTACAGAGTATGGTGTGGTCTACAGAGTCAAAAGCTTTAAAGTGTTCTAGAAGGGTTAGAAAAGCGGCATAGTTATTTAATAATTCCCAAACGGATTACGAACCATATCTCGCCCGACCGGCGCGAGGGGCGCATTCGCATAACGCGCGGATTTTTCGTTCGTGCCGAGTCGTTGAAAGGCTTTAGTTTGTTAATCGTCGAGATCTAAAACTGCTCAGCTACAGAGAAAACCTCATCAGCTAAGTGAAGTAGATATGAGATAGATTACACATTAATAAATAACTAGTTAACAGAATAAAATTATTGTTAGAAGTTAATATACGAGGTGTGTTCAAAACGTATCGCGAATTTTGAATTTTCGCTGGTTACGTATATTCGAATTTCGAATTTTTTGTGGCGTTATGTTGGTACTCATGTCTCTCACTTATGCCGACAAGCTCGGCCATTTTGAATGTTCAGTTAATTGTTGACAGCTGCTTTGCTTGCACGCGTTTTGGATCGTCTTCGATTTTTACCTATTCAAAAAAATGGATCAAAGAACCTGTATCAAATTTTGTGTGAAAAACGAAATTAAGTGCGCGGATGCATTCCGAATGTTGACTGTGGCATACGGAGAAGCTACCTTGGACCGAAGCAACGTTTATCGGTGGTGCAAAATGTTCTCAGAAGGCCGAGAAGATGTGCAAAGAAGAACAAAAATTGGCTTTTGCACCACGATAACGCCCCTGCTCACGCATCGTTGCTTGTGCGCGACTTTTTGGCCAAAAACAACACACTAATGATGCCGCAGCCACCGTATTCCCCAGATCTGGCCCCCTGTGACTTTTTCTTGTTCCCTAAACTGAAGAGGCCCATGAAAGGACGACGTTACGCTTCTCTTGACGAGATAAAGACGGCATCGAAGGAGGAGCTGAACAAGATACATGAAAATGATTTTTTTAAGTGCTTCGAAGATTGGAAAAACCGTTGGCACAAGTGTATAATATCTCATGGGGATTACTTTGATGGGGACAAAATAGATATTCATGAATAAATAAATAATTTTTGAAAAAACACAAAATTCGCGATACTTTTTTAACACACCTCGTAGAAGTCAAAGAATAAGAAACAATTAGTAGCTATGTATTTAGGATAGAAATAATTGATTTTTTTATGCTGAAAAGCGAGTTTTAAATATCAAATCTACCAGAAAGAGAGTTATAATCTTGACACAAACAGCGAAAGGGGTCATTTAACTGAAAATTGGTTCGGCACTGTTTTAAGACTAGAGGTTTAAAATGCCTTGAAGGACGAGATGGTACATTGAAGTTCACTTCACTTAGAAGAAATGGGCTGGAGAGTGAATCATTTAGCAATTTAATCATAAAAACAATGCCAAGCATTTCCCTCCGACTAGAAAGTGTGTGCAGATTAACGAGTTTTAAACGATTCCTATAGGGTGGCAGATTATACAAGGGATCCCAATGACAATCTCTTAAGGCAAATAGTAAAAATTGTTTTTGAACTGATTCTAGGCGATCTACATGAACCTAGTAACGCGTGTAAATGTAAATTATAGAACCGTATTCAAGTATCGGTCTGACTAATGTAGTGAAGAGGGCTTTAGTTACATAAGGGTCGCTAAATTCTTTAGACCATCGTTTAACGAATACTAGGACACCTCTAGCCTTATTGACTGTTGTGTTAATATGGCGGTAGAAACTGAGTTTATAGTCCATAGTAACCCCCAGGTCAACAAAGTCATACACTTGCTCAAGACTATAATTTTTAGTTGTTGTATAGGAAGCCGGCTGAGAAGTTCCACGCGAAAAACCCCATGTATTTACATTTTTCAAGGTTAAGTGGCATATAATTTAAATCGCGCCAAGTAACTAGTGTATCTAGATCTGATTGTAGCATATATCTATCTTCAAATGACGCGAATGACATGAAAAGCTTAACGTCGCGAGCATACATTAACATTTTTGAAGATTTTATTATTGTAGAAACATCATTTATAAACAACAAGAACAGAATCGGGCCAAGATGGCTTCCTTGAGGAACCCCCGAAGAGACATAAGTGACATGGGATACTAAATTTTTAAACACTACTCTTTGTGTCCTGTCACTAAGGTAAGAAGAGATCCAGCGATTGAGACCCGGCTGGAAGCCCAACTGATCGAGTTTAATAATAAGTAATGAGTGACACACTTTGTCAAAAGCTTTGCTGAAATCCGTATAAATAACGCCGGTGTGCAGATTTTTTCTAAAGCCATTTGAGACATGACTGGTAAGCTCAAGTAAATTCGTAACTGTGGACTTTCCCTGGTGGTGAGCTAAACGTGAGAAGGCGACAACCTGGTAAGGCCACTCCGACATAATCGGTTTAAGGGCTTGCTGGGGGGTTCAAACAGCAGCGTCTGATCACCATGTGGTGCGGCTGCAAGAGGGCGTCTGTCTTGGATCAAGCGGCTCGCTATACAAACGTGTAATGGAATTCAACCTCCCGTGAAACGGGTTGTGCGTTGGGTTTGGGACCCCCCACATAAAACAACGTTCCAATGAAATTCAACAACAAAGCCTCGGATATGAGAACCCATTTTTTAGATGACAACACCCGCAAACGAAATAAGGATTATGAGATAAGGGCATGTACCTGGAATGTCCGGTCCCTTAATGGGGAAGGTGCCGCTCCCCGGCTGGTTGAGGTCCTGAGGAAAGCAAAAGCGGACATCACCGCCATACAAGAGATGCGATGGACGGGGCGAGGAAACACGATCAAAACACCTTGCAACATCTACTGGAGTGGGCATGAAGACAAGCCCAGATTCTGCGTGGGATTTCTGATGGGAGAGAGACTCCGTCACCGAGTACTGTCGTTCACACCCGTGAACAAGCGTCTCGCTCTGGGCTCATGCACCGACGGAAGAGAAGGACGACGTGGAAAAGGATGCATTCTACGAGCGCCTGGAAGAAGCATACGAGCGCTGCCCTCGTCATGATATCAAAGTCGTGCTTCGCGACTTTAACGCCAGGGTGGGTAAGGAGGGTGCATTTGGCCCCACTGTCGGGAAGCTCAGTCTCCACGATCAGACTTCGCCAAATGGATTCAGGCTGATCCACTTCGCCGGTGCCCGAAACATGGTCATATCGAGCACTAGGTTTATGCACAAGAAGATCCATCAGGCTACATGGCTGTCCCCCGATCGAAAAACACGCAACCAGATCGACCACGTTGTGATAGACGGACGGCATGCTTCCAGCGTTTTAGATGTTCGCACAATACGAGGACCTAACATCGACTCTGATCAATACCTAGTAGCAGCCAAGATTCGTACCCGCCTCTGTACGACAAAATAGGTGCAACAAAAAACGCAGGGAAAGCTGGATGTCGAAAAGCTGCAATCGCAACAGACCGCCAATTATTTCGCAGATCGCCTCTCACACCTGCTCTCCGAGAGCACAATTCAACCTAGTGCATGAGCAGTGGGATTATATCTGAGGAGCACTCCGTACCGCAGCCGAAGAAGTAATTGGATTCCGGCGAACGCGAAGAAACAACTGGTATGATGATGAAGAGTGCCGCGCTGCAACGAAAAGAAAGGACGAAGCCTACAAAGCAACGCTGAGATCGAATGAAACGAGGAGTGTGTGTGAACACTACCGCGAGTTGAAGAGGGAAGCGAGGCGGCTTTTCCGGGCGAAAAAAAGAGGCAGAAAAGCGTGAAATAAAGGAGCTTTAGATGCTGGCCAACGGGAATAATGCCCGAAAATTCTATCAAAAAATTCGGCGAATGACAGAAGGTTTTAAATCCGGGGCAAACTCCTGTAAGAATGAGAACGGCGACCTGGTGGCAGATGTTCAGAGAGCACTCAGAATATGGAGGGATCACTTCTCTGCCCTTTTAAATGGAGAAACTGAGCAAGAAACCAGAGAAGATGCCGAACCCGAGCCCACAATCGAAGATGATGGAATTGACGTTCCACAACCCGGCTATAATGAGGTGCGAATAGCAATATCCCGATTGAAAAACAATAAAGCAGCTGGCGCTGATGGTTTGCCTGCTGAGCTATTCAAACACGGAGGCGAGGAGCGGGTAAGGCGCATGCATCAGCTTTTATGCAGAATATGGTTGGATGAATGCATGCCTGAAGATTGGAATCTAAGTGTCCTCTGCCCAATCCACAAGAAGGGTGATCCTGCAAACTGCGCCAACTATCACGGAATCAGCCTTTTGAATATCGCATATAAGGTCCTATCAAGCGTATTGTGCGAAAGACTGATGCCTGATGTGAACAGACTGATTGGACCTTATCAGTGTGGCTTCAGACCTGGTAAATCTACCATCGACCAGATTTTTACAATACGCAAAATCTTGGAAAAAAACACGTGAGAAAAGAATCGACACACATCATCTCTTTGTTGATTTTAAAGCCGCTTTCGATAGCACGAAAATATATATGCCGATATGTCTGAATTTGGTTTCCCCGCAAAACTTATACGGCTATGCAAAATGACCTTGAGCAACACCGCCAGCTCGGTCAGAACTGGGAAGTACCTCACCGAGCCGTTCGAAACTAAACGAGGTTTCAGACAGGGTGGCCCCCTATCGTGCGATTTCTTTAATTTAATACTGGAGAAAATAATACAAGCTGCAGAACTTAACCGCGCTGGAACAATATTTTATAAAAGCGTGAGAAGTGAAAAATTGTGCAAAAAATTTGCGATATATTGATTATCGCTAGATATAATGTCTTGATATTTCATGGCTGAATGAAACCCTGATACTTTACGTTTAGAATTTACGAAACCATAAAATGACTTTGAATTGATAATAATGTCTCTTTTGGTTTTAGAGATATAAGCTTTATAGCACTTTTTATTTAAATCTGTGTACTTCTGACGTAGAATGGAATACAGTAAGTAATGTTTGTTTAATCCGGATTTCTTATATAAATTAAATGATCGCGTTTTCCTATTTTTCAGAGCCTTAAGCTCTTTAGTAAACCAAGCTTGCGTAGGATGATCATAAGCTAATTTACGTTTAGGAATAAACTTCTCAAATAGGCAGTAAATAGTTTGATTGAAATGTGAGACGTTTAGATCGATATCATTACCAAATTCAGGCCAAGTTAATTTAGAGAGTTCTTTATTTGATTTCTTGTAGTTTGCTTTGGAAAAGTTAAAATCAAAGCAACTACATTAGTAGCATTAAGTACCTTGGCCATTACTTATGGTTTCGTAGACTATTTCCATAGAAGGGTGGTAAAGGTCTTCTGGTAAAACCAACGGATCACAACGATTTACAAAAAGTGGTTTATATCATCAACATACACTAAATCTAAGACTTTCCCAAACTTGTTAGCGGTAACATTTATTTGATTAAGGCTAAGATCGGAAATTCCATATAAAAAGTCATTGCACCCCAGTACGATATATGAGGTAAGCTTTAGTCAAAAAGTTAACAGTTTTGAGCAGAGAGACATGTTGCATGTAGACTGAAAAATCTGATGCTGGAGGGATTTAGCAAACATATAAGTACATAGAGACGTTCTCTAGCTGAATGCGAATGCATTTGAACTCAATGAAATCGATGTTAGGAATATTAACCTCTTCTGAAGGGATGGAGGAATGAACGGCAAGTGAACACCACCTCCGACTCTGTTCAAGCGATCATTTCTATATACTTGAAGTTCATTACATAAAAACTCTGAATTGAAAACATGAGGTTTTAGCCAAGTTTCGGTAAAAACAATTACGTTATATTTACAATGAAAAGATTTCAAAAAGAGATCAGTTAATTTGGTATTTAAAGCCTTTGACATTTTGATAAAAGGTATTCACGGATTTAGTGCTAAATTTTTTGACTCAACGTTAATACGAGAAATTTTCGCTACATTTTGAACATTCCTATTCCGGGAGGCCAAAAAGAGCTGTCCAAAAGAGTATCGAAATCTTTCCCAGATATATCAATCTTAAACGAAGACATACTTCTTTGATATGTGAAATAAAATTTTCTAACAGTTACGCTTTGATCTTTAACTTTAGAAGAAATATGGTACATTAAATCATCTTCGGTGTCTGGATGGAACCTAGACACAAAAATAGATTTTTTGCGAGGGACCACAACCAGCTTACTAACGATTGGTTCAGACTCCACGGCAATAGTTGGAGGTTCCGGGATTTTCCTAGTGGATATTTTTGAAGGGGCGTTCTTGGACGTTGCTCGAACAACCGTACTAGGAATTGGAGAAACCAAATCGATAAGTTCAAGGGCTTGAGGCAAGTTCGGCACTGTTGAGGTAGTAGGCCGATCATCCGTACGTCTGCGCTTGTTTTCGCGATTATCAGGGCATTCCAAATGAGGCGAATTCTCTAAAGTTTCCAAGGTTTTGAAAACATTTTCATATTTTTTGAATTTTTCCGTCAGCAATGAGAAATTTTTTGCTGATTTCAGAAAACCCGTTTCTGATATGCCTAAAGATTTTACAGAAATCCACTTCCGTCGATCGGCATTTGGAACAAGACCAGCGCAGGCCTTTTCCTTCCCAGTGCACTTGGTGTGGACAAGTCCATCACACAGCCAGCATGCTACAAAGGGTTCGGACTCGCTTTTTACTTGGCAGTTTGCTATCAGGCACGACATTTTAAATTTAGAAAAAATGATAAGTTTAAGAATTTAGCGGATGCAAGAAAAACAACTCTGGCAGTTTAAATGGAACTGTGCTGAGCGAGCAGTTTTAAACACACTGTATGTGACGTTCAACAAACCACGCAAACAGCTGTAATGAAAAAGAAGTCGAAAAACCAAGCCAGCACACAACTACAATTCCAATACAAAATATAAGCCTTTCAAAAGCAACAAATACGAGGTGTGTTCAAAAAGTATCTCGAATTTTGAATTTTCGCTGGTTACGTATACTCGAATTTGGAATTTTTTGTGGCGTTATGTTGGTACTCATGTCTCTCACTTATGCCGACAAGCTCGGCCATTTTGAATGTTCAGTTAATTGTTGACAGCTGCTTTGCTTGCACGTGTTTTGGATCGTCTTCGATTTTTACCTATTCAAAAAAATTGATCAAAGAACCTGTATAAAATTTTGTGTGAAAAACGAAATTAAGTGCGCGGATGCATTCCGAATGTTGACTGTGGCATACGGAGAAGCTACCTTGGACCGAAGCAACGTTTTTCGGTGGTACAAAATGTTCTCAGAAGGCCGAGAAGATGTGAACGACGAAGAGCGTGCCGGATGCCCGAGCACTTCAACAACAGACGAAAAAATTAATGAAGTGGAGAAAATGGTATTGGCCAAGCGTCGAATCACCGTTAGAGAAGTTGCTGAGGACCTTAACATATCGATTGGCTCGTGCCATTCGCTTTTTATCAATGATTTGGGCATGAGACGGGTCGCCGCGAAATTCGTACCAAAATTGCTCAATTGTGACCAAAAACAGCATCGCATGAACATTGCTAATGAGATGTTAAACTCTGTCCGCGACGACCCAAATTTGCTCCAGAGGGTCATAACTGGTGACGAATCGTGGGTTTATGGTTATGACGTGGAAACCAAAGCTCAATCATCTCAATGGAAGCTGCCGCACGAACCAAGACCGAAAAAAGCGCGCCAAGTTCGGTCGAATGTGAAAGTTTTGCTGACAGTTTTCTTCGATTGCAGGGACGTGGTGCATCATGAGTTCTTGCCTACAGGGAAGAACGGTCAATAAGGAATATTACCTGCAAGTTATGCGCAATTTGCGCGAAACAATCCGCCAGAAACGCCCGGATTTGTGGAAGAACAAAAATTGGCTTTTGCACCACGATAACGCCCCTGCTCACGCATCGTTGCTTGTGCGCGACTTTTTGGCCAAAAACACCACACTAATGATGCCGCAGCCACCGTATTCCCCAGATCTGGCCCCCTGTGACTTTTTCTTGTTCCCTAAACTGAAGAGGCCCATGAAAGGACGACGTTACGCTTCTCTTGACGAGATAAAGACGGCATCGAAGGAGGAGCTGAACAAGATACAAAAAAATGATTTTTTGAAGTGCTTCGAAGATTGGAAAAACCGTTGGCACAAGTGTATAATATCTCATGGGGATTACTTTGAAGGGGACAAAATAGATATTCATGAATAAATAAATAATTTTTGAAAAAACACAAAATTCGCGATACTTTTTGAACACACCTCGTAAAATAATTGAAATATGCAAATAACTCAGCACACACAAATTCAAAAGTGTGAATTTATAATGATTAATCACTATTCAAAAATTTTAACAATTTTCACACCAAGGAGTGAAGCACATTAACTATTTAAACTCTTTTAACTTTAATTATAACTTAGAATATTTAGAATATCAAGATATGATTTAGTTATTAAAGAAAACACAGAGAAAAATAAAAACACAACTACACAGCTTGATGTTTGCGTCGATTCGTTCTCGAATGTCCTCCATCACATATAGGAGTGCCGTTTTACAGCTTCTTTTTGGCCTAAAACCAGACTGACGGTCTGACAGAAATTTGTGGTCGTGCAGTATGAAGAGATCTGACAGTGCAGAACTCGCTCAACTACCTTCGACAGAAAAGACAGTGTGCCTATTGGCCTATACTTCTTGTTCTGTTTTGGAACCGGGAGTACCTTTCCAACATTTGTAATACACAGGTCGTCAAGATTGAATTGACCAAATAGGTTATATAGGAAAGGACTTTGGAAGAATAATCTTCAAGAAGAATGTAACAATCGTCAGCACAAACGAACTCAAGGGGAATGGCATCGACATTAACAGGGTCACAGTAGTTGTCGACGGAGATGCTATCTGCTGCGATTGGCGAAAGTTTTTATTAATTTCGTTTACGTCGATATCACGCAAAGTAGATAGATCAGATTTAGATTTTCTAATCCCGATATTTTTAATATAGTTCCAGGTTTCCCTCCTGGTACGATCCCTGATATCCGTGTACAGCGGACATTCAGACAACACATGACACCAATTTTCCCACACAGCCCAACATAAACAACCGCTAGCTTCAAAAAAATGCATTGAGAGGACCATGACCTGTTAGCAGAAACCCCAGACTCAGGTTGAACGTGAAGTCAGGATTTTCTGCCACAAATGAAACATCGCGGATGTACTCCAACATCTCCCTACCGTTGCGAATATTGTCCCAACGGTCCTGCCATTTCCCCATTGAACAAACCTCTAATCTTCTTTTAACTTCTAAGTAACCCCCGGTTACATCATCGTCGGTTATCCACCAGTTCTGCAGCAACAGGTCACTTAATCCTCTTTTAACCTGAAGGCTACAACACGCTGTATAACCATATGGTCGAGAGGGGGAGCGCCCAACAACACCTGTATTGCGCCCGTCGAGACGGTGCGATACACCGGCAAACACGCTAGCATCATTCCTATTCGACGCAACTGCCCAACAACACTTATAATTTTACCCCCTTATACCCATGATACACATGTGGTATTGATACCACATAATCGATAGTGTAGTTTAGAGTACAGTAGTATACCAGTGACACAAACAATCTACAACTACTCGTGGTATGAAAGTGATACATATGTGGTATAGATCGTGGTATTGATACTATACTACAATGTGTGTCCCTACTATTAGACACATTAAGGGCGGGATAAAGATAAGCCCCTCATCCATGGTACTTGACTTGCGTCACATACCCTAGGCTGACTCCACTTATACATACAACCAGTGCGCGCATCCGCGACAACCGCAAACCACCTTTATTTCCACACTTTCATTCACTCCTGCTCCTCCAACCGCTCGATGACTTTGTCCCAGGCATGCATCCAGACGTCTTCAATATTTCGTCCCTTCCTGAACCCATATTGCCTATCCGACCACATACCCCGAGAAACCTCCTGAAACCGTTCCACCATAATTCGTTGCAGTACCTTTGCCAAGTACTGGAAGAAAGCTTATGCCCTGATAAGATCTGGTTTCAGATCTGTGATCAGACCTGATCTTATCGGGTGACTACAAGAGAACGACAACCCTAGCTGTTTTCTACTCGCGTGAAAAATAGCCCTACCATATGCATCTGTTGTAAACAGCCTCCAAGTAGTCCGGGATGAACTTCCACAAGCATTTGTACATCTCTCCGCTCAACTCATCGCAACCTGGGGACCGCTTAGACCTAACCAGGCTAAATGCATACCCAAATGCATACATAATGTACCTGTGCCTCCGCCCTAGGAAATAACTCCTCGAGTAGAACATTTGCACATTCCCTCCGCGTCGGCGAGACTACTCCATCTGACCTCGCTCGACCTACGACCCTGGCAGATCTTGAAGCCTGTCCCCAAGGGTTGTTCCGGTTATCAGCTACGAAATTACGCAATTCCTCCTCTTTAACTTTCACCAATATACTCCTATACTCATTCATCTCTCTCCCTAATTTACTCCGGAGCTGAGACACATCATTCGAGTTTATCCGCCTGGCACGTTGAAACTCACTCGCAAGGAGTAGCACTGTATCCAGTTATTGGAGGTATGGGTCCATGGGTTCACCATACTTGCATCAATAACATACATTCATAACCAGGATCATTCACGACGACGGCGGCATTGCCCTTAAGGTCACAAAAGAGCCTAAAGCCTCCAGGACACACCATTCGTGCAGTAAAGTTCCTGCAGCAGGGCAATGCCGCAGCCCTTCTCAGCCATACGCGCACCAAACTCACACACAACCGGCAGTTTTTCGGTTGAAAAATTACCTGTACATCTTAGATAGGGCACACGACGGACACCATAGAGTGTAGAGGGCCTACAACTCACAATTGCGACAATGTAACTTATTGCCACAACGTGAGGCAAGTTGTACCTCCTGCCCGCACCTCCGACAGACATCTGACTGCATCCTACATTCAGCCACGCGGTGTTCAAATCCCAAGACTGTTGGATGAGGGCCCCGCATCCACTAATCTTTTTCAATTCGTGGACTCGAACCCCAAAGATGGCCGAACCACCTTGACGATCGTTTTCACCACCTCCTTGGGAGGCACATAAGGAACGTCACTCTTGAAGACCGCCGACCAGGTCTCCACTGGTTTTGGCACCACGGTTACGGGCACTGCTGGGAGGCACCTCTACCTGTCCGCGAAGACGTGCGCTTTCGGCTATTGCCGACATCAGAAGAGCGTCGTACTCCGAGGATACCTCCATCAGCCCCTTCGCCGACTCGAGACAAGCACCCTTGATGCCAAACACCAGCTCGCTAAACTTGGCGGTAATCCTCTTCATAGCGACAACCAGACACTCGAAGAGTTGCCTCCACCCCCATCTTCCCTGTCGAAATCGTCCCTTTTGTCCTCGTTGACTGACTTGTCGGGTTTCTTCGTCCCGTCCGGTTTGTCTTGTCAGACTTGTCACCCACTGGAAGATTGTCCACAGGGCTGTGAAAAGGCTAGCAAGCCCTTCGCAGGGTTAATTAGCAGCTGACGTAGATGCCTAACCAGCCGGCCAAAGCAAAAGCGCGTTGGCGCCTCTTGTAATGTCAGCTAAGCTGGCGCTGGTCACTACCGCCGCCCCGACCGTCGGAACACTGTTCCCCGTCTAAGGCTAAGTTGAAACCACTACGTAAACAACCAAACACAAATTAGGGCACAGCCGCATCACCGCAAAAATAAAACTTTTAATAGTTCCGATCACGCACGTCCGATCGCTTCGGCATCCAAACTGAGAGGGAATGCAAAGCCAGCATCACAAATATGCTTGTCCCAACTTTTTTGATTTTCCTTTATATGGGACCTGATCAAGGCACACATACACATTACCTTCGGATATACGAGGATAAGAACCCATAAAATCAATAAACAGCCATTAAAATGGTCGCTCAGTCAGGTGTTGTTTTCCTACCAGGGGTATTTGGAACGAGTTTTGCCTTTTTTGCTTTGCACACTTCACAACTTTTTGCAACTATGCCTCAATGTTTAGAGGAAGGAGAGCTTCGTGCCGACTCTACCACTCACAGTCACAGTTTCGACGGCACCCAGAGTTTCCTGGCTTGGCCCTGTTGAAGCTCGTCTCCCCTGTCAAACTGGCTCCGTTTACAGACGTATCCATTAGATAGGTGCACGTCCAGAAGTCTGCCTTTGTTGGATGTCACAGTCTTTTTCCGTTCTCGGTACTCATCTGACTCGAAGTAGGGCGAATCCAGGCTAATGTCGATCATCCTATCAATCTTCCCTATTAGCTCGCGACAACGTATCTGGAACAACGTTTCGACTACCCTTTGATGTAATTGTATCCTTGGCCTGCGATTACTATAAAGGGCTGTCCTTCAACATATGGCCTAAATCTTTTGATGCTTATCACAGCTGCGTAGAATTTGAGTTCCGTGATGCTGTAGTTTCACTGTGCTTTATTGAGTTTCGCCGAGAGGTAGACGATGGGTCGCGTAGTCCTGGATAAAACGTCGGTACCAGCCGGTCGCAACTGCTTGGGTGTTTTGAGCTCAGGAAAGTCTCTCACTGCTGCTACCTTATTTAAGCAATCTGGCCGGCAAATTTATTTTTTCTATTAAATCGTGTAATTATGTTCCTCATGGTGATTTCACTTCAATCTTACTTTTATTTGTATTATTAGTAGGCCAATATTACGTGAAGTTTCGCTACACGCTTAGTTTTGTGGCAAACTAAAATCCAAATGCACTCTGCAGGTATAGTATGTCATCATCATTGTACTGATAAATGTAAACAAGTAAGAGAGGCGATGTCTTAGGCTGTGCCGAAGGCTTTATACCTTTCATGAATACGCTTGAGGGTTTTTAGTCTTTGATCCTTACTTACAATAAATACTAACTGTGCAAAATTTGACCGTCTTACACAAACTGTTTAATTTCTCATTAATATTTACCGGATGTAATTCCTTAATACGATCAAATAATTGGTTACGAGTGATTACTTGACAACCAGTTGAACCTTAATCCAAAAGAAGCCTTAATATAGCTATATACAGAACATCGATTTTTAGATAATCATACTGGTATACAATTCCTTCACATTTTCTGATAGGAGGATTACTTTTGCGCCACCCTGTACATGCTAGCGGTAGCAATATACCTTTGCTTGAATATTTTCGGTTATGATGCTGCACTTAAGTTTGATATTCAGCGGTGTCGGGTCGTAAAGTAAAAAAAAAAAGAAATAAAGAGTGAATTGAATTTAAAATAAATTGTGCCGGCTTTTTCTTTGTGAAAACTGAAGTATTAATAGGTTATGGGCCCAGACACAAATTGTTATCCTATCTCGAGTCTGGCTTAAATATAAATAAAAAAAAGTTTATTTAATAAAAGTACAATCGTGTGTTGTGATTAAGTTTGTGATTTCGTTTGGGAAAAAGGTTATTTCCAAAGAAATGGAAAAACTAAAAAAGAACATAAAACCATTCGATGGGGAAAAGTATTCTATCTGGAAATTTCGAATTAGAGCTTTCTTAGCAGAAAACCATGTGCTATTCGTTATTGAAGACAAAAAACCAGAAAAAAGAAGTGAACGGTGGGCAAAAGCCGAAAGAATCGCAGAAAGTGCTTCAATTAAATTTTTAAGTGATCCGGTTTTAAGTTTTGCTAGTACAGAACGTACTGCAAGGGAAATTTTTACAAATTTGGACAAAATATATGAGCGGAAAAGTGCAGCGTCTCAATTGTCGGGCAGAAAGCAATTATTGTCATTAAAGTTAAAGCCATATACAAATTTAATGAATCATTTAAAGGTGTTCGACGATTTAGTGACGGAGTTAATCGGTTCGGGTGCTAAAATTGATGAAATGGACAAAGTTTCACATTTGTTACTAACTCTTCCCTCTTATGATGGGATTATAACAGCAGTGGAAACTTTATCCGAAAAAAATTTCACTTTGGCATTTGTGAAAAGTCGGTTACTAGACCACGAAATAAAATTAAAATTGGCAAATAAAAATACGTACATACATGTGAAGGTCAACAGCCCTTTATAGCTGTTTGTTTAACCGTCTAAAGAATTTTGACCTTCCAACAAAGCGCGCCACCTGACTCTATCCTTTGCCAGTTGATGCCAATTAGAAACGCCAAGGCATCGCAGATTGTTCTCCACTTGGTATTTCCAACGGAGTGGGGGCCTCCCTCTTCCTCTGCTTCCATAAGTGGGTTCCGACAAGAATACCTCTTCCATTCGCATTACATGGCCAAGCCAACGTAGCCGCTGTTTTAATTCGTTGGACAATGTCGATGTCAGCGTAGAGCTCATATAGCTCATCATTAAATCTTCTTCGGTTGTTGTTGTAGCGACTATTTAACCTGCCTAAAATATCACCTCTCTTACCCAACATTCTCATCAAGCCCTTCTAACGGGAGTCCCAGAAATCTCGCGGCTTCAACAGGGGTGACCAGAGTGCGATTGCTGTTAGAAGAGTAGGTTCGGTTGAGCAGATGAACAGATGGTTAGTATCGTGGGGAGACACGCCGCATGCCGGGCAGACATTTGGCATGTCAGGGTTCAGTCTGTATAGGTAAGAGTTTAGTCTGTTATAGTATCCAGAACGAAATTGGGCCAGTATGACTCTTGCCTCCCTAGACAGTTCGCGTTCCTCATCGGCAACAGGTGTAGCTTGTGCCTCATTGACTGCGTTCACTGAACGAGAGCTGACAAAGGAGTTTACCGACTCTGTTTGGATGAATTTGAGGGCCTGTTGATGCACCTTTGGATCAAACGGCGAAAAGATACGATGCCGGATTTTATCATATTGCTTACGGAGATGACTCCCTATTCTCCTGATAGGCGGATTTTCGTCGAGCAGGCGCCTGTTCGGGGGGTGCCGTTTGCAGCAATTGAACAGGAATTGCCTGGTCAGCATTTCCATATGCTCTTTTACTCCGAGCATTTTTGCATCACTATGGAGATGATGTTCGGGAAACATAAGGAGGCATCCCGTGGCAGTTCTGAGTACGGTGCTCTGGTGTGTCTGCCAGGATCGCGCTGTCGTCGGTGTAGGAGATGATCGAGACACCCTCTGGTGGGGAGGGAAACCTCGAAATGTAGTAATTAAACAAAAGCGGGGATAGGACACCACCCTGTGGCACCCGTTGTTTGATTATAAGTGCTTTTGATCGTTCGCCTCTGAATTCAAAAGATGATTGCCGACCACTCAGATAATTGGCCGTCCAACGCTTTAGACAGGGTAGAAGAGACGAGTCTTCCAGGTAGTTAATGAGTTGCGCATGGTTGACCGTATCGAAGGCTTTCGACAGCTCAAGAGCAAGCGTTAGCATCGGTCGCCAGTCAACGCAGTTTATGAGACCAGCACTGACGATAGTAAGGTCTGGCCAACTAGAACAATTTACCGTGACTCTAGTGGGGGCATCCCGTTCACAGTGCACAACGTCGAATCGTCTATTTGTTCAGCTAATTCCTGTCCCCTACCATCAACCTGTAGGATTGAGTGCCAGAGGTCATGGTGTGCGTTAAAGTCTCCGAGGATTACACGATTATCGCCTCTGAGTAACGCACAGATGTCAGGGTGGTAATCACTCGGACAGCAGGTGGATGGAGGTATATAAATGTTAATTATTTCGAGATCGACATCGCCTGATCGGACAACCATACTTTGACGTTCTAAAATGTGATCCCTGGGGTCGACATCGGGTTAAAATAGACGGTATTGCACAGATTGATGAGTGATGAAAGCGAGTACGCCCCCAAGTCCTCTCTAACGGTCACGCCGATGGATGTTGTAGCCGTCACAGGTCCGAAGATTTGATCCGGCACCGAGCTCTGTTTCCTGAATAGCAACAATCTTGGCATTTTTCCGCTTCATGAAGTTCACTATTTCACTAACCTTGACGGTTAAGCCGTTGCGGTTCAACTGTAGGACACGAAAGTGTGAAGGGGGAGAAATAGTCACACTGGGAGTCAAGGACTGGTGCGTGTGCCCAGGTGGAAGCAGGCTGGGTCGCGCACTGCGTCGCAATCTAGAAGATGAAGGATCCGGACCACCCGAAGGAAGCGAATCGGTCGACGTTGTAAGTTGCGTACCTCGACAACATGGCGCAACGTACGTATCAGTCCATAAGTTCCTGTTACCAAGTTGGGAACATATAAGCAGCTGACATAGGCCAAGACAGGAGTAGCATTTGACTGATGTCGCAGGTGTACATAATCTCAACAGTGCACATGGTGTAAGGGACCAGGAGCTGGCGGCTTTGACTTACATTTGTGCTAGAGCTTGAGGAGGAAGGGGAGGTTGTAAGTGGAAGGGGGTGGGCTATCGCTCAGCACTGCTCACATCTAAAAAAGAAGTTGGCGCCGGTGGGCGTGAGCGGCAGCGGGAGTTACACACTACTTGCTGGGCAGTATTAGTGCTGTTAGTCGTGGACACTGTATCTGGAATTTGTGGCAGTGTGACACTGGATCGACGTTGGCCACGGGACGCCCTAGGGCGTGAACAGCAAGGCGCCACAAAAGTTTGGAAGAAACTAGGGGGCCTATGTGTACATGTATTACATTGGCCGAAGTGTGAACGTTTAGCGTAAATCTTCTTCCCACAAACGTAGCAGATCCATTCTCTTGGATTCAACACCCGCCCGGAGCAAGGGAGTTTTGAGCAGCCCTGCTGCAAGGGACTGTTCGGAGGATGACAATATTAAAAGGAAAGGTGACAAGTTAGTCAGGGTAACAATCTTCTTCGGTAAACACCTTCGGCATCGCGTAGGGGCCCATAAATCTTTCGAAGAACCTTTCTCTCGAATACTCCAAGAGCGGATTCATCTGCGGCTGTCATCGTCCTGAACAGCAAGGCGCCACAAAAGTTTGGAAGAAACTAGGGGGCCTATGTGTACATGTATTACATTGGCCGAAGTGTGAACGTTTAGCGTAAATCTTCTTCCAACAAACGTAGCAGATCCATTCTCTTGGATTCAACACCCGCCCGGAGCAAGGGAGTTTTGAGCAGCCCTGCTGCAAGGGACTGTTCGGAGGATGACAATATTAAAAGGAAAGGTGACAAGTTAGTCAGGGTAACAATCTTCTTCGGTAAACACCTTCGCCATCGCGTAGGGGCCCATAAATCTTTCGAAGAACCTTTCTCTCGAATACTCCAAGAGCGGATTCATCTGCGGCTGTCATCGTCCTCTTCTCAACTTTGCTTCTCAATTTCCTACTCAGTCCAAAGCAACATTTATTGGCACTGACATTATTGTTGGTGTTAATGCTGGTTCCCAGGTAAACCAAGCCGTTTACAATCTCAAATTTATGGCTGCCAACAGTGGCGTGGGCGCCAAGGCGCGAATGCGCTGACTCTTTGCATGATGACAGAAGGTACTTCGTTTTGCATTCGTTCACCTCCAAACCCACCTTTTTCGCTTCTTTCTCCAATTTTGAGTAGGTAGAACTTACGGCGCGGTTATTTCAACGAATGATGTCAATGTCGTTGGCATACGCCAGCAATTGTACACTCTTGTAATAGATGGTTCCTGAGCATTGTAGTTCTGCGGCTTGTATAATTTTCTCCTGCATCAAATTAAAGAAATGGCACGATAGGGGGCACATTGCCCTTATGGTAGCCAGGTCTGAAGCCGCACTGGTAAGGTCCAATCAGTTGGTCAACGATGGGCTTCAGTTTTTCGCACAGTACGCTTGATATAACCTTATATGCGATATTAAGCAGGATGATCCCACGATAATTGAAGCAGATTGTAGGATCTCCTTTCTTGTGGATTGGGCAGAGGACACTTAGATTCCAATCGCCAGGCATGCATTCTTCGCACCATATTCTCCATAGCAGCTGATGTATGCACTTTACCAGCTCCTCGCCGCCGTACTTGAATAGCTCAGCCGGTAATGCGTCAGCGCCCTCATCTTTGTTGTTTTTTAATCGCAATATTGCTACTCGTATCTCGTTATAGTCGGGCGGGGGAACACTAATTCCATCATTTTTGATTTGGGGTATCGGGATCTTCTCTGTGTAGATGCTCGGTTTCTCCATTTAGGAGGGTAGAGAAGTGCTCCCTTCATAATCCACGCATTCTCTGTACATTGCTTACCAGGTCGCCATTTTTGTCCTTGCACGTGTTTGCTGCGGTCTCAAATCCTGCTGGCTAGTAGCTTAAGATTTTCGCACTAACGCTTTTCTGCTTCTCTTTTTTTCTTACGGAAAAGGCGCCTCGCTTCCTTCTTAAACTGTCGGTAGCGTTCGTATATTCCACGCGTTGCATTTGACCTCAACGTAGCCTTACAGGCAGCATCCTTTTTTTCCGTTGCAGCGCTGCATTCTTCGTCCTACCAGGTGTTGTTTTTGGATCCGCCGGCGTCCAAAATCTTCATCATAGGGGGTAAGGAGAGCTCCAGAGATATGCGCCCACTGCTAGCATACCCCAATAGGTTCAGTTGTACTCTCAGAGAGCAGGTGTGAGGATCTAGTTGCGAAATCTGTCCGGAAAAAAATTTTGAAAAAGAATAAAGATACAAGTTTGAAAGTTCTGCAACGTGTTGGGAATTGCGAACAAAGTGAATACAAAACAAATAACAATAATAAATTTAAAAATAATTTTAAATTTCAATCAAAGAAAAAAGTTAATATAAAATGTCACCATTGTAAGAAAATGGGAAATATAAAAAGGGACTGCTTTATATTTAAAAGGCAACAGCATGGTCAAAATAAAGATAAAGCTAAGCAAGTCCAAACGGCCGCTGTCCAATCTAATACCGGTTTCGCGTTTATGTTAAAGAGTGTACCAAACTACAAAAATAAAAACTCGAAACGCATATCTTATATTTTGGACTCGGGTGCATCCAACCATATGGTAAAAGATAAAAATTTACTAAATTGTAGTGAGTTGGAACAGCCAATCAGCAATTGCTAAAAGTGATGTATATATTTATGCAACAGCTGTGGCAAGGTTCAAATGAAAAACTACTGGCAGTCAAACATCATGCTTCAAAAAGTTTTGTACTGTAAGAGTATTCCACAAAATGTATTATCAGTAAACAAAATGACGGATGGCGGGATGGAGATGGTATTTTCGGTAGGAGGTGTGGAAATCACAAAATACCGTGACGTATTGTTTAAAGGTATGTGTTCCATTTCTATTCCTGTTATTGAATTTGAGGTTTATTGTAGAGCATATATAACAAACCAAGCTAATAAGAGTTCATACCAGTTGTAGCATGAACGGCTAAGTCATATTAGTAAAGGAAAGTTAATAGAACTTAAACGAAATAATATGTGTGAGGATAGATAATTATTAGAAACTGTTAAAATTGATAGTGAGATATGTGAATCCTGTGTTAAGGGAAAACAATCAGGATTACCAATTTCAAAGTTTAAAGATAAGGAATATATAAGAAGGCCATTATTTATAGCACACTCCGATGTTTGTGGTTCTATTACGCCTCCTAAAATTGATGGAAAAAATTACTAGAAATTACTAAAATTGATGGAAAAAATTACAAGAAAAATTATCTTGATCAATATACACATTACTGTGTAACATACTTAATAAGTCACAAATCAGATGTTTTTGCTCATTTCAAAAATTTTGTTGCAAAAAGTGGAAATCATTTTAATCTTAAAGTAGTAAATTTGTATGTTGATAATGGTAGGGAATATTTATCAAAGGAAATTGTATGGTACGTTTGACGTGTTTTTAATCGCTCTGTGATTTTTTTTCTTGTTTTAAAAATCTGTTATATTACAAAGTTAATAACGTTTATGAAATATAGTTAAACTACCATTATTATCCTGCTAAGGCTGTTTTAATATAAAATAAGTTCTCAAACCAATACAGAAAAGCTGCTGTAAAATTGTTGGTGTTTCCTGCTTTTAATTTATTGTCTCCCTTTCATTCTGCTGGGTCCGTTGTTCGCTGTTTGCAGTTTGCTGTTCCTGCTTACATCCAGCTGTTTCCCGTGCTCCGGGATAACTCTTGTTCTTTTTATATAAACAAGTGCTCCAGAATAACTCTTTTTTAGTTTTTATATATTAGTTTTTTTTTTTCTTTAATTTGCATCATGAACGATTTTTGTGCAAAGTGCGACAAAGGTACCTTTATTTGTGAACCTTTAATTGTACCTTGTATTGGCTTTTGCGAAAAACTTTTTCAGCGAGCCGTATAAACGAATCGAGATAGATATTGTCTTATATACATATATCAAGATGTTCAGGGGGAAGAGAAATTTACTAACCCATGTCCGTGCGTCCATCTGTGGACATGATAACTTCAGTAAATTTTAAGATATCTTAATGAAATTCGGTTCCTTGGCACTTAGACTTAGACACGCCCACTTTTTGTATATAGAATATTTTTGAATATACAAAAAAAGTGATTATTCAGTACATAATACACCTATAAGCATAAAGAATGGTGTGTAGATTAACATTAAGGAAAAAAATAAATTTTGATTAAATTAAATTTAGAAACAATATTAATCATAAATAAAAACCCGTTCAAAGTTATCGAAACTAAATTTGGCGCACAGATTTCCATGAATACAAGGAATGTTTCGGAAAAAATGGGCTGAATCGGTTAAGATCCACATCTTCTTTTATTTGAAAGATTTTGAAAAGGATGATAGATATATTTAGTAGGCAATAACTTTGCGTAAAATAGCTTTATATCATTTATATCATTTCTATTTCACTTTCAAAATATCCGTGAACGAAGAAACTCGAAAATTAAAAATTTTTGAAAATGGGTACGGCCCCGCCCCTTTTTTAGTGGATTATTCCACACAACTTTTTATGCCATAACTCCGGCAAAAATTGATCTGATAAAGGTTAATGTTTATTTCAAAAATGTGCGAAATCGGTCATATGGAGTTTTTTAGCATAGTTCTGAAAAATTTGTTTGTAAAATTTAAAACGCGACATTTCTATAACTTGGATTCTGAGGAAGTAGGCGTAGCAAATGAACGCAAATTTTTGTATTGTATGTATTGGTACTTTAAAAAAATGTGGTTAGCATTGGTTGGTATGGAACCTATTTATATACAAATTAGGCATGGGACTATTCGAATGAAAAATCCATTTGTTCGAAGGCTATAAATAATTCGAATAGTATTATTCGAATAGTACTATTCGCATAGTTGTTGGATGGAATGGGAATAATTATCTACTATTCACGTGCATAGAAAAACTCTAACAGGAGATTTACTCTAAATCCGAAATATTTAAGTTATTTTTACATAAGAAGATGCTTTGTGCTAGATTTTAAAGCAAGAGATTTCGGGTGCTAAATTCAGCGTATTCATTGCTTTAACGTATTAGTATGCATGCGCTTTATGTTTGTACATATGGTTGGATTTATGTATAATTGTGTGCATAAGCATTAGTTACATTTATTTATTCGAATAGTTGTCATTTATTGGAATAGTTCTTTATTCGGCAAATGGGGTTTGAATAGTTTTTTTTTTCATTATTCGAATAATTAAATAACTATTCGAACAGTGTTCTGCGAATAATTAAATACCATTCTTGTGTGTAAATAAATCTCTAGATAGTTGTATTGTTGAAGTCACTGTAACGAACATTCATATTTACATACCTACTTTATAAACCGGCTCACCATAATTTAAGTTTTCTATTTCCTTAGACTAAGGCCCGGTTTTTGTTACGCAGTTTTTCAGTCAACTTTAAACGAAGTTTAAACGTAGTTTAAGCGGCCAATTTGGCAGGGTTAAACTCTAGTTAACCTGTCAGCTGTTTGCATATTTGATGGTTTTGGTTGTGAAACCATAAACTGAACGCAATTAAAAAAGGACGATATTTTTATATTTAATTAAATACTGGATATATCATCTGACGAAAGTGATTATAGTGATGCAGAAATTAGCGAAATCCTAACTATTGCAATACTGAGGAGAACCAATGGCGTTGATTATGTAACCAAATATTATCTGTTGCCGTATCTAGATAAAGAAAAAACCAATGTTGCCGTATAAAAAGCAAATCTTAAAAGCGGCCTTAAACTCTCACTGAAAAACCGCTCTGCAGTTTAACTGGAGTTTAAATTTATGCCGAGTTTAAGCAAACTTAGTTTAAACTGAGCTTAACCAATGACTGAAAAACCGGGCCTTAGATGATGAAATGCTCCTTGCCTTTACATAGTATAGGCTGCAGCCTTTACATAGTATAGGCTGCAGCATACGCGTATGATAAGTACATGGTAAATATATACTCGTATATGTGTAAGTTGCAGTGACAGTCAAAAGAAACAATAAATAATTAGCCACAAATATTAAAGCGAGATGGCTTATTCAAAATCAATCATAGTAGGCAAGGTGTTATATAAGTACTTATGTAACTATTTATATATACAAGGTGGCGCAAAAGTAAGCTTCCGATGTTCAGCATATCGGTTGTGGCACGTGCAGTGTGTGCTGTTGCACCGTCTTGTTGGAACCACATGTTTTCCAATCCCAATTCATCAAGTTGCGGCAAAAAGAACTCGTTGATCATTGCTCTGTAGCGCTCACCATTCACAGTAACCGTTTGGCCCCGACCGATTATTGGTCAAATAAATAGTCAGCAATATTCCGCGTTCTGGAGCAGCGTAGCGTAACATTGTTTATTAACGTGTATTTCGCATGTATTTACTACACAAATGTCAAAACAGAACTGACTTTAGGGGTTAATCGCAAAATTTATAGCATTTTCTGATAGGAGGATTACTTTTGCGCAGTAACCGTTTTTCACCGACCGATTATTGGTCAAATAAATAGTCAGCAATATTCCGCGTTCTGGAGCAGTGTAGCGTAACATTGTTTATTAACGTGTATTTCGCATGTGTTTACTACACAAATGTCAAAACAGAACTGACTTTAGGGGCCAATCGCAAAATTTATAGCATTTTCTGATAGGAGGATTACTTTTGCGCCACCCTGTACATGCTAGCGGTAGCAATATACCTTTGCTTGAATATTTTCGGTTATGATGCTGCACTTAAGTTTGATTTTCAGCGGTGTCGGGTCGTAAAGTAAAAAAAAAAGAAATAAAGAGTGAATTGAATTTAAAATAAATTGTGCCGGCTTTTTCTTTGTGAAAACTGAAGTATTAATAGGTTATGGGCCCAGACACAAATTGTTATCCTATCTCGAGTCTGGCTTAAATATAAATAAAAAAAAGTTTATTTAATAAAAGTACAATCGTGTGTTGTGATTAAGTTTGTGATTTCGTTTGGGAAAAATGTTATTTCCAAAGAAATGGAAAAACTAAAAAAGAACATAAAACCATTCGATGGGGAAAAGTATTCTATCTGGAAATTTCGAATTAGAGCTTTCTTAGCAGAAAACCATGTGCTATTCGTTATTGAAGACAAAAAACCAGAAAAAAGAAGTGAACGGTGGGCAAAAGCCGAAAGAATCGCAGAAAGTGCTTCAATTAAATTTTTAAGTGATCCGGTTTTAAGTTTTGCTAGTACAGAATGTACTGCAAGGGAAATTTTTACAAATTTGGACAAAATATATGAGCGGAAAAGTGCAGCGTCTCAATTGTCGGTCAGAAAGCAATTATTGTCATTAAAGTTAAAGCCAAATACAAATTTAATGAATCATTTAAAGGTGTTCGACGATTTAGTGACGGAGTTAATCGGTTCGGGTGCTAAAATTGATGAAATGGACAAAGTTTCACATTTATTACTAACTCTTCCCTCTTATGATGGGATTATAACAGCAGTGGAAACTTTATCCGAAAAAAATTTCACTTTGGCATTTGTGAAAAGTCGGTTACTAGACCACGAAATAAAATTAAAATTGGCAAATAAAAATACGTACATACATGTGAAGGTCAACAGCCCTTAATAGCTGTTTGTTTAACCGTCTAAAGAATTTTGACCTTCCAACAAAGCGCGCCACCTGACTCTATCCTTTGCCAGTTGATGCCAATTAGAAACGCCAAGGCATCGCAGATTGTTCTCCACTTGGTATTTCCAACGGAGTGGGGGCCTCCCTCTTCCTCTGCTTCCATAAGTGGGTTCCGACAAGAATACCTCTTCCATTCGCATTACATGGCCAAGCCAACGTAGCCGCTGTTTTAATTCGTTGGACAATGTCGATGTCAGCGTAGAGCTCATATAGCTCATCATTAAATCTTCTTCGGTTGTTGTTGTAGCGACTATTTAACCTGCCTAAAATATCACCTCTCTTACCCAACATTCTCATCAAGCCCTTCTAACGGGAGTCCCAGAAATCTCGCGGCTTCAACAGGGGTGACCAGAGTGCGATTGCTGTTAGAAGAGTAGGTTCGGTTGAGCAGATGAACAGATGGTTAGTATCGTGGGGAGACACGCCGCATGCCGGGCAGACATTTGGCATGTCAGGGTTCAGTCTGGATAGGTAAGAGTTTAGTCTGTTATAGTATCCAGAACGAAATTGGGCCAGTATGACTCTTGCCTCCCTAGACAGTTCGCGTTCCTCATCGGCAACAGGTGTAGCTTGTGCCTCATTGACTGCGTTCACTGAACGAGAGCTGACAAAGGAGTTTACCGACTCTGTTTGGATGAATTTGAGGGCCTGTTGATGCACCTTTGGATCAAACGGCGAAAAGATACGATGCCGGATTTTATCATATTGCTTACGGAGATGACTCCCTATTCTCCTGATAGGCGGATTTTCGTCGAGCAGGCGCCTGTTCGGGGGGTGCCGTTTGCAGCAATTGAACAGGAATTGCCTGGTCAGCATTTCCATATGCTCTTTTACTCCGAGCATTTTTGCATCACTATGGAGATGATGTTCGGGAAACATAAGGAGGCATCCCGTGGCAGTTCTGAGTACGGTGCTCTGGTGTGTCTGCCAGGATCGCGCTGTCGTCGGTGTAGGAGATGATCGAGACACCCTCTGGTGGGGAGGGAAACCTCGAAATGTAGTAATTAAACAAAAGCGGGGATAGGACACCACCCTGTGGCACCCGTTGTTTGATTATAAGTGGTTTTGATCGTTCGCCTCTGAATTCAAAAGATGATTGCCGACCACTCAGATAATTGGCCGTCCAACGCTTTAGACAGGGTAGAAGAGACGAGTCTTCCAGGTAGTTAATGAGTTGCGCATGGTTGACCGTATCGAAGGCTTTCTACAGCTCAAGAGCAAGCGTTAGCATCGGTCGCCAGTCAACGCAGTTTATGAGACCAGCACTGACGATAGTAAGGTCTGGCCAACTAGAACAATTTACCGTGACTCTAGTGGGGGCATCCCGTTCACAGTGCACAACGTCGAATCATCTATTTGTTCAGCTAATACCTGTCCCCTACCATCAACCTGTAGGCTTGAGTGCCAGAGGTCATGGTGTGCGTTAAAGTCTCCGAGGATTACACGATTATCGCCTCTGAGTAACGCACAGATGTCAGGGTGGTAATCACTCGGACAGCAGGTGGATGGAGGTATATAAATGTTAATTATTTCGAGATCGACATCGCCTGATCGGACAACCATACTTTGACGTTCTAAAATGTGATCCCTGGGGTCGACATCGGGTTAAAATAGACGGTATTGCACAGATTGATGAGTGATGAAAGCGAGTACGCCCCCAAGTCCTCTCTAACGGTCACGCCGATGGATGTTGTAGCCGTCACAGGTCCGAAGATTTGATCCGGCACCGCGCTCTGTTTCCTGGATAGCAACAATCTTGGCATTTTTCCGCTTCATGAAGTTCACTATTTCACTAACCTTGACGGTTAAGCCGTTGCGGTTCAACTGTAGGACACGAAAGTGTGAAGGGGGAGAAATAGTCACACTGGGAGTCAAGGACTGGTGCGTGTGCCCAGGTGGAAGCAGGCTGGGTCGCGCACTGCGTCGCAATCTAGAAGATGAAGGATCCGGACCACCCGAAGGAAGCGAATCGGTCGACGTTGTAAGTTGCGTACCTCGACAACATGGCGCAACGTACGTATCAGTCCATAAGTTCCTGTTACCAAGTTGGGAACATATAAGCAGCTGACATAGGCCAAGACAGGAGTAGCATTTGACTGATGTCGCAGGTGTACATAATCTCAACAGTGCACATGGTGTAAGGGACCAGGAGCTGGCGGCTTTGACTTACATTTGTGCTAGAGCTTTAGGAGGAAGGGGAGGTTGTAAGTGGGAGGGGGTGGGCTATCGCATCTAAAAAAGAAGTTGGCGCCGGTGGGCGTGAGCGGCAGCGGGAGTTACACACTACTTGCTGGGCAGTATTAGTGCTGTTAGCCGTGGACACTGTATCTGGAATTTGTGGCAGTGTGACACTGGATCGACGTTGGCCACGGGACGCCCTAGGGCGTGAACAGCAAGGCGCCACAAAAGTTTGGAAGAAACTAGGGGGCCTATGTGTACATGTATTACATTGGCCGAAGTGTGAACGTTTAGCGTAAATCTTCTTCCAACAAACGTAGCAGATCCATTATCTTGGATTCAACACAGGCCGGAACAAGGGAGTTTTGAGCAGCCCTGCTGCAAGGGACTGTTCGGAGGATGACAATATTAAAAGGAAAGGTGACAAGTTAGTCAGGGTAACAATCTTCTTCGGTAAACACCTTCGGCATCGCGTAGGGGCCCATAAATCTTTCGAAGAACCTTTCTCTCGAATACTCCAAGAGCGGATTCATCTGCGGCTGTCATCGTCCTCTTCTCAACTTTGCTTCTCAATTTCCTACTCAGTCCAAAGCAACATTTATTGGCACTGGCATTATTGTTGGTGTTAATGCTGGTTCCCAGGTAAACCAAGCCGTTTACAATCTCAAATTTATGGCTGCCAACAGTGGCGTGGGCGCCAAGGCGCGAATGCGCTGACTCTTTGCATGATGACAGAAGGTACTTCGTTTTGCATTCGTTCACCTCCAAACCTACCTTTTTCGCTTCTTTCTCCAATTTTGAGTAGGTAGAACTTACGGCGCGGTTATTTCAACGAATGATGTCAATGTCGTTGGCATACGCCAGCAATTGTACACTCTTGTAATAGATGGTTCCTGAGCATTGTAGTTCTGCGGCTTGTATAATTTTCTCCTGCATCAAATTAAAGAAATGGCACGATAGGGGGCACATTGCCCTTATGGTAGCCAGGTCTGAAGCCGCACTGGTAAGGTCCAATCAGTTGGTCAACGATGGGCTTCAGTTTTTCGCACAGTACGCTTGATATAACCTTATATGCGATATTAAGCAGGATGATCCCACGATAATTGAAGCAGATTGTAGGATCTCCTTTCTTGTGGATTGGGCAGAGGACACTTAGATTCCAATCGCCAGGCATGCATTCTTCGCACCATATTCTCCATAGCAGCTGATGTATGCACTTTACCAGCTCCTCGCCGCCGTACTTGAATAGCTCAGCCGGTAATGCGTCAGCGCCCTCATCTTTGTTGTTTTTTAATCGCAATATTGCTACTCGTATCTCGTTATAGTCGGGCGGGGGAACACTAATTCCATCATTTTTGATTTGGGGTATCGGGATCTTCTCTGTGTAGATGCTCGGTTTCTCCATTTAGGAGGGTAGAGAAGTGCTCCCTTCATAATCCACGCATTCTCTGTACATTGCTTACCAGGTCGCCATTTTTGTCCTTGCACGTGTTTGCTGCGGTCTTAAATCCTGCTGGCTAGTAGCTTAAGATTTTCGCACTAACGCTTTTCTGCTTCTCTTTTTTTCTTACGGAAAAGGCGCCTCGCTTCCTTCTTAAACTGTCGGTAGCGTTCGTATATTCCACGCGTTGCATTTGACCTCAACGTAGCCTTACAGGCAGCATCCTTTTTTTTCGTTGCAGCGCTGCATTCTTCGTCCTACCAGGTGTTGTTTTTGGATCCGCCGGCGTCCAAAATCTTCATCATAGGGGGTAAGGAGAGCTCCAGAGATATGCGCCCACTGCTAGCATACCCCAATAGGTTCAGTTGTACTCTCAGAGAGCAGGTGTGAGGATCTAGTTGCGAAATCTGTCCGGAAAAAAATTTTGAAAAAGAATAAAGATACAAGTTTGCAACCTGTTGGAAATTGCGAACAAAGTGAATACAAAACAAATAACAATAATAAATTTAAAAATAATTTTAAATTTCAATCAAAGAAAAAAGTTAATATAAAATGTCACCATTGTAAGAAAATGGGAAATATAAAAAGGGACTGCTTTATATTTAAAAGGCAACAGCATGGTCAAAATAAAGATAAAGCTAAGCAAGTCCAAACGGCCGCTGTCCAATCTAATACCGGTTTCGCGTTTATGTTAAAGAGTGTACCAAACTACAAAAATAAAAACTCGAAACGCATATCTTATATTTTGGACTCGGGTGCATCCAACCATATGGTAAAGGATAAAAATTTACTAAATTGTAGTGAGTTGGAACAGCCAATCAGCAATTGCTAAAAGTGATGTATATATTTATGCAACAGCTGTGGCAAGGTTCAAATGAAAAACTACTGGCAGTCAAACATCATGCTTCAAAAAGTTTTGTACTGTAAGAGTATTCCACAAAATGTATTATCAGTAAACAAAATGACGGATGGCGGGATGGAGATGGTATTTTCGGTAGGAGGTGTGGAAATCACAAAATACCGTGACGTATTGTTTAAAGGTATGTGTTCCATTTATATTCCTGTTATTGAATTTGAGGTTTATTGTAGAGCATATATAACAAACCAAGCTAATAAGAGTTCATACCAATTGTAGCATGAACGGCTAAGTCATATTAGTAAAGGAAAGTTAATAGAACTTAAACGAAATAATATGTGTGAGGATAGATAATTATTAGAAAGTGTTAAAATTGATAGTGAGATATGTGAATCCTGTGTTAAGGGAAAACAATCAGGATTACCAATTTCAAAGTTTAAAGATAAGGAGTATATAAGAAGGCCATTATTTATAGCACACTCCGATGTTTGTGGTTCTATTACGCCTCCTAAAATTGATGGAAAAAATTACTAGAAATTACTAAAATTGATGGAAAAAATTACAAGAAAAATTATCTTGATCAATATACACATTACTGTGTAACATACTTAATAAGTCACAAATCAGATGTTTTTGCTCATTTCAAAAATTTTGTTGCAAAAAGTGGAAATCATTTTAATCTTAAAGTAGTAAATTTGTATGTTGATAATGGTAGGGAATATTTATCAAAGGAAATTGTATGGTACGTTTGACGTGTTTTTAATCGCTCTGTGATTTTTTTTCTTGTTTTAAAAATCTGTTATATTACAAAGTTAATAACGTTTATGAAATATAGTTAAACTACCATTATTATCCTGCTAAGGCTGTTTTAATATAAAATAAGTTCTCAAACCAATACAGAAAAGCTGCTGTAAAATTGTTGGTGTTTCCTGCTTTTAATTTATTGTCTCCCTTTCATTCTGCTGGGTCCGTTGTTCGCTGTTTGCAGTTTGCTGTTCCTGCTTACATCCAGCTGTTTCCCGTGCTCCGGGATAACTCTTGTTCTTTTTATATAAACAAGTGCTCCAGAATAACTCTTTTTTAGTTTTTATTTATTAGTTTTTTTTCTTTAATTTTCATCATGAACGGTTTTTGTGCAAAGTGCGACAAAGGTACTGTTAAGAAGCAACATTGTTTAATGGCACCACTTATATGTAAAGATCTGTCACTCCTTTGATACGTGGCACATTCTTATTCGGCATTGTATTCAGCTACTTAATTTCATTACTTTCTAACTGTTATTTTTCTTCGTTTATACTTATACAAATACGAGCTGTACATATATTATATTACTGCACTTCTCATCAAACCGCGTGAATAAACGTAGCATATATTTTGTACGTGCTAAGTTTGCACTTGATAACATTTTATTCCAACAGGTACCTTTATTTGTGAACCTTTAATTGTACCTTGTAGTGGCTTTTGCGAAAAACTTTTTCAGCGAGCCTGTTGTGAGGGCCAAATGTGTGAATATGTTATAAAATTACTAAAGAGGAATGTTCACATTCGGTACTTCTGTCCTGGATGTGTTAATGCGCCGGATAGGATATCGAAGGCGCTTGGAAAACCAGTTAAAAAAAGCAATGCGAATGAAAAAGAAAAGGCGAAAGCGACAAACAAGAGCAGTGCTATAAACAACATCGATAATATCGGTGCGTTGGCTAAAAACAACAGCGATAATATTGGTGCATTGGCTACGGGAATTAGTGCACTCAAAACAGCCATTGCTAATTCAGGTTCAAGTGCTTTAAATAATAATAGTTCTGAAACGGACTAGTAACTTTTTCGCTCCGCCAAGTGACTCTCTCTGTCATTACCAATGTCGGTAATGAAAATACGATTTCTGCTGTGGAGCTATTACTCAACGCGGTCTCTCAACTAGATGCTCCTAGGGTGGTGATTGCCGTTTCACCTAGTAGGACAATTTTTGTATCGAGGCTGCATGTATCGCTGACTGATGCGGATATTAGGAGTTACATTTGTTCCAAGCTTAATGTTGCAACCACGACCAACATCAGTGACTACAAATTTAATTTGAAATATGATAGAGACATTTCTTCTTTTCATTCTTTCTTCTGTTCATCAGAAAATCTAGATATGTCTATTTTAATGATTCAAAGAACTGAATCACTTAATTACTTTCTTTCCTTTTACTATTCAGTACCAAAATGCTCTGGGCCTACGTTCCAAATTAAATTCCTTTTTTCTAAATAGTTTCGTTTTTGCTGCACATGTAATAGCATTTACAAAGACCTGGTTAAAATCAGGCAATTTTAATTGTGAGATTTTCTGCAGTAATTACGTTGTTCATCGGCGTACTCGTAAATCTAGGGCAGGTGGCATTCTTATAACTGTCGACTCCCGTCTTTCATGCGAGTTGAGTCTTAGACAATGAGTCTGATATTGAATTCATCGTAGGAAAGGTTTCAATGTATAATTTCAGTTTATTTATCTCCTGCTCGTACATACCGCCTCTATCGGATATGTATGTATATACCAACCATAACTCTGCTACTAGTAATTTGTATTTTCAGTTGCGTAATAGTGATCGCCTTCTTGTTCTTGGAGATTTTAACTTACCTTTAGTTGGTTTGGTCAGCACAAAGGTTCAAACTTTTTAAACCCTATCACACAGCATGATTTCCTCAATTACCTGTCGGATACTTCCCTTGTACATATCAATAAAGTGCCGTACTGTAAAAATGAGATTCTGGATTTGGTATTTGTGGACGAACCTTTAGGTGTCGCACTTAATCAAATTCCTCCGTTAACTGTTCCTGAAGATCCACTTCATCCTACGCTTGAGATAGCATTGGATATGGCGCAACCTAGGTGCCTTGGTGCAAAGATAGGAAAATTAAGCTGAATGATATGTTTGGCACCCATGACTGAAAAAATCTCTATGTTTGTAGTGATATCGAGTCAGCCACTTTCATATTCTATAACTCTCTTAGTGGAATTTTATACAGCTGTGTTCCTCTTCGATATATTAGTGTTGGGACGAATAAGCCGCCCTGGTTCCCCAAACAGCTTGTGAGACTCAGCAATATTATATCCAGGCTACATAAACGTTTTTAGAGATCAGGAACACCTGATAATTATTCGAAATATTTGGTTGCTCTTTCCAATTTTCAGTTGCTCAATCAGCAGTGCTATAAAGATTAGTTAACGGGATGCAAAACTTAATTTTTCAATAACCCACTTAATCGAATTTCAAAAAGGGAAACTTCTGGATTTCCATCTTCCTTTTCTTTTGGATGTAAGAATGCCAGTTCTGATCAAGACATCGCGGCATTATTTGCAGTTTCCTCAAGTTAACCTATACGTCTAATAGATTCCAACAAGTCCCTTTCCTTACAAATTAGAAAGTTCTAACTGCATTCTCAATCCTGTTATAGATAAAAATACCGTTTTACAAAGCATTCTAGCATTGAAACCTACATTTTCTTCAGGTCCAGATAGTGTCCCCAGTTGTGTGCTGAAGTAATGTGCTGTAACTTTATCTGACCCGATCTTTAAATTATTTAAACTCTCCCTTCAATCTGCATCATTGCCTACAATTCGGAAGCAATCATTTATTATACCCTTGCATAAAAAAGGTAGTAGGTCAAATATTGAAAACTACAGGGGCATAGCTAAGCTTTCAGCTATTCCTAAAACCTTTGAGCAAATAATTATACGCTGCGTAGCTCTTTATCACCGTGCCAACACTGTTTTGTGCGCCGAAGATCAACTACTACGAACTTACTTGAGTTCACCTCTTTTGTTATGGATGGACTCGTGAATTGTAAACAAACTGATGTAATATACACAGATTTCAGCAAAACATTTGCTTCTGTCCACCATAAGCTTCTAATTCATAAACTTGATTTATTAGGTTTTCCGAATCATTTATTAATATGGCTTGAAAATTATCTTGCGAACAGGAATCAATAGGTTTTTTTCAATAATAATTTGTCTAAGTCGATTAAAGCAACCTCTCGTGTGTCTCAGGGTAGTCATTTCGCCCCTTTGCTTTTTACCCTATTCATAAATGATCTACCTCAAGTAGTCTCTTATTCCCGAACTCTCATGTATGCGGATGATGTAAAACTGTGTTATACATATTCGCCTACTGAACCATCTCGGGTTGATCTCTTTCAAGCCAATTTGGAGTAATTTCGTTGCTGGTGTACAGTCAATTTATTAATCTTGAATAGTTCTAAATGTAAACAAATGACATTTCATCGAGTGAAGCCAGTTTTAGCATCCTACTCACTAAATGGTACCCTTTTGAAACGTATATCTGATGTATTTGATCTAGGTGTTCTTTTTGATCATAAACTAAGTTTTAATTTGCACATCTCATCGATTACGGAGAAAGCCATGGGTGTGTTTGAATTTGGGCTAAAGAATTTGATGCCCCGTCCTCACGAAAGTTCTTTACACACCGCTGGCACGCCCAATACTTGAGTATTGCTCATGTGTCTGGTGCCCTGTGTATCAAGATCATATAAAGCGGATTGAGTCAGTACAAAAGCAGTTTTAGATCTTTGCTTTGCGTGGTCTTAATAGGAATCCAAATATACACCTGCCCCCCTATAGAAATAGGCTTCGCCTCATTAGTTTACCTTCTCTGGAGAATCGTAGAGCTTTATTAGGCGTAATGTTCCTCCATAAGCTGATTATCGGCCAAATTGACTCATCCGATCTTGGTAGTCGACTGAATTTCGCTGTTCCTGCTAGGACGTCGAGGCACTATGTACTATTTCAATTACCCATTTATCACCAAAACTTTGCCAAAAACAGTCCTCTGAATGTTTGGTGTTTATCCTACAACAACTTATATAGCTTTATCAGCTTTCAGTGTTCCTTATCTAATGCAATACTTGCATACCTAACTGCCAAATAAACAAAATAGGGTTCACCCGCTCATCCTCTTCTCTTGCATAGAAGGTCATCACTTCCAAGTTAGTAAATCGATCTAATAAATCGACCGAATGTGAGGGCGGATTAGAGACACGGCCCCTCCAACCATCCAGTTGGTCCTTCAGACTTCTACACATAACTCTAATGAATATATCGATCGAATGAGAGTATGGATTGGAGACATGGCCTCTCCAACCGCCCAGTTTTTCCTTCAGATTTCTCCACGCAACCTTAAACGAATAATTCGACCGAATGAAAGGGTGGATTGGCGACACGGCCTCTTCAACCATCCAGTTAGTCCTTAAGATTTCTGCACGCAACCTTAAACGTATAAATCTACCGATTGAGAGGGTGGATTGGAGACACGGCCTCTTCAACTATACAGATGGTGATTTGTGACTTCTATGCACAGCCTTAAATGAATGAATCGACCGAATGAGAGGGTGGATTTGGTGACATGGCCTTTCCAACCTTCCAGTTAGAAGCACACAAATAATATATAAATAATTAGATCCATGCTATCCTCTGTTTTGTTAATTATACTTTTGTATGTTTTGTATATTTAATATTATATTCTGTTTGTAATACCATGTTTTATATTTTCAACAGTCGACCGCTTTGTTTAGTGTCAACTTAAAATAAATAAATAAATAAAATGCGCATGTAATTGGATGCCTAATGTATATAATGTTATGTACTAGACCCCATTTGAGTACTTCTTTTTTAAATGGTCATCTAACCGCCTGGGCGATTTTGACCGTCCAACATAGCTCGCCAGTCGTTTCTTCGTTGCGCCAACTGGCGCCAATTGGAAACACCGCGGGATCGCAAATCGGTCTCCACTTGGTCCTTCCATCGGAGTGGTGGTCTCCCTCTTCCTCTGCTTCCACCGGCGGGTGCCGATAAGAATACCTTCTGGGCTGGAGCATCTTCGCTCATTCGCACTACGTGGCCTAGCCAGCGAAGCCGCTGTGTTTTAATTCGCTGAACTATGTCGGCGTCTGCGTAAAGTTCATACAGCTCATCATTAAATCTTCTTCGGTACTCGCCGTCGCCAACGCGTAGAGGTCCACAAATCTTTCAAGGAACCTTTCTCTCGAATACTCCCAGAGCCGCCTCATCAGATGTTGTTAGTGTCCACGCTTCTGCACCATATAGCAGGACGGGTGCGATGAGTGACTTGTAGAGTGTTATTTTCGTTCGTCGAGAGAGGACTTTACTTGTCAATTGCCTACTCAGTCCGAAGTAGCATTTGTTTGCAAGAGTAATTCTTCGTCGGATTTCTAGGCTAACATTATTGTTGGTGTTAATGCTGGTTCCCAGGTAAACGAAGTCCTTTACTATTTCGATTGAGTACATCAGTTGGAATTTTAAGTAGATACACGAACAAGAATAATAAAGAACTATGGCAATGCCTTAAAAGTGTTTTGACGTACCTAAAAGGTACAATTCATCTGAAGTTAACCTTTGTAAAAACTATAGATTCTGAAAATGTTTTAACTGGATATGTTGATTCAGATTGGACAGGGAATGAAAACGATAGAAAAAGTACTACAGGTTATTTATTCAAAATGTTCGACTCATCTCTTATTTGTTGGAATACGAAAAAGCAAAGCTTAATTGCGGCTACATCGACTGAAGCTGAATATATGGTGTTATTTCAAGCTGAATATATGCCGTTATTTTAGGCTACTACAGAGGCTATTGGAATTACAGGAACCTATAAAAATATTTGAAGACAATCTAGGATGTAAAGGCATTGCTAATAATCCTACATGTCATAAAAGAACTAAACATATTGATAATAAATACCATTTTTCTAGAGAACAAATTCAAATTACACTAATTATTCTTGAGCATATTCCTACATATAAACAACTGGCTAATATCTTGACAAAATCACTACCTGGACCACGATTTGCCGAACTAAGGGATCAACTTGGGCTGATGATTTACAAATTTTTATTATGAAAACTTGGTTTTCACTACATAAAATACTTAACATTTAATTTTATTTCATTACATACTTAAATTGATTTTGAATTACTTAATGAAGTACATACAAGGTGGCGCAAAAGTTATCCTCCTATCAGAAAATGCTATAAATTTTGCGATTGGCCCCTAAAGTCAGTTCTGTTTTGACATTTGTGTAGTAAACACATGCGAAATATACGTTAATAAACAGTGTTACGCTACACTGCTCCAGAACGCGGAATATTGCTGACTATTTATTTGACCAATAATCGGTCGGTGAAAAACGGTTACTGCGCAAAAGTAATCCTCCTATCAGAAAATGCTATAAATTTTGCGATTGGCCCCTAAAGTCAGTTCTGTTTTGACATTTGTGTAGTAAACACATGCGAAATACACGTTAATAAACAATGTTACGCTACACTGCTCCAGAACGCGGAATATTGCTGACTATTTATTTGACCAATAATCGGTCGGGGCCAAACGGTTACTGTGAATGGTGAGCGCTACAGAGCAATGATCAACGAGTTCTTTTTGCCGCAACTTGATGAATTGGGATTGGAAAATATGTGGTTCCAACAAGAAGGTGCAACAGCACACACTACACGTGCCACAACCGATATGCTGAACATCGGAAGCTTACTTTTGCGCCACCTTGTATAAGTACAAGATTTTAAAAGTTCGTCTGATTGGGTTTTACTGGGTTTCCCCAATCCATGCAACAAATGTTGGACCACAATTGTAACATTTCCCAGAATACTCGACCTTGCACCAATTTGAGATATAGGTAAATAATTGCTGTAATAGGGGTGGGTGATATTTCGGCATATATTTATATTCCAAATTCCATTCCAACTGATACTCCTTACAACCTTAAATTTTTGGTGGGCATATGTATTCAAATTGTCATTAACGTTCGTGCATTCATTTGTATGTGTAAAGCGGTTTGAATTTGCCTTATTATTTATAACTGAGCCGCAATGCGGCATTGAGAATGGGAATCAAAGGAGAAAATGCTTTACCCATTGATTTGCAACTGTAGAAACCAAAATTAAACTCTCTAAATGACATAGGTACATAAACAGCCGTGTCCAGAATGAAATACTCAACATTTGTCACCACCTCAAAGTGAACAAATCGAAAGGCTTTTCTTTTCTCGGAGATAACACCCCAGACATTGCAGGAGTAGAACAAAGTTCAATTTGCATTCGCTACTTGGATAAATGCGGCGAAAAGTTCATCATTCAGGAAGATTTTTTGTGTTTTATTCCTATCACCGATTTCACTGGAAAGGGAATAGGAACTGCTTATTTCCTAAAATCTTTCAGGCTGGATTGCAGGTATTTCTTCGGGCAAGGATATGACGGTGCGGGAGCGGTTAGCGAAGAGTTCTAAGGGGCTTAAGCTGTTGTCAGAAAAACTTATCTACTCGCGCTCTACTCCCATTATGCTGCTCATAGCTTCAATTTGGCGGTAAGCTCTGCGTGCAACATAACGGAAATCAAAAATTGTCTGGGAGTTCTAGAGAATATCCATTCCTTCTACATTTATCCGAAACGCCAAAATTCCCTTAAGGATGCGATAAGTGAAAATGAACATCTATCGGAAACTCGAGTGAAGAAATTGAAAAAATTTTTTAAAACCAGATGGGTAGAACAGCATAAGTCCGTCGCAACATATCTCCATTTGCAACCAGCAGTAATTCGCGCTCTTGAAGTGATTTCCACAAACTGGAAAGACCCAACGACTTCGTCTGGAGCTTTCCAACTGCTTTCAGCTATAAAAACCGTAAAATTTCCAGATATCCATGCATATTTTGAGCTGGGTGCATTCTCCCACATTGTCTCTGAGTCGAGTACTTCAAGGAGAAAATCAAGATCTGGGAGAGGCTATCAAATTGGCTGATGCTGCGAAACAAATTTTGATGGAAAGAAGAGAAAACACTAAGCCAGAGTTCAGACAAATTTTCAAAACCGTGAGCGAAATTAGCGAGCAATACGAAATTGAATTGCGAAACAACATAATAACAATCTACATACATACCGTACATTGATTCGTTTCTGACACAATTGCAAGATCGATTCTTAAATCACCGCAATATTTTATCAAATTTCGCTTGCCTTTTTCCCAAAATGACAATTTTCGAAGAGGCCTGCGCTCAACTATTCCAATCATACTGTTCACTTTTGCCCGACTATCCCCGTGACATCTGGGTGAACGAACAATAACTTTGGCGGAAGCTCATTGTCGGAAAGGAAATAAAAAACTCACTTCAAGCAATACAAACTAAAGACGTTTGACGGGAGAATAAAAAACGAACAAAAAAGCAGCAATTCTGATGAAATATTTGAACCGCTAAAACTAATTTACAAAAAACAAAACAACGCACCAGGTACAATAACCAAACGAGTAACAATAAACGAGCGAACACAGAAAACAACCCAAGAGACGAAAATCACCGACTTCTACCAAAGTAACGAGCGACAAAAACAACGTTCAATACAGACTATTCGAACACACGATCAGCATTACCTGACCTAACATCCACAAACTAATTAACGATCGTCAAAACAACCCTTATTACAGGTACCAGTTCGGAAGTATTCGTAACACATGAACCTAACACATGAACCATATACACGCATATTAAAAGTACCTGGCACAGCACCCAGACTATAAATACATAACAACGATAGACACAGATCAGAACGAAAACATACACTGAAGATGGGGGATCGCAGAAACCGGTTTGTAACAAAACAAAAATTGACAAGGGATGACGAAAAATCGTTGCAATATACATGTTATATAAGTACTTATGTAACTATTTATATATGCATGCTAGCGGCAGCAATATACCTTTGCTTGAATATTTTCGGTTATGATGCTTCACTTAAGTTTGATTTTCAGCGGTGTCAGGTCGTAAAGTAGAATAAAGAGTGAATTGAATTCGCAATAAATTGTGTCGGCTTTTTCTTTGTGTAAACTGAGTCATTAATATATATACCTTAAAATTACTATAAATTGATATTTATTAATACATTTGTATGTTTATTGCAGTTATATTTGCATGGCAGGTTTTGTGCTAGGGCTTTAAGCAAGGTATGCTAGGATAGAAATGCATTGTGGGCATACACATATACTGTTTAAATTACGGAAAGCAACATACCTATACAAAATAATACTACCTGCTTACTATTTTTTGCTAGGCAGGATACTACAATAGAAATTCAATGCAAAAGTAGGCAGATGGTGAAATGAAGAATTTTCTTAAGTTTCAATTGCAAGTGCTGTAATGTTATGGAATAAAACTTGCATACACCTATTAGCTGAAAAAAATTTCTGAGCAAATACTTAGCAAAGTAATTGATCTGTAAATAATAACTTATTATTAATTCAAGCAAGTAATGATTTAATGTTATTAAAAAGTGAACGTTACTTCACATAAAAATACCCATGCACACGCATTCACACATACTCGTATTTACAATGTGATCCTGGTATCTCTTACTTTAGACTCTGGCAAAATACTTCCACCGACGAAATCTTTGCCTGCTATAATAAACACTCAGCGATATATCTACGTACATGCACCCAAAGTTCCATATATACGCTTTCGTATATTCAAATATGTATATAAAAAAATATCTATGTCAACAATGAATTTCGATCCTGGCATCGCTTGCTTAAGATTCTAGCAGAATACCTGCCATGCAAATACAGCTACAATATACATACGTATTCCTACATATATATGTACATAGTAATTTTAAAGTAAATATCTATCTATTCTATTCAAATGATTATATAATTAACCCCATTAACCGAATAAATGACAACTTTTCGAATAGTTAAACAAATGTCACTACAGCTAATGCACACATTTGTACACGCAAACATAAATACATACGAGGTGAGTTCAAAAAGTATCGCGAATTTTGTGTTTTTTCAAAAATTATTTATTTATTCATGAATATCTATTTTGTCCCCTTCAAAGTAATCCCCATGAGATATTATACACTTGTGCCAACGGTTTTTCCAATCTTCGAAGCACTTCAAAAAATCATTTTTTTGTATCTTGTTCAGCTCCTCCTTCGATGCCGTCTTTATCTCGTCAAGAGAAGCGTAACGTCGTCCTTTCATGGGCCTCTTCAGTTTAGGGAACAACAAAAAGTCACAGGGGGCCAGATCTGGGGAATACGGTGGCTGCGGCATCATTAGTGTGTTGTTTTTGGCCAAAAAGTCGCGCACAAGCAACAATGCGTGAGCAGGGGCGTTATCGTGGTGCAAAAGCCACTTTTTGTTCTTCTTTGCACATCTTCTCGGCCTTCTGAGAACATTTTGTACCACCGATAAACGTTGCTTCGGTCCAAGGTAGCTTCTCCGTATGCCACAGTCAACATTCGGAATGCATCCGCGCACTTAATTTTGTTTTTCACACAAAATTTGATACACGTTCTTTGATCCAATGGCCGAGCTTGTCGGCATAAGTGAGAGACATGAGTACCAACATAACGCCACAAAAAATTCGAAATTCGAATATACGTAACCAGCGAAAATTCAAAATTCGCGATACGTTTTGAACACACCTCGTACATACAAAAGGTGAATGCATGCTCATAGGTACAACCGACGAAGACAGTAAATCGCTCGCATTTTAATACAACTATTCGAATACTACTATTAATTATAGAAGAAAAGTAGTGATATGCGAGTTATATATGTTTAACTTAACCCAGCCTAAAGACGGTCCTGCCGGTTAGAGGGTTAAAATAGATCTGCGTGAATTGGGATTCCATAATAGATCACTACTAGGTATATAATGTTCGGTTCCACCCGAACTTAGACTTGCTTACTTGTTACCTATACCCGGAATCTAACAACGGCAAAACTCCGACACTGCCTATTTTCGTCTGCGCAAAGACTCTATTATCGCCCTTTAAGGTCACGATTGTCGATACTATGTTGCTCCTTATGATCTTAAAATTTTTTTTACCTTTATCGCATTTTTCTAATTTTTTCGCAATTCTACTTCTACGCTTATTTATTATTATTTCACAAAATATCCTATTACGTATTCTTTTATATTCCAATTTCCTTTCATGTCAACTCTAAATTCTATGCTTATATCCTAACTGTAATTCATTTAGTTCTTTATTAACTTGTCTTTTTAATATTCGGTACCTGGTTTGGCTCCCGAGAGCACCTTCTCCTGGCTGCAGTTCCTGGACACCTCCGCCAGTGGAAAGTTTCCCGTTACAGGCTTAAATACACAAAAGGACATGTTTCCACCACGCGCAAAACATAACATATTGGGCTCCTACGAACTGTGTTATTTAGGGAATGGTCGGCTCTACTGCTGCTGGTTCCTGCATTAATCGGTGCCCTGCGTTTACCGGCATCGTCGATTGCTTCGATAGGCGCCCTCTCCATAGCCTCGTCCTCCGCAATGGTGCCTGGGAACTCCATTTCGCTCACCACCTTGCGTCTGCTTCGGTGAAAAGTTTCTCGTTTCAGGCTTGAATACACAAAAGGACATGTTCCCACCACACGCAGAACATAACATATTGGGCTACTAAAAACTTTGTTATTTAGGGCATGGTCGGCTCTACTGCTGCTGCTGGTTCCTGCATTAATCGCCGCCCTGTGTTTACCGGCATCGTCGATTGCTTCGATAGGTGCCCTCTCCATAGCCTCGTCCTCCGCAATGGTTCCTGGAAACTCCATTTCGCTCACCACCTTGCATCTGCTTCGGTTCTCCTTCATTATTCGCTCAGCTCGTCTGCATTCGGACTTCAGATCAGCAGCGTATCTATCTTGGATGCGAACGTCATGTTAGCAAAGTATGATTTCAAATTTCCTTTTAGGATCCCCCAACTCTTTTTCTGGAATTGTCTTCCGTAGCCTAAATGTTAAATTTTGGACCTCTGCATAAAAATCGTCGAAGCTTTCCTGTGGTGCTTGCCTTCGCATTATCATTTACCCGGTTATCTCCTAATTGGACTCTGCTGTTTTGAAGTGGCCTTGCAAATCGGCTTCATATATCCAAAATTCGGATCTTTAGCGTGATCTTCCAGGACTTGCCAGCACCACTTCAAACCAAAGCCGATTACTAGACAATTTAAGACGGTAAAATGTTTGTGACATGAGAAGTTCCCTTAAAATTTCGATGCGAAACACGAAGTTTCCACCGTGAGACCTTTACCGGACCCGTCAAACTTTAAGTACTCGGTTATTCCGGCTCTCGAAGTTTTCTAACGTGCTTTTTTGTTTCGTTGTTTTGTGGACATTTTGCTTCGTCTCAGATGTTGAAGCTGTTGTTGTTGTTGTAACGACAAAAACACTCCCTGAAGGTTTTGGGGAGTGCTGTCGAACTGACAGTCCTTGGCCGGATATGAACCCGGTACGCCCTTGCGGTACTGCCCGACTGTCGTGGTAGCGATTTGGTATAACCAGTGGAACCTTCTAGGTCATGTCACCCATCCTTCCTTACGGAAGGATAAGATGGGTAATGAGAGGTGAGAGGCATCATTTCCGTAGATCAACCATCGAGTTGCACGTCATTACCTTTGTGCATATTAGTCGCCTCTTACGACCGGTATGCCTACCTCGGGCATATTCCAAGCCCTTAACCCGCAGGGGTAAGATGTTGAAGCTCGGTTGAGTCAGTTGGCTAAATTATGAGCAGGCGCCTCCATCTCACTGACACGGTTGCTGAGATTAGACACGTAATCTCTAAGGTTACGCATCTCGTCCATATTTTGCATGACCATCTCATTTTGCTGAGCCATCACCTCTGTCTGCTTGGCCAATTGCTCGATGCTGGCTGCAGTAGACTTTGATCTATTTTCGGCTGTGTTTGATGGCCCAGTTCCCGCTGCAATCTTCTTTTCGGCTCCGTTAGCACCTACACCTCCTACCGCCTCTGACTGATCTGAATCCGTAATATCAAAAAGCTGATCTATCTTTCAGGAAAAATCTAAGCTGGTTTCTGACCTACTGATTGCAATTGGCTACTGGCTGTCAACCGCTGTTGGTTCCCTTCCTCACTCAGAGTGCGGAAAAGACGAGCCGTGCACCTGTTGAAATAATCCGTCAGTATAAAATCTACTGGAGGGGAAATCCTGGTATCTGGTTGAACAATGAACCGACTAATTGGTTTTAAATTTAAAAATATATATGTAGATGTAACTTTGACTTCAATGTCGATAGGCTAAGATAGTTAGTTGCTACAAATTCAAAAAAACTGAAAGGAGAATCTGTAAGCGCTGGTACCAATTGTATTTACGTGGATGTATATGAAATGCATCAGTGTCGTTTAGGTTAAATGGACACGGTATTACTTACTTGGTGTATGTGGTGTTGCACCTCGGCGAGGTCATGATGAGTGTGCTATGTCCGTCTGTCAGTGCTACCGTAATCGTCAACTGGCAAACCCTATCTATCATAGCCTTGCCAAGGGCAGGGAAACCACACTGCACAAGCTGTACGCTCCTCACAACTTCGTTGCATGCAACCTACAAGCCTCACCGTCATGCAGTGCTGGTCCACATGCATGCTGGCTTAAAACGCTGCCTAATACTAACATCCTTTCTTCCTTAACAATTGTGGAACATTTGAAGCTTTCCTGAGGAACTCCAACGGCGCAACTGATAATAAACGTTCTGTAGATCATAGTCGTCGTGTCATGGTGGCACATATCATCTCTGACTGGTCAAATAGACGCGACCACCATGAATACCTGTACCGCTGAAATAGAAAACAGTAGGAAATAAACGTATAGAAGTGGTGAAAATTAGAAGAAGCAAAAGAAGAGTAGACTGATAGACTTAAGATGTTAATAGATACAACTGGAGATGCGACTAGAAGGTATGATGCAAGGAAATGTAAAAAAAATGGTAAGAAAGCAAAAAGAAGTGAATTGTGCTATACGTTGGGCGCTATTGTTATGTTACTGGTTATTGGGGTAAGGTACGTTGGCGTAGTGGTATGCTGCCATCCTGAACTAGCTCATCGGATGGGGGGGGGGGGTCATTTTCTAGCGCCCTTACCTACATCAAACAGTACTAACACTTGTAGTCATGCCTATATGTGAAGAGATAGGGAAAGCTAGGATACTGGGGAAGTGAGGAAAAAAGAATAAGAAGACTGTGCGGTCAGGTGGAGTCATCCCATCCTCTTCAGCACTAGGTGTGTGAAACCTTGGGCGCTGTGCTGACTCCGGAATCCTTACTGTCGTCCGTCTATTTTCCTAAGAACACACTCATTCCCCCTCTGTTGCCATCGCGCAACATCTTCACCAAATTTTGGGACTTTAGGTTACAAGATGGGTTGGCCTAACTTCCAATCATAAAAAAAGTAGTGTTGCACTTCAATATACCAATCTTTTATTAATTGCAAACTAGGTTTAAAAATCATACAAATTAATCCCTAATAACTATTAATAATTCACCTTTTTCTTTCAAGAAAAAAAGTATGCCTATTCGCGTCTAATAAAAAAGTACATGGAAGTAAAAAAAAACCATATGTATACACATAATTATATATGTTTCTAAGCAATTGAAAGCTAATCAAACGTATATGTAAATAAACATAAATTTCCTCTTTTGCACTCACCACGACATCTTATATGAAGTTGGCGCCTGCTTCAGGAGATGGAGTAGCTGAAACGAAAAATCGAGAGAAAAACAAATTCCATTGCCTTAGCTAGAGTAGCGAGATGCTTTTTGGTTGGACATTTCGTATTTAGTTCACATATGACAGGGCTATTTAATACGAAAAAAAGAAACCAAAGCTCAAATATTCCTTCTGATTTAAAAGGAAATGAAGTGGGGCTTTACGGGTAACAAATTGTTCCACGGCTACGGGCAATTAGGGAGTATGATATGTGCATAGTAAAAGTGTGAAACAATAATAAAAACATCGTAACCCGAAAACAACAAATATTTAATTAAAGAAATTACTGTTTACACGCTTTATGAGCGAGATCACAGGTGGTGGGTTCTACAGTCGTAGATACCCTGCAGGGAACAACCCAAATTAAATACTCTGTTTAGGCCACTGGCCTAATGCGCGGACAGTTATTTATCTTTTAGCGGTAACCGTTCTTACCCCTCCACATTCCATAACCTTGTAAACTCCACATTTTGAATTTCACCAATAAAACCAGTTGTACTATTATTATTAATCCACTATTTTTCTTTCTTTATTACGTCTGACATACTCATATGCAATTTAGGTAAACAGTATACAAATCAAACGAAAGTGAGGTTAGGTCACCGCAATCAACGCTGTGTAAAAAATAATAAAATTATTAGTTGAAGTCGGGAACACTGTGGTGTCGAAACGAAGTTTACAGCAGCGACGAGAGAGTTTGGGCTCTCTCGCTCAGTCTCCTGCGGCGGCCCGGTATGCTGCTAATGATGTATGTATGTCTGCGTGAAATATGTTCTCCCTGTTCAGTCCGCAGTCTTGCTTTTTTGGCTACGCTATATTCTTTCGAGCGTTGGCTCTTTTTAGCACCGCTTTATATATGTATGTATATCTTATCAAACGCTACTGCTATAACCACGTATCTTGCTTATCCTGACACCAGCTCGCCCTTACCCAAAAGCATCGAATTGTTTGTAGTTTCGTTTAATTGTTGACATACACTTCTGCGGATAATTTGACCATGTCTTAATATCAAATCCCTCACTGCCAAAGCCGCATATCTCAGTACAGGCTTTTCATTCCACGAAATTGTTGTTGCATGTGTATGAAGTCGTTGCTACTGTGTCCAGTCTATGCTGGGGGATGATTTATGTAAACGGATGTTGTGCGCATGCGTGGGGCATATATCGGGACTCCGATGTCACCTATCGTGGGCGAACCTGGACAACGATACATGTATCCATTCCCTCGCTGCAATTTTGGTAGTTCACATTACGTTAAGAGGGGTTTATAATTCACCAGAATTCTGGGTCCCAATCACCACAAACGCTCCTGAACTCTGTTTCCGTATGAGTACTATTGTAAATCAGGAACCACCATTTAAATTCTTTACACTACGCGATATTGCGTCACACTTTACGTTTTCGAACGGCTTAAAGAAAGACTTGTGGCACAACTGTGGCGCGGTGACACACTAAAATTCTGTACTGAATAGTGGATTGATGCCGATCACGCTTATATGCTTTTCCTGCCTTCGAAAGTTTCCCGCTTTCACGCAGTGTAACAGACGCACGTACACGGTCATAAGTAAGGACACACATATACAAAAACGAGAAGAAAGAGTTCTTAGAGGCACGCATACGCATGGCAAAAAATCGTATGACTAGTCTCTAAAGAGATCTATCCGCGATTAATCCCTATAGTCTACTATCAAATCCTATCCTACAGTTGGCTATAATTCAATATACATAAGAAAATTTTTATTTGTGTAGCATGCTTATAGGGGTTTTAATCAATTTCAGGTTTTGTAGGAGTTAAAAGTACCCGTTTAGGTACAAAGTGGCGTAGTCCTGTCGTACTCGTTCTGGTATAAATGGGTACAATTTGTCTCTCCATAGGATATGCGCAAAACAAATGCTCAACCCATATAAAGTGATCAGAACTGGCATTAATCGCATTCTCCTTTGCGACTCATCCCAGATGCATCCTACTAGTCGCATTTTTAGCAGGGTTTATATATCGGGCTGCGGGGTGTAGGTGTATTTGTGTTTAGATATGGGATTCATAAAGATTTGCCGACAGGGGTTGTGATGAGTTTGATGTTGCAATTATACCCAGTATCCTTGTTTTTGATTTTTGGCGAGTCATATCAAATTTTGTTGGTGTATTGGTTTGATGATATACAAATATGTTTCATATCTCAAGTAGGAAAATTTCTGTTTTATTCATTTAGTAATTCACGTTCTTTCCGAAATTTACATGAAATTACCTGTTCACTTATGAGCATGAGCCCCGTATCATAAAGGGTTAACGTACAAGTCTGCATAGTTGTGATTTTGAACTTTTCTTTATGATTTGTTCTTAACCTTGAACTGTGTCACTAAGAACCTCTAATTTTTATGTTTTAAATGCAAGTCAGTTGCTTTATGATCTCAACCCCCTAGCATCGTGCACCGCCGCTCAGTAACTTCTTTCGCGCAAGTTGTAAACCATTGTTTCCTATACAGTTCGACCCGCTTATGTACATTTTACAGAGTAATTTAATCGTTTCATAAATACAGTCAATAATAGAAAGCAATCAAACCATATACATTGTGAACTTTTATTTGGACATTATATTTAACAAATATCTGCAACATTTCTGGTCATTCGAGCCGGATTCGATTCCCGCGTATATAAAAAGCATTGAATAATTTTGTTCGTTTGCTTATATATGCGCACATAGTATACTGTACCGAATATTCTCAAGCACGTACCGTCTCTAACTCAATAACACTTTCACCACTAGTTAAACACAACAGAGATAACGATGGCTACGCTTATGTGTGCAAGCATGTACCAAGCAAGAGGAAGAGAGATCGCGCGAGTGTTTACGAATGCGATGCAAAGGGGAGATGTCAATAAATAACACCGACCCTTCGAGAACACGAAAAATTAACAAACAATAAAGTTCTAGGTGCATGAGGTACACCCTGTCGGACTATATAAGGCAGTGACCAAGCAAGGTAGGTTGGTCAGTTTATTGTTTTGTGTTGTTCAGTGAACTACTGTGAAGTTACCAAACTCTTAAATTTGTATTGCGTTTATTACTAGTAAATAAAACTAGCTATTAGTTACAGTATCTGTACGCGTGTTTATTTGACTTTATAGTGATCGAACCCAGGAATCAAGGAATCATTGAGGTAGTCGTAATTGGTGTCAGAAGCGGTATTGTTAAATAAATACCAGTGATTGCACGGATAACATGGACATGAATTAACTAAAGATTCAGCACCCAAAAACGGAGTTGGAACAACGCGGACTAAACACCACGGGCAATAAATCCGAGCTCCAATCACGATTACGGGAGGCCATGGAAGCGGAAGGAATCAACGTTGATGATTATGATTTCCATCTTGTAGAGGAGGCATCGATGAAAATTGAAGAGAAGGATCCTCCGAATCCAGTGGCAAATGTGGACACAAATGCGTTGTTGGCTGTATTGACTCAGATGTCGTCAAACATTTCAACACAGCTGGAATAACAGTAGACACATATGGTATGGCATCTAAGCTTGAACAGGATACACGTATTACATCTCGGCTGGAAGAACAGAAAACTTGTATAATATCTCAGTTAAAAGAGCAGGAGACGCGAATGTGGGCAAAATTGGAAGCCCAAGAGGAGCGTATGTAGGTGGCACAAATGTCTTCGCAGTTGGAAGCACAGAAGGAGAGGATCAAAACTAGAAATGCAAAATGCAAAAATTTCACAATTTGTGGACAAAATTGAGGCTGAGGTGGAAGCTTTGAGAGGTCGTACTCAAGATTTGCAATTGAATCGTCCAACTACTTCAGCGAATACTCCCAAGGTAAAATCCCCGTCATTTGATGGTTCTGTTCCTTTCCAGGTATTCAAGCTACAGTTTGGGAAGATGGCAGCGGTGAACAATTGGGGCACTGAAGACAAAGTTTATGCACTGTTCGTGGCATTAAAGGGTCCTGCAGCCGAAGTCTTACAGACTATTCCGGATGGCGAACGAACTAATTATGAAGCTTTGATGGGTGCGGTTGAGACGCTATGGTAGCGAGCATCGGAAGCAGACATACCAAATAAAGCTACAGAATCGCTTTCAGAAACCTAATGAGACTTTGCAGGAAAGTGCATCGGACATCGAGAGATTGGCCTATCTCAGAAATGCAGATGCACCCGTAGAGAAATACGTGATGTGGAGACGAAGCGCAACATCTTCACCAAATTTTGGGACTTTAGGTTACAAGATGGGTTGGCCTAACTTCCCATCATAAAAAAAGTAGTGTTGCACTTCAATATACCAAGCTTTTATTAATTGCAAACTGGGTTTAAAAATCATACAAATTAATCCCTAATAACTATTAATAATTCACCTTTTTCTTTCAAGAAAAAAAGTATGCCTATTCGCGTCTAATAAAAAAGTACATGGGACTAAAAAAAAACCATATGTATACACATAATTATATATGTTTCTAAGCAATTGAAAGCTAATCAAACGTATATGTAAGTAAACATAAATTTCGTCTTTTGCACTCACCACGACATCTTATATGAAGTGGGCGCCTGCTTCAGGAGATGGAGTAGCTGAAACGAAAAATCGAGAGAAAAACAAATTCCATTGCCTTAGCTAGAGTAGCGAGATGCTTTTTGGTTGGACATTTCGTATTTAGTTCACATATGACAGGGCTATTTAATACGAAAAAAAGAAACCAAAGCTCAAATATTCCTTCTGATTTAAAAGGAAATGAAGTGGGGCTTTACGGGTAACAAATTGTTCCACGGCTACGGGCAATTAGGGAGTATGATATGTGCATAGTAAAAGTGTGAAACAATAATAAAAACATAGTAACCCGAAAACAACAAATATTTAATTTAAGAAATTACTGTTTACACGCTTTATGAGCGAGATCACAGGTGGTGGGTTCTACAGTCGTAGATACCCTGCAGGGAACAACCCAAATTAAATACTCTGTTTAGGCCACTGGCCTAATGCGCGGACAGTTATTTATCTTTTAGCGGTAACCGTTCTTACCCCTCCACATTCCATAACCTTGTAAACTCCACATTTTGAATTTCACCAATAAAACCAGTTGTACTATCACTCTTTGTAAATTGTTAATATTAATCCACTATTTTTCTTTCTTTATTACGTCTGACATACTCATATGCAATTTATGTAAACAGTATACAAATCAAACGAAAGTGAGGTTAGGTCACCGCAATCAACGCTGTGTAAAAAATAATAAAATTATTAGTTGAAGTCGGGAACACTGTGGTGTCGAAACGAAGTTTACAGCAGCGACGAGAGAGTTTGGGCTCTCTCGCTCAGCCTCCTGCGGCGGCCCGGTATGCTGCTAATTATGTATGTATGTCTGCGTGAAATATGTTCTCCCTGTTCAGTCCGCAGTCTTGCTTTTTTGGCTACGCGATATTCTTTCGAGCGCTGGCCCTTTTTAGCACCGCTTTATATATGTATGTATATCTTATCAAACGCTACTGCTAAAACCACGTATCTTGCTTATCGTGACACCATCTCGCCCTTACCCAAAAGCATCGAATTGTTTGTAGTTTCGTTTAATTGTTGACATACACTTCTGCGGATAATTTGACCATGTCTTAACATCAAATCCCTCACTGCCAAAGCCGCATATCTCAGTACAGGCTTTTCATTCCACGAAATTGTTGTTGCATGTGTATGAAGTCGTTGCTACGGTGTCCAGTCTATGCTGGGGGATGATTTATGTAAGCGGATGTTGTGCGCATGCGTGGTTCATATATCGGGACTCCGATGTCACCTTTCGTGGGCCAACCTGGACAACGATACATGTATCCATTCCCTCGCTGCAATTTTGGTAGTTCACATTACGTTAAGAGGGGTTTATAATTCACCAGAATTCTGGGTCCCAATCACCACAAACGCTCCTGAACTCTGTTTCCGTATGAGTACTGTTGTAAATCAGGAACCACCATTTAAATTCTTTACACTACGCGATATTGCGTCACACTTTACGTTTTCGAACGGCTTAAAGAAAGACTTGTGGCACAACTGCGGCGCGGTGACACACTAAAATTCTGTACTGAATAGTGGATTGATGCCGATCACGCTTATATGTTTTTCCTGCCTTCGAAAGTTTCCCGCTTTCACGCAGTGCAACAGACGCACGTACACGGTCATAAGTAAGGACACACATATACAAAAACGAGAAGAAAGAGTTCTTAGAGGCACGCATACGCATGGCAAAAAATCGTATGACTAGTCTCTAAAGAGATCTATCCGCGATTAATCCCTATAGTCTACTATCAAATCCTATCCTACAGTTGGCTATAATTCAATATACATAAGAAAATTTTTATTTGTGTAGCATGCTTATAGGGGTTTTAATCAATTTCAGGTTTTGTAGGAGTTAAAAGTACCCGTTTAGGTACAAAGTGGCGTAGTCCTGTCGTACTCGTTCTGGTATAAATGGGTACAATTTGTCTCTCCATAGGATATGCGCAAAACAAATGCTCAACCCATATAAAGTGATCAGAACTGGCATTAATCGCATTCTCCTTTGCGACTCATCCCAGATGCATCCTACTAGTCGCATTTTTAGCAGGGTTTATATATCGGGCTGCGGGGTGTAGGTGTATTTGTGTTTAGATATGGGATTCTTACAGATTTGCCGACAGGGGTTGTGATGAGTTTGATGTTGCAATTATACCCAGTATCCTTGTTTTTGATTTTTGACGAGTCATATAAAATTTTGTTGGTGTATTGGTTTGATGATATACAAATATGTTTCATATCTCAAGTAGGAAAATTTCTGTTTTATTCATTTAGTAATTCACGTTCTTTCCGAAATTTACATGAAATTACCTGTTCACTTATGAGCATGAGCCCCGTATCATAAAGGGTTAACGTACAAGTCTGCATAGTTGTGATTTTGAATTTTTCTTTATGATTTGTTCTTAACCTTGAACTGTGTCACTAAGAACCTCTAATTTTTATGTTTTAAATGCAAGTCAGTTGCTTTATGATCTCAACCCCCTAGCATCGTGCACCGCCGCTCAGTAACTTCTTTCGCGCAAGTTGTAAACCATTGTTTCCTATACAGTTCGACCCGCTTATGTACATTTTACAGAGTAATTTAATCGTTTCATAAATACAGTCAATAATAGAAAGCAATCAAACCATATACATTGTGAACTTTTATTTGGACATTATATTTAACAAATATCTGCAACATTTCTGGTCATTCGAGCCGGATTCGATTCCCGCGTATATAAAAAGCATTGAATAATTTTGTTCGTTTGCTTATATATGCGCACATAGTATACTGTACCGAATATTCTCAAGCACGTACCGTCTCTAACTCAATAACACTTTCACCACTAGTTAAACACAACAGAGATAACGATGGCTACGCTTATGTGTGCAAGCATGTACCAAGCAAGAGGAAGATAGATCGCGCGAGTGTTTACGAATGCGATGCAAAGGGGAGATGTCAATAAATAACACCGACCCTTCGAGAACACGAAAAATTAACAAACAATAAAGTTCTCGGTGCAGTATCTGTACGCGTGTTTATTTGACTTTATAGTGATCGAACCCAGGAATCAAGGAATCATTGAGGTAGTCGTAATTGGTGTCAGAAGCGGTATTGTTAAATAAATACCAGTGATTGCACGGATAACATGGACATGAATTAACTAAAGATTCAGCACCCAAAAACGGAGTTGGAACAACGCGGACTAAACACCACGGGCAATAAATCCGAGCTCCAATCACGATTACGGGAGGCCATGGAAGCGGAAGGAATCAACGTTGATGATTATGATTTCCATCTTGTAGAGGAGGAATCGATGAAAATTGAAGAGAAGGATCCTCCGAATCCAGTGGCAAATGTGGACACAAATGCGTTGTTGGCTGTATTGACTCAGATGTCGTCAAACATTTCAACACAGCTGGAATAACAGTAGACACATATGGCATCTAAGCTTGAACAGGATACACGTATTACATCTCAGCTGGAAGAACAGAAAACTTGTATAGTATCTCAGTTAAAAGAGCAGGAGACGCGAATGTGGGCAAAATTGGAAGCCCAAGAGGAGCGTATGTAGGTGGCACAAATGTCTTCGCAGTTGGAAGCACAGAAGGAGAGGATCAAAACTAGAAATGCAAGATGCAAAAATTTCACAATTTCTTGGCAAAATTGAAGCTGAGGTGGAAGCTTTGAGAGGTCGTATCCAAGATTTGCAATTGAATCGTCCAACTACTTCAGCGAATACTCCCAAGGTAAAATCCCCGTCATTTGATGGTTCTGTTCCTTTCCAGGTATTCAAGCTACAGTTTGAGAAGATGGCAGCGGTGAATAATTGGGGCACTGAAGTCAAAGTTTATGCACTGTTCGTGGCATTGAAGGGTCCTGCAGCCGAAGTCTTACAGACTATTCCGGATGGCGAACGAACTAATTATGAAGCTTTGATGGGTGCGGTTGAGACGCTATGGTAGCGAGCATCGGAAGCAGACATACCAAATAAAGCTACAGAATCGCTTTCAGAAACCTAATGAGACTTTGCAGGAAAGTGCATCGGACATCGAGAGATTGGCCTATCTCAGAAATGCAGATGCACCCGTAGAGAAATACGTGATGTGGAGACGAAGCGGGCCACATATGCAAACCCCAAAAGGACATTCGCTGAAACGGGATCGCACGCTCTTACTAAGGGAACCAGCCTCACTTTTGAGTAAGTCTGCATACGGAGTACAGAAGAAAAGTGATGGTGCCATTAAATGCTTCAAGTGTGAAAAACCGGGTAACATAGCACGTTATTGTGGTGGACGAAAACGGAAAGCTGAAGAAGATGAGCAAGTCTCCCAATCCAACCAACCGTTAAACTAAAAAGAGTCAGCCGCAAAGGACGAAGGCTGGCTCCCGCAATTGAATGCCCCATAATCTCTGTATCACAAATCGGTCGGAGAGCGAGTAATGTTACTATTGGAGGATTTTTGGAGGGAAAAGAGCGTTTACTGTCCGTAGGTACGGGCGCATCTCGATCCGAATTAGTCAACATGGAGGTGAGACCATTGCGTGGAGCAAAGTTGCGTACGGCGACTGGTGAGGACACCCAAGTCCTAGGCGAGGTAACATATGAAATTGCAACTGGAACGTCACCGTACAGCACAAATTCATAGTGGCGGACATTGTTGATGAAATCATAATTGGCGTGAATTTCATAAGCGAGGAAGGGAAGGTAACAAGATTGACATGAAAAACAATATTATGAGCTATAGGAAAATGGAGGTGCCACTAAATTTTGGTTACGAAAAGAACTATGTCAGTAAGGGACTACTCGTGGAAGAGAGCAGAAAAATTCCACCGATATCAGAGGCAGTCATATGGGCAAATATTGGCGGAGATTGTGGGACAAACAAATTGTGGGTTGCCGAGGCATAAAACAAATCAAAGAACATACGAGTTGAAAAAACCCTGGCTTTGACAAAACAAGATGGACGTATACCGGTAAGAGTACTTAATAAGTTCAAATCACCAAACACAATTTCCAAAGGATCTATATTGGGACAATGCCAAGAGGTCGAGGTAGGTATTATTTGTGAACAGATTCAAGATGTTCCTATCAGCAAGATTGATCTTCCAGATAAAATCACGGCGTGGACGGAAGGGCTCGAGGAAGAACATCATAAAGCACTCGAGCATATTTGACAAAGATGGTTCCAAACCCGGTCAGTCCAAAGTTGTGAAGCATCAAGTAGATACTGGTGAAGCAAGGTCAATCCGTCAAGCTCCACGTAGTATTCCATTGGCTAAACGCCAAGTGGTAAGGGAAATTATACAGGAAATGAGTGAGAGCGGCGTGATCCAACCATTAGCTAATCCATGGAGCTCACCGGTAGTACTAGTGAAAATTAAGGACTTAAAGATGAGGTTCTGTGTGGATTACCGAAAGGTGAACGACGTAACTAAGAAATACAGCTATCCATTGCCAAGAATCGACGATACTCTGAACTCGTTATCTGAAGGATGGAGATAAAGAAAAGACAGCCTTCAGCATTGGAGAAGGGCTTTGGCAATTTACGGTAATGCCCTTCACTCAGAAAAAAACCCCATTCTAAAAATAAGTCCGACTGGGATTAATTCTACTCTTTTTAATTCTTAAAATTTTAAGAATGATTCGGTCTTAAATATTCTTAAAATAAGATTTTTCCATTCTTGATTAAAGGAATCAAGACGAAAAAGTCTTAATATAAGAATAAGCTTCTCATATTAAGAAGAAATGAGCTTAAAAAGAAACGAAGTCGTACTCATATCAAGAACATAATAAATATTCTTGATATAAGTTTCCAAACTTCTTAAATACAGCCTTCATATGAGGTGAGGAGTTGCTATAGCAACCGCTTGCTTTTTTGCGAATTTATCTTTTGGTCACGGTTGCCACCAGCATACGCGAAAAAATTACCAAGCTGTTGGAAAAAAATTACCAAAAAGTTACCAAGCGATTCTTAGCACAGTTTTATTGTTAATAATATTGAAGAAAACGGAAAGTACTCATACATACATAGCTGAACATTTTTCCAAGTTACTCGGCCAGTTTAAAAGATATCAAATCCATATTTGGAGGGGACATAAAACATAGATTCTTCTTTCTAATTTACGCAAAAAAGGAACATCTCACTTGGTGCCCTTTTTGCACGCAACTCCTCATTTAAATCTAATTCACCTTTGAAATCATTTTTACACTGTCTTAAAAGATTTCATTCTGTTACGACTGTTATTTGTATGACATACGGCATTTTTTGATATAATTGCAGACAAGTCTTTAAGATCTTGCCTTTGGTTACTAAACCTTGCATAATTCAACAATGCATTTGTGTATCGATTTATAATATTTTAATTGGAGGTATGCTCTTCTTCATTTGCTTGTGCATATTCACAATGAACAGTCAAATCATCAAATTATTTGCATTATCTGAATCTGATAATCAATTTTTGTTTTATACGAAAACTCTGTCTCAAAAAAAGTTACCAAACGCAAATTGAAGTTGCCAAGTTACCAACGGAGAAAAAAGTTACCACGTTTGGTAACTAATTACCAGGTTCGGCAACCGTGCTTTTGGTGTTGCTCAAGTAGCGGCATTTGTACATATAAACACCCATCTAAAAATTGTGTGAGTAGTGTTGTTCCAATACTAGTGAGTATGAGTATGTACTCGAGTACCACGTTAAAGCACCAAGTACTTTTGGTAGTCAAGTACCTCGTTCAAGTATATTCACTAGTATCGAGTATCTGGGCCGAGTAAGTATCAAGTATCCCGCATTTTGTAGCTTCTTCTGTGACAATGCCCGCAAAATTTTTTGTTTTAAGATTTTCTAACAATTCTGCGTTCCAGTACAAAACTGCTACCAAATTAAGGATTTTCTGTTCCAGTAAAAAATTAAAGCTTAAAAAGTTCCTCATGCTTCTAATCTTAATAAATACTAATTTTTTCCGGAGCAGAAATTAATATTTTATACCGTTTTATTCTTTTATAAATAATTAAATATGCATATCATATAAATAGGCAGATCCTTTATTGAAATCCTTTTTTTCGTAGTGTTTATAGTTATTACTTGTTATATTTATATCTATTCTTTCAAATAAAAAATTTGTTTATTAAAACCAAAAGTTTTCATAATATATACAGGATAAGTTACTTTTTTGGCATCGAGTACATGCCTCCAAAATTTAAATGAGTGCGGGTATCGAGTACGAGGCGGTATCGGAACAACACTATGTGTGAGCAAATTTTTGGTGGGTATTTGATGCTTGGGCTTTTGTTGGTATGATCCCAACAAACACAAAAAAATTTATTCTCCAACGTTCGAAGCGTTATAGGGCTGATACATTAGCGCAAATTCGGAATTAACTGCGTTTATTCGAATTAACTTGAGCATAATCCTCTTTATAAATTCCCAAAGATAAACCAGATTTGTGAGCAAAACAAAAATTTCCAATAGCAACACTCTTCAGATAAATAAACAAAAGGTGGAGTAAATACAACTAAGATGACGAATCGACAGCTATAGATCTATAGATGTCGCCAAAAACTGTAAGAAAACAGCAAAAAACGCAAGCAAATTAAGAGTAGCAACATCTAGCCGTCGCTTTTACGTGACTAGCGACTGGTAGACTCCGCGATAGCGTGTGGAATTCACCTTTACCACACGCCATTATCTTCACCACACACCATTACCAAAGTGGAATAAGAACCAAAATCTATTGTTAATCGTCAATGTTGTATCAGGGTAAAATTTGGATCTGATTAAAGAAGATTTATTGAAGATAATCTCCGTGTGTGTATCCATAGCATTATTCTCCAACGTAATTCCTCAACTTGCGCGGTATTTGAGATGAAGTTGAATTAGAGAATTGCCTTTGAGGTGAAGTTGAGAATTAATGCACTCTCAGCTTGAAAATCAGCGACATTCCCATATTAAAAAAAGTTTCTGTGAAGTTGAGAACACTATAATCCCGCTATTGAGGTGCTGTTGAGAATTAACGTTGGAGATTTAAGAAAGGTATTTGATCTCAAATGCATCTCAAGTTGATATCAAACAAAATTGTTTGTTGGGATGTTGAAAGCAGCAATACAGCTACATACATACATACATATTTCATATGCGGTTGCTTCTGCTCGTAAGTAACGGAATTCATAACCGTTGGCGAAGTCGCAGTGAAGGCAGAGTGAAGCAGGAATTTTTTAGTTTTCTTTTGTCGCGTGCCAAGTGCGTTGTGTTTTTATTGTGCCACAAAAAATATAATAATGAGTGAAATTGAACAAGCAGACACAGACGGTTTGTTAAAACGATTAAACGAATTTAATTTGCCAGATGTTCTGCCATATTTAATAGGTGTGTAAGTAATTTTTATTATATTAAAGTGGACTTTTACGCAAAATATTTATATATTCATATCGTTTTTTCGACAAAGTTTTTATTTTACGCAATGATTTAACTTTGCTGAATTAAGTGCTAGGCCTAAATTGAGGGAGGCTTAGAAGTGGTCAAAGGTTTGTTGTTAGCGCTGAAAAATCAACTAAATCAAAATTCAGTAACGTTAAATAGTGTAAGTTTAAAACTCTGTCAAAAAATTTACATAAAAGTTTTGAAATAAGCTTATAGATACTTTTCACACGTTGAAATTTATTTTAGATGCACATGTGACTTTGAAAAGCTTGCAGTACATGCGTAGTGAAGACATAAAGGAAGCCATACCACCTCTAGGTCTTTGCATTGAATTCCGGGAGAAACTTTTTATGTGGAAGAAACGAGAGGTATTGTATACGTGCAGTTTAAATTTCTACCAGTTAAAATAAGTATTTGTTAATGTTTCTATGTTTTGTAGTATGGAATAGACGATGACACAATTTCTGTGCCATCTAACGTGAGTCCTTGGCTCGAAACGGCAGCGCAAAATACAAAACACATCCTTAAAAATTACGAAGGAATTTTTATTCCGCTGTATATTGACCAATTTCTATCAACAGGATTTGACTAGCTTGTTAAAAAGTTCAGTGCGAGGCCAAAATATTCTTCAGTCTGAATGTAAAAATAAAATGATTTATTTTGTTGTGTTGATCTTCCGACAGGGTAGTAAGCTGATTTTTTTTGTTGGAACGATTTTCCGTCATCCCTTGTCACGAAACCAAACTTGACAAGGGATGACGGAAAATCGTTCCAACAAAAATTAAAAATAAAATCCTCACAAATGCCCAAAGAGACGATCTTATTCACATAATATTGGAAGAGGTTATTGGAAATGATATAAATCTCAGAGTGAAGGACTTTGCCTTTATAGTAGAAGAAATATGTTCCATCTTTCCCAATGAAGTTAATGTGCAGGTAAAATATCCAATATACATAACTGAGCTTAAGTAAATTTTTCTTCTAATTAATTTTATGTTTTACAGGATTATTATTTCATTCAAAGGCAAGGAAAAAACAATCCATGTGGTAAATTGTATTCAAAATACAAAAACCTAAAATCGAAACGACGTAAAATTGAAAGTTCATCCGATTTGTCTGAGAGCCCTGATGAAAATAGTTGTTCCCAACCGATTGCCCAATCTCCAGAAGTTGATGAATCAGTCTCCGAAGCATACAAAACTTCTTTAAACAGAGATTGTGCGGATTGGGTCCAAGTATGCGAAAAATGGAAAAAAACATTTCACATAAGGCAGCGGGATTTACATAATATGAGTCCATCTGCTTTCTTTCAAGCTTGGTCTAAATTTGCACATGCACAAGCTGGTGATTTGGTAAGATGATTCTTTTTTTCTAAATGTTTGTTTAAATATAATTCTTCAAACCATTTACATACCTAACTGATTTTCCATTTAAAAATTTAAAGATTGAAATCGATTTTGAGTTCATATATCCAGAAAAAACACATTTATTACTTTCTAAATGGGAGACATTTAAAATAAAAATATTTAGTTATTATCAGAAAAATACAACGAACGAATATTGCAGGCAGCTTTTATCTACGGCGAAATCATCAGATAATAAAGGTGCGTATATTCAATAAAATATGCATTCAATATAAAAATTAAATATATGTATTTTCTTTTTATAGATATCCAGGACTATTTGTTTACGATTCTTCTTAATTCAGTATTACCCTCCAGAGCCAGATTCAAAAGTGAAAGCGGTAAAAAGACGAAAAAAGTAACTATTGTCGATTCCCAAGAAAGTTTAGTTTTACGTCTCACAACTTTAAACGATTACCAACGACAGGTCAATGCGGCAATAAATAAATACTATTCTGCAGGTTTAACTATACAACCCTTTTTGATCGTGGAAGGGCTGTCAGATACCAATATAAGCGGTTTTTTTGTGTATTTTGATAATAACTTGCTTAAGTTTAATTCGTTCATTGAGAGCCTTGATTCTTGTTTTAAAATTTTTCATGTAATGAACCTAAAATATCCACAGGCTTGTCAGGAGCCCTGGCTCTTCTTTCAAAAATATTTTTTCGAAATTCACACTAAGTATGATTTCAAATCTCCAAATATTACATCGCTATTAAACTTTTTGAAGAATGATTAAAAAAAATAGCAAAGAAAAATGTATATTTGCTTTCAATGTTTTAGCACTATTAAAATTGTTTAAAAATGTTTTAAAAAATAGAAAAAAAACTTTAAAAAAGATTTGAAAAACTATTCGACTTTTTTAAGAACGATTAAAAAATAACAAAAGGGTGTTTATTTGCTTTTTATGTGATTAAAACAAAAAGAATGTATATTTGCTTTCTATGTTTTAAAACTTTTGCGGAACCTGCAATTTTGATTTATCATTTTAAAAAATATCACTTGTTAACAAGAAAATTGTTAAAATTACAATGTATTCAGAACAACTGTAATCAAACTTTTACAAATTTTTCTTATTTTCGCAAACATTTGGAAAACAAACATAAATTAGATTGTAAGTCAAACAAAGTAAATATATCTTCACCATCAGTAAATGTAAACCATTCAAATATTTTGGTAGATCAACTGCAAAGTGTTGAACAGGCAGGAACTATAGTAAATGCGAAATTGAATGAAAAATCGTCAGTATTTCAAAATGTAAACGATTTAAAAAAAAAGGCTTTACAACTTTTTTAAGTTTGTACGATCAAAATTTTATGCCACGGAAGCAAGTAATTAATATACAAAGTAAAATATCCTCACTTTTAAGTTCAATCGCATCAGCAATAGAAGCACAATTAAATGTAAATGAAATTTCTACTGAGCTTAAATTACTTTTATTTACAATTTTGTAAGGACCCTTTTGAAGAAATACGAAGTGAGTATAGGCTTTTCAATGTGTTAAAACAATTTAAGCTTTTTGAACATCCTAAGTTGTTTTCAATTGATAAAAAAATATCTACAATAATCTCACAAGGCAACCCCACTTTAGGTGTCAAATCCTATGATATATGTATTCTCCCGTTAGATTTCATTTTTAAATCAATTTTTCAAATTCCAACAATTTTAGATAAAACAATAAAAAATACCCAAGCGTATCTACTGCAAAGCAGTATATGCAATTATACAAATGCAGGTATTTTTAAGCATAAAATTCAAAAATTTCGTAATGCCATAGTTATTCCATTTGTCATATACCTTGACGATTTTCAAGTCAATAACCCACTTGGAAGTCACACATTGTCAATTTGTGGCTGCTATATAAATTTCCCTTCAATGCCGCAATATCTCCTATCCCAGCTTCAATACATTTTTCCAGTTGCATTTATTTTAAGTTCACATTTAAAATTGTATGGGAATGAACGCTCCTTTCATCACTTGGTGGAAGAGCTAAAGCGCTTAGAAGATGGAATAGACATTAGCATAGGAAACGAAATAACAAAAGTTCATTTTGTTTTGGGATTAGTGGTAGGTGACAACTTGGCTGTCAACAGTATAATGGGGTTCGTACAATCTTTCAATGCAAAAAGATATTGTCGTGCCTGTTCAAGAACTAGAGAACAAATGCAAAATGATGTTGGTGAAATTATTGAGTTTTTACGAAATGAAAATATTTATGAAAATGATTTATTGGAAAATAATTTTCAAGAAACGGGATTGAAAAATGTTTGTGTATTTAATAAATTGGCCAATTTCAATGTAATGGATAATTTTTGCTTCGATATCATGCATGATTTGTACGAAGGAGTATGTGTTTACGATGTTTGTAACGTACTGCTTGCTTTAATGAATTCAAATATTCTTTCCTTGAATGATATTAATGGCAGAAAGAATCTTTTTCAATTTGGAGAAACGGAGGTTGGAAATTGTTCCATACCTTTGGATTTTTCTAGATTAAAAGCATTTAACCTAAAAATGACAGCCAGTGAAGTATTCTGTTTTGTACATTTTTTGCCGTTGATGATTGGAGACTTAATTCCTCTAAACAATGAATATTGGCAAGTACTTTTAATTTTATTAGATATTATTGATTTAATTTTAAAACCGAGTTATGTAAGTGTTGACTTGACGAATTTACAATTGTTAGGTGAAAAGCATCATGCCATGTATCTAAGACTTTTTGGTTCTCTAAAGCCCAAACATCACTTCCTTGTTCATTATTCAACAGCAATTAAAAAATGTGGTCCATTAAAGTACTTATGGACAATGAGGTTTGAAGCCAAACACAAAGAAGCAAAAATTTACTGCCATAACACAAACTCAAGAGTGAATACGCCTTATACTTTAGCAATTAAGGCAGGGTTAAAGTTTTCCACATTTTTAATTGACCATGATCAATTCATTGAACCAATTTTAACTTATTCTACCACAAGATTGTCAAATTTAATCAAAGATGATTTTTCTTATGAAATAAACGAATTAGTGAATATTGATTTACAAAAATGTAATGTTTGTAATGACCTTGTTTTTAAGGGAACACGATATAAATCGAACTACTATTTATCTATAAATCGCATAAGCTTTGAATTATACAAGATTAAATGTTTAGTTATACATGAAGAAAATGCTTTTATACTATGTCAAAAATTAGAAGTGAAAACATTTGAAAGCCATTTGAGGTCCTATGAAATAGGTTGTTTAATTGACAAAATGCATTTAAAACCAATTGAAGAGTTTACAAGTCCGCCTTTACATATATATCCTACAAATAATGGAAAGTCATATGTTAGAATGAAATATTTATAAAAGTATTTGTATAAATAGATACTAATCTGTGTGTAAAAAAATAGTTGCAAAAACTATTATAATTTTCATAAAAGCTTCTTTTAGTATAAACGAAAATATACAAGAATAAAATAAATATGATAATAATTTTGGCTGCTATTTTTGTGCATAATCGTATATACATATGTAGTATTTTATGTGTACGTGCACAAGATTAATGTAAATCCTAAGTTAGTTGTGAATAAAAAAATTTAAAAAACTAAACATCGTTTTCATTTTTCCTACAAGGTATTTTATTTCAAGACCATTTGGGATTCAATTCAAGAATGAATTATTCCTATTTTAAGAATTTAACATTCTCTTTTCAGGAACTCAAGGACTTAATTTAAGAATAAATATTCTTCTTTTAATTCAAAATTCTACTTAAAATAAGATAAAATTTTCTTGTTTCAAATTCGATAAATTTCAATTCAAGACCGTTTCGTGTTCAATATAAGAACGAAATATTCCTATTTTAAAAACATAATATTCTTTATTCTAGAATTGAAGGACTTAATTTAAGAACAAATAAGATTCAGATTGAGATTCCAACGATTTTGACTTGAGAATTTTTAGTTTTGTTTTAAGAAGTATTTGTACTTGGAAAACAGCGAAACGTTCTTAAATATGGACAAAAACGGGTTCAAAAGAAGAACTTTCGGTCTTGAAAAAAAATTCTTGAAATAAGAATTTAGTACTTCGGATGAGAATTATCGGGATTACCCTACTTTTGTGACCAAAATTCTTGATTTGTACTTGATTCAAGTACGAAAATTCTTGTTTTTTTTCTGAGTGTTCGGGCTATGCAATGCTCCAGCTACTTTGGGCAGACTCATGTACCAGATGCTAAAAGGATTGCACTGGCAAACTTGTTTGGTGTATCCGACGACATCATCGTGCTGGGAAAAATCTTTGAGGAACATCTAAAGAACCAGGAGGAAGTTTGCCTAAGGATAGCTGGTTCTGGTTCGAAATTAAGTCCCAAGAAGTGTTCCTTCTTGAAAAGGGAAGTAAGGTATTTGGGTCACAAGGTAACGAAGGAGGGCATCTGCAGTGCGATGGAAAAGATCGAAGCCGTAAAGGATTGGCCAAGGCCTAGGAAGTTTCATTGGGCAGTGCATTGCCGATTTGTACTGTATTGCTGAGTCGATTTAGCCACGTCCATATGTCCGTCCGTCTGTCTGTTTGAACGCAAACTAGTCCCTTGAGATAACTCGATGAAATTTGGTAACATATTAATCATTTGTGGGAACCAAGAAGCTCGGACCAATACAAAGCAATCGATTGTTCCGATGAACGGATTTTGACCTATAAATCTAGCAATTAAAGAGGTAGGAACCTAAAAGTTTGCAGGTTTCAAACATTCTATATAAGTAATGTGACTAGTGAAAATCAGCCAGATCGGACCAAAATAACTTATAGCTCCCATATAATCGATAGTATATAATTATACAATTTGATAGCGAGGAACACAAAGTTTAGCAGCTACAGTACTTATTACATATGTAATATGTATAGTGAAAATCACCAAGAATAGACGAATATATCGTATAGTTCCCATATAAAACATTTTCGCTATAAACGGGATGAGCTATGTGTCTTTAAATTAACAAGGTAAGACCATCAAAATTCTGCAGAGTTTTTAAGGATTAGACACTTTGAACCGTGATGCGTATTCATGAAAGGTACAGCCGAAAACAGCGCTTTCCTTACTGTTTTTTTTTTTTCAACTAACTACATCCAAACTGCAGAATTTGGCAATCGTTCAGGACTAGGGCAATAGTAGCAATAAACGAACTACATCCAAACTGTAAAATTTTTAACTAGTTCGGAACTGTCGACATCGCCATGTTAAATTCGCTAGTTGATTACATGCTAAAGAGATTGAACTCTTACTAGTAGGGGTTCGGAACGCCCTAGAAGCGCAGCAGTTCAGAACTAGAGATTTTCCACACAGGTACATAATGAGTGCAAATGTAATTTCGGCGCATGCGCTGGTTTTTTTGTGTTAGTATATGTGAACACAATGCAATTGTAGTAACGTTTCGAAACAAAAGTAGTAAAGGGACTTTCAAAGGGGCATTCTCCCTTTTTACAAAAGTTGCATGGTTGTTATGAAACAGTTTAAGGGAGTGAATACCGAAAGACAAATAAATACAGTAAAAGGTTTGGCAAAGTATTTATTATTTAAACATGGTTAGCAGCGATATAGTTTATAGTTTTACATAAATACTTAAAAAAAAGAAAAATCAATTAATAAATTCGTGTATATTGCTTTACTTAGCTAAAATTAATTAAATAAGTTAATTATTACTTGGTTATGAAATAATATCAACTTCGTATATTTTTTTTTGCACGTCCTCATTTTCGTCGGTTTTTCTTTTTTTTTTTTTACTTCAAAAGACAATCGAGTGTCCAAGTATAACCCTATAACTTCTTTACACACATTCACACATTTTGCATGTATTTATATATTTCTGTCTCCTCATGAAAAAGGCATCTGACATAAGTAAAGTGTATTAACTCTAAATTAAAAATGTTTTCCTCTCCTTTCAACCTAAAAGTTGTATGGCCACCACTGATATTTTATATACCTCGCCCAGTGTATATTTGTACTGTAATGTTTGGCGAACTGCACTTATAATTACTAGCAATATAGAAGTATTACATACGAGGTGTGTTCAAAAAGTATCGCGAATTTTGAATTTTCGCTGGTTACGTATATTCGAATTTCGAATTTTTTGTGGCGTTATGTTGGTACTCATGTCTCTCACTTATGCCGACAAGCTCGGCAATTTTGAATGTTCAGTTAATTGTTGACAGCTGCTTTGCTTGCACGTGTTTTGGATCGTCTTCGATTTTCGTACCAAAATTTCTCAATTGTGACCAAAAACAGCATCGCATGAACATTGCTAATGAGATGTTAAACTCTGTCCGCGACGACCCAAATTTGCTCCAGAGGGTCATAATTGGTGACGAATCGTGGGTTTATGGTTATGACGTGGAAACCAAAGCTCAATCATCTCAATGGAAGCTGCCGCACGAACCAAGACCGAAAAAAGCGCGCCAAGTTCGGTCGAATGTGAAAGTTTTGCTGACAGTTTTCTTCGATTGCAGGGGCGTGGTGCATCATGAGTTCTTGCCACAGGGAAGAACGGTCAATAAGGAATATTACCTGCAAGTTATGCGCAATTTGCGCGAAGCAATCCGCCAGAAACGCCCGGATTTGTGGAAGAACAAAAATTGGCTTTTGCACCACGATAACGCCCCTGCTTACGCATCGTTGCTTGTGCGCGACTTTTTGGCCAAAAACAACACACTAATGATGCCGCAGCCACCGTATTCCCCAGATCTGGCCACTGTGACTTTCTTGTTCCCTAAACTGAAGAGGCCCATGAAAGGACGACGTTACGCTTCTCTTGACGAGATAAAGACGGCATCGAAGGAGGAGCTGAACAAGATACAAAAAAATGATTTTTTGAAGTGCTTCGAAGATTGGAAAGACCGTTGGCACAAGTGTATAATATCTCATGGGGATTACTTTGAAGGGGACAAAATAGATATTCATGAATAAATAAATAATTTTTGAAAAAACACAAAATTCGCGATACTTTTTGAACACACCTCGTATATGGCCGCCCACAACGAAAATAACAATAAGAGTGAAAGAGCAATGTCTGCTTGCAAAATCTGTTTCTGAAGAAAACTACAAAAAATTATCACAGCATTCTATGAATTGCACCCACCGAAAATGTACAGCTTTATCAAGTGAAATATGGCTTATATAAGGCGTAACATTTTTGGCGGAACCGAATACGCATTACAACGCGCCGTGAGGACACCAACGCAGTTCATAAAATGCTGTTATCATTTTTTGGTAGTTTCTTCTTTGTTTGCTATTTCACTGAAAGTAAAGCTGACATAAAAAGCCGTACACTTTTAAGGCATTCAGTTGCATGCAACATTCCTTACGGTATACCTTATTTTTCTGTACTTATGTCATTAGGCATGAGGTTTAACTAAAAGATAACCTTAGGAAAAAGGCTTATATGTCATGTGAAATAAGACGTACAGGATTTATTACTCCCGCTGTGAAATATAGCCTAATATATGAAATGATGGTAGGGGAAAAAAATTATTTTTGATGTAAATAAAAGGGAAACTTACAAATCTCTTTTTCCATTAAAAGGTAGAAATATCGTTTATTTTTTAGCAAGATATTTCTTCATTTTAATGGAAAAAACGATTTGTCTACTTTTACTGAACATTTTGTTTTTATTCCTTCTTATTAAACATTTTAAAATTTCTCTTTTACTTACATGAAAAATAAGTTAAATTTTTACTAACAGCCTTTCATTTAAGCCTGGTCGGCTTTGAAGTATGACTCTATTATAAGAAGTTATCTGAGTGACAAACCTACGTATGAGTCTGATAGGCCATGTAAAGTAATTCTTATGTAAGCCCGTATTATAAGAAAAGTGAATACAGCGAACTAAATATAAGGGATCTATATGGGTTGTAATGTCCTTATTTTTGCCGATATCGCCAGAACCTTTTAATATATCGAAACATGTGATATTGTGTTTTTATTAACAAAGGAAAAGAGCTATCAAAGTATCGAAATTCAAGCAAATCGCTTCATAAATGAGATTTTTTTGTGACGACTTTTCTCTATGCCCGGATATGCTCTGCCCGTCCAAAGTTTCTGAAAATAGAGTTCCCTATGGGTTTTCTCCAAATGATAAAACCCTTATAATTTGTTTAGTTTTAACAATTTTGTTATTTCTAACTATGCTAAAGGTGGCAGAGGTGAAAACCCTTACTCAGCCCTACGTTCAGCGGAGGTGAAAACCACAACTTACTATAACTTCAGTAGCTTCTGGCTAAATTAAAGGCGGCAGAGGTGAAAACCCCTACTTGACCCTACGGTCGGCGGAGGTGAAGACCACCGCAGAATATAAAAATAGTACTCGTGAGATGAAAACTCCCAGGTGTACGTTCATCGGCGTTGAAAACCACTGACTACTATGCCTAGGTAGTCGCTAACTATTCAATCTTCTAACAAAATCATCGCCATTTTATACTAAATTTGCAACCGTTTGCAAACCGTTATCTTACAATAAAAAGCACTTATATACTTATAGTATATATTCTTATAAGTAAGCGTTTTTCCTTACTTTCCTACTCGTATAACTACAAACGTATATACACACGACTGTACGCATTCTTCCTTCATATACCGGCTCTTCTTATTGCAGCGAACATGTGTACACACGCCTGTACGCTTACGTTCGTGACTTCCAATCTTGCTCATATGTAAATTTGTATTGCTTCGGTTTAATGTGTACTCAAATGTTCGCATTTTCTAATGCTTATACGTTTGCCTTTTCCTTTGCATAGGTAGGTTTTTAACCAGGGTTAAATTTATAAAATAACTCCGAGTTGAACTGATATTCTTTTAACTCAAGCAATGTGTTGCAGAACAACATTTTGACGTCGAGTTAGCTAACTCGGGGTACATGCGGATATTTTTGTGTTTGGTTGTAAACACTATCAGTCTTTTGTGACATTTGCTTTGTTCAAACATAAGGAAACGGATATGGTTGTCAAAAAATATAATCGTTATACAATTTGAAATAAATAGTTTGCATATTAGCTGCACAAATTCGTGAAACAGTAAGTGTTAGCATAAATGCAATAAATAAATAGTAATTAATTTAGTTTATTTTTTATACCATTTATGCTAATAATAAATCCGAGCTTTTTCTTTCGGTTAGCATCAATAATACTCATATTTCCACTTTATTTTTAGTTTATCTATGTACAGTTTGGGGTTTTAATCAGATTGGGTTTGAATGTAGTTGCTTATCGGCACCTACCGGGAAACCACTATTCAGCAAGCACAACGATGAGATTTGGTAGCACAAAGCACGGTTAAACTCCTAAATACTCAAACTAACCCCCCATTTGTCGAATGTTTTCCCGCGCATGTAGTGTGGCCGCTGAAGTTATGAAAATTTTGCTTAACTGTTCAATGAAGTAAGCTCTTTTATCAGAAATTTCTCTAAGGTTCAGCCCGATCAGGCACGGTGAAGAGCAGTGACACCAACAACCAAAAATCTGTCTGAATATGTAGGTGTTTGTTGTTGTCTTTGTAGCGATACTTCGTTCTAGTCGGCAACTTCCTTATCTAATATTGTCATCAATCTCTTCGAAAGTCCCAGGAAGCTGGCAGTTTCAATTGGGTTGGGCCATAGTCAAGTTGGTTTTAGAAGAGTCCATCGAACTGGTAAGCAGACTATTTCTGGGCTTAGTGAGGGTATAAAAGAGTTAAAATATGAGTTGGGGCAGGGTGAAAATTCTCGTTCCTTTTTGTGTGAATATTGTTCAGGACCTGCCGGTGTACCTTTGGACGGAACGTCATTGCTACATGGTGGTCGTCGTAATGATTACGGCGGTGCCATGATTATTAGTCCGACAACAGACTATCTGCGACAGTTCAACCGCAACATGTCAGCCTCAGCCATTTCGATCGAGTAACATTTTAATCGTGTGACACTTCGACCAGATGTCAAACGCCACCGCCATCGACAGCACTTCTGCACTGCACACCGTTCTGAGCGTGCGACCTTCGACGGCGCTTCAAAAAAATAACTCTAAGCCGATCCATGCCACCTTGCAACGACATCATTGAACATAAGATCTGCGGAACATATTGCTTGGGTGTTTATGGAAAAGTAGCCCTTCCTGTTTCTATATGTTTCCCCATATTCTCCTCCTAAAAATCATATAAAGGTGGTTAATTACATGTATACAATCGACGCGTGTTTATAAATCTGTTCAAGCGCATGTTTTGTTTTAACTAAAAATTGTGCTTTTTGTACCCAGTTGTACTACTACACAGGGTATAACTTTGTGCTCATAACGGCGTAAAGAAATTATTTCCATGTAACCCTGTCTAACTCGTCACAAACCACCCTAAAATTGTCTTCTTCTGAGCAGCTCGTTGCAGTAGGGCTGCTCAATCCCCTCATGCTCCGGGCGTGTTGAACGCAACCCGGAACCGAAAAACTGGATCTGCTGGAGGAAGATTTATGGTAAGCGTTCACACTATATTCAATGTACACAACATAAAAGATGGTTGCACAAGACAAGTTGCTCGGTCTAAATCCCTCCACACACAGACCCCTTAGTTTCTTCAAACCTTATGTAGTTCCTTGCTGAAATAGTCTACACGACTGGCAGTAACAATATAGTCAAGCAAGTAGTGTGAAACTTCCGATGTCGGTCGCGCCCTCCGACGGCACCATCTCATACGGCTGCTCACAGGTACGTACTGTGTAGCACGTCCCTCCTGGACGTAAGCCTGGACCTCCACCCTACCACCAATTTTCCTTCCTCTTTCAGCACTTGCACGAATATAAGCCAGGACAACTAGCTCCTGGTTCCCCTTTGGCATAACATCAAAATAGCCGCAATACGGGAGACAAAACTCGGCGCCTGGTCAGATCTTCGGACCTGTGACGGCTACAACATTCATTGTCGTGATGATGAGGGTGGACTTGCGTTCATTACCCACTAATCCGGGCAATATCGTATGTTTCAACGAAACATCGACCCCAGGGAAAACATCTTAGAGCGTCAATGAATTTTTGTTCGGTGAGACAATGTCGATCTCTGTAGTGCGTTATTGAGAGGCGAGAATCGTGTAATCGGAGCCTTAAGCGCACCCCAATATCTCTGGCACTCAAGCCTTTCGGTCCATGGCAGGAGACAGGAGTTGGCCGAGCAAATAGATGAGGTCGACTTCTTACACGGTGAACGGGGACACCTCCACAAGAGTAACGGTAAATTATAGTACTTGGTTTGTAATGGTTGCGATTGGGCTGATAAAACCTTTTGACACGGCCAGTCATGAGCAAGTTATTAACAACTTTGAAGACTCCCCTCTTCCCCCCTGTGTGAAGCGTTGGACCCCAATTCCCTCAGTGTTTGGCAAACATCGGTGGGATTCAGGCGCCAACGAGTAAAACCCGCGTATAATTAAATAGGGTGATGTTCTAACCTCTCTCTTGTTTAATTATTACGTACGATGATTGCACGACTTTGGAACTGGGCCTTCCGTCAATGAGCTGGGCAAGTGAAAATGGTTTTAGAGGTGTACGTCGAAGCCATCAACCTTACACCTGTCGCACACCCCAAAATCTTAGGAGTGACGTGTTAAATTTTGCTTCTCACCCAGCCGTGATTGCCACCAAAGTTCAAAGCCACACCGGAATTCTCAAGTCACTTGTCGTACCTGGCTTCCATTTTATCACTCATGATCTTGGTCCTTTGTCTCACAAGGTTGTGTGTGGATTTCCAAGACGCTATTGGATTTCCTAGCGTTTATTCCGGCATCAGCATTAATCCCAAACTTCAAGGCAGCTGGCAACCGCAGATCTTTCCCAAAAATGACCTCTGCAGGAGTCTGACCCGTTGTTTCATGTAATGCAGAGGGATCTGCCAGCAATGAGGCATGACTATCCGAATCCTTCTGGAACTTATTATCCACTACTAGGTGTTATTCCAAGGTTCTATTGAATCGTCCAACCAAGCCATTTACCTGAGGATGCAGTGCGCTTGTTCGAGTTTTCTGAATGACCAATGCCTTGCGCATTTCTTGGAACACAGCTGATTCAAAATTTTTGCCTTGATCAGAATGAAGCTCCATCGGTGCAACAAACCTTGCTACCCAATTATTAGTAAAAACTTCTGCTATGGTTTCTGCCTCTTGATTTGGAATGACTATAAGTACACATTTGTTTCCGAGTTTGCTAGTAGGAAACGGGCCAGCTACATCCATGCAATCCTCTCAAATGGTGGACCTGAGTTATACTGTTTCACTGTGCCCAATATGATTTGGCAACAGGACTTTCTGCTGACATCCCCTCTCTTGATGGTCGCTGGTTCGATTCCTTGCATCACACGAAGCAGATCTAGATCTTCGTACTGACACTTCCTTAATTGACCCATGTCCCAGTTCCTTTCAGGCTTCCCAATTGTTCGGCTATAGTATGCAACTACCTTCTCCTGTCCATCAACAATCTGGGACAAAACAGCTCCTATAGCATAACCACTCGCATCTGTATCCAGAATAAGCTTTGAACCTGGAATTGGATATACCAACATCGGAGCAGTGCACAGTCGTTCCGTCAATGTTTCAAAAGCACTCTTCTGTCCCTTCTTCCATTCAAAACTCATATTCTTCCTGGTAAGGTCATGGAGACTACTAGCTACGCTGGTAAATTCGGTACAAATCAGCGATAATACGTGCACAGCCCAAGGAAGCTCCGTAACTCATGCAAATTTCTCGGTCTTGGCCAATCCTTTACGGCTGCGATCTTTTTTTTTAGCAGTGCAGATTCCCTCCGTAGTTACCTGGGACCCAAAAAACTTACTTCCTTTTTCAACAAGGAACACTTCTTGGGACTTAGTTTCAGATCAGCACCAGCTATTCTTTGGAAAATTTCCTCCAAGTTCTTCAGGTGTTCCTCAAAGCATTTTCCCAGCACGATGATGTCGTCGAGGTACACCAAACAACTTTGCCAGTGCAATCCTTTTAGTATCTGGTCCATGAGTCTCTCAAAAGTAGCTGGAGCATTGCATAGCCCGAAGGACATTACCGCAAATTGCCAAAGCCCTTCTCCAATGCTGAAGGCTGTCTTGTCTTTATCTTCATCCTTTATCTCCATTTGCCAGTAGCCGCTTTTCAAGTCCAGTGTGGGAAACCATTCTGTGCCAGATAACGAGTTCAGAGTATCGTCGATTCTTGGCAATGGATAGCTGTCTTTCTTAGTTACGTCGTTCAAATTCCGTTAATCCACACAGAACCTCATCTTTCCGTTCTTCTTTTTCACTAGTACTACCGGTGAGCTCCATGGACTAGCTGATGGTGCGATCACGCCATTGTCACTCATTTCCTGTATAATTTCTCTTACTGCTTGGCGTTTGGCCAATGGAATACTACGAGGAGCTTGACGGATTGCTTCACAACTTTGCTTCACAACTTTGATCCGACCTGGTTTAGAACCATCCTTATCAAATATGCTCGAGTACTTTGTTAGCAGTTCCTTTGCCTTTTCCTGATGATCTTTTTCGAGGCCTGCCGTCCGCGACGTGATATCATCTGAAAGATCAATCGTGATGGTATAATCATTTTCCTGAAGCTAAGCTGTTCACAATTGATAACTACCTCGACGTCTTGGCATTTTCCCAATACTGCTCTTACTTACTCTTATTAAGTACTCTTACCGGTACACGTCCATCTTGTTTTGTCATGGCCAGGGGTTTTCCTACTAATATGTTCGTATGTGTAATAGAGAGGCAGAAAAGCTTGAAATAAAGGAGCTTGAGATGCTGGCCAACAGGAATAATGCCCTAAAATTTTATCAAAAAATTCGGCGAATGACAGAAGGTTTTAAGCCCGGGGCAAACTCCTGTAAGAATAAGAACGGCAACCTGGTGCCCGATGTTCAGAGAGCACTCAGAATATGGAGGGACCTCTTCTCTGCCCTTTTAAATGGAGAAACTGAGCAAGAAACCAGAGAAGATGCCGAACCCGAGCCCACAATCGAAGATGATGGAATTGGCGTTCCACAACCCGACTATAATGAAGTGCGAATAGCAATATCCCGATTGAAAAACAATAAAGCAGCTGGCGCTGATGGTTTGCCTGCTGAGCTATTGAACCACGGAGGCGAGGAGCTGATAAGGCGCATGCATCAGCTTCTATGCAGAATATGGTTGGATGAATGCATGCCGTGCTATCGAAAGCGGCTTTAAAATCAACAAAGAGATGATGTGTGTCGATTCTTTTCTCACGTGTTTTTTTTCCAAGATTTTGCGTATTGTAAAAATCTGGTCGATGGTAGATTTACCAGGTCTGAAGCCACACTGATAAGGTCCAATCAGTCTGTTCACATCAGGCATCAGTCTTTCGCACAATACGCTTGATAGGACCTTATATGCGATATTCAAAAGGCTGATTTCGCGATAGTTGGCGCAGTTTGCAGGATCGCCCTTCTTGTGGATTGGGCAGAGAACACTTAGATTCCAATCTTCAGGCATGCATTCATCCAACCATATTCTGCATAGAAGCTGATGCATGCGCCTTACCAGCTCCTCGCCTCCGGGTTTGAATAGCTCAGCAGGCAAACTATCAGCGCCAGCTCCTTTATTGTTTTTCAATCGGGATATTGCTATTCGCACCTCATTATAGTCGGGTTGTGGAACGTCAATTCCATCATCTTCGATTGTGGGCTCGGGTTCGGCATCTTGTCTTGTTTCTTGCTCAGTTTCTCCATTTAAAAGGGCAGAGAAGTGATCCCTCCATATTCTGAGTGCTCTCTGAACATCTGCCACCAGGTCGCCGTTCTCATTCTTACAGGAGTTTGCCCGGGGTTTAAAACCTTCTGTCATTCGCCAAATTTTTTGATAAAATTTTCGGGCATTATTCCCGTTGGCCAGCATCTCAAGCTCCTTTATTTCACGCTTTTTTGCCTCTCTTTTTTTCGCCCGGAAAAGCCGCCTCGCTTCCCTCTACAACTCGCGGTAGTGTTCACACACACTCCTCGTTGCATTCGATCTCAGCGTTGCCTTGTAGGCTTCGTCCTTTCTTTTCGTTGCAGCGCGGCACTCTTCATCATCATACCAGTTGTTTCTTCGCGTTCGCCGGAATCCAATTACTTCTTCGGCTGAGGTACAGAGTGCTCCTGAGGTATGATCCCACTGCTCATGCATTCCACTAGGTTGAATTGTGCTCTCGGAGAGCAGGTGTGAGAGGCGATCTGCGAAATAATTGGCGGTCTGTTGCGATTGCAGCTTTTCGACGCCCAGCTTTCCCTGCGTTTTTTGTTGCACCTGTTTTGTCGTACAGAGACGGGTACGAATCTTGGCTGCTACTAGGTAGTGATCAGAGTCGATGTTAGGTCCTCGTATTGTGCGAACATCTAAAACGCTGGCAGCATGCCGTCCGTCTATCACAACGTGGTCGATCTGGTTGCGTGTTTTTCGATCGGGGGACAGCCATGTAGCCTGATGGATCTTCTTGGGCATAAACCTAGTGCTGGATATGACCATGTTTCGGGCACCGGCGAAGTCGATCAGCCTGAATCCATTTGGCGAAGTCTGATCGTGGAGACTGAACTTCCCGACAGTGGGGCCGAATACACCCTCCTTACCCACCCTGACGTTAAAGTCGCCAAGCACGACTTTGATATCATGACGGGGGCAGCGCTCGTATGCTTCTTCCAAGCGCTCGTAGACTGCATCCTTTTCCACGTCGTCCTTCTCTTCCGTCGGTGCATGAGCGCAGATAAACGATATGGTGAAAAATCGTACTTTTATGCGGATTGCGGCGAGACGCTCGTTCACGGGTGTGAACGACAGTACTCGGAGACAGAGTCTCTCTCCCACCACAAATCCCACGCCGAATCTGCGATTGTCTTCATGCCCACTCCAGTAGATGTTGCAAGGTTGTTGTTGTTGTTGTAGCGACTACTTAACCTGTCCAGGGTGTCACCCCCAACCAACATTGTCATCAGGCTCTTCTAACGGAAGTCCAAGAAACCTCGCGGCTTCAACAGGGGTGGACCAGAGTGAGATTGGAGTTAGAAGAGTGGGCTCGGTTGAGCAGAGGAACAGATGGTTAGTATCGTGGGGAGACACGCCGCATGCCGGGCAGACATTTGGCATGTCGGGGTTCAGTCTGGATAAGTAAGAGTTTAGTCTGTTACAATATCCAGAACGAAGTTGAGCCAGCGTGACTCTTGTCTCCCTGGGCAGTTCGCGTTCCTCGGCGGCAACAGGTGGCGCTTGTGCCTGTAGGACCACATTCACTGGACGAGACCTGACAAAGGAGTTTACCGACTCCGTGTGGATGAGGTTGAGGGCCAGCCGGTGCACCTCTGGATCAAACGGCGAGGAGATGTGATGCCGGATCTCATCATAGTGCTTGCGGAGGTGACTCCTTATTCTCCTGGGAGGCGGATTTGCGTTGAGCAGGTTCCTGTTCGGATGCTGCTGATTATGGCAGTTGAACAGGAATTGTCTGGACAACATCTCGCAATGCTCTTTGACATTGAGCATTTTTGCCTCATTATGAAGGTGATGCTCAGGAGACATAAGGAGGCACCCCGTGGCGGTTCTGAGTGCGGTGTTTTGGCAGGCCTGCAACCTCCTCCAATGTGTGTCTGCTAACCCCGGCGACCATATTGGCGTCGCGTAGCTCAGAACCGGCTGGCCGATTGCCTTGTACGTTGCCAGTAACGTTTCTTTGTCTTTCCCCCAAGTACTGCCAGCTAGTGACTTGAGGATTTTGTTACGGCTTTGTACTTTGGTGGCAATCGCGGCTACATGAGCACCGTATTTGAACATGTTATCAAACGTGACCCCTAAGATTTTGGGGTGTGTGACAGTCGGAAGCTTGATGCCGTCGACGTAGACGTTTAATTCCATGTTCGCCTGCGCTGTCCACGTCGTAAATAGGGTGGCCGAGGATTTGGTCGGTGACAGTGTCAGGTTCCGTGCAGCGAAGAAACTGGAAAGGGTTGGAAGGTATGAGTTTAGTCTCGAGCAGAGCTCATCAACGGAGGGTCCAGTCGCCAGGATCGTGCAGTCATCGGCGTAGGAGACGATCGAGACGCCTTCTGGTGGGGAAGGGAGCCTCGATATGTAGTAATTAAACAGAAGCGGGGATAGGACACCACCCTGTGGCACCCCCTGCTTAATTATACGTGGTTTTGATCTTTCGCCTCTAAATTCAACCGATGACTGCCGGCCACTCAGATAGTTGGCGGTCCAACGCTTTAGACAGGGGGGAAGGTTTGAATCTTCCAGGTCGTTAATGAGTTGTGCGTGATTAACAGTGTCGAAGGCTTTCGACAGATCAAGCGCAACTAGCACGGTCCTGTCATTTGGGCGAGATTGGTTGAGACCGTCACCTATCTGTGTGGTGATGGCGTTTAGCGCGGTGGTAGTGCTATGCATTTTGCGGAAACCATGCTGATGTTCGGCTAATCGCAGGTTAGCGGTATAGTAAGGGAGCAAGACCGCCTCCAAGGTCTTCACTACTGGCGAGAGGAGTGATATCGGTCGATATGACTCCCCCACGTTAGCCGGCTTGCCGGGCTTTAGTAGTGGCACCACCTTTGCCTGTTTCCATCTTTCTGGAATGACAAAGGTGGTCATGGACAGATTGAAGACGGTTGTTAGGTACCTTACTCCCTCATCGCCGAGATGTTTTAGCATCAGCATGGATATACCGTCTGGCCCAATGGATTTAGAATTTTTGGACCTCCGTATGGCCTCCCGAACCTCTGTGGTGGTGATGACAATGGGCGCTTGGTTGTTTTTGCGTTTGTGCGCTTCCCTGATGGCGCGCCTGATTTCCTTGTCAACCGGAGGATGCAGTACGAATTGCCGGCAGAAAGCGCTCGCGCATCTCTTTGGTTTCGACTGTACCTTATCACCAAAGGTGATGGATATTTTGTCGTTAGGTTTGGTCGGATTAGACAAGGATTTGACAGTGGACCATAATTTGCCAACACCAGCAGAGAGGGTGCAGGACCTTAGGTGCTCCTCCCATTTGGCGCGTTTGTGTTGATCGACTAGCCGTCTGATCTCCGCATTGAGATCTTGAATTTGGGGATCCGTAGGGTTCAAGCGTCGCACGTGGTCACGTTCATTAGCCAGGGCCGCTGCCTCTGCGGGGAAGTACGGATGTATCTCCTTAATTCTGCCTGACGGAATGTATTGATTGGAGGCTGAAGCTATGACCATGCGAAACGCTTTTTCCCCTTCTCGTACATCAGACGGGATGGGAAGAGCAGCGAAGGTGCTCTCAGTGAAACCAAGAAACCCAACCCAGTCAGCTTTGTTGAAGTTAGTGAAGGTGCGCTTCTCAGAAGTGACGAAGTCATTGGGGCGATCGATTGAGAGGACTATCGGCAGATGGTCAGATGCAAGAGTGAGCATTGGTCGCCATTCAACGCAGTTTATGAGACCTGCGCTGACAATTGTGAGGTCTGGCGAACTGGAACAATTTGCCGCAACTCTCGTGGGGGCGTCCCCGTTCACAGTGCAAAACGTCGAATCGTCTATTTGTTCAGCCAATTCCTGTCCCCTACCATCGGCTTGTAGGCTTGAGTGCCACAGATCGTGGTGTGCGTTGAAGTCTCCGATAATTACACGGTTATCGCCCCTGAGTAACGCACTGATGTCAGGGTGGTAATCTCTCGGACAGCAGGTGGCAGGAGGTATATAAATGTTTATAATTTCAAGGTCGACGTCTCCCGTCCGGACAACCATTCCTTGACGTTCCAGGAGGTTGTCCCTCGGGTCGACGTCAGGCTCAAATGTACGATATTGCACGGATTGGTGGGTGATGAAGGCGAGTCCGCCCCCAAGTCCCCTCTCTCGGTCACGTCGGTGGATGTTATAGCCGTCACAAGTCCGAAGACTTGATCGGGCGTTTAACTTCGTCTCCTGAATGGCAGCGATCTTGATGTTCTGACGCTTCATGAAGTTCACTATTTCACTCACTTTCCCAGTTAGGCCGTTGCAGTTTAGTTGTAGGACGCGAAAGTGCGAAGGGGGAGAAATATTCACGCTGGGAGTCAGGGACTGGTGCGTATGCCTTGGTGGAAGCAGGCTGGGTCGCACACTACGTCGCACTCTAGAAGTCGAGGGATCCGAAGCACCAGAAGGTGGCGAATCAGTTGACGTTGTAGGTTGCGTAGCTCGACAACATGGTGCAACGTACGTATCAGTCCATAGGTTCCTGTTTCCAAGTTGAGAACATATAAGCAGGTGACACAGGCCAAGGCAAGAGTTGCATTTGACTGATGTCGCAGGTGTATATAATCTCAAAAGACAAACAGAGCACAAGGTGTAAGGGACCAGGAGCTGGTGGCTTTGACTTACATTTGTACTAGTGCTGGAAGAAGAAGGGGAAGTTGAAAGTGGGCGGGGGGTAGGCTGTCGCTCGGCATTGCTCACTTCTGAAACAGAGGTGCTACGTAGAAAGTAGCTGTGAGCGGCTGTGTGAGGTGTTGGCGCCTGTGGGCGTGAGCGGCAGCGGGTGTTACACACTACTTGCTGGGCGTTGTTTGTGCTATTAGTCGTGCAGACTGTTACAGAAGCTTGTGACCGTGCGATACTAGATCGTCGTTGGCCACGGGACGTCCGAGGGCGTGAGCAGCAAGGGGCCACGAAAGTTTTGTAGAAACTAGGGGGCCTATGTGTGGAGGGATTTAGCCCGGAGCACCTGGTTTTGTGCAACCATCTTTTGCAAGAATTGCATTGGACGGAGTGTGAACGCTTAACGTAGATTTTCTTCCAGCAGACGCAGCAGATCCATTCTCCTGGACCCGGGTTGGATTCGACCCCAGCCCGGATAAGGAGGGTTTTGAGCAGCCCTGCTGCAAGGAGCTGCTCGGAGGATGACAATATTAGTGAAAAAGGTGACAGGTTAGACAGGGTAGAGTCGAAATAACAGCCCTTGGTCGGATGTAAAAATCCGAGTCATTCCGGTACGTAGAACCGGCTGTAGTGGGAATGATGCAAGGTGATTTCGTCGTGTTTCCTCGCATCTCTTGTATGGTGGTAATGTCAGCTTTTCCTTTCCTTAGGACCTCAACCAGCTGGGCGGCGCCACCTTCCCCATTAAGGGACCGGACATTCCAGGTACATGCCCTTATCTCATAATCCTTATTTCGTTTGCGGGTGTTGTTATCTAAAAAAGGGGTTCTCAAATTTCATTGGAACGTTGTTTTATGTGGAGGGTCCCAAACCCAACGCACAACCCGTTTCACGGGAGGTTGAATTCTATTACACATTTGTATAGCGAGCCGCTTGATCCAAGTCAGACGCCCGCTTGCAGCCGCACCACATGTTGATCAGACACTGTTGTTTGAACCCCCCCGAAAGCCCTTAAACCGATTATGTCGGAGTGGCCTTAACATGTTGTCGCCTTCTCACGTTTAGCTCACCACCACACGCGTGTTCTGTGGTTACCCAGAGGATACTTGGTCGCAAAGCCCGGAAGTAGTGAGCTGCTTGAACCGCATGCAAAAGAATCGCTCTGGCCATTCCCAGGTGAATGGCGATCAGAAACTTTCCCCACTTGCGTGTACTTCTGCACACGGCCCCATCCTCCATTCGTTCACCTGGGAACCAGCATTAACACCAACAATAATGTTAGCCTAGAAATCCGACGAAGAATTACGTTTGCAAACAAATGCTACTTCGGACTGAGTAGGCAATTGAAAAGTAAAGTCCTCTCTCGACGAACGAAAATAACACTCTACAAGTCACTCATCGCACCCGTCCTGCTATATGGCGCAGAAGCGGGGACACTAACAACATCTGATGAGGCGGCTCTGGGAGTATTCGAGAGAAAGGTTCTTCGAAAGATTTGTTGACCTCTACGCGTTGGCGACGGCGAGTACCGAAGATTTAATGTTGAGCTGTATGAACTTTACGCAGACGCCGACATAGTTCAGCGAATTAAAACACAGCGGCTTCGCTGGCTAGGCCACGTAGTGCGAATGAGCAAATATGCTCCAGCCCAGAAGGTATTCTTATCGGCACCCGCCGGTGGAAGCAGAGGAAGAGGGAGACCACCACTCCGATGGAAGGACCAAGTCGAGACCGATTTGCGATCCCGGGGTGTTTCCAATTGGCGCCAGTTGGCGGAACGAAGAAACGACTGGCGAGCTATGTTGAGCGGTCAAAATCGCCCGGGCGGTGAGATGACCATTTAAAGAAGAAAGAAGATGTTCGTCCTTGATTTGTTTGCTGCCTCGACCACCCACAATTTGTTTGTCCCATATTCTCCGTCAATCTTTTCCACTATGATTGCTTCTGACTTCGGTGGAATTTATCGGCTCTCCTTCACGAGTACTCTTTTACTGACATACTTCTTTTCGTAACCAAAGTTGAGCGGCACATCCATATTCTTATAGCTCATAATTTTGTTTTTCATGTCAATCTTGATACCTTGCTCGCTTAAGAAATCCACGCTAATTTTGATTTCATCAACAATGTTTGCCACTATGAAGTTGTGCTGTACGGTGACGTTCCCAATTGGAATTTCACATGTTACCTCGCCTAGGACTTGGGTGTCCTCACCAGTCGCCGTACGCAACTTTGCTCCATGCAATTGTCTCAACTCCTTGTTGACTAAATCGGATCAAATGATGGAATGAGATGCACCCGTATCAATGGTCAGTAAACGCTCTTTTCCCTCCACAAATCCTCCATTGGTTACATTACTCGCTTTCAGTGCGATTTGTGATACGGAGATTATGGGGCAGTCAATTGCGGGAGCCAGCCTTCGCCCCTTGCGGCTGACTCTCTTTAGTTTAAAGGTTGGTTGGATTGGGAGACTTGCTCATCTCCTTGAGCTCTTCGCTTACGGCCACCTGATTTGCCAGAGTATCTGGAGCCGGTGCTGCAATAACGCGCAATGTGACCAGATTTTCCACACTTAAAGCATTTGATGCCACCATCATTTTTCAGTTGCTTTTCATTTAATGCTTCCAGAATTGTGTCTACTCAGTCTGGCCGTTCTACCTCCACGCGGTTAGCTTCGTACGCCGGCTTACTTAATAGCGAGGCTGTTTCCTGCGTCAGAGCATGTGATACCGTCTCAGCAAATGATCTCTTTGGATTTGCATATGTGGCTCGCTTCGTCTCCACATCACGTATTCCATTTATAAAACTTTGGATTTTTACCCTTTCTTTGTCTTCTATAGGTGCGTCTGCATTTGCTAGATGAGCCAACCTCTCGATGTCCGATGGGAATTCCTGCAATGTCTTATTAGCCTTCTGAAAGCCATTCTGTAGCTCAATTTGGTATATCTGTTTTCGATGTCCGCTACCATAGCGTCTCTCAACCGCACCAATCAAAGCTTCATAATTAGTTCGTTCGCCATCCGCAATAGTCTGTAAGACTTCGGCTGCAGGACCCTTCAATCCCACGAGCAGTGCAGCAACTTTGTCTTCAGTGCCACAATTGTTCACCGCTGCCGTCTTCTCAAACTGTAGCTTAAATACTTGAAATGGAACAGAATCATCAAAGGATGGGGTTTTTACCTTGGGAATGCTCGTTGAAACAATTGGAAGATTAAGTTGCAATTCCTGGATATGACCTCGCAAAGCATCCACCTCAGTCTCAACTTTATTTTGAAATTGTGCAATTTTGCATCTTGTGCTTCCACCTGCGATGATATATACGCCTTTTGTTCTTTCAGTTGAGCGGAGAGCTGTGATGCAATATGGGCCGAAATTTGAGACGAAATTTTTTTAATACGAGTCCCTAGGGCCTTCATTCGACATGCAATGTGTGTTTTCTGTTCTTCCAGCTGAGATGCCATGCAAGATGTAATACTCGTCTCTTGTTCTTCCATCTAAGCCGATATCTGGGTTAATACAGCCAATATCATATTTGTGTCCACGGTTGCTACTGGATTCGGAGACTCCTTTTTTTCTTCCATTTTTGTCGAAGCCTCCTCCACAAGATGAAAAATATGATCATCAATGTTGGTTCCTTCTGCTTTCATATCCTCTCGCAATCGTGACTGTAACTCTGATTTATGGCCTGTAGTGTTTAGTCCGCATTGTTCCAACTCATTTTTAAGATGTTGAATCTTTAATTCATTCAGCTTCGCCATGTCCTTGTTATCCTTAAAATCAGTGGTATTTATTCAACAATACCTCTTCCGACACCAGTTGCGACGAATTCGATGAGTCTTTGATGGTTAATCCTGGGTTCGATCAGTATAAAGTCAAAGAAGCACATGCACAGATATTGTAACTAATAGCTAGTTTTATTTACTAGTAATAAACGTGACCTCACAGTAGTTCACTGTTCAACGCTTGAAAATAAACTAATCCACCTGCTTTGTTTGGTCACTGCCTTATATAGTCCGACAGGATGCTTCCCCACGCACCGAGAACTTTCTTGGTTGTTCGTTCTTCGTGTTCTCGAAGGGTCGGTGTTATTCTTATATCTCTTTGCCTTGTATTCGCACATACTCGCGCCATCTCTCTTCCTCTTCCTTGGTACACGCTTGCATGCATAAGAGTAGCCATCGTCATCTCTGTTGTGTTTAACTAGTGGTGGGAGTGTTTTTGAGTTAGGGATGGCACATGCTTGAGAATAATACACCACAATACATACATACGCCATGAGTAAACAGAACCAGTGATCCATAATAACTCACTCGTTTCCGTTAAATCAGGGCTCCAGAATAACTGTTGTTATTAAGTGAACCGCGAGTTCCACAATAACTCTGCTAATTAAAAATTAAAAAGTTAACATTGCAAAAATTTTAAGGGCTCCACGCGTTTCGTTGCAATATAAAATGTTGGGTTTCGTTAAAACACGCGATTCCGCGCTCAATGCACTTAAACAGAAAATGACAAAAAGTGTTGATGACTCGTTAACAATGGAAACGGAAAAATATTATTAGCTACCTCCAGCTATTCAACGAACAGTGGGTCCGTTTTAATACTGCCCAGACGCGGTAGAAACCTCCTGTGGTGTGGATAGTATTGAGATTGAGGAAAATGTCTGTGTCCAAGCAGAGGCGTGGTACTCTACGGCTTCAGCTAACTTTAACCGCGAACAAAAGTGTCGTAACGAACTGCAAACTAACGCCGGAAAAGCCAATGTGTCCGCGCCTATACGTCTGCCAAGTTTCGCCAGGATTCCACGGAGTGGATCGGGTTTTACGATGCGATTCCGCGTTATCGCTGTCTAAAGGGTGATGCGTTGAAAATTATTAGTGGGTTTAAAATATTTAACGCAAATTACACATACGCTTGGGGCCTGCTTAAATCGCGATATAAAGTGATGCGTGTAATTGTAGGAGCTCATCTTCGCGCACTGGCCGAGGTCGAAAGGACTACAACTGACAGTGCTGACGTAACGAAAGGTGTAATTGATGAGTTTAAACAACACATTCACTAGCTTTAAGCATTAGGTCTCCCAATTCAGGTTTGGGACTACTGGTTAGTGCATGAGGTGATTAACAAGTTGGCATTTGAGACTCGAAAGCAGTGGGAGCAGAATTTCTAGAGATACGGTGTCGGTCGTTATCTATGCTTTTGTCTTCGGCGATATCGATGCCAGTAAAGGGCAAACCCGTATTAGCGAGCAAATCTACGAATGTGTTTCATGTGGTCACAACCAGAATGACGTACAGGGTGGCTGATGAATTTTGCTACATTAAGAAACTCAAATAATTTTTTTTTTCAGTGTATGGAACTCATTTTTCTTTTATTCATGTTAAAGCTCATTAAATTTTATTAAATATAGCTTAATTAGTTTTAAAAATAATGGAATTTAAATGCCCCCCCTGCTCGTCGATGCATGTGCGGCATCTTACCAAAAAGTTGTTCATTACTGCTTGGAGATTTGAGACAGGAATAGCCGCAATTGTTTCTCGAATGGATTGCCTTAGTTCATTCAAATTTGTTGGTTTTGCTTTGAAGACTTCCTGTTTGCAATAACCCCACAAGAAAAAGTCAGGTGCAGTAAGGTCAGGCGACCTGGGTGGCCAACGGAATGTGGAGTTTCTGGATATCAGCTTATTGGGAAATTTTCGTCGCAATTCTGTCATAACAGGTTGGGCTATATGAGGAGCTGCACCATCTTGCTGAAACCACACAGAGTTGAAAGAAATTCTCATTCGGCGTAATTCTGGATAGAAAAACTCTCTCAACATGCTCAAGTAACGGTCTCCAGTAACCGTAACGGTGTGACCGTTTTCTTCGAAGAAGTAGGGCCCGACAATGCAGCGTGATGAAACTGCACACCACACTGTGACACGAAGTGGATGCAATTCCGTCTCATGGAGTATCTGTGGGTTGGAAGCACTCCATATTCGACAATTTTGTTTGTTTATGTTGCCGTTTAAATCGAAATGGGCCTCGTCAGACATGAAAAGACAGTTCAACATGTTTCCATCCTCTTCCACCATTTGAAGCATCTTCTGGCAAAATTCCAAGCGAATCGGCAAGTCTGCAGCGTTCAGTTTGTTGGCCATTTGAATTTTATATGGGAATTAGTCCAAATCTTTGTGCATAATTGACTGTAATGACTGTCTGCTTACACCCATTTGAGCAGATAAGCTTCTTGTCGAAACACGTGGATTGTTTTGTATGGCAGCAGCTACAGCAGCGATTGTTTCCTCCGTTCGAACTGAAGGGTTTCGATGGTAAGGTCTTCTGTTGACTGTCCCATGCTCGGCAAAATTGTTTACAAGTCTTATTATGGTCCATCTGCTCGGAGGATTGCCGCCAAACGTGCGCCTATACTCTCTTTGAACCGAAACTACGGACTCCAGTGCGTGATAGCGGCGGACAATCCAAATTCTTGTTTCAGTGTCCCAGTTATCCATTTTTGTTAAATGTAAAAGTCAATCTGCAAAATAAAAAAAAAATTAACCAGATTCATTAAATAGAAAAAAAGTTATTTAATTTTTTTTTGGTAGCGGCTTTCATTAGCCACCCTGTATGTCCTTATTGCAATGGATCTCAAAAGATTTAAGGCTTCAAAGTCAAATTTCGTAATGCAATCGCGTGTATGTGTAAACTGCTTAAGCCCACGGCACTTTAGAGCGGTGCAACAGTGCTTCCACTTGCCGCGTATGTAAAAATATGCGATTGCTATTACTATTCGATTCGGGGTCGCATGTCTCCTTTGTAACCGAGGGGTTGGTGAAACGTTTGGGGTTGTCAAGAACACCTTCAGAAGTTTATGTCAACGGAATTGCATCAGCGCAAGAAGGTCGAGCAAGAGGTGAGGTGTCACTGTCTCTTTTGTCTTATTATTCCGATAAGCATTTTGTTGTCAACGCTCTTATTTTGCCTAAAATCACAAGATGATTTACCAACGCATACCGTAGCTGTTTCACCTCGGCCGCATATCCAAGGCCTGTCTCTTGCCGATCCACAATTCATTCAACCTGAACAATGCGACATAGTAGTTGGCGTGGAAGTTAACGCCACCATTCACCCATATCACTTACCCGCCAAGTAAACAAATGTAGCTTTATTAAGCCACTTGGGCACATGAGTCAAATATGCTTTTGCCACTCCGACAATTAGTGACCACACATTTCTAAACAGGAAGAGTTAAAGTAAATAATAACTGAAATATTCTAGGCTCCACATTGCTAACCTAAACAGAAACATTTAATGTAAATAATATCTCAAATATCATAAGCACGTCTTTACTTAGAACTTAAGCACAAAACAATTGTATGTAGTGGTAAGTAAATAAGTTATAAATAGAGAATATGAATAAAGTTGAATCAGATTTTATTGAAACACCAGTCAAAGCGGTCTTTTTTCAAAACCTCTCGCGACTCGTGCGAAAGTTAAGTGGCGATCCTGCCAGGAGACAGAAGTCTCTCGAAATAAAAAGTTCCGGTAACGTTTAAAAAGGAGACAAAAATCTCCACGTTCAATGGAACATAAAAACAAGTATCCTAAATAATAGGAGAAAAGTGAAAACAGACCATAAACGTGTAAAATCGTTACAACCTAACATAAAAACAAGTATCCTAAATAATAGGAGAAAAGTGAAAACAAACCATAAACGTGTAAAATCGTTACAACCTAACATAAAAACAAGTATCCTAAATAATAGGAGAAAAGTGAAAACAAACCATAAACGTGTAAAATCGTTACAACCTAACATAAAAACAAGTATCCTAAATAATAGGAGAAAAGTGAAAACAAACCATAAACGTGTAAAATCGTTACAACCTAACATAAAAACAAGTATCCTAAATAATAGGAGAAAAGTAAAAACAAAAAACGAGATTAGCAGAAGTACTCAGTAAAAGAAATCAATTATCAACGGTGACACGACCAGAACGAGCTCAAAAATACAACAAAAAACGAGATTAGCAGTAATACTCAAGGGAAGAAGTCAATAAACAGTGGTGAGACCAGCAGAACAGGTTTAAAAGTACAAAGGATGCATTCAAAAACGAGGAGAAAGGTGGTAAAAACCTGAAGATAAACATAGTTAAGTACAAATCTGTATATGTATAATATTATTGAGCTTTAAATTTTTTTTATATAATATTAATGGGAAATAGTCCCTCCAGCTTAGGATATAAGAAATTATACTATTGTACCAAGTGTAGGGATAGTCACAATAGTGGGAAGTGCCCAAAAAGAAATTTTTTAAAGAAAGAATAGAATAAACTGGAAAATATAGTAAAAAAGTTTTCCGCAATGGCCTTAAATAATAATAATTCAGTAAATATGGATGTTGTAAGCAGGCTTATAGCGGCCAACACCGCATCATTGAAAACGGAACTGGAACAAGTGAGGCTCCAGCTTCAAAGATTAAATGGTCCAAATAATGTGACTGAGTACTCGGTCGAGAGCATTGATTCTAATATTCATTGTGAGGAGAGTTTGGATGTCATCAAATCTCTACCTGAATTTAAGGGAAAAATTAATAATTATGTTAGCTGGCGCGAGGCCGCCAATAATTCAATGAGTCTCTACGCTAGGGGCAGTAAAAAATATTTCGCTGCCTTAACGATCCTGCGAAATAAAATAACACAAGACGCTAATGACATACTAACAAACCATGGCACTGTCCTAAACTTCGACGCCATTTTAAGTCGTCTGGACTTTGCCTATGCCGATAAGAGGCCCTGCCATATAATAGAGCAGGAAATGAGCATTTAGAGACAGGGTTCTAGGACCTTGATAGAGTTCTACAATGAAGTAAATAAAAAATTAACTTTGTTAATCAATAAAACTATTATGACGCATGGCACAAACTCGGCCATAACTAAAGAACTAAACATTAAAAATAGGGGCACAGCCCTTCGAACTTTTATAACTGGTCTTAACCATCCTTTCGACCAAATTCTGTTTACATTAGCACCAAGGGATTTGCCAAATGCCCTTGCAAAGGCGCAGGAGCTGTACTCGAATCAAATGCGAGCATAATTTGCTTTCCACTTTTCTAAAAACAACCAAACAATAGCTTCACGAGGTCCTACACAGGGGAACCAAAGGACCTCGAACTTCCAAAACCATTTAAGGTATCCAACAAGGATATCACATACATATGGAGCAAACCTAAATCGTCCAGAACCAATGGACGTTGATCCATCGGTACAGGTATTGAACAGACCTGGCCTGATGCAATCAAACAACCCACAAATAAGGGCTAATTTCCAGGGTAATACCCAATCAAATGGTGTACCCAAAAGGACAAACGATAGTGCGCAATTCAGCACTCAACCCCAGCAAAAGGTGCAACGGGTTAATAATATCAACGAAAACCATTTTTTAGGCTAAACTCCGATTTGCCCTATATTGTTAAATCGGATAAAAAAACGGGGCAAATATTTCGGATATTGATAGATACGGGGGCAACAAGTTCATATATACGGGAGGGAATATATACAAGGTGGTGCAAAAGTAAGCTTCCGATGTTCAACATATCGGTTGTGGCACGTGCAGTGTGTGCTGTTGCACCGTCTTGTTGGAACCACATGTTTTCCAATCCCAATTCATCAAGTTGCGACAAAAAGAACTCGTTGATCATTGCTCTGTAGCGCTCACCATTCACAGTAACCGTTTGGCCCCGCCCGATTATTGGTTAAATAAATAGTCAGCAATATTCCGCGTTCTGGAGCAGTGTAGCGTAACATTGTTTATTAACGTGTATTCCGCATGTGTTTACTACACAAATGTCAAAACAGAACTGACTTTAGGGGCCAATCGCAAAATTTATAGCATTTTCTGATAGGAGGATTACTTTTGCGCAGTAACCGTTTTTCACCGACCGATTATTGGTCAAATAAATAGTCAGCAGTATTCCGCGTTCTGGAGCAGTGTAGCGTAACATTGTTTATTAACGTGTATTTCGCATGTGTTTACTACACAAATGTCGAAACAGAACTGACTTTAGGGGCCAATCGAAAAATTTATAGCATTTTCTGATAGGAGGATTACTTTTGCGCCACCTTGTACTAACAAAAACATTTTAGCAATTAAGAAGAGGGTAAGGACCATTAATGGTTCGACCATCATACAATACTTCCATAATGTCAATTTGCTTGGGGTTCAGGAACGATTTTATGAGATTGATAATTTAGAGAGTCATCTCTTAATTGGAATGAATTTCTTAAATGGAATCGGAGCCAAAATTGATATCCCAAATCGAGTGTTGATATATGGGTATAATCAAAAAGAAAAAATACACTTTCTTGAGGATTTAAATAAATTAAACCCCTTGGGACAAAATAGTCCTAAGGCGCCTGCCGATGATAATACCGGCCTATTAGAAGAAAAATTTAATGAAAGTGAAAATTTAAACACCTTGGGATTCGGAAATCCCAAGGCGTCCGCCAATGGTAATACCGGCAACGCATTTAATAAATTAAAAAACAAAAATAGTGAGAAAAATGTGAAACTCGTGGGACCAAATAATCCTAGGAAGCCAGCCGACGGAAATAAGGGCAACAAAAATGTTAAAAGTCTATTGACAAATAGTTCGAAGGATACAATACAAAAAAATTATAAAGGGGGAAAAGGAAAAGGGAAATTTAATAATATTTTGGGAAAGATAACTCCTGAAAGCGCAGCTGAGGTAGATACAGAGAAAGGAAAAACATAAAACAAAAACAACATAAAAGATTTTCTGGAAATGAAAACGTAATAAATAACTTAGTGGACGAGGGGTCCAATCAGTTTTCGGGGATGTCCTTCGAATTAAGTGATGAAAAAAAGTTAATTGGAAACTTGCGGAGTAAAGCAAGTAATGAAATTTTGGCAGCACACAGTAATGTGAATTTAGATTTGCCTTTCCGCACAGATATTAGAGCGGAAATTCGAGTAACTGAGGATAGACCGATTTGGTCGAAACAATATCTTTATCCAATGTCAGTCAATAATTTTGTTAACGAAGAAATTCAAAGTTTATTGCAAAAGGGAATAATAAGGGAAAGTAAAAGCCCATACAACTCTCCAGTATGGGTAGTTCCAAAGGGATAAATGAGGACGGAAGTCCGAAACTGAGATTAGTGATCGATTTCAAAAAAATTCATGAAAAGACTGTATCAGATAGGTACCCGATGCCAAACCCAGAAATTATACTTTCAAATTTGGGTAGATCGAAATATTTTTCCACGATCGATTTGGAGTCTGGGTTTTACCAAATACTAATGGAAGAAAATGATATAGAGAAAACGGCATTCTCGGTGAATAATGGGAAATATGAGTTTTTACGAATGCCGTTTGGACTGAAGAATGCACCGAGCATTTTACAGCGAGCTATGGACAATGTTTTAAGGTAATATGTGGGATAGTTTTGCCACGTTTATGTCGATGACGTTATAGTTTTTTCAAGGAATTTGGAGGATCACAAGAGGCATTTGGGTTTAATTATTGAAGTATTAAAGGGGGCGAACATGAAAATATCATCCGAGAAATCGAAATTTTACCAGGAGGAGGTGGAATTTTTGGGTTATGTTGTGGCCAAGGATATCATTAAAACGGACCCAAAGAAGGTCGAAGTAATACAAAATTACCCAATACCAAAGACATTACGGCAATTGCGGGGTTTTCTGGGATTAGCGGTGTATTATCGAAAATTTATAGAAAATTATGCAATGGTGGCGAAGGCACTAACTAAGCATTTGCAAGGGGAAAACGGGAGAGTTTCCCAATATTTATCAAAAAAAAAACATTATCAATCTTGACCAAGAAGGAATAGCTGCTTGTGAAAAATTGAAGAGTTTACTGTCGCAACAGGTGCAATTAACGCAGCCTGATTACAATAAGAAATTTATTTTGACCACTGTTCCGTCAAACGTAGCTTTGGGTGCTGTGTTATCACAGGAGGGTAAACCCATAATATTTATTTCAAAAACATTGAATTCTACAGAATTGAATTATGCCACTAACGAGAAACAATTGCTTGCTATAGTGTGGGCTTTGAAAACTTTGCGTAACTATCTATATGGAGTGAATGATATGGAAATTCATACTGATCATCAACCGCTGTCATTTGCAATTTCCGAAAGGAATCAGAACATCAAAATTAAAAGATGGAGGGCGTTTATTGAGGAATATTCGCCAAAAATTACTTATAAGCCGGGGGCTACAAATGTCGTTGCGGACGCATTATCAAGACAGGTTTTAAATAATTAATCTTCTTCGGAAGAATCAAGTAATTTGGGTGATTCATTGATGGGTACTCAACATTCCGCGGAAAGTAGTGATGAGTGTCAAATACATGAAACAAAAAAACCATTAAACCATTTTAAACAACAAATTTTAACTGATAAAGGGGCAGGGATTACAACGTTAGAAACCATTTTGCCATTTAATAATAAACGTTTTTTGATCGAATACGACTTGCCGGTAAATATACCTTCAGTTTTATCTGAATATTTAAATCCAAAAATAGTAACAGGAATATTTTGCACACCTGAAGTGCTTTATGACATTAAGCATGTTTTAAGGGAAACATACCCTACAACGAAATTTCTTTATTCGAAATCATTTTCGAATGATATAGCCAATAGAAAAGATCAGGGAACGATTATCGAGCAAACTCATAATAGGGCTCATAGGAATTATAGGGAAAATTTGGCTCAAATTAGGCAACAGTATTATTGGCCATTAATGATAAAACAATTCAAACAATATGCAAAAAATTGTAGCATATGTAATAGTAATAAATATGAAAGGCATCCAAGATTGATACCAATAGGTGAAGCACCTATACCAGAAAAAGAAGGAGAACAACTCCATATTGACATTTTTTTCGCACAAAAATTTAAATTGATTTCGTGTATAGATTCTTAATCTAAATATCTGGTTTTAAAATATATTTAAGATAAGATCAATTTAGAGGATAAGGTTTTAGAGCTTCTACAAACATTTTCGGATGTTGGGAGTATAGTTTTAGATAATGAACCAGGCTGGAGTACGATACAATTTAAATCTCTAATGGAAAGGTTAAATATACAATTTATTTTTGCACACCACGCCACAGCACTAACAATGGACAAATAGAAAGAGTCCATTCCACACTCATAGAAATCTCTAGATGTTTAAAACAAGAATACACCTTAATGAGTGATTTCGAATCGATTATGAGGGCAGTACAGCAGTATAATAAAACAATACACTCAGTAACAGGTAAACAACCTTATAATATTTTATTCAACAAGGAAACTCATGCTAATATAAAGGATAAATTGAAATCAGCGCAGGAGAATATGTTAAAGCATCATAATAAGAAAAGACTTCAAAAGAGTTATCACAGAGGGGAGGTTATATATGAAAAAGTATATGGGGAAAGAAATAAATTAAGACCAAGGTATAAGAAGCAGGTAGTAATAGAAGATCTAGGTAACAAAGTTAAAATACAAAATAGAAACAGAATTATTCATAAGGATAATATTAAGGTTTAATTTTATTTTATAGGAACAATGGGGAGATTTACGCAAATTTTATTGATAATATGTATTATATACCAACATTATAACTTCAGATATAATTGATTATACAAGGGAAAATTATGTACTGGTAGAGGAGGAAAATGCAGGAGCTTTTGAAAGTTATGGATCAATATACCATTTGACAAACTTGTCATTGTTTGAAAATATTATAACAAACTATAAAACCGATGAAGAAATAATGTTACTTGATGACTCAACTATGGATTTTGAGATACAAATGATAAAAACATTACTAACAAAATTAAAGATTAATAATAGATCAAAAAGGGGAATCAATGAACTTGGAACGGTTTGGAAGTGGATTACATGCACACCTGACCACGATGATTTTATGAAAATAACAAATAAAGTTAATGATTTAATAGAGAACAATAATAAGCAGTTTACAAAAAATTCACAAATGTTTAAGACCATTGCGGAATTAACTCAAATTTTGAAACAATTACAGGGTAGCTCAAATGAAAAAACCGTTTTAAGACAAAGAAACAAACTAATAATTACTGAGCTTCAAAATACAGTAGAAACGATTAAATTGTCAAAAGTAGGAATATTAAATAAATTAATTTTAGACATGGAAGAAATATCAGAAATAATAAGTGAGGAAAGAATTAACGTAACAATATCAGATCTTATGGATGTATCAGAATTTAAAATTGCACAAAAAAATAATTTGATAGTTATTTACATTAAGTATCCAAAAGTAAAAAACATATGTAAATTGTTTTCGGCAATAGCCATAGCACAAAACGGTGGAAAATTGTTAATTGAAAACGAAGTTATAAAGTGTGAAAATAAATTTTATTCTGTGAACTTTTGTAAAAAGGAATTGAATAATGCAGTTTGTATGATAAAAGAAAATAATACATGTTTGTCTGATATGTTAAACAATAATCATGCCAATTGTACTAAAATAAATGAAAAAAAACGAATTAATAAAAATTGTAAAAGATGGAGCAATAATTGTATCTGGAAAACATAAGGTTGATGGTCACACTATAGATGGAATTTACTTGGTAACTTTTCAAGATAATGTAACAATTGATAATAAAAAATATGAAAATCCAACAGGAAGAATATTAAACCATTTAAAAGAAGGAAAATTTAAACCATTTTTGGTAAAAGAATACATTGAAACAAAGAATGTTGATTTGAGGTTGGGCAATTTCAATTTACTTACTCCAATGAAACAGGAAATAAAGAGAAATCCCATTTGGTGGGCAATTACGGTTTAATGTTGATAACAATAATATCATGTTTTGTTTACAAATTGATTATATACATTGATTTTCAAATTCAATTAAAAAATTCAAGAGAAAAAGAAGAAATTTTATTGAGGTTGTCAAATCAAGTAAATAGCCTTACAGCAATGTATTCGAAGACGGGACGCTTCGACTTAGAGGTGGGGGAGTTAACGCCACCATTCACCCGCCAAGTAACCAAATGTAGCTTTATTAAGCCACTTAGGCACATGAGTCAAATATGCTTTTGCCACTCCGGTAATTAGTGACCACACATTTCTAAACAGGAAGAGTTAAATTAAATAATAACTGAAATATTCTAAGCTCCACATTGCTAACCTAAACAGAAACATTTAATGTAAATAATATCTCAAATATCATAAGCACGTCTTTACTTAGAACTTAAGCACAAAACAATTGTATGTAGCGGTAAGTAAATAAGTTATAAATAGAGAATATGAATAAAGTTGAATCAGATTTTATTGAACCACCAGTCAAAACGGTCTTTTTTAAAAACCCCTCGCGACTCGTGCGAAAGTTAAGTTGGACGTCATGGATCAGCTTATCTGTGCGCAGTTTGGAAAGGGGCCGCCCGGCGCTCCTATGACGCAGCGCACGGAATTTGGATGGACACTCTTCGGAGCTGTAAGTGGGGTAGAACCTTCTTCCCCATGTTTACAGTCGCTGTGCTGCGATGTTCAGCTGGATAGCGCGTTGACTAGGTCGTAGGATTTGGAAGATGCGCCTTTAAAAGTATACCATGTATACGGATGTAGTAAGCATGGCGCCGGGCGGACCATTTCGAGACAACGCACCAAAGAGCACCAAATTGTCAATTTATCGTTGAGTTGCCATTGAAATCCGACGTATTGCTGGGGAATTCCCGAAAGCTGTCTGTTGAGAATTTGCTCCTCCTCGAAAGAAGGCTCTCTCGTGATAGTGAATTTCGCTTACACTACAACGAATTTATGAAAGAACTCATCGACATGAATCATATGCAGATCGCGTCAGAAACGTCAAATCAAACATATTACATGCCCTATCACCCCGTTTTAAAGGAGACCGGCATCACAAAGAAATTGACAGTAGTATTTAACGCTTTGTTTGTAGGATCACAACTGCAGCAAGACCTCTACACGTTTCTAATGCATTTTAGAATGCACCGCCTTGCAGCTACTGCAGATATTACTAAGATGTACCGGCAGGTTTGCGTATCGTCGAAACATGCCGATTTACAGCGTAGTAATCCATCTTCGCATGTTTTAGACTTTCGAATGGTCCGCGTGACATACGGGGTAGCAGCTGCATCTCATTTAGCTGTTCAATAGCTTCAACAGACAGCGAGGAATTCATTGAACGGATGTGCCACATCCGTTATTGTTATTCTTAATGACTTGTATATAGATGATCTGCTCACGGGTGCATCTAGTAAGGAAGAGCTGCTGTCACTACAGCGAGGGGTATCAGCAATATTGAAGGAAGGTGGATTTGAACTCCCGAATTGGGCGACGAAATGTGAAGAGTTAAACGCATACATGTGTCATACGTCTGAAAATATATCGCACTACCTCGTAGACGATAGGGATGTTCACGCCTTGGGGCTTATCTGGAACACCGAAGGAGACTATTTTACATTTACCGTCAACCTTAAAGAACCACCCGCTGGTTTGACCAAGAACGCATTTTTATCAGACGCAATCACGCTATTCGGCTCGCTATGGCTTCTTGCACCGGCAACTATAAAATCAAAAATGTGGTTCAGGACATTTGGCACACCAAAGTAAGTTGGGATGACCTTATCCCTGAATCCATCGATCCAAGTGGCTAGAACATCGTACAGAATTGCAAGAGCTCGGCCCACTGAAGGTGAAGCTAAGGCTACCAAGGGCTACATCTGCTCATTTCTTTGTATGTGCACTGGGGCGATGCACTTTGAGCTCGTCGGTGATCTTTTAACGCTAGCGTTTCTCAATGCGTTTATAAGGTTCACGAATCGCAGAGACAAGTGTCAGACAATAGCACGAACTTCGTTGGCGCTGAGAAGGAGATCCTCCTTGCACTTGGTCAGCACATGAGTGATGATAAACTTCGTTAATTTTTTGCGGATTCAAATATCGAGTGACGGGCATCTAACGCGTCAAGTATCACCTAAAGCGTGCACTGATTGAAACATTGCTGTCATTCGAAGAGTTCAACACGCTGCTGACAGAAGTCGAAGCCTGCGTAAACTCCCGCCCATTATGTGACAACTCTACCGATGTGGGAGATCTAGAGGTCCTAGCTCCAGGGCATTTCATTCTGAGAGAACCGCTGAAATCGATCCCAGAACCTGAGGGTCAAGGGTTCTGTGGTAATCTTCAACAGCGATGGCAGGAAATTTCTGCCATGAGGCAACATTTCTGGCGCCGTTGGCGTGATGAATATTTGGTAAGTCTACAACGCCGCATTAAATGGTTGCGCCCCTCGTGCAATATCGAAGAAGGCGTTGTGGTTGCCGTTTTCAACGATCGTAATCCTCCAACAAAGCGGATGCTTGTGCGAGTGGTAAAATGCCGCCCTGGCGCCAATGGGTATGTACGAGTAGTAGCTCTGAGGACATCGCATGGGGAATTGGTTCGGCCAATAGTTAAACTTTGCATGCTCCCAACTAAGGAAGACTTATTTTGCGAAGAGAAATAACTACCTTTTTTTTGAAAATAGAGTAAATATCTTGAATTTTTTTTATTGAACATACCAAAGTAGTTCAAGGGCGGCGGTGTGTTGGGTTTACTTATGCTAATTTTGAAGTAAACATGAGCATCGTATCATAAACGGTTAACGTACAAGTCTGCATAGTTGTAATTTGGAATTTTTATTTATGCTTTGTTCTTAACCTTGAACTGTGTCACTAATAACCTCTAATTTTTATGTATTAAATCAACCCGCTCAGTAACATCGTTCGCGCAAGTTGTAAACCATTGTATATACATTGTACAAAGTAATTGAATACTTTCATAAATACCGTGAATAATAGAAAGCAATTAAATCATAAATATTGTGGACTTTTATTTAAACATTATATTTAACAAGGTAAATATAAGCAAACGCACCCGTATTTAAATGTGTAAGATAATATTTTTCTAGATCGTTGTAATGTTTGTCATGTCGAAATTGGAATTTTTTTGGCTAATTGAAAAATTAACAAAAACGGCCCTTTCTTTCGAGATTTAATCGACAATTTGCAAGATTTATTACACGAACTCAAATCTCGAAAGTCAGCAGATTAAATGTAAATCATATAATACAAAATAGACAAGATTGCATATAATTTTTTTTATATAAAAACAAGCGGCATCGTGACTGCTTCGCAAGTCATTCCGCACTACAATAGAAAACCTAAAATGTGTGTTGTTGTTAAAAGTTGGTAGCCTATATTAAAAATAGGTGTCCGATTTTTGAAAATAAAATTCCTTTTAAAAATTTGATCGGGTAAATCCCCTGCATAAGTTCACATGCGACCTTCTGGTACAAAAGCATATGTTTTAATAAAGAATAAATCAAACAGGAAATTTAGTTCGCGAAGCAATTAATGGTGAACGGGTCTTCATGACTACAAACCATCGAAAGCGAATATATGGCAATATTACCGAACAGAATATAGGACATTGTTGAACGACCTGGTGGATGAAAAATATTTGGCAGTCCATTTGTTTTCCCAACAAAGGACGGACATATGAAGAAAGGGGAGGATTGCAATGTTACTTATTCACTGGTTACGCTATTGGCATCCAGTGTTGCCAGAACTTCTCCAATGAAAAAGGCTAGATCGCCAAAAAAAAAAAGCTAGAAAAGGCTAAATTGCCAACAAAAAAGGCTAAAAAAAAGGCCAGATCCTTTAGATTTCATTAAGAGTTCATTTTTATTTTAACGTGTATTTGTTTATGTGAAACGATCATACGTATGTATATACTCGCCCTGATAGCCATTAATTCGCACACTTTTTCCAGTTTTTATGAGAATATAAAAATATATATTTATAAACGAGTAAATTATATGTATTAAGAACAAAAATTAAATGATTTCATTCAAGTCTTAACAACTATATAAAACGGAACTAAAAACTAATATAGCACTTCAATAAAAAATTCTTTGCCGAAAATACAAAATTATGTTAGTTTGGCAATAGTATTGCTCAGAGGGCTATATCTCATACGTAACTATATATTCTCCTCCCCAGATAAATTGGGTGAACTACTATTTAAATATATATCACGATAATCCAACATTCTTACGAGATCGTCAGGTATTTCATAATCAAAGCAACACTTCTTTGATCTTTTTAACGAGCAACGAATGTTGAGCAATGAGTCTAGCATTTTAATTTTCATTTTGTTTCTTTGCTTTGTCTTTACTTGTTTCATTGCACTAAATATTCGTTCGACTTCAGCATTGCTAAATGGAAGAACTAAAAAACTAAAAGCAAAATTGACTAGCTCACGGAATGGATTTTCATCTAATGAGTTTTTAAAATACTTTACTTCGGTCCAAAGTTCTTGCTTCGGTCCTGAGTTTCTTGCTTGTGCTTGGCTCTTCATCGCAGTCAAATGTTGGCGAAACTTTTTTCAAATACCTAAAAAAAATGCAATTGAAAAATACTACACAAACTCAAACAAAACGATTAAACTTTTACCTTTCCATTTTGAGAATCAGCGAAAAATAAAATGAAATAACTCGCGCAAGACAGCTGACTAGCACAAAAGAATAAAACAGCTCGACTTATGCATGCATGTATGTATAGGTATACAAGCATACCTACATTTTCCATGGTTTTTCGTTTTTGTTCAGTGGTATTAATGTCAAAATCGACTGCGCCAGACGTTGCAATGTCAAAATTCGAATATGCAAATAAAGAAATGTAGCAACCAGCTGATCGTGTACACCACCTGTATTATACTGCAGCGGTGACAAATATGTTTTATAAATGTAAAGCTGCCAGATGGTTATTTCCAAAAAAAGTCTGTTCGCATAGTCGTGCATTGAATTTATAAAATAAATTAGGGCCGCTTCATATACTATGAAGAACCGTTCTAAAAAAAGGATTCAAAACAAGAAAAGGCTAGAAAAAAGGCTAGAGGCTAAATCCAAAATTTCGAGGCTAAACCGCAAAAAAAAAGGCTAGATCTAGCCTCAAAAAGGCTAAACTGGCAACACTGTTGGCATCAATCAGAATGAATTAGAATTAAAGTAAGACGTATTTATGGAAACCCCAGAATATATAAATGAAATTCTCAAATATGTTATATCAGGTATGCAACTTAATGAAGATGAAGCAAAGGCTTAAATTATGAGAAATACAGCCAAAGAATGGCCAAATTCGATGATGATATGTGCAAACTCCGTATGTCACTTCGATTTTGAGTGTCGTCAATGAAGACTGCATAAAAATTCGTGTATGAAAGAAATAAATCTCCAAAAAATGAAACGGGACATCGTTAACTGTTAAAATATCAGAAAAAAGAACTAAGTGTACGAATAAAAACAAAAATGTACCATCGTGTAGTAAAAACTCTAAATGAGGAGGTCCATAACAAAACGCAATAATTCCACTTTTCAAATATTTTGGTTTTTTAACTAAATCCAATTCTACGCATTAAAACCTATGTAACCATTGCTATAAAACATACCAAAGGTCAATAATTTTACTGTTATTCAACACCAAAAATATTAGTTCAGACCAAAATGAAACATTTCCATATCTATCCAATTAAGTTAATTTTATTTTTATGGTTGTTAGAAATATTCCATGATTAAACTACCTTTGTGAATAACTACTTTGCATTTAATATTGTAAACACATTTGCCAATTCTTTCTATGCTAAATATTTTGAGAAAACTTTGGGTCATCAAAACGCAACATTTCCATACATGTTCAGAACAAAATGAAATTAATACTATTGGACAAAGTGTGTTTTCGGTTTTTGTATTTCAAATATGGGGTCTATCAGAAATTCCGTCTCAACGGGAACCCCGATAGAAATAACGAAATTTTTCGAAATTATCTACCGAACTCTGATAAATTTCGGGATTTCTATTTTGAACTTATTGTGGCGAATATTCTCAAGCATGTACCATCCCTAACTCAATAACACTCGCGCCACTAGTTAAACAACAGAAATAACGATGGAAGAGGAACAGAGATGGCGTGAGTGTGTGCGACTACAAGGCAAAGAGGAGATGCCAACATATAACACCGACCCTTCGAGAACACGCAGAGGGAACAACCAAGAAAGTTCTGGGTGCGTAGGGAAGCACCCTGTTGGACTGCCTTATGGCAGTGACCAAGCAAGGCAGGTTGATCAGTTTATTTTCAAGTGTAGTTCAGTGTACTACTGTGAAGTTTCCAAATACATACATTTGTATTGCGTTATTAACTAGTAAATAAAACTAGATATTTGTTATAGCATTTGTGCGTGTGTTTATTTGACTTTATAGTGATTGACTCAGGATTAATAATCGAGGATTCATCGAATTCGTCACGTTTTATGTTAAGAAAATACCGAAACTTTTCAAGGATCAAAGGACATGGCTAAGTTGGATGAATTGAAGATCCAACAACTCAAGAAGGAATTGGAGCAACGGGTTCTAAACACAACCGGTAATAAGTTTGAGTTACAATCAAGGCTACGGGAGGCCATGGTAGCAGAAGGCATTAGCGTACACGAACATGTTTTTCATCCTGATATTGAAGAAAAGCAAGTGGCTCTAGAATCGCCTACTGCTTTTTATATAAATGCTATACTCGGTGCAATTTCGTCGTAAGTTTCTTTACAAGTTACTCAAATATCGACTAAAATGGAATAAAAGGAGACGCGTATTACATCTCATATGGCATCTCAGCTGGAAGAACAGAAAAACACATCTCGAATGGAGGCCCAAGAGACTCGTATTATAGAAATGTCGTCGCAAATATCTGCACATAATTCATCACAGCTCTCCGATTAACTGGGAGAACTAAAGGCGTATATGTTAGCGCAGTTGGAAGCACAAGATGCAAAAATTTCACAATTTCCAGATTAAATTAAGGGTGAGGTGGATGCTTTGGAGGTCATATCCAGGAATTGCAACTTCAACGTCCAACTGTTTCAACGAGCATCCCCAAGGTAAAAACCACATCCTTTGATGGCTCCGTTCCATTTCAGGTATTTAAGCTACAGTTTGAGAAGACAGCAGCGGTGAATAATTGTGGCGCTGAAGACAAATTTGCTGCGCTGCTCGTGGCATTGAAGGGTCCATCAGCCGAAGTCTTACAGACTATTCCGGATGGCACGAACTAATCATGAAGCTTTGGTGGGTGCGGTTGAGAGACGCTATGGTAGCGAACATCGAAAACAGATATACCAAATAGAGCTACAGAATCGCTCCCAGAAGGCTAATAAGACATTTCAGGAATTCGCATCGGACATCGAGAGGTTAGCTGATCTACCAAATGCAGACGCACCCATAGAAGACAAAGAAAGGGTAAAAATCCAAAGTTTTATAAATGGAATACGTGATGTGGAGACGAAGAGGACCACATATGCAAATCCAAAGAGGTCATTTGCTGAGACGGTATCACATGCTCTGACGCAGGAAACAGCCTCGCTATTAACTAAGCCGGCGTACAAACCTCAGCGCGTGGAGGTAGAACGGCCACACTGAGTAGACACAATTCTGGAAGCATTGAGTGGAAAGCAACAGAAAAACGATGGTGGCATCAAATGCTTTAAGTGTGAAAAATCTGGTCATATTGCGCGTTATTGCAGCACCAGCTCCAGAGACTCCAGCAACGCAGGTGGCCGTAAGCGCAGAGCTGAAGAAGATGAGCAAGTCTCCCAATCCAACCAACCTTTAAACTAAAGCGAGTCAGTTGCAAGCGGCGAAGGCTGGCTCCCGCAATTGAATGCCCCAGAATCTTCGCATCACAAATCGGACGGAAAGCGCGTAATGTTACCATTGGAGGATTTGTGGAGGGAAAAGAGCACTTACTGACCATAGGGCGCATCTCATTCCATCATTCAGCCGATTTAGTCAACAAGGAGGTGAGACCATTGCATGGAGCGAAGTAGCGTAAGGCGAGGTAACCGTACAGCACAATTTCATAGTGGCAAACATTGTTGTTGAAATCAAAATTAGCGTGGATTTCTTAAGCGAGCAAGGTATCAAGATTGACATGAAAAACAAAATTATGAGCTATAAGAATATGGATGTGCCGCTCAACTTTGGTTACAAAAAGAAGTATGTCAGTAAAAAAGTACTCGTGGAGGAGAGCCGACAAATTCCACCGAAGTCAGAAGCAGTTATATGGGCAAAGATTAATGGAGATTATGGTACAAACAAATTGTGGGGTGTGGAGGCAGCAAACAAATCAAAGACGGATATATTAGATAGACATATACCGGTAAGAGTACTTAGTGAGTTCAAATCACCAATCAAACTTTCCAAAGGAGCTATATTGGGACAATGCCAAGAGGTCGAGGTAGTTATTAACTGTGAACAGCTTCAAGATGTTTCTATCAGCAAGATTGATCTTTCAGATAACATCACGGCGTGGACGGTAGGGCTCGAAAAAGAACATCAGACCAAGGCGAAACAACTTTTAGTAAAGTACTCGAGCATATATCACAAGGATCCGTCAAGCGCCTCGTAGTATTCCATTGGCCAAACGCCAAGTGGTAATTGAAATTATACAGGAAATGAATGACGGCGACGTGATTGAACTATCAGCTAGTCCATGGAGTTCGCGATAGTACTAGTAAAAAAGAAGGACGGACAAATGAGGTTCTGTGTGAATTATCGAAAGTTGAACGACGTAACCAAGAAGGACAGTTATCCATTGCCAAGAATCGAAGATACTCTACACTATCTGGAACTAAATGGTTTTCTACCCTGGACTTCAAAAGTGGCTACTGGCAAGTGGGGGTAAAGGATACAAATAAAGAAAATACAGCAATTAGCGTTGGAAAAGGGCTGTGCCAAGACCTTAGGACTACGCAATGCTCCTGCTACTTTTGAGAGACTCATGCATCAGGTACTAAAAGGATTGCATTACAGCGTAGCTAGTAGTCTCCATGAGCTTAGCAGGAAAAATACGTGCTTTGAATGGAAGAAGGACATGAAGTGGCTTTCCAAACCTTCAAGGAGCTACTATGCACTGCCTCAATGTTAGCATATCCGATCCCAGGTTCAACGTTTATTCTGGATACAGATGCGAGTGGTTATGCTATAGGAGGTGTTTTGTCCCTATTGTAAAGGGGCATGAGAAAGTAGTTACGTACTATAGCCGTACAATTGGGAAGCCTGAAAGGAACTATTGCGTAACAAGAGAACTATTGGCATTGGTAGAGTGCATTAAGCATTTCCACAAGTATCTCTATGGGCAACGATTCCACGTCAGGACAGACCATGTAGTGTTGAAGTGGCCCTTGCAGTTCCGTAATCCGGAAGGCCATCTGGGACAGTGGATAGAGCGACTGCAAAGTTATGACTTTTCCATAAAGCATCGCAAAGGTAGCACCCACGGAAATGCTGATGCAATGTCACGAAGACCATGAAACTTGGAATGCAAGCATTGTTCCAAAGCTGAGGCCAAGGAAGACATTACAGATGTACGATTGATGACTATACATCTACGGAGGAATGGGACATGGGTCAATTAAGGAAGTGTCAGCACAAAGATCTAGATCTGATTCGTGTGATGCATGAAATCGAACCAGCGACCATCAAGAGAGGGGATGTCAGCAGAAAGTCCTGTTGCCAAATCATATTTGGCACAGTGAAACAGTATAACTCAGGTCCACCATTTGAGAGGATTGCATGGATGAAGCTGGTCCGTTTCCTACTAGCAAACTCGGAAATAAATATGTCCTTATAGTCATGGACTATTTCAGCGAATGGCCAGAAGTGTACCCTATTCCAAATCAAGAGACAGAAACCATAGCAGAAGTGTTTACTAATAATTGGGTAGCAAAGTTTGGTGCACCAATGGAGATACATTTTGACCAAGGTAGGAATTTCGAATCAGCTGTGTTCCAGGAAATGTGCAAGACGTTGGGCATTCGGAAAACTCGAACAACTGCACTGTATCCTCAGTCAGATGGCATGTTAGAACGATGCAATAGAACCTTGGAAGAGCACCTGAGGAATGTAGTGGATAAGTTCCAGAAGGATTGGGATACTCACATCTCCTTATTCCTAATGGCATATCGCTCTGCAGTACATGAACCAACGGGTCAGACTCCTGCAGAGGTAATTTTTGGAAAAGATCTGCGGTTGCCAGCTGGCTTGAAGTTTGGGATTAATGCTGATGCCAGAATAAACGCTAGGAAATTCAATAGCGTCTTGGAAATCCACACACAACCTTGTGAGACAACGGACCGATAAAATGAAAGCCAGGTACGACAAGTGACTTGATAATTCCGGTGTGGCTTTGAACTTTGGTGGCAATCACGGCTGGGTGAGAAGCAAAATTGAACCCGTCACTCCTAAGATTTTAGGGTGTACGACAGTTGTAAGGTTGATGGCTTCGACGTACACCTCTAAAACCATTTTCACTTGCCCAGCTCATTGACGGAAGACCCAGGTCCAAAGTCGTGCAATCATCGTACGTAATAATTAAACAAGAGAGAGGTTAGAACATCACCCTATTTAATTATGCGCGGTTTTTATTCGTTGGCCCCTGAATCCCACCGATGTTTGCCGAACACTCAGGGAATTGGGGTCCAACGCTTTACACAGGGGGGAAGAGGGGAGTCTTCAAAGTTATTAATAACTTGCTCATGACTGGCCGTGTCAAAGGGTTTTATCAGCCCAATCGCAACCATTACAAACCAAGTACTATAATTTACCGTTACTCTTGTGGAGGTGTCCCCGTTCACCGTGTAAGAAGTCGACTCATCTATTTGCTCGGCCAACTCCTGTCTCCTGCCATGGACCGAAAGGCTTGAGTGCCAGAGATATTGGGGTGCGCTTAAGGCTCCGATTACACGATTCTCGCCTCTCAATAACGCACTACAGAGATCGACATTGTCTCACCGAACAAAAATTCATTGACGCTCTAAGATGTTTTCCCTGGGGTCGATGTTTCGTTGAAACATACGATATTGCCCGGATTAGTGGGTAATGAACGCAAGTCCACCCTCATCATCACGACAATGAATGTTGTAGCCGTCACACGTCCGAAGATCTGACCAGGCGCCGAGTTTTCTCTCCCGTATTGCTGCTATTTTGATGTTATGCCAAAGGGGAACCAGGAGCTAGTTGTTCTGGCTTATATTCGTGCTAGTGCTGGAAGAGGAAGGAAAATTGGTGGTAGGGTGGAGGTCCAGGCTTACGTCCAGGAGGGACGTGCTACACAGTAGGTACCTGTGAGCAGCCGTATGAGATGGTGCCGTCGGAGGGCGCGACCGAAATCGGAAGTTTCACATTACTTGCTTGACTATATTGTTACTGCCAGTCGTGTAGACTATTTCAGCAAGGAACTACATAAGGTTTAAAGAAACTAAGGGGTCTGTGTGTGGAGGGATTTAGACCGGAGCAACTTGTCTTGTGCAACTTTTATGTTGTGTACATTGAATATAGTGTGAACGCTTACCATAAATCTTCCTCCAGCAGATCCAGTTTTCGGTCCCGGGTTGCGTTCAACACGCCCGGAGCATGAGGGGATTGAGCAGCCCTACCGCAACGAGCTGCTCAGAAGAAGACAATTTTAGGGTGGTTTGTGACGAGTTAGACAGGGTTACATGGAAATAATTTCGTAGTAGTACAACTGGGTACAAAAAGCACAATTTTTAGTTAAAACAAAACATGCACTTGCACAGATTTATAAACACGCGTCGATTGTATACATATAATTAACCACCTTTATATGATTTTTAGGAGGAGAATATGGGGAAACATGGCGGCCGCCGTGGTGTGAAGGTAGTGTTGCCGGCCTACCACACCGAAGGTCCATGGTTCGAGCCCTGGTACAGGTAACATCAAAAGTGATTTGAAAAAAGTTTTACAAAACGGGGTCGCCCCTCGGCAGTGGTTTGGCAAACTCTCCGAGTGTATTTCTGCCATGACAGGCTTCTCAGCAAAAATTCGTCTCCTTTGTAGATGCCGTTCGGAGTCGGCAAAAAACTGTAGGTCCCACCAATTTGTAGGGAAAATTCAAATCGGCACACCACAAATTGGAAGAGAAGCTTGGCGCAAAAATCTCTTACGAGGTTTATGATGATATACCTGTTGTATATCGCGCCATAGAGAGATATGGGGAAACATATAGAAACAGGAAGGGCTACTTTTCCATAAACACCAAGCAATATGTTCCGCAGATCTTATGTTCAATGATGTCGTTGCAAGGTGGCATGGATCGGCTTAGAGTTAACAACATTCACACAAAAAGGAACGAGAATTTTCACCCTGCCCCAACTCATATTTTAACTCTTTTATACCCTCACTAAGCCCAGAAATAGTCTGCTTACCAGTTCGATGGAGTAGCCTCTTCTAAAACCAACTTGACTATGGCAATATTAGATAACTGATGACAATATTAGATAAGGAAGTTGCCGACTAGAACGAAGTATCGCTACAAAGACAACAACAAACACCTACATATTCAGACAGATTTTTGGTTGTTGGTGTGTCACTGCTCTTCACCGTGCCTGATCGGGCTGAACCTTAGAGAAATTTCTGATAAAAGAGCTTACTTCATTGAACAGTTAAGCAAAATTTTCATAACTTCAGCGGCCACACTACATGCGCGGGAAAACATTCGACAAATGGGGGGTTAGTTTGAGTATTTAGGAGTTTAACCGTGCTTTGTGCTACCGAATCTCATCCTTGTGCTTGCTGAATAGTGGTTTCCCGGTAGGTGCCGATAAGCAACTACATTCAAACCCAATCTGATTAAAACCCCAAACTGTACATAGAGAAACTAGCTCGGATTTATTATTAGCATAAATGGTATAAAAAATAAACTAAATTAATTACTATTTATTTATTGCATTTATGCTAATACTTACCGTTTCACGAATTTGTGCAGCTAATATGCAAACTATTTATTTCAAATTGTATAACGATTATATTTTTTCACAACCATATCCGTTTCCTTATGTTTGAACAAAGCAAATGTCACAAAAGACTGATAGTGTTTACAACCAAACACAAAAATATCCGCATGTACCCCGAGTTAGCTAACTCGACGTCAAAATGTTGTTCTGCAACACATTGCTTGAGTTAAAAAAATATCAGTTCAACTCGGAGTTATTTAACCCTGATTTTATAAATTTAACCCAGGTTAAAAACCTACCTATGTAAAGAAAAAGGCAAACGTATAAGCATTAGAAAATGCGAACATTTGAGTACACATCAAAGCGAAGCAATACAAATTCACATATGAGCAAGATTGGAAGTCACCAACGTAAGCGTACAGGCGTGTGTACACATGTTCGCTGCAATAAGAAGAGCCGGTATATGAAGGAAGAATGCGTACAGTCGTACGAGTAGGAAAGTAAGGAAAAACGCTTACTTATAAGAATATATATTTACTATAAGTATAAGTTATTATTTCATTAAATAATTCTTGTTTTTAAAAAGAGTGGGCGGAACTTGTCCGCTCTTTTACTTCTTTATTGCGAGTTCAACTTAAGACTAATTACAATCAATTTCTTAACTTATAACTACACCTACTATTGGCCCCACTCACGTTGCACTTTCATGTGCGCCCTATTTGTTGTTGTTGACGAATCGATATTTGCGCTGACTATAGTTTTGCTATTATTGCGCTGACTGTTGTTTTGCTATTATTGCGCTGACTGTTGTTTTGCTCAACTATGTTGAGGAGTCAGCGGTTATGCGAATGCGCGTGTAGAATAATTGACCATTGGCAAAAGTTGACCTGTTTGAACTTTTGCAAACTGTGGTGTTAACTCTTCCCCCTTTAAGTATGATTGTCCTCGATCATTAGTAGAACGGTAAGTCGTTGAAACTTACATATGTTGGAATGTGACTAGTAGTGCTTGTCAGCGTATCTTCCTGGCTCGTTTTAGTTTGCGCCGGCTTTATAACTTCTTTTTCCACATATTGGATTTTTATGGAACGTTTCCTTAGAATGAAGATAATTATTGTAACTATTGGAATTGCTGCCATTGTTAGGCCTCCGAATGAAAATGTAGCCTTTTTAATAAAGTTGATTTCGTCTGCGTTGTTGATGTGCAGATCTTTTAATGCTTCTAAGGAGAGGAGTTCTATGTGGTCTTTTTCTAATGGGATTGGTTGGAGGATCGCGGGGATAGTTTCGATCGTTCCTGCTTCAATATTACTGAATTGGTGGTCATTTATTTTAATTGTGGAATTATTGAATATAATGAGATGAGTACCATTAATTGTTTGGGATATTTCGTCAGCTACTAACTTGCCGTCAAATTGATTTAGCAATATTACTCCTTGTTTGACTTCTTCTAATGTAGGGACGTGGTGGCCATTTGTTGTTGAACAAGTTGAGTTCAAGCTATGAATAATTCTAGTTACACATAAATCTTTATTTAAATCTACTAAATTGGTTTGTTTACAAATTGATATGTTGTTATATTTTTCACATTCATTTTTTATTCCGAATGTTGAATTTTTTCCTTTTAAAATTTCTTTGTATTCAATTTTAATTATAGTATTGTTTTTCCTTTTTACAGGTCTAATAATTATTTTTTAAATGTTTCCTTAATCGTTAGTGGTATTTTAACCATATACAAAATTTTCAATTCATTATTTAAAACATTTACTTTTGATAGTTCTAGTGCTTCTTCGGCACTTTTAAATGGTATTTCTTCTTCTTTTAGTTTATTAATCGATAATTCTAATTCCTCTTTTCTTAATATTATAGAGTTTAAAATATTTTCTTTTGGCCATTGTATGGCATATCTAATGCTTATTAATTCTTCTTTAATTAGTCTAATCCTATTTGGTAAATTTATTATAATTTCTGTTATATTATCTTCATCTTTCCTGATTGTATTCATCCTCTTGTTCATAATGTGGGTTATGTTATTTATTCGTTTTTCGAATAATTTGTTTACTACTACCTGCTGATTATTATTTTTATTCAAATAGCCTAAGTTATTCATAATTATCTCAAGATCTTCGTGATCGGGAGAACCGGCTATGTACTTCCATGCCGTTCCTAATACGTCGATTGATTTTTTCTTTCTGATGGATTTTGAGGGTTTTAGAGCGTTTAGAATTTCAAGGGTTTGGATGGTTTCATGTTTTAGGATGGGATATAGGAGGTGATTGTTAGGGATTTGGTTGATCATCTCTTCATATGTCTCTGTTAAAAATTGTTCGTATTTCTCTAAGTCAATGAGATGAATGAGTCTGAATGTGCCGTCTTGTATTTTTGCTTGTCCATTGTCTATTGTCACTAGCTGGGATTTGCTATAGTCTAAAATTTGTACGTCCGAAGAGGAAGTTGTAATTTGAATACAAATTATGATAAGTATGTATTGGTCCATTTTTCCCAAAAAGGAGAGGAAACTATTTAAGTCTTTATTAGAGACTTGTGAATTGTTCGTCCCGATACTGTCTTAACTGTCGTCCTGTGATTTTCAGAAACAGTTTCTTTTTTGTGTATATTGGAACGATTTTTCGTCATCCCTTGTCAAATTTGGTTTTGAGACAAACCGGTTTCGGCGTTGTGCCATCATCAGTGTCGATTTTCGTTCTGATCTGTTGTGGTAGTTTGTCTTGTATTTATAGTAGGTAGCAGGTAACGTCAGCATGGGTGTCTGTTTGTGTACGTGTGTGCATGTGTTGTGTGTGTACCTTCAGAAACGGGGGTGGTTTGCATCGATCGGTTTTTTTGTGGTTGACTGAGGCAGGTAAAAGTTGGTGATTTTTGTTGTTTGACCTTTTTTGCTTGTTTGTTGTTTTTGATCTTTTGCTGTTTTGTGCTTATTTGTCGGTGCGTGTGTGTTTGTTGTACCTGAGTGGTTGCTTTGTTTTTTGTAAACCAATTTTAAAGGTTCGAATATTGTGTCGGAAACAGTGTTTGTCTGTTCGTTTATTATTCTACCGTCGAATGTTTTTTGTTTGTAGATTTCCATGTTTTCGAGTACGTTCAGACGTCTGCCTTTTGCTTGTACATGTAGGACCTTGACTGTTTTTTTGATGTTTCCTGGGGGGAATTTATTCTCCGCCATGTGATTCGCAAAGTTGGACTCTGGTATGATGGTTGGATTCCGTATCTTTTTGTTGTAATCTCTAATGTGTTCTCTGAACCTCGTTCTTACTTGTCGTCCGGTTTGTCCTATGTAACTGTGCTGGCATGCACAAGTGAGCTTGTATACACCATGGCTGCTAAATGGATCTTCTGAGTTAGTTTTGGTTCTTAGCTTCCGTCCTAAATTGTTCGATGTTTTGAACGCTGTGTTGATATTGTATTTTCTAAGGAAATTTGCTAATTTATATGTTGCCCTTCCAGTATATGTCATTGTCGTCCAGGTTTGTGTACTTTCTTCTCCATTGTTTCTTTTTTGTTCTCTAAGGTCTCTCCTGAGTTTATCTACTAGTGCTTTTTTATATCCGTTGTTTGTAGCGATGTTATATATTATTCCAAGCTCTCTTCTATATGCTTCTTGTGTAAGAGGTGTTCTTTCCAATCTTTGTACTAAGTGCCTCAGCGCTGCATTTTTATGTTGTTGTGGGTGGTTCGAGGTATTATGTATTATTGTGTCGGTGGCCGTTGGTTTCCTATATACAGGGTGTTTTTTTTAGGGGTATAGAACTTCGAATTGAAATAAAACACAAGAAAATCGTTTTAAGGTCCATCAATTTGGCTTTATTGGAAGGATAATTTTATGCCATTAATGTTTAAATATGACTTCGGGCATGTGGCCGCCGCGGCTGGCTCGAATAAAGCCAATTCTACAGGTCCAATTTTCAACCACTTTTTCGAGCATATGGGGCCGTATGTCGGCAATAACGCCACGAATGTTGGCTTCCAATTCCCCTAACGTTTCTGGTTTGTTGGTGTAGACGAGCGACTTCACATATCCCCAAAGAAAATAATCCAATGGTGTCAAATCACACGACCTTGGTGGCCCATTGACAGGTCCATTCCGCGAAATTATGCGCTCATCGAATGTTTCCTTCAATAAATCGATTGTGACGTGCGCTGTGTGGCATGTAGCGCCGTCTTGTTGGAACCACAACTCATCCGCATTCATGCCATCCAATTCGGGAACAAAATAGTCGGTTATCATGGCTCTATACCGGTCTCCATTAACGGTAGCTGCCTCTCCAGCATTATTGCGGAAGAAGTATGGCCCAATGATTCCACCAGCCCATAGAGCACACCAAACAGTCAGTTTTTGTGGATGTAATGGCGTTTCAAGGGTCTCATGTGGATTCTCTTCACTCCAAATGCGGCAATTTTGCTTGTTGACGTAGCCATTCAACCAAAAATGAGCCTCATCACTGAACAAAATTTTGCGATGAAAATCAGCATCGAAATCAATCTCATTTTCGGCCCATACACCAAAATCACGACGCATTGCATGGTCTCGCGGCTTTAATTCTTGCACAAGCTGGATCTTGTAAGGTCGCAAGCCAAGATCTTTGCGCAAAATCTTCCATAAAGTTGATGGACAAAGCTCCAATTGCTGTGCACGGTGGCGAATTGATTCATTCGGGTCCTCTTCAACACTTTGCTCTACAGCGGCAATTGTTTCTTCGGTGCGCACTGTTCGACGTCTCTGCGGATGCGTATTATCACATAGAGTAAACGTAGTGCGAAAACGATCCATGGTTAACCGAATTAATTGCTCTGATGGACGATTATGTCGACCATAAAATGGACGGAGCTCACGGTAAACTTCGCGAACTGAACCATTATTTTCGAAATAAATTTGCACGATTTGCAAGCGTTGTTCTTTTGTCAACCTGTTCATGATGAAATGGCAAACCAAACTGAACATAAATGACATTAGAGTTGCCAGATTTGACCACAAAATGCCAGTTTTATCTCTATTCGAAAAACAAACCTGTAAAAAAAACACCCTTTATGTCGTAGTTGAATTTATTGCTAGCTTTATCAATACTTATTGTGAGGTCCAGATAATTGATTCCTCCGTCTTTTTCGGTTTCCATTGTGAATTTTATGTTCCCGTGCTGCTTGTTGAGGTACTCCAGCACTTGCGCTTCGTTGTTGGAAGTTAAAACGCATATGATATCATCCACGTACCTTGCGTAAAATAACACTCCTAATTTGGAATTTAATTCCTGTATATACTCTTTTTCCAGGTTTTGCATAAACGCTTCCATAAGAATAGCCGATGTTGGGTTTGCCATCGCAAGTCCGTTTGTTTGTCTGTATATTTTATTGTTGAATTGAAAATAGTTTTGACGTAGTGTGGTTCTTACCGTGTTCGTGATTTGCGTACTTTTTACTTTATCTTTTGTTTTACGTAGTATTATAGAGTTTACTATGTTCAATGTCTCTGCTAGTGGTATTGATGTGTATAGATCTTTTATGTCGAAAGATACCAATTTGCTGTCCTTTGTCACTTCAACGGTCCTAAGTTTGTTTATTAGTTCAGATGTATTAGTTATAGTGTGTTCGTTGCTAAGTTCCAGTGTGTCCTTCAATACTGTTTTTAAATATTTAGATAGCTTATAGCATGGTGCCGATTTAAAATTAATGATTGGTCTCATTGGATTGCCTGGCTTGTGGATTTTTGGTAGCGCAATCAGTGGTGGAGTTGACGGGTTCATTTGGACTAATATATATGCCGAGTTTGTATCTATTATATTTGTTGCAGTTTTTATAGCCACTTTTTTTTAGATATGTGTCATTTTTTCCAAATAAATTAATAATTGTATGGTGAGTGACTTTGATTTGTCCGGCAATAGAATTCGCGAAATATGGTTCATTGTTGGTTATCTTTTTAAGGACATGACAGGGTTGGATATAGTTTTTACTTGATCCTGTATCGATCAACATTTTGAGAATTTTTCCGTTCTTCGTTCTAAATTCAACATAGGGCAACGAAGAACTGTTCATTCTAAAAAATGGATATCAATATAATCCTGCATTTCAGGTTGTTGGTTTTCCTCGGCATATTTTTGAGCTGATTGCCCATTTTCTTCCGCTGTCAATGCGGTTTCATACTCTTGTTCAGTAGGAGCCCAGTCTTGTTGGTAACGTTTTTCCGTATCGTATTGTGGGTCTTGTGGGTATTCCTGTTGGTAATTTTGTTGTGCACCGGCTTCTATATGGAAATTCCTTTGTTGTTTTAGAGGCATTTGTTGCGAAAAGTTTGATGGTCTTTTTACACCGTTATTAGCCTGGGGTCTATTCATGTAATTGACAGCTCTAGAATGAAGGGTTTTGTCAATATCCATTGGTTCTGGTCGTGGGAATTGAGGCTTAGCAGGGGCCTGTTGCCCTAATGGTCTATAATGTTGGACATTACGGTAATTATTAAATGGAGCCTGAGGGCGATATTGATTTGCGAAGTTTTGTGGTTGCATTTGGGGTCTGGGCATGTATGCCAATTGGGAATAAAATTCGTTAACGGGTTTTTTGGGTGGGAGAGGTGCTCGGAAATCGTGAGGTTTCCTATTTTTACTAATACTATTCAACGCGTAGTGAGAACGGAAGTTTTGGTTCTCTACCTTTAGGCAAAGGTGGAGAGCTTGCGGAAGGTCTGCTGGCTCTCTCATACCAAGGAGTCTTGGCAAGTCGCCTTTAAGTCCTCGTATGAAGGTGTCGAGGGCTTTATCCCGGTATGTGCGGGTAAGTAAATGCATAGATTCCGCACCGACTTCCATGCAGCCAAGTTTATTTAGAATAAGAGAAAGATGGGAATAAACGCGTTGGTAGAATTCTTGAATAGTGAGGTTGCCCTGCACTAAGGTAGTCATTTGGTACTCTAGGGTACCTACATCTCGCTTATCGGCGTAGTGAAGGGTAAGGCATCTTGAGATAGCCTTCCAATCCAATGGTGTATTATAAGATTCGAGGGCAATGTCGGCGTTGCCCACAACTTTATTTCTTATAACGTTGAGGATACCGTAATATTTCGGCGTTCCTTTAAGGGGCTCGTAGATCTGGAGAATGCGATCTACGCTCTTTTTCCAAGAGTTATATTCTCCTGGATTACCGGAAAATTCGCGCAGACATCTAACGACGTCCGGTATTTTGTCAAGTTCCGTTATATTGTTTAAATGACTTGCGTCAATAGTCACGTCAGTTATGTGGGAAAAACTTGCATTCGGATTGAGAGCTGCATGTACCATATCTCGTCCTTCTTGTCTAAAAATATTGTTGACAAGTCCTGTCACTATATTTGTCAGTTGATCCATATTAAATGGACCTGAAGAGGAAGCAGTTGGTTGGGAGGATGGGTTAGCTACAGGTACGTTAAGCACCGGGGGTCTGACTAAGTTGTTAGGGTTTGCCATTTTTTTCTTTTTATTTTTTATTTTTTTTTTTAAATGTTGTTTTATTTGGATACTTCTTTTTATAATTCTCTGGAGGGTCCCTTGGATTGTGAATCGCAGAGAATTTTTGTTGTTATAAGCTGGAGGGTCCCCCCGAAGGTGGTGAATCGCAGCTTCGAATTATATTATTTTATTGGCTGTACGAGCCCGATATTATTGAATGATAGGGGAAATACTTATTTTCTAATGTTTTTATTAAAGTTACGTATTTTTTCCTTAGTATTCCTAATGTTTCTATTAAAGGTATGTTTTTTCCCTAGCTATTCTATTTGTTTTTCTCAATATTATTATCAAATGTTTAGAAAGAACTTTTGTCTTCTTTATTTAAATTTTTCTTTTTTAGAACGACTTCAATTCACATAAAAAAAATTGTATTCTTAATGCTATGTATTCTTACTCTATTCCTTCCCGGCGGTGGGGTGTGAATCCTTTTTGCTGCTGCTACTGGGGCACCTCCGATCGTCGCACATTGAAAGGGTGCGTTCCCTTCCTGCAGGATTTCAACGCTGGACCGGCTCTGGGTTCGTGTCCTGTTTCTTGTTTATCCCACTTTGCTTTGCGCGCTCTTGTGAGTCGGTTTGGTGGCAGATTATTCCACTTCGCTCTGCGCGCTCTGTAGTGAGTCAGCTTGTCCTTGGCACTGTAGGTTAAATATTATACTTCACTTTGCGCGCTCTGTAGTGAATCAGCTTGGTTGCAGGTTATTCCACTTCGCCTGCGCGCTCTGTAGTTAGTCAGCTTTGGTTCACACGCGTAGGGCAATGCGATTTTAAGCAATACTTTTTAACACGAACTTTAACCGGTCCCTGCTCGGGCGCCAGTAATTATTTCATTAAATAATTCTTGTTTTTAAAAAGAGTTGGCGGAACTTGTCCGCTCTTTTACTTCTTTATTGCGAGTTCAACTTAAGACTAATTACAATCAATTTCTTAACTTATAACTACACCTACTATTGGCCCCACTCACGTTGCACTTTCATGTGCGCCCTATTTGTAGTTGTTGACGAATCGATATTTGCGCTGACTATAGTTTTGCTATTATTGCGCTGACTGTTGTTTTGCTATTACAGCGCTGACTGTTGTTTTGCTCAACTATGTTGAGGAGTCAGCGGTTATGCGAATGCGCGTGTAGAATAATTGACCATTGGCAAAAGTTGACCTGTTTGAACTTTTGCAAACTGTGGTGTTAACTTATATAAGTGCTTTTTATTGTAAGATAACGGTTTGCAAACGGTTGCAAATTTAGTATAAAAGGGCGATGATTTTGTTAGAAGATTGAATAGTTAGCGACTACCTAGGCATAGTAGTCGGTGGTTTTCAACGCCGATGAACGTACATCTGGGAGTTTTCATCTCACGAGTACTATTTTTATATTCTGCTGTGGTCTTCACCTCCGCCGACCGTAGGGCCAAGTAGGGGTTTTCACCTCTGCCGCCTTTAATTTAGCCAGAAGCTACTGAAGTTATAGTAAGTTGTGGTTTTCACCTCCGCTGAACGTAGGGCTGTGTAGGGGTTTTCACCTCTGCCACCTTTAGCATAGTTAGAAATAAACCTATGAATTGTAGATGAGTTTTGAAAAAATGAATTAAAGAAAACAAAATTGGTCAAACTAAACAAATTATAAGGGTTTTATCATTTGGAGAAAACCCATAGGGTACTCTATTTTCAGAAACTTTGGACGGGCAGAGCATATCCGGGCATAGAGAAAAGTCGTCACAAGAAAATTTCATTTATGAAGCGATTTGCTTGAATTTCACATGTTTCGATATATTAAAAGGTTCTGGCGATATCGGCAAAAATAAGGACATTACAACCCATATAGATCCCTTATATTTAGTTCGCTGTATTCACTTTTCTTATAATACGGGCTTACATAAGAATTACTTTACATGGCCTATCAGACTCATACGTAGGTTTGTCACTCAGATAACTTCTTATAATAGAGTGGTACTTCAAAGCCGACCAGGCTTAAATGAAAGGCTGTTAGTAAAAAGTTAACTTATTTTTCATGTACGAGGTGTGTTCAAAAAGTATCGCGAATTTTGTGTTTTTTCAAAAATTATTTGTTTATTCATGAATATCTATTTTGTCCCCTTCAAAGTAATCCCCATGAGATATTATACACTTGTGCCAACGGTTTTTACAATCTTCGAAGCACTTCAAAAAATAATTTTTTTGTATCTTGTTCAGCTCCTCCTTCGATGCCGTCTTTATCTCGTCAAGAGAAGCGTAACGTCGTCCTTTCATGGGCCTCTTCAGTTTAGGGAACAAGAAAAAGTCACAGGGGGCCATATCTGGGGAATACGGTGGCTGCGGCATCATTAGTGTGTTGTTTTTGGCCAAAAAGTCGCGCACAAGCAACGATGCGTGAGCAGGGGCGTTATCGTGGTGCAAAAGCCAATTTTTGTTCTTCCACAAATCCGGGCGTTTCTGGCGGATTGCTTCGCGCAAATTGCGCATAACTTGCAGGTAATATTCCTTATTGACCGTTCTTCCCTGTGGCAAGAACTCATGATGCACCACGCCCCTGCAATCGAAGAAAACTGTCAGCAAAACTTTCACATTCGACCGAACTTGGCGCGCTTTTTTCGGTCTTGGTTCGTGCGGCAGCTTCCATTGAGATGATTGAGCTTTGGTTTCCACGTCATAACCATAAACCCACGATTCGTCACCAGTTATGACCCTCTGGAGCAAATTTTTGTCGTCGCGGACAGAGTTTAACATCTCATTAGCAATGTTCATGCGATGCTGTTTTTGGTCACAATTGAGCAATTTTGGTACGAATTTCGCGTAAAAATCGAAGACGATCCAAAACACGTGCAAGCAAAGCAGCTGTCAACAATTAACTGAACATTCAAAATGGCCGAGCTTGTCGGCATAAGTGAGAGACATGAGTACCAACATAACGCCACAAAAAATTCGAAATTCGAATATACAGGGTGGCTGATGAATTTTTTTTCAGTGTATGGAATTCATTTTTCTTTTATTCATGTTAAAGCTCATTAAATTTTATTAAATATAGCTTAATTAGTTTTAAAAATAATGGAATTTAAATGCCCCCCCTGCTCGTCGATGCATGTGCGGCATCTTACCAAAAAGTTGTTCATTCAAATTTGTTGGTTTTGCTTTGAAGACTTCCTGTTTGCAATAACCCCACAAGAAAAAGTCAGGTGCAGTAAGGTCAGGCGACCTGGGTGGCCAACGGAATGTGGAGTTTCTGGATATCAGCTTATTGGGAAATTTTCGTCGCAATTCTGTCATAACAGGTTGGGCTATATGAGGAGCTGCACCATCTTGCTGAAACCACACAGAGTTGAAAGAAATTCTCATTCGGCGTAATTCTGGATAGAAAAACTCTCTCAACATGCTCAAGTAACGGTCTCCAGTAACCGTAACGGTGTGACCGTTTTCTTCGAAGAAGTAGGGCTCGACAATGCAGTGTGATAACTGCACACCACACTGTGACACGAAGTGGATGCAATTCCGTCTCATGGAGTATCTGTGGGTTGGAAGCACTCCATATTCGACAATTTTGTTTGTTTATGTTGCCGTTTAAATCGAAATGGGCCTCGTCAGACATGAAAAGACAGTTCAACATGTTTCCATGCTCTTCCACCATTTGAAGCATCGTCTGGCAAAATTCCAAGCGAATCGGCAAGTCTGCAGCGTTCTGTTTGTTGGCCATTTGAATTTTATATGGGAATAAGTCCAAATCTTTGTGCATAATTGACTGTAATGACTGTCTGCTTACACCCATTTGAGCAGATAAGCTTCTTGTCGAAACACGTGGATTGTTTTGTATGGCAGCAGCTACAGCAGCGATTGTTTCCTCCGTTCGAACTGAAGGGTTTCGATGGTAAGGTCTTCTGTTGACTGTCCCATGCTCGACAAAATTGTTTACAAGTCTTATTATGGTCCATCTGCTCGGAGGATTGCCGCCAAACGTGCGCCTATACTCTCTTTGAACCGAAACTATGGACTCCAGTGCGTGATAGCGGCGGACAATCCAAATTCTTGTTTCAGTGTCCCAGTTATCCATTTTTGTTAAATGTAAAAGTCAATCTGCAAAATAAAAAAAAAATTTACCAGATTCATTAAATAGAAAAAAAGTTATTTAATTTTTTTTTGGTAGCGGCTTTCATTAGCCACCCTGTACGTAACCAGCGAAAATTCAAAATTCGCCATACTTTTTGAACACACCTCGGTGTTATGTTGGTACTCATGTCTCTCACTTATGCCGACAAGCTCGGCCATTTTGAATGTTCAGGTAATTGTTGACAGCTGCTTTGCTTGCACGTGTTTTGGATCGTCTTCGATTTTTACGCGAAATTCGTACCAAAATTGCTCAATTGTGACCAAAAACAGCATCGCATGAACATTGCTAATGAGATGTTAAACTCTGTCCGCGACGACCCAAATTTGCTCCAGAGGGTCATAACTGGTGACGAATCGTGGGTTTATGGTTATGACGTGGAAACCAAAGCTCAATCATCTCAATGGAAGCTGCCGCACGAACCAAGACCGAAAAAAGCGCGCCAAGTTCGGTCGAATGTGAAAGTTTTGCTGACAGTTTTCTTCGATTGCAGGGGCGTGGTGCATCATGAGTTCTTGCCACAGGGAAGAACGGTCAATAAGGAATATTACCTGCAAGTTATGCGCAATTTGCGCGAAGCAATCCGCCAGAAACGCCCGGATTTGTGGAAGAACAAAAATTGGCTTTTGCACCACGATAACGCCTCTGCTCACGCATCGTTGCTTGTGCGCGACTTTTTGGCCAAAAACAACACACTAATGATGCCGCAGCCACCGTATTCCCCAGATATGGCCCCCTGTGACTTTTTCTTGTTCCCTAAACTGAAGAGGCCCATGAAAGGACGACGTTACGCTTCTCTTGACGAGATAAAGGCGGCATCGAAGGAGGAGCTGAACAAGATACAAAAAAATGATTTTTTGAAGTGCTTCGAAGATTGTAAAAACCGTTGGCACAAGTGTATAATATCTCATGGGGATTACTTTGAAGGGGACAAAATAGATATTCATGAATAAATAAATAATTTTTGAAAAAACACAAAATTCGCGATACTTTTTGAACACACCTCGTATACTAACACAAAAAAACCAGCGCATGCGCCGAAATTACATTTGCACTCATTATGTACCTGTGTGGAAAATCTCTAGTTCTGAACTGCTGCGCTTCTAGTGCGTTCCGAACCCCTACTAGTAAGAGTTCAATCTCTTTAGCATGTAATCAACTAGCGAATTTAACATGGCGATGTCCTAAGCGGTGGAAAGTTTCTCGCGCATAATTAATTTTTCTCTAGTCCTGAACGATTTCCAAATTCTGCAGTTTGGATGTAGTTAGTTAAAAAAAAAAAACCAGTAAGAAAAGCGCTGTTTTCGGCTGTACCTTTCATGAATACGCATTACGGTTCAAAGTGTCCAATCCTTACAAACTCTGCAGAATTTTGATGGTCTTACCTTGTTAATTTAAAGACACATAGCTCACCCCGTTTATAGCGAAAATGTTTTATATGGGAACTATACGATATATTGGTCTATTCTTGGTGATTTTCACTATACACATTACATATGTAGTAAGTACTGTAGCTGCTAAACTTCGTGTTCCTCGCCATCAAATTGTATAATTATATCCTATCGATTACATGGGAGCTATAAGTTATATTGGTCCGATCTGGCTGATTTTCACTTGGCACATTACTTATATAGAATGTTTGAAACCTGCCAAATTTTAGGTTCCTTCCTCTTTAATTTATAGGTCAAAACCCGTTCATCGGAACAACCGATTGCTTTGTATTGGTCCGAGCTTCTTGGTTCACACAAATGATTAATATGTTACCAAATTTCATCGAGTTATCTCAAAAACTGAGGGACTAGTTTGCGTTCAAACAGACAGACGAACGGACATATGGACGTGGCTAAATCGACTCAGCTCATCGTCTTGATCATTTCGGTATACTTATTGCTGGGTCCATGTCCTCTTCTTCTCATACTTACAAACATAGGACCAAAGTTATAATACCATTTCATGTTCATGAAAGGTATAAAAATATTTTGAGAAGCCGCCTTCCATGGTAGAAATACACTCGTAGAGTTTTGGAAAACTTTTCAACCTCCTTTTGATGTTACCTTTCCCAGAACTCGAACCTTGGGCCTTCGGTGTGGTAGTCCCGCAACACTACTGTCACACCATGGCGGTTAGTTTATGCAAGGCTAATAGTTTGAGCGAAAATTTTAAACCATTCATTCATAACGAATACAAATGAGTAGAACATTCGACTCTGATGCGGGACGCGTTGGGTCGAATCCTACCAACTGATAAATTGTGTTTAATTCTTTTATTTATGGTTTGTAAAAGCAAAACATTTTTCCAAATGCCTTTTTTATTACACAACTGCCAACTAGTGAAAATTTTGTTCCTATCGCACTAGTTCTTATTAGCCCCTTTTTCTCCAGTTCAGAACCAGAAGTTGTTGTTACTGACTTCCCCAAATTCGGAATTCAAACACAAAAAATTCTGTCAAGGTTATTTTAAGGGTGATTGTTCACCAATCAATCCTATTGGTTTAAGAAAGCCGTCCAATACCCAACCGCAGCATTCAGGCTGGAGTTTTACGTATGTTGGGTCGGTTGCGTATATCCATATATAGTTCACGAAAATGGTTCTCAATATTTTTTGTTCCAGTGATATCCAGCATGGTGGTATAGTGGTAGAGTCAAAACTTTTAATTTTTCTTAATAGTTATTCACGATCTTCTTTGGCAGAGTAACTTTGAAAAAAAGTCATATCGTGCGTCATTCACTCCTGTGCAATTCCATACATAGAAGTGGTAAACTCTTGAACAAAATCCATTTTCTCATCAATTAACACATCAGATACATTCGTTATTGAGGCAAAACTTTTTAAAAGGTTAAATTTTTCCAAAATATCTTAAATGGTTTAACTTTTCCCTTGTTATAAAATGCCGCAGTATAATCGCAGCCTGTAAATGCGTGGAAAGCTGCCCATTTGATCAATGGACAACTTAGAACTATTTCAGCGAATTTAGATGCTCGTGTTGCTTTCACTGTTATTTTTTCAACCCCAGCATGCATTTCGCGCAACATGCGAAGCAAGTCTTATTTTTGTGTCATTTTAATGAAAATTATTATTTTTTTTTTATTTTTTTAAATAATTTAATTAATCAATAAAAGTTTTTAATTGAATGGAGGTGAACAATTTTAGAGACAACCGCCATAGCTTTTCTTGTAGATCCATTTTTATAAAAATTATTGTTCTTGGTCTTGAGCTCACTTGAGCAAAACCGAAGAGCACATCGGAAATGTCGATAATACTGACACAATAAACAAAAAAATCTATCATGAACAATGCTAATGCTCGTCCTAATGGTAGTGCTTGGAAATAGGAGTTTAAAAAAAGGATATTAATATTTGCCGAGATATACCTCCGAAGATTTTAAGGCCGAACTTCCTCCACCATTTGTGGTGTGCTGCTTAAAATTTTTCCTACAAATGAGCGTTTTTTGCCGATTTCGAACGGCATCTGCAAAGCAGATGAATTTTTGCTTAGAAGCCTTCCAAAGGACAATGTGTTATGCAGGGCATAACATCGTTGTTGTGGTTGTAACGATGCTTCGCCTGCCCAGTCGCCGCTCACTTATCTACCATTGTAATCAACATCTTGTACTGCCAGTCCCAGGAACCTAGCGGTTTGAATAGGGTTGGACCAGAGTGAATTATTATTATTATTTCCTGAAAAGCGCTGGTTTTGTCATATTGTGACGCCAGCTGGGCTTTGATGGGATCGCCGGTGGTTTCACTTCACAGGAAGGCCTAGCTTCATTTATGTTATTAATAGGGACAACTACTCGGTTGTTACTCTGGCTCGAGTGCAATGAAAAGTTTCGATAGTTGCCGTTCTGTAGTTCCAAGCAAGCCGAAGAGGCCTCCCGGAGAGTCTTGGGGCGTTAGATATCTCTCCATTTAGCCCACGAATGAAAACATCAGGCGTTCTATTTCTGTGTCCCAAAGATCCTTACAGTTTCGTCCGTGTAGGACTCGGTTTTTAGTTTGCTAATTATCAATGAGAATTTATGGTTTACTTTAGCATAAAACTTATCAATTCTATAACCTCTCTGTTGCAATTGATGCAGCTGATGTTCCAGGGCACGGATATCGGGTTTGTCCGCGTAATGTAATAAGATACACTCTTTTATCTTTGGCCAATTATTGTCAAAGATAGTGTAAGACACCAAAGCAGAATCTGCCGCACCATGCACTTTTTGCCGAATATGCTGCAACATGGGGCGACAAGGGGGTTTTCCTTTCACTACCTCAAAATCCGACAGGATTGTTTCCACGGAATGCACCCAGGACACGTAGTGTATCGGGCTTCCGCCAAAACCCTGAAGCTCTTTGACACAATCAGGCACACGACTTATCTCGCGCAAGTCCATCTCGGTCATGGGGATTGAGCCACCACTTATTCCACCTCGTTGGCTTGAGATGGCAGTATTTCTGGCACGGTCCAAATCTGTAACGCGCCTCTCAAATGTCTCATTTTTTCTAGCAGGGCATAGACGGGCCCCGTTAGCTTGGTGGCATTGGTTTTAACGTCCTCCATATGTAAATAATCAAAAATAATGGGTACACAGTTTTTAGATTATACTCACAACACCACAAAGTTCATGGGTAGCTTGATGCTTCGACTAAATATTATGTTCACTTAATTGCTTTACTTTTGTTGTTCACTTTATTGCTTTATATATTTTTTTGTGTTATTAGCTTGGTTTTTGTTTGCACTTTCACAAGTGATCCCTCCTCGGGCACCACTTAACAAATCTAAAGTCCTTTGGATTAAAAAAATTCACTGGGGCCAACTCGCCCTTAAGGAAAACACAAGTTTAAGGTTCACAAGTTTATTCACTTATCATTAACACTGGTCTACAGCCAAAAACCACCAAAGACGCGAATATGAAATTCGTATGTAAAACTACCCCCTGATTTCGAAAATCGAGGTTATTTTTGATTATATGGTACCGTTTTTAAATATTTATGATTTACCGTTATTTAAAAAAAAAAAAAAGATGGCTCCACTTAATGATGTATATCTAAAGAGCAAACGGTTTGAAAAATTTAAAAGCTTATAAAATTTGCTATAAATATAATATAGGTTCGAAGATATTGAACAATCAATACGGATTTTTACCTTTTTTTTGTAAATATATAAAAAAATTTGTACGTAGAAGGGTATCGAAAACTTTTGATTTTTTCCAGATATTTTCTCTGTAAGCTCTGTTTTATTACAAAAAAATTAGCTTTCATCCAATAGAATCGATGGACTAATGCAAAAGTTATAAGCATTCAAATAAATATGGCCATATAATACTATGTATTAGTATTCATATATTAGCTAGTACGTAGGTAGATTTTCGAAGGGTTATTAGATCCAAAACTGTTAGCGCCGTTTTCTCAAGTAGGTAAACTTTAAAATTTCAAACCCAGGTACATTTGAAACAAAAGCAAATATTTTAAAGCAGGTAGTGTTTTCTTTGTATAACTAAGGAACCTTTTTGTCTAGGTAGGCTTCGATATTTACTTGATCTGAGTATAAAGAGTAAATGCGAATTGTTGCTTCATAATATCTGCATGGCTCAACGGATACTGTTCAGTCTATAAGTGCATTTTATAGAGTGTAAAAATGATCCAGATACGTTCTGTTTCATCTGCGGTCAATATATTGTTAAAAGGATGCGACGTGTGTTTTAAAATTCTTTGAAAGTTATGAAAGTATTTTGGCATTCAGCCTAAAAACACTGGAAAATCATAGATACCGAATACTGTGTGCACCACATGTCGAATCGAATTGATTCATTAGGAATCCGGAACAAAAAGGTGCGTAGTAAAATTAAGGAATTTGCTACTTTTTAATGCATATCTGACTAATTTCTGAAACTATCTAGTTAGGCAACATATGAAACTTAGTACACCAATGAAGTGGAGGCAACCAACTTGCCATTCGACGGACTGCTATATTTGTACTACCAAAGTATTTGGGGGTTGGAAAGTTAAGAAAAGTAACGCATGCCAGCGTATCTACAGCGTCATTGCCAGTACCAAATTCAACGGAAGTTGCTCATCTAACTACATTACCATTGCCACATTCAACTTTAGTTCCGGGCCCAGTTTCATTGTCAACAGCAGCATCTGATTACGCGGCATCAAGTTGTATTGAACTTCAAACGGAAAACGAAAGAAATGCTTGTCACAAGCACAACTCAATGATTGGATAAGAGATTTGGAATTGTCCTAGGTGAAGGCCGAGCTATACGCCTCTCGTGTGCAACAACTCATTCAATTCAATTTGTTAAGGCTTTGGACAAAGAAGAAGAAAACCCATCTTTTCAGAGATTTCAGAGGCCAAGATAAAGGAAGGCATTTTTGTTGGCCCGCTAATAAGAAAGATGCTTAACAATAACCAATTCAAAGAACTAAAATTTGTTCGGAACTGAACCATGGCATAGTAAAGCAGGTAATATCACGGGGGCCGTATTGGAAATTGCTTCTTTAAAACATCAGACCAAGACAGCACATTTTAAAATGTAAACAAACCGATTGCAGGCAAGTTTGACAGTTTAGCGAAAATTAATATGAAAAAATCTAATCAGCTGTTGAGAAGATATTACCTGCATAGGTATGCCATGGAACTGAACGGTGAATCCAGCCTAAGAAAATTACACACAAATGTGTCACTTATTTATCTAATTTACTTATTTATTTTCTTTCCAGGAGTAAATATGTTTTTAAAAATTCATTTTCTGCACTCTCATTTAAATTTTTTTCCGCAAAATCTTGCTGACGAAAGTGACGAGCATGGCGAACGGTTCAACGGGATGTCGCAATGATGGGTAGCTACTGTTGGTTTCTCATAAGAGAAACCGATTCTTATCTAAATAAGCGTCAAAACAAAACAGATAACTTTTTGAAGTTTAAAATAAGATCATAGAGTTAACACAAAACTTACATACATTGTTATCGTCTCATATGTACATATGATAATATTTGTAAGGTACTTAAGTATTATATGGCTATATTTATCTGAATGATTATAACTTTTGTATTGGTCCATCGATTTTATTGGATGAAAGCTTATTTTTTTAGTAATAAAACAGAGCTTACAGGGGAAAAAATATCTGGAAAAAACAAAAAGTTTCCGATATCCTTCCTCGCAAAGTACACATTTTTTTTTTTATTTTTACAAAAAAAATGTAAAAATCCGTATTGATTGTTTATTATCTTCGAACCTCCAGGGCCTAGCGAAAAGTTTTGTATGCACTGTTTACAGAAAATTGTATAGCTTTTAAATTTTTCCGTTTTGGAATTTCTCAATTTGTTCTTGAGATACATGATTAAGTAGAGCCATCTTTTTTTTTTTTGAAATAACGGTAAATCGTGAAGATCTCAAAAACGGTACCATAGAATCAAAAATAACCTCGATTTTCGGAATAAGGGGATGGTTTTACATACGAATTTTATATTCGCGTCTCTGGTGGAGAAAAAAAGGTTCGAATTTGTGTATCAGTGTAATTAGTCTAAGCTAAAATAACTTAATTACTAATCATCCGTAAGCTCCAACTGCCCAAACGTTCTTGGTGGTTAGCCCAAGAAGGCAGCGACACAACCCTTACGTAATTGCGCATAAGTTACAGGTGGGAATGACCGTGACCTTGATTTCCCACATTACCAAAGTGCTGACGTTGCGGCTCGTGCAACGATCGATGGTGGACAAATGTGCTGACGTTCCGGCACGTGTGTTGATCGAACGTGGGAATGGTTTGACTGGGCAGCGGCTGAATGTGTTAACTTTTATGTATACTAGTATCAAGAACAAAACAACAAAGCATAAATTTAGACAATTATGACACATGCAGTTGAATGCAAGTACTGTGTTGGAAAGTGGTGCTGGTTTAGGATTGATGGAAAAGAACCGATTGGTGTTTCTGCTAATTATGAAAAGACGTGGATGTTTGTAAGTTCTACTACTTGGTCATTTCACTTGCTGACAAAAGCATGCTAATTTTCCTTTTGTAGAGGTTATGCCGATATTTGGCTAACCACAGGTTTGCTTTGAACTAAAGGTGAAAAATGTTTCCAGACTGATGGACTATAAATGTGAAGACCTTAGTGGCCTATCTCTAAACCTCGCTATAGGGATGTTTAGCGGCTGTTCGTCTTCAGTCGTTTACGATTCTTCGTTCGCCAGCGGATTTTTCCTTGATATTTTACAATAACAACTACTCGATTTTGGTACGCACCTAATAAACACAACGGATTTCGTTCCGCTAGATGACCGAATCCGAATTCTCAGGCAAGTCATTTATCTCTACCAATCCGCGAAGTTTTTCTTGGATCGTTCGGGACATTATCTCATCGGCATACCTAGGCTCTAGCTTCTTCGACAAAATAGCCAAGCCCGAGTTCTAAGTGAAAAGATTGCAGTTATTCAAGTATGCTAAAAATATTCAACAAATATGCAAAAAATATGAGAAAAATATTCGAAAACGATTCCAAACTTATGAAAATATGCATAAAATATGAAAATATACAAAAAAAATTTGCGATATAATAAATCCTTTCTTTATATAACCAGTATAAAACTTGGCCCGGGGTTTCTTTGATGTCAAATAAAAATATGCACTTGCATACAACTCCAAGCTCTGGTCATAACAATCGAGTTGTCGGATGACAAAACGACACTAGGTTATAAAATTACAAAAGCTGTAGATAACTATTTAACCATGTGAGCAGTTTAAAAAATATCATTTGCATTAATTGCTTTGTTAACAAAATCCGAAAAAAGATTTATGTATGAATGCGAAATATCTGTAATGCCCGTATGACATTACGTATTTTTCTTGTATTTTTTAATGTGTTTTATGCGAAGGAAACGGCCTTATACTATTTTCAAATTGGTGCAAACGGGCTAGATATGATAAAAAAAACTAACGAAATACAACCAAAATACAACCTAGGCTGTTAAAAACAAATGAAAAAGTTTGTATTTCGTTAGCTTTTTTCGACAGTTTACTGTTTTCCGTTAGTTTTTTCTGACAAATATTTTTGTTTTGAAAATAATAAATATTTGTTTACAAAAAGAAATGGATTTGGAAATTTCAAATATTGCAACAAATTGCTTGCTAAATGCTTCTCTTTCACTAACAGATTTAAAAGAGAAGCGCAAAAAGAAGAAATATTGTTCGCCCTACGAACTCTATTTATCAGGTGATGTACATACGCGTCTTGCCATTTAAGCTTCATTTTTAGTTCGAGCCATGGCAGAAAAAAGGAGGTAGTTCCATTGTCAATTTTTGGTCGCCATGTAAGCTACCTGACAATTAAAGAGATCATGACGTTTTGTGCTACCATTAAAAAATCTTGTTTGGGTCGTTTTCATGATTCAATAACTAGAAGGTTAGCTCTCTAGTGACATATTTTGGCATTTGCCGCCATCTTGCTGCCTGAAAAATTGCATTTACATTCTGGGTTGCCTTTTAACGAAATTATGTAAAAATAGTAGTTAAAGATGTAATATTATACAAAATTTTAAATATGTTGGTTCCAGAAAATAGATTAATTTGCACTATTATTTAGATCGACTTTTGGGGGTGTAGTGTTGTCGTCGACGTTTAAAACTCGGGACATTCCGGTATGTAGCAATGGCTGTCTTAAAATCTTGTCCCTGCATACTTATATACTTACTTAGGTGACTTCAACGCTGTTCCTTATGTTCATGAACATGAAATGCTTTCAGCTATAAAAATTTTGTTTCTTGAAGGCTTCTTTACTTTCCTTCATACAAGTTTATGAACGCAATTTTTTTTTGTATAAAAGAAAATACTTTAGCTCGTCGGAAAAAAAATTAACAAAAATCTGTTACGAACTTAAGATTAACACCTTATTATACTAAAATTTAATGGGATATAAAACTGCGTACTCCAAAAAATTCTAAAAATTCTGGAAAAAAATTCAAAATTTAAATAAAATTTCTTTGAATTTCCACTAATTTTTGTACATTTTTAAAACAAAATTTATAGTTGTTGTATTCAACTGACCATCACTGTTTATGGCACAATAATCCCGACAGTAAACAAAATATCGTGCGATTTCTTTAATTTAATCCTGGAGAAAATAATACCAGCTGCAGAACTTAACCGCGCTGGAACAATATTTTATAAAAGCGTGCAACTGTTGGCATATGCTGACGATATTGATATCGTTGGCCTTAACAACCGCCCCGTAACTTCTGCTTACTCCAAATAAGAAAAAGAAGCGGAGAAAATGGGATTGGTGGTGAACGAGGGCAAAACGAAGTACCTTCTGTCATCATGCAAAGAGTCAGCGCATTCGCGCCTTGGCAACCAAGCCACTGTTGGCAGCAATAATTTCGAAATAGTAAAGGACTTCGTTTGCCTGGGAACCAGCATTAACACCAGCAATAATGTTAGCCTAGAAATCCGACGAAGAATTACTCTTGCAAAGAAATGCTACTTCGGACTGAGTAGGCAATTGAAAAGTAAAGTCCTCTCTCGACGAACGAAAATAACACTCTACAAGCCACTCATCGCACCCGTCCTGCTATATGGTGCAGAAGCGTGGACACTAACAACATCTGATGAGGCGGCTCTGGGAGTATTCAAGAGAAAGGTTCTTCGAAAGATTTGTGGACCTCTACGCGTTGGCGACGGCGAGTACCGAAGAAGATTTAATGATGAGCTGTATGAACTTTACGCAGACGTCGACATAGTTCAGCGAATTAAGCCACAGCGGCTTCGCTGGCTAGGCCACGTAGTGCGAATGAGCGAAGATGCTCCAGCCCAGAAGGTTTTCTTATTGGCACCCGCCGGTGGAAGCAGAGGAAGAGGGAGAACACCACTCCGATGGAAGGACCAAGTGGAGACCGATTTGCGATCCCGCGGTGTTTCCAATTGGCGCCAGTTGGCGCAACGAAGAAACGACTGGCGAGCTATGTTGGACTGTCAAAATCGCCCGGGGGGTTAGATGACCATTTAAAGAAGAAAGAAATAAGAATATTTAGTGTTATTTCTCGACAAACTCAACAACGCACCGAAATTACTTGAATTCATCCCACCAAGGTGCTTTGTTTATAACCGTGTTTAATACGTCTCATATCGTGGTGCCATGAGACAAAGCCGCGCGGCCTTTTGTTACAACAAGAGAGCCAATAAGAGGTCACAACATGTTCAGTAAATAATCTAAGGCTTGCACCCATATTTTTAAATGAGTAAATAAAAAAATTTCAAAACCCAGATATACAGTTCTATTAACTTTGATCTTTCACATCCCTCTTTTAGCGGTTCAAATAAAAATTGTATAAATGTATCGTTAAATGAATGTTTTTATTATACAAGCTCCCACAAACAACATTTTGGCAAAATCCCCAATATATGGTTAAAAATTTCCCTTTACCGTATATCCGATTGGGCAACGCTGTGCTAAACTTTGACAACAAAAAAACGTTAATAACCTTTTTTTAATCAAAAATTAAATAATATTGACAACCGATTCCTGTCAATTGAACTACCTTCTTTTTTATACCATGGTTTGAGCACAAAAAATATCAAAATCAAATCTTTCAGTTTAATTTTTTATTCTTTATTTTTAAATTTGATTTTCGTTCAGCTTTCAACTAAACGTCGACCCAATTGACATTACAGGCACTGTTTGTCCCCCTTCAACTACCGTGAAATTGTTTTTGCAATTTGATTTTCGGTAGGTTTTCGTCAGTATTTCAAACAAAAAATACAAGAAAAATACGTAGTGTCTTACGGCATAAGTAGTGTAACCGAGAAAAATAGAAACATTCAGCAACAGCCGGTTCTATCGTACCGGAATGACTCGGATTTTTATATCCGACCAAGGGCTGTTATTTCGACACTACCCTGTCTAACCTGTCACCTTTTCCCCTAATATTGTCATACTCCGAGCAGCTCCTTGCAGCAGGGCTGCTCAAAACTCTCCTGCTCCGGGCTGGGGTCGAATCCAACCCGGGTCCAAGAGAATGGATCTGCTGCGTCTGCTGGAAGAAGATTAACGTCAAACGTTCACACTCCATCCAATGTAATTCCTGTAAAAGATGGTTGTACAAGACTAGGTGCTCCGGGCTATATCCCTCCACACACAGGCCCCCTAGTTTATACAAAACTTGTGTGGCCCCTTGCTGTTCACGCCCTAGGGCGTCTCGTGGCCAACCATGATCCATTGTCGCACCGCCACAAACTCCAGATACAGTCTTCACGACTAACAGCACTAATAATGCCCAGCAAGTTGTGTGTAACTCCCTCTGCCGCTCACGCCCACCGGCGTCAACACCTCACACAGCTGCTCACAGCTACTTTCTACGTAGCACCTCTGTTTCAGATGTGAGCAATGCCGAGCGACAGCCGACCCCCCTCCCACTTTCAAATTCCCCTTCTTCTTCCAGTACTAGCACAAATGTAAGCCAAAGCCACCAGCTCCTGGTCCCTTACACCATGTGCTCTGTTTGTCGGTTGAGACTATATACACCTGCGACATCAGTCAAATGTAACTCCTGCCTTGGCCTATGTCACCTGCTTATATGTTCTCAACTTGGTAAGTGGAACTTATGGACTGATACGTACGATGCGCCATGTTGTCGAGCTACGCAACCTACAACGTCGACCGATTCGCTTCCTTCGGGTGGTCCGGATCCTTCATCTCCTAGATTGCGACGCAGTGCGCGACCCAGCCTGCTTCCACCAAGGCATACGCACCAGTGCTTGACCCTTCGCACTTTCGTGTCCTACAGCTAAACTGCAACGGTCTAACCGGCAAAGTAAGTGAAACAGTGAGTTTCATGAAGCGGCAGAACATCAAGATCGCAGCCATTCAGGAGACTAAGTTAAACGCCCGATCAGATCTTCGGACTTGTGGCGGCTACAACATCCACCGGCGTGACCGAGAGAGAGGACTTGGGGGCGGACTCGCCTTCATTACTCACCAATCTGTGCAATATCGTCTATTTGAGCCGGACGTCGACCCGAGGGACAACCTCCTGGAACGTCAAGGTATGGTTGTCCGGACAGGCGACGTCGACCTAGAAATCATTAACATTTATATACCTCTTGGCACCTGCTGTCCGAGAGATTACCACCCTGACATCAGTGCGTTACTCAGAGGCGATAATCGTGTAATCCTCGGAGACTTCAACGCACACCACGATCTGTGGCACTCAAGCCTACCGGTTGATGGTAGGGGACAGGAATTGGCTGAACAAATAGACGATTCGACGTTTTGCATTGTGAACGGGGATGCCCCCACGAGAGTTGCGGTAAATTGTTCCAGTTCGCCAGACCTCACAATTGTCAGCGCAGGTCTCATTAACTGCGTTGAATGGCGACCAATGCTTACTCTTGCATCGGACCATTTGCCGATAGTCCTCTCAATCGATCGCCCCAATGACTTTGTTACTTCTGAGAAAACACACCTTCACTAATTTTAAAGCTGATTGGGTTGGTTTTCTTAATTTCACTGAGAGCACCTTCGCTGCTCTTCCCACCCCGTCTGATGTACGAGAAGGGGAAAAAGCGTTTCGCATGGTCATAGCTTCAGCCTCCAATCAATACATTCCGTCAGGTAGAATTAAGGAGATACGTCCGTATTTCCCCGCAGAGGCAGCGGCCCTGGCTAATGAACGCGACCACGTGCGACGCTTGAACCCTACGGATCCCCAAATTCAAGATCTCAATGCGGAAATCAGACGGCTAGTTGATCAACACAAACGCGCCAAGTGGTAGGAGCACCTAAGGTCCTGTAACCTCTCTGCTGGTGTTGGCAAATTATGGTCCACTGTTAAATCCTTGTCAAATCCGACCAAACCTAACGACAAAATATCCATCACCTTCGGTGATAAGGTACAGTCGAAACCAAAGAGATGCGCGAGCGCTTTCTGCCGGCAATTTGTACTGCATCCTCCGGTTGACAAGGAAATCAGGCGTGCCATCAGGGAAGCGCACAAACGTAAAAACAGCCAAGCGCCCATTGCCATCACCACCACAGAGGTTCGGGAGGCCATACGGGGGTCCAAAAACTCCAAATCTATTGGCCCAGACGGTATATCCATGCTGATGCTAAAACATCTCGGTGAAGAGGGGGTAAGGTACCTAACAACGGTCTTCAATCTGTCCATGACCACCTTTATCATTCCAGAAAGATGGAAACAGGCAAAGTTGGTGCCACTATTAAAGCCCGACAAGCCGGCCAACGAGGGGGAGTCTTATCGACCGATATCACTCCTCTTGCCAGTAGTGAAGACATTGGAGACGGTCTTGCTCCCTGCTTACTATACCGCTAACTTGCGACTAGCCGAACATCAGCATGGATTCCGCAAAATGCATAGCACTACCACCGCGCTAAACGCCATCACCACACAGATAGGTGTCGGTCTCAACCAATCTCGTCCAAATGACAGGACCGTACTAGTTGCGCTTGATCTGTCGAAAGCTTTCGACACCGTCAATCATGCGCAACTCATTAACGACCTGGAGGCTTCAAACCTTCCCCCTGTCTAAAGCGTTGGACCGCCAACTATCTGAGTGGTCGGCAGTCATCGGTTGAATTTAGAGGCGAAAGATCAAAATCACGTGTAATTAAGCAAGGGGTGCCACAGGGTGGTGTCCTATCCCCGCTTTTGTTTAATTACTAAATATCGAGGCCCCCTTCCCCACCAGAAGGCGTCTCGATCGTCTCCTACGCCGATGACTGCACGATCCTGGCGACTGGACCCTCCGTTGACGAGCTCTGCTCGCGAATTAATTCTTACCTTCCATCCATTTCCGGTTTCTTCGCTGCACGAGACCTGACATTGTCAACGACCAAATCCTCGGCTACCTTATTTACGACGTGGACAGCGCAAGCGAACATGGAATTAGACGTCTACGTCGACGGCATTAAGCTTCCGACTGTCAAGCACCCCAAAATCTTAGGGGTTACGTTTGATAACATGTTCAAATACGGTGCTCATGTAGCCGCTATTGCCACCAAAGTACAAAGCCGTAACAAAATCCTCAAGTCCCTAGCTGGCAGTACTTGGAGGAAAGACAAAGAAACGTTACTGGCAACGTACAAGGCAATCGGCCAGCCGGTTCTGAGCTACGCGACGCCTATATGGTCGCCGGGGTTAGCAGACACACACTGGAGGAGGTTGCAGGCCTGCCAAAACACCGCACTCAGAACTGCCACGGGGTGCCTCCTTATGTCTCCTGAGCACCATCTTCATAGTGAGGCAAAAATGCTCGATGTCAAAGAGCATTGTGAGTTGTTGACTAGGCAATTCCTGTTCAACTGCCATAAACCGCAGCACCCGAACGGGAGCCTGCTCAACGAAAATCCGCCTCCCAGGAGAATAAGGAGTCACCTCCGTAAGCACTATGACGAGATCCGGCATCACATTTTCTCGCAGTTTGATCCAAAGGTGCACCGGCGGGCCCTCAACCTCATCCACACGGAATCGGTACACTCCTTTGTCAGGTCTCGTCCAGTGAATGCAGTCCTACAGGCACAAGCTCCACCTGTTGCCGACGAGGAACGGGAACTGCCCAGGGAGACAAGAGTCACGCTGGCTCAACTTCGTTCTGGATATTGTAACAGACTAAACTCTTACCTATCCAGACTGAACCCTGACATGCCAAATGTCTGCCCGGCATGCGGCGTGTCTCCCCATGATACTAACCATATGTTCATCTGCTCAACTGAGCCCACTCTTCTAACACCAACTTCACTCTGGTCCACCCCTGTTGAAGCCGCGAGGTTTCTTGGACTTCCGTTAGAAGAGCCTGATGACAGTGTTGGACGAGGGGGGTGACATCCTAGGCAGGTTAAGTAGTCGCTACAACAACAACAACAACAGAACAATAGAAAATGCTCCCATATTTGTCTCTTGCAAATTTCTCCCGAGGATTTTCATTTCATTTCAGAAAATATGCCTTTTTTATTTACACAAATCCAAAGTTTTTCGATTTAATAGCCATAAGCAATTTGATACGTAATATTGTTTTACTGGAATATAAAGGTATATACAGCCGTGATATACATGTATTTGCCGTAGGAAGATGCAAATCGTCGGCTGGTCTTATTGTCACTGATGGCAATGGTTGAAACCCTTCTTCTGACGCTGGTAACGCTGGTGATCCCGTCCAGAAATAAACCTTGAAATATAAAGGAAACCAAAAAGAAAATAAATGCATCAAAAATTTATTTGAAATTTAAAGTATCATATGTACCAAATCTTGGCGTTCTGAGGTATTCATTTTTTCAGCTATGCACCAAAACCATTTTTTGAACTTCATTAACTTATCGGCACCCTCGCTGGACTCATCATTAAATGTCGTGTATGATATCAATGTAGATACATTTATCTCCCCCACGCCGTTTAATAACAACCGCAAATCCTCAGAAGTCAAACTGTTCATACAACTATCCGGCAATACATCAAACACTCCCTCTCTTAGTGCCTATTGAAAAAATATATGTTACGTGTAGGTTTTTAATCAATAATCAAAAGTTGTTTATTTTTTTAAAGTCGACACCAATAAAAGGCGGTCGGTGATATTTACAAAGCAGAAGAGTAAAGAGTAAATACGTATGTATATAGAATAAAACAAAGTTACATAACAAAATCATATTTATAATAATAAAATGTGATAAAACGGAATGCGCTGGACTCAGATCAGCGTAAGCTAAGAATCAAAAAGGGCAATTGTCGGAGTTACTCTATTTTTGTAAGATTAGAAGGGCCGTGCTTCCAACCCTCCCAGGTACATACTTGTAATTTTCGTCTACAGAGTACTTTAGTTCTATTTATCTACTCAGACCATAGTAGCACTTTTTTGCAAGACTGATTCCACGTTGAACTTCCGGGCTGATATTCATGTCTATAACGGTATCCGACGAATGCTTTACGGAGGGAGTGCGAATCGATTCGCGTTGACTAGTCTGGTAAATTCAAAGCAGACCTGTTAAATAATGATTCCTAATCGTCATGAATACCGGTTTGATTAATTATTTTTCTTCAGAATCCATTTAATAATTGTTTAGCATTACTTTAAATTTTTAATGATTATTTTCCCATTAATTGAAAGAATTATCAAAAAAAAATTGTGATTTTTAACGGTTAATAAAAAAATAAAATAAAAATTGTTTTTTAATTTTTTTATATTATTTTTGATTTTTTTCCGGTACATAACCACACACACATACATATGTAGAAGATGCAAGTTACGGTTCCTTAAATTAAAAAAAACCAAAATTTTTTTATTGGACAGCGTGTCCGCTTTATTTGAAGTGAAATATCAACTCAAAAACTTATATATAAAATGTTCACTATTTATACTAGAATTATCGGTCAAAATCGCCCAGGCGGTTAGATGACCATTTAAAGAAGATACTAGAATTATGCCTGCACTGCAACTGCGGTTGACCTAATTTCTATGTGTGCGTTTCTTGTGAAAGCATTTCACCATATTCGAAAATAATTGATTGTATTGGTGAGTAACTGTCGAATTGGGTAATAGTTTGTTTACTTAAGTTGCATTTTCCCATATGACACATTTCTGTCATTGTTAGCTCTGCGTTTTAATATTGCGCAAGCATTGTGTGGATGTTTGTGCTATGTCACCATTTAGCGTAGCTGAGTGGCGCTTTGAAGTGGATATGGCTTAGGCGGCTGAATTATGATGAGTAGTCGTATTTCTGGCGACTTACGAAATTAATTGCTTTTTAGTTGTTTCTTACAGAAAAATGTTTTGACTTTGCATAAATACATTGCATTGTAATTTATGGCGTGCGATCGGAGTAGGGTAGGTTAAAGAAATGCAATGCTTGGGAATTTATTTGAGTTGGCCGAATTATGAGTGATCATATTTCGGGTAGAATTCTTTAGAATGATTTTGTAAGCAATTATTAAGAAGAATTTATGGGCAATTACTATGAGCAATTTATGGGTGATTATTGGGGAATAATTTATGGGGGTTGGATCGGCTATTTTGTAATAGGCGATCCTGTTTCACGCAATGTAGGTGGTCTTAACTTGTTACAAGTTAACTCTTCCCCTCTTAAGTCGATTGTCCTCAATCGGCATTAGCGTAATAAGCAAAAAGAATTTTATGAAAAATTACTATGAAAGCAAGTGGTTTATGAGAAGTTATGGAAAATTACTACAAATTGCGTTTTATCTGCAAGAATGGTCCATTTGTTATATTTTCAATGTTTCGCGTTGGCAATTGCAGCTCAGGTGATACATAAAATTTTAGTTTATATTTATAGATGTATATAGAAATAAAAATTGATATAATGACAGTGCATATAATTAGCAAATCAGAACTTAGACTAATTAAATGAATATTACTATTTTTCTCAATTAACAATTCTATATGTTCTTCCTGTTTGATTTGTTTAGTGTACAAGTTTTCCAATTGTAAATTTTTATTTGTAAAATTATAATTTCCTTTTATTTTTGTAATTTTATTTGGTAAAATGAATGTATCATAAATCTTAATATTATAATTTTCGAATGTATTGTTTGTAATTGAAATTTTACAATTTTCGAATCTAATTAAAAAGGTTCCTGTCTGTTTAATTTTTAGCTTGTTACAATCGTGTTCAATGGATGAAAAAAAATTTTTAAATACAATTATTCCTGGCATTATTTCACTTATACATGATTTAAAAAATGGATTTAGATTACAAAAAGCTTCTTCAAAGTTTAAAATATTTGTTATACAATTATTTCCTATTATTTTTAAGTTTTTTTCCAAATTGTCTTTTATATATTTATCATAGATATTATTGTTTTCATCCAACAAAATTTCGTTATTTTCTAATACAATTGTCATATTGTTTTTGTTTGGAATTGGTTCGAATCTAATTTTGGAAAGATTTTTAGAAGAGAATTGTGGTATCAATATTGTTATTATAATATTGTTGTTTTGAAAAATTACAGCAATTTTAATTTCCTTATAACTGTCAAAATCGTGTATGTGATTAAGTTCAATTTGAGTTAAAATGTCCGTAGGAATTATACCTATTTTGCTAGAAAAAATTATTTGTCCGATGTCATTAATATGATTTTGTAAAAGGGTTATGTCGTTATTAATTTGGTAAGTATGTTGCATAAATTGTAAGTCATCTTCTAATGTTTTGATTTTATTTTGCGTTGTTTCCCTAAATTCGTTTATATAAGTTTGTATTAATATCTGTTGTTTATTTATGTGAGTCGTTATATTATTAATTTGATTAGTTAAAAAATTATTATTATAAATCATTTTGTTTACATCATCTGTTGTAGCCTGTTCGTTTTTTTGTATTTTGTCTAATGCATTCATTATTTGTTGTTCGTCGTCGCTGTCCATAGTACCTGCTATATATTTTAATCCTTTACCTTATATATTAATCAAAGCTCGTTTTGTCTTAAATCTTGGTTGTAAATAGTCTATTTTTGCTTTTAGTAAGTTAAAGCTTTTATCTAAAGTGTCTATTAGTCGTTCATCTTCAAAAGTAGTTGCCTTTAATGCTTTAATATTGTCCGCGATTAATGAAATAGCTTGATCATACGTAGTTAAGTTAATAAAGTGAAGAATTTTGTCATAATGATTAATTGTTCGATGTTCTCCGATTTTAATCGGGATGTATCCGTTATTATTCGTTAAATCCTGTATATCAATTTGTTGCCCTTTAGTCATTAGTATAGTTGCAATGGTAGTTAATATAATAGTTATTGTAGCCATTTTGCTTTTTATTTTACCTAGTAGAGAAAGAAAAAGGAAACCAATTTCAGCTTTGTTTAATATTATTTTTATGTACTATTCTACCTGATCGTGTTTTAACTGTAGTGTTATAATTTTGGGCGACTATCTCTTTTTTATACCTAGGTGTAAGTTTATTTCCTAATCTTTTATTTATTTTAACGTAAATTTGATCCCCTTGGTTATATTGTCTTACTGCTACCCTATTCTTGTTGTGGTAGGCCAGATCTGTAATTTGCTTTTCCCTAATTTTATTTGTTGTCTCTAACCTATGTTTATCTAATAGTGAAGGGTCACTGCAGACTCTTCTACCAAAATATACTTCCATTGGTCTTTTCCCTGTTGTGGAATGTATTGTATAATTATACTCTTTGATTGATCTTTCTAGAAGTTCATTGAAAGATTGGTGAGCTTTTTCGCGTTGTAGGCATCGCATAATTTCTTGGAGAGTGGAATGAAATCGTTCCACCTGTCCATTAGAGCAACTTGTATATGGTGCCGTTCGGTGAATTTCTATGCCGAACTCATTTTCCATCATAAAGTTTATTTCTTCTGATTTAAGTGATTTTTCGTTGTCCATCACAATTGTTTCTGGTACAAGAGAGAAGAGAATGTCTCGTAATGGTTGTTTTATATCCTCCGCTGACTTGGACTGAATTAGTTTTGCGATTGCATATTTTGAGAACTTGTCAATTGCGGTTAAAATTAATTGTTTCCCCATATGCAATATATCAATATGCTCAATTTGACCCGGGAAAGTGGGTATTGGCGTTGCCTGAATTTGTGGCTTTGCTGGATGACGATCATATTTATTTTCCTTACACGTCACACAATTTTTTATGACCTTTTTAATCTTACTGGTCATAATATTTTTCTAAAATTTGAATTCTATTTTCTTTGCAATTTCTATGCGCTCTGTTGTGTTCCTTAATTATTATCTCCTGCCGTATATGGTTATTGGTTATGTCCTCCACCATTCTTTGTGTAAATCTTATTTTGAAATTACTAAAATGTAGTGGGTAAAGTATTTTTATTTTTCCCATGGCAGACTCTTCTGCTTTAATGCAGTTTATAACTGACGGATTTAAATACTTTTTTAATATAGTCAACAAGTTTTTTTCCGAATAATCTTGCTGTCTCACTACGTGGCGATGGTACGTAGGAAATATTATTTTGAATTCGTAGGATGGCGTGTTACCAATATTCAAAAAAATGAGTTTTGAATGCATTTATTGGTCCTTCAACACTGTAAATTAAATTATGGGATGAACTGTCATCCGACCTTGATGCTACTGATAACCTATTGACCTGTGTCTCTTTGACGGGTATTCGCAAAAGTGCATCAGCGACTACATTTTGTTTACCTGGTTCGTAACATAGCTCATATGAGTATTCCTCTAAAGCTGCTTTCCATCTTTTCATTTTTGCATTATTATTTTTATTGCTTAATGCGTATGTAAGCGGTTGGTGGTCAGTGAATATTTGTATTTTAGCTGATCCATAAAGATAATTTCTTAGTGAGTTCAAAGCCCATATTATAGCCAACATTTCTTTCTCATTAGCTGCATAATTTTCTTCAGCTTATAATGGGTTATTCCTATGGAGCTTTTTTGGCCGTTAATTATAAGCGAAAAATAATTTTTTCCTCTTTCCTCCTACTAGTTTCGATGCATTTTGCATCTTCCTCAGGGAGTCTGCCTTTATTTCACAAAAACATAAAACAATTAGTAAAACAATACATTTAGACGAATAATACACTTACTAAATGGTTAACAATTAAAATATAACATTACACCATTATTTTGAACATTTCACAAAACCAAACAACTTTTTTCAACATATACCAATAAATTTTAACATCCATTCCGTCCACTTGTTTGTTTTGTTATGGCTGTCAGGTAAGCGCTGTTTATAGTGTCCACATCTTCCTTGTAGTTTACAGCATCTTTTATTCGTTCCTGTATTCGTAAGCTTTCAAGTGTCAATCTTGTTTTGGTTCGTTTCTCCACATCTAATATTCTTATATTAGTGAAGTCAGCTGTATGGTTGTTGTTGCTGAGATGTTGGGCAAGTGCAGTGGTACCTCTGTTTTTTCGCGCGTCCGCTTTGTGCTCATTTATTCTAATACCCAACTGGCGCTTGCTTTGGCCGATGTAAACCTTGTTGCAGTCGTCTCCAAATTTTCCATTGCATTTTATTTCGTATATTACGTTGTGTTGTTGTTCTTTGTCCACTCTGTCTTTTGTTTTTGTAAATATTTTGTTGAGTGTACAGTGTGGGCGATGTGCAAATTTGACATTGTTGTTGTTTATGATTTTGTTTAAAGTTTTGTTGTCCGTTAATCCTGGTATGTATGTGACTCCCGTGTATATTTTGTTTTCTGGTTCATTATTTGTTTGTGTATTAATGTTCGGATATTTTATTTTGTTTGTTGCTGTTGTTATAAGCATCTCCGTAACAGCATTAGGGTACCCATTTTTATAAAGTATATTTTTTATTTTCTGTATGTTATCATTTCTGAACTCCTGTTCACTTAGTGTAAAAATTTTTCTTATTAGGTTCACTGCCGTATTCTTTTTCTGGGACCATGGGTGATTTGAGTTAAAGTTGATCATTCGGGATGATGCAATCGATTTCGAGTACCAATCCGTTTTTAAATTCATATTTTCTCGTATAATTTCAATGTCTAGGAAGGCCAATTTTCTATCTTTTTCTTTTTCTGTGGTGAATTGGATTTTCTTATGCTGAGTATTTAAGGTTTTTAAAATGTCTTCCACGTCCTTGGTCTTAACTATGGCTAATATATCATCTACATATTTGTCTATGTATTTGATATATATGTCCTTTGATTGCAGTTCAGCAATGCTGTCGTCAAGAATTTTGTCCAATACAATATCTGCCACAGTGGGGGATAGGGGATTTCCCATTGGCATACCATGGATCTGTTGGTAGATAGTGCCATCATAAATAAAATAATTATTATCTCGCAGACAGAAATCTAAAATTGATTTGAACTGTGTTCGAGTTAGGGATGTGTGTTCTTGTACTGTCTGCCATTTTTGCATAATGTTCTGGATGGCTAGTTGTGTTGGTATGTTGTTCTTGAAATAAATGCTATTGGCTTTGACTCTTGCGACAGCACAGCTCCAATAGCAAAATTGGATGCGTCTGTCGTCAATTCAAATTTTTTACTATAATCAGGGTATGCAAGAGTGACATCCCTTGAAATGAGTGAGTTTTTTAAACTGTTAAAAGCATTTACTTCTTGCTTATTTAAGTCGATTTTTACTTTCGAGGATTTATTTTTTGATATCCTACCTTCTTCCCCTCTTAAAAGAGTTGTTAGGGGTTTTGCCATTTTTGCATAATCCTTTATGAACTTCCTGTAGTATCCGGACATACCAAGAAAACTACGGAGTTCCTTTGAAGTTCTTGGTTGTGGGAAATTCGCAATCGCCTCCACCTTTGCGGGGTTGGTTTTTACACCGTTTGCTGATATAACGAATCCCAAAAATTAAACCTCTTTTTAAAAAAAATGACATTTGTCTAGTTGCACTTTCATATTTGCTTCTTGCAACGTTTTAAATATTTTTTTAATATGTTCAATATGCTCTTCTTCTGTTTTACTGAAAATTATAGTGTCATCGATATAAACATAAGCATATTTTCCAATCATACAAAATGTCATCAAGCGCTCTATGAAAAATTGAAGGTGCATTCTTCAATCCAAATGGCAAACGAGTGAATTCAAATTTACCATTATTTATTGAAAAGGCAGTCTTCTCAACATCTGATTCTTTTAACGGGATCTGATGAAAACCGCTTTTTAAATCCAATACCGAGAAAAATTTACTTTCTCCTAAATTAGAAATTACCTCGGAAATTTCAGGTATTGGGTATTTATCTGCTGTCGTTACCGAATTCAGCTTACGATAGTCTATTACCATACGGTATTGTTTATTCCCTTCTGAATCCGCTTTTTCGGAACAATCCATATTGGTGAATTGTAGGGTGACCTTGGCGGCCGCCGTGGTGTGAAGGTAGTGTTGCCGGCCTACCACACCGAAGGTCCATGGTTCGAGCCCTGGTACAGGTAACATCAAAAGTGATTTGAAAAAAGTTTTTCAAAACGGGGTCGCCCCTCGGCAGTGGTTTGGCAAACTCTCCGAGTGTATTTCTGCCATGACAGGCTTCTCAGCAAAAATTCGTCTCCTTTGTAGATGCCGTTCGGAGTCGGCAAAAAACTGTAGGTCCCACCAATTTGTAGGGAAAATTCAAATCGGCACACCACAAATTGGAAGAGAAGCTTGGCGCAAAAATCTCTTAGGAGGTTTATGATGATATACCTGTTGTATATCGCGCCATAGAGAGAGAGAGAGAGGGTGACCTTGATGGCCTAATAATTCCATCAGCTAACAGTTCTTTTACCTGTTTCTCTACCTCTGGTTTGAGAGAAGCTGGATATGGATAAAATTTTGAGTAAATATGAGTTTTATCTAACGTCCTTATTTCTCCAACAACTTTTGTTGTATATGTTAATTTCTCATTTGGTTCTGAGAACAGTTTTGGGAATGCATGAATTATCTCGTTCATGTCCCTCTTTTGTTGTGACGATAAATGCTCGTCTTTTATTTGGATGGCATTGACTGCCTTGCAGGGAAGCTGTTTGAGCTTAATCCTTTTACCATTTCCCAATATTAGGTAATTTTCCCTAGTGTGGATTACAGCCTTTAAATCCCTTAATGTGTCGTTTCCCAAAATTCCATCAAATGTCCTTAGAGATGGCATTAGGAAAAATTCTATTTCTTTATTAGTATCGAATAATTTCGCATACGTGAGGTTTTCGATTTTTATGTTTCCTACTACTGACTTGGCGTAGAACGGAATTTTATTTTTAATAATTGTCTTTGCTAACTGTGGTTGGATATAGTTCTTGCTAGATCCTGTGTCCACTAAAAATTTTAGTATTGCGCCCCCCTCTGCCTTGGCTTCGAAATAGGGCAACGAGGAGCTCATAAAACTAAAAAATTGACATCCGATGGTTCATCTCCTGGTTGCTGTCCTTCTTCCTGTTCCGATATATGGAAGGTCCTTTGGGCCTTGCTATTTCTTTGCACAAAAGATTCTGCAGGTCTTTTTCCCTGGAATTGGCCTTGGTTATTCGCAGGTTTATTCATATAGTTGACTCTACGAGAGTGTATGCTTTGCTCCACATCCATGGGCTCGGGCCTAGGTTGCGGTTTGGGTGGCCTGGTTGGTGCATTTGTATTCGTGTTTGAATGATTGTTTTGCCACGTTTGTTGATTTCGTTGCGGGTTATGGGCTAGTTGGGGGTAAAAATTATGCTGTTGTTGTGGTGAGGAATTGTATTTCCTTACTGGGATTTGGTATTTTTGGTACGATTGCCTTATATTATTGGCATGGTTCGTCCTAAAGTTTTGATTATCCAATTTTTGGCACAGATGCAGAGCCTGAGGTAAATCAACAGGTTCCTTCATACCTAGTAGCCTTGGTAGATCCCCATTCAAACCTCTTATAAAGGTGTCTAACGCCTTATTGCGGTACGATTGCGTCAGCATACGCAGCGTTTCATTGCTTGTACCCTCATAACCTAGCTTAATTAATATCAACGAAAGGTGTTTGTATACCTGTTGATAAAATTCGTTTATTGTTTTATTACCTTGCACCAGTGTCGTCATCTTGTACTCCAAGGTTGACAAGTCGCGTCTGTCGGCATAATGCATCGCTAAGCATTTTGTTATTGCCGGCCAATCAAGTGGAGTGTTGTAGGATTCTAAGGCTGTGTCGGCTTGATCTTATTCCTAATCACACTCAGGATTCCATAATATTTGGGAGTTCCTTTTATTGATTCGTATACATTGAGTATACGATTCACGCTTTTTTTCCAGGAATTAAATTCACCTGATTTTCCTGAAAATTCCTTCAGACATTTTACTACGTCTGGTATTTTGCCTAATTCATTTATATTTCCCCTATGCCTTTCCTCTATGACCTGGTCAACTGCTGTGGCCAAGCTTGCGTTCGGATTCAGCACATTTTGGACTACCTGCGGTCCTTGTTGCGTCAATATGTTTGTAGCGATGTCTGATATTAATCTCCTCAGATCATCCATGCTTATTTGTTCGTTATTCGCCGCTTGAGGGGCGTTGGCGTTTAAGATTGGGGGCCTGATCAAATTGTTTTGGTTTGTAAAAACTGTATTAGTTTTTGCTTAAATTTTTATTTATTTTGCGAAAAGAAAAAGAGAGAAAAAAAAAATTCCTTTACAGCTTTTCTTTATTATAGCGCTTATTGGCCCTAATTATGGCTGTTATTTCTGTTAATGTTAATCTGCTAAAGTAGCCCTTTTATTCTTGCCTATCATATTAAAAACCATTTGCATACACCCAACTCTACCTATTCTTTCCTCTTTCGTTGTCCACGTCAGATGGCAAAGCGTCCATATTATAATAATTTTGCAAGGAGTCTTTGTCCTTTTTTTAGTTCAGAATTTTATTTTTATATTATTCTATTATTCTGTCTATAGATCCAGAATTCTCCACTAAAATATCTTTTTAAATTTCCAAGTGCACAGAGAATAATTAATGTGTCAATACTTATGACTTAATTCTATGACTTGCTCGTTTTTGTTACTTTAGGTGTAATACTTTGCGTTATCTGCTTGTGCGTGCTGCTGCTGCTCGTATGCGTGCGTTGTTTGTTGCGCTGTTGATATTTGCGCTGCTGATTTTTGCGCCACTGTTCGTACCCATGTGCTGCCGCCGGCCTGACGTGACAAAATTCCAATGCGCTGTATTAAATCCACTAGGCTTACGCTGGCTTCGCGTGACATTAACTAGTGGTGTTGTATTAGCTCGCCGTTAAGTTTTTGGCCTTTGGCAATTTTTGCATATGTACGAGTACACTTTTTTCAACCGTTTCAGCCTTTGGCAAATTTTGCTTATAAAGTAAATTTTATGGCTATACGGCACGACTGTACTATTACTGTACTATTTTTTTTGTTACGTGTGCCGTATTCTTTTAGATGTCAAATTTCAGGTTTTTTTTTTTGTTTCTCAACTGCACTTTTAGCGTTTTTTTTTTTTTATATTCTTCTTTTAACGTTTGTTTTTCTATATTCTTCTTTTAAAGTTTGTTTTTAGTTTTGGTTGAGAACATGGGGTGGCTGGCACGTAATGCCGTCCCTTTTGCTTGTGGCTACTAGGGTACCACTTCCCAATGTTCATGCGGTGGAGTCTTTCTCGTAATTTTTATTAATTAATTTTTTCACCGCCGGATATTCCGGATTTTTTTGCACACGTATCCTTACTTTTTTGGTTTTCAGGATTTTTTACTACCGTATTTTTCGGATTTTTTATGCTCCCGTATCCTTACTTCTTTTTTCAGGATTTCTAAACTCGGGTTTTTACACTCCGTATTTTCGGGAGCCGTGGTGTGAAGGTAGTGTTGACGGCCTACCACACCGAAGGTCCATGGTTCGAGCCCTGGTACAGGTAACATCAAAAGTGATTTGAAAAAAGTTTTTCAAAACGGGGTCGCCCCTCGGCAGTGGTTTGGCAAACTCTCCGAGTGTATTTCTGCCATGACAGGCTTCTCAGCAAAAATTCGTCTCCTTTGTAGATGCCGGTCGGAGTCGGCAAAAAACTGTAGGTCCCACCAATTTGTAGGGAAAATTCAAATCGGCACACCACAAATTGGAAGAGAAGCTTGGCGCAAAAATCTCTTAGGAGGTTTATGATGATATACCTGTTGTATATCGCGCCATAGAGATAGAGAGATTTTCGGGATTTTTTAAGCTCGGGTTTGCCCACGCGTATCCTTACTTATTATTATTTTTTTTTCAGGATTTATTCGCGTCTTTGGCATCGGGCGCCAGTTACGGTTCCTTAAATTAAAAGGAACCAACATTTTTTTATTGTACAGCGTGTCCGCTTTATTTGAAGTCAAATATCAACTCAAAAACTTAGATATAAAATTTTCACTATTTATACTAGAATTATGCCTGCGCTGCAACTGCGGTTGACCTAATTTCTATGTGTGCGTTTCTTGTGAAAGCATTTCACCATATTCGAAAATAATTGATTGTATTGGTGAGTAACTGTCGAATTGGGTAATAGTTTGTTTACTTAAGTTGCATTTTCCCATATGACACATTTCTGTCATTGTTAGCTCTGCGTTTTAATATTGCGCAAGCATTGTGTGGATGTTTGTGCTATGTCACCATTTAGCGTAGCTGAGTGGCGCTTTGAAGTGGATATGGCTTAGGCGGCTGAATTATGATGAGTAGTCGTATTTCAGGCGACTTACGAAATTAATTGCTTTTTAGTTGTTTCTTACAGAAAAATGTTTTGACTTTGCATAAATACATTGCATTGTAATTTATGGCGTGCGATCGGAGTAGGGTAGGTTAAAGAAATGCAATGCTTGGGAATTTATTTGAGTTGGCCGAATTATGAGTGATCATATTTCGGGTAGAATTCTTTAGAATGATTTTGTAAGCAATTATTAAGAAGAATTTATGGGCAATTACTATGAGCAATTTATGGGTGATTATTGGGGAATAATTTATGGGGGTTGGATCGGCTATTTTGTAATAGGCGATCCTGTTTCACGCAATGTGGGTGGTCTTAACTTGTTACAAGTTAACTTGCATACAATTCCTTTGCACAAATGCACGTACATATGCATATAAGTACAGCTCATAAAGACATGCGTCAACCCTCGCGTGGCCTCGCTGCTTGCATAGATAACCACGGGACATTAAAGAGTGACTACAGATTCGGTTATGGATAGCGGCTCTGAGTGGGGACGTTATATAGAATGGACAATTTAAATACCAAAAACTAAAACGATGTAGTGGGGGGGAAACAACGGACGGAGATAACAAATACAAGGTGTTGGATGGAACTAGTCTCGGCTATGTGCAACTGAGTCCTCCCAGTAACTGAGCGGACAGGACGTACGGGACAGAGCACCACGGACAAGGCACACATGGCTCTGAAACTGCAGCGAAGTGATCACCTGATAATGACTAGACAGGCCGCAACTGGGGATCTGAGATCAGGCTATCGAGACGACGACACGTGATACAAATCAAGGGCGGTATGGACCGACGAGCTTCAGGGATTGAGATCAAGCTGGCGCACACGTAGATGCTCAGCCGCAGGTTGCTCATCTAATGACAAGATTCTTCTCTGATGTCTGAAAAGCACTCTCGTACGCTGGAGTGGGCCAGGAATATTATGAGCAGCCCCTTGCACCTAGTCCGAGGAGAAAGTTGGTCCCGCTGGGAGAGGACGTTCTGCGGAAAGGGCAGAGATCTCGGGAGGGGGATACGTCCCATAATAACAGGGTCCGATGTGGTGAAGCTGTGCAACCGTCACTCACCGAAATCGCTAGACGTGCTGGATCCATCACACTGGGAGTCGTGGATGGGATAAGGGAAGACGGAGCTATCTCCAAGAGTGCAGATGGGTGCCCAACGCCATTTCAGCGGGACTAGGGAGAATCCGGCGCCACAGCCATCCCTCGATCGGATGTAGGCTGGTGAACTTCTTCAGGAGTCTCGTCTCACTGGTGGGTGGGAGCCAGGCTTGAGGCCTAGGGTGTAGCTACCTGCCGTACCGTCCCAGCCAAAGATAATTCTGGAGCAGTTACGCTACTGCCAGAATGTCCAAGTGCACAACTGGAAGGAAGCTTGTACTTTTTGGGTGGAAGCAATCATCCTTCTAGATATAAAATATATAAAGGATATTTGCTTTGACTCGTTTCTTAGATCCTAGAGGTGGTAAATCTTGCTTTTGAATTTCGCATTACTCTACATTTTGACAAAAACCTTTATAGGGATTACATTAGAGAAAGATGTTTAGAGGTAATGAAAATAAAAAGGTAGGGCCTATATTTCCTGTAGATACCAATCGACGTCAAGTACAATATAATTAAAAGGGTTGAAAAAAACAGGGCGAATGCCACTTTCGACTTAAAAACCGAGCTTTTAAGATATTTTAATCATACCGTGTCAAGGATACAATTGATCCTGTAACTAAGGCCAAGTAAGTGAAAAGTTTTAAGCTCGCAAATTTAAATAAACAATTCATAAGTTCAAAGTGACTAACAATTCCGATAATCGCTGAATGTATGTTTTAAACAACCCATTGATTGTAAATTGTTGAAGTTCTTCTGAACCAGCGTGTTTTCTAGTGAAAATATATAAAAGCGACTGAAAAATTGGTTGCCTTACAACAACAACCATACATAAAGGTTGCCTTACAACAACAACCATACATAAAGTCACTTTGCGCCACTATTCATTAGCTTTGTTATACGCAGCGTGTACTAGTACACAGGGTATTATAGTTTTGGTCACATAACGGTGGTTTGTAACCGTCCAAAATAATAGAGATAGATATGGAGTTCTAGTGCACAGGGTATTATAGTTTTGGTCATATAACGGTGGTTTGTAACCGTCCAAAATAATAGAGATAGATATGGAGTTCCATATATCAAAGTTCTTAGAATGAACAGAGGAATCCATTAAGACATGTCCGTCCGTCCGTCCGTGGACACGATAATTTGAGTAAAAATTTTGATATTTGAATGAAATCTGGCACACAGGTTGCTTTTCGGCCAACGTAGGTTGCTATTTGAAATGGGCGAAATCGAACCATAGCCACGCCCCTTTTTTCGATATAAAAAATTTATAAAATGGGTTAGTTCAATAACAAAAGCAGCTACAATGATGAAATTTGCTAGATTTATTAACTTGGTTGTCCCATTGACAATTTTATAAAATTTTTGGAAAAGCGGCGTGGCACCGCCTTCATATTAGTGAAGAGATTTTCAAACTTTGTCTGCTAATAACTTCAGAACCGTTTACGCTAGTATAACGAAATTTAGTAGGAGGCATTGCTGTGATAAATGCACCCAGAGAAAACAAGCAAAATCCCTTTTCGACCACGCCTACTTTTTCATAAAAGTTATATGGTAAGAGGTAGAAATATTGATCTGCCCATATCTATTTAACTGATACAGGTATAATAATATAACTTGGCAATTACCTCAGGTTTTTTTATGCGATTTTTGCAAAAATTTTAGAAAGTGGGGGTGGTAGCCTATACTGTAACTAGTAAACCCAGGAATCTACTGTGAAGATTTCGTAAAGATCGGTTAAGTACTTTGCTCGCCAGATACACAGACGCATATTCATTTTTATTTATAAGATTGCCCACATGGTAGTAGAGAAAGTTTGAAACCTCTATTGGTCTTAACTCCATAACACTTTAGCAATTTACCACGACCACTTTTACACAGCTGGGTATTTAATGTTCGCTTCCACCCGAACTTAGACTTCCTTACTTGTTTTTATTGTAGACTAAGTAAAGGTTCTCCATCTGCAAAAGCGGCTAAGCTTGATGAAGGTGTTACTCTCGCAGCTGTCTTTGCTAAACTGAAAGACTGCGAAGAGAGAGTCCAACAGCCTTAACTGCAACTCCCTACAGTGCGATTGTTAAAAAATTTTAATCCCCTCTTGATCGCAACCGAACCCACCGAGCCGTCGCGAACATCGCAGAAAAATTATATCGGCTACTCCCCTGCATCCTATTGGTATCGAGGGGTTCTTCCATATATTTGAAAGCCTCTCAAAGGAAGAGGGATTGCACATGTGCGAACCGACAGGACAGAGCACAGCCATTAAAACAAAAATTATATTTGAATAATAATTAGTATCAACTGATCTTGATATTTAAATGTTTAAAATGGACAAACCGTAAAACCATAAATTAATGTATACGGTCCGATTTGGCTCATATCCAGAATATATCTAATCATTCGTTTTGTTTTAATGTCGGCTAAGCGAAATAGGTTTTGCTGTGGAAGTTTTTCGGACCATCCGTTTTTGTTCTTTTACCGAATGTTATGAGAAGTTTGAAAAATAATATGCAGAGCATACTTTCTTGAATCCATTTAAAGTGAATTTGGGTGAAGGTAATGGTAGTATTCAAGAAACATTTCTGCAAATTGATTTTGAAAATTTCCCATTGAGAGTGTCCTTTTTTGTTAAGGCGATAGGTCTCGAGCTGGACTCTGCGCATTATTACAAAAATCTTTTAAAAGCCTAAATTATGAAAGTAGAAATAGTCCTTACCCGTCTAAAAATTTCAGCTTAAATTTTAAACCATTCGTCGGTTTAAGCACTTTTTTAAACTTTTTTGTAATAGATTCCAAAACTTTCAAAAAAACTGTACTGAAAAAAACGTCAAAATTTTATGAAAGTCATTGAATTTTTCTCTAAACAGTTTTGTGTGCGCCGTAGCTCAGTGGGTAGAGCAGGCGGGTCTGCTTGGCGAGCCTCGGTTCCAATTCTGCCAACTGATAAAAATGTTTTTATATTTTTTTAATTGTTAAACATTTCTGGTTTAAAATTTGAAACTCTTTTCTTCACTCTCATTTTCTCGAAAACTGGCATAATTTTAATTGTAAACCAATTTTGGTTTGGGCATATATGTAGCCCAGAAAAGTTTAAAATGTAGGCTCAAATTTTTAGCCGTGTACGCTATTTTTAGGTATGAGTGTTTCTATGGTCGCGAACCGGACGCTTTTGGGGCGAGAAAAAAAGAAAAGTGATTATATCTTATTGATTAGCCTTTTTTAATTTCGCCAGCAATTGACTAGGTTTATCTCTCAAAATATACCATATACAGGGCAAGTATTTGGAGTGGTGGGGTTAAGTATGGACAAATAAGAGTTAAGAATGACTTAGTCCCCTTAGAAAGAAAGCTCGCCTTCTTCGTCGTTCATTAGAATTTGATGAAGGTGAGACTTAGGTAAAATAAGAAGACATTTCGGAGCAGTTCTGCCTGCGGTGTAACCCTGTCTATAAAAATTAGTCATATGTTGGTCTTATTTTCGGTTCCATGGTATTGTTTCTCGATTTTTCTTAGATTGTCTATGTTTCTACGAAAAAGCTTGCATTTCCATTGGAACCGTTCTACGAATTTATTGATCGTATTTTTCGGACGGACTTTTGCGACCAATTTTGGCTTACATATTTCAAACCCCTTAGAGCCAACCTGTTCAGTTGAACCCTTTCGTATATCTTATAAGATATGAAATTCGGCTCCATACATCACCGTCTTCCAAATTACGAACCCATAAGTTTTCCTATTTTTTCGTTCAATTAAGCTCGAATAGACTTATATTGAGGAACCAATTCTCAGTGCCCTCCAAATTAAAAAAAAAAAATCTTTGTCAATTGTCAAAGTGTAAATTTCTATTTCATACTTAAGTGCCTAAGCTTCAAACCGAAAGGCTTTTGCTTTACCCTTTCATATCAGGCATTTTCATATGAATTGAATTTATCATTATGAAGATTTTGTATCTGTGCCTATATTTGAGGGCAAACCAAAAACAAAAGTGCTACAGGGTACATGGATTGCGCAGCACTGATTATAACCATAGAAGGATTACGAACTATATTTACCTCAACTTGCGTACTTCTGCAGTTTGTGCTACCTGCACCTTGGACACTAATAAGGAGTGCGTTTGAAAAAAATGTCACCTTTATTTTACTCAACAAGTTTTTTCTTAATTATTTGATTTGAATAGTTATTTCGTAGTATGATAAGAAATAAATGTCAGAAAAATACTGTTTGAAAATATTTTCGCTAAATGTGGTGGTTCATATAAAAATGGCAAGCGAATTAGAAGTACGAAAAACTATTGTTAAAAGTTTTCAAGACCACCCTCAGTGGACTTTCAAAAAAATTGCTCGAGAACTTAAAGTAAGCCCGAAAACTGTTTCGAGGGTGTTAAAAAACTGTAAGGACAAATTGGCTGTTACCCGTAAGCCAGGTTTGGGTAGAAAGGGGCATCAGAGACCAAAACATGAAAAAGAAAATCATCCCCGTTTTTCAGAAGAACCCCAATATTTCAGCTAAAAAACTAGTGCAGAAGGTGGGATGTTCCGAGTTTTTTTTTCGTAAAGCAAAAAGGGAAGCTGTTCTCAAAAGTTCAAGGTTCAAAAAGTTCCAGACAGAAACTCCGTGAAAAATGTGGGAGCAAAAAAACTAAAAATTTGTTTCTTTGAAAAATTCAATTGCTGCATCATGGACGACGAGACGTATGTTTTAGCCGACTTTTCGCAGCTTCCAGGCCAGTAAGCTTACCGCCAAATGTTGGCCTTTGTTCTTAACGAAAATGCGATTCTGTCTGTAACTCTCCTTTAACGCCGCTAAACAGCTGACTCTAGTGATAAAATATGGAAATACTGGTGTTCAGACGTATTTAGCCCTAAATTACATGCAAAAAACTCAAAACTAATTTGTTTTACTTTTTCCAAACGTTAAAACACTTGTAAATATATTAACGCGATCGTTAACACCTCGAAAATAATTCGTGACAGCTAACCACATGAAAAGTTAGCGAATACGGAAAAGCGTTAAAAATGGTGCCTCGAGAAGCAAATCCGCCCAACTGTACAGATCTCAGGCCAATTGAAGGATACTGGGCATTGGTCAAAAAGGAAACTAAAGCAACAAAAAAAGTAGCAAGGAATGTCAAAGGCTTTTGGGAAAAGTGGAGTTCAGCAACTCGAAAAGTCTCAAATACTACTATAAAATTATTAATGGAAGGGGTGCCGGAAAAGTTGAAACTATTTTTACAACAATAGTAGTGACAAAGTTGTTGATGTATAATAAAACTTGTAATTAAAAGGACAAATAACAGCTAGTTTTATTTTCAAAATCGGACTACTAGTTTACGAAATTTGTCATAATTAGTAAATGAAAATTTTTTCAAACGCACTCCTTATCTTTATGCAAACAAATATCTTTAGCCAGTTTTGTTTCTTTTTCCAATTTTATTGAGATACTTTCAGAAATATTTTTATTTTTATAAAATATGTTGATTGTACATACTTTTTATAAATCCTTTGGCAATACATTTTCCACTATTTTTAGTGCTTTGCCAAATGTTTGTTTGCAACTATACGAGGTGTGTTCAAAAAGTATCGCGAATTTTGAATTTTCGCTGGTTACGTATATTCGAATTTCGAATTTTTTGTGGCGTTATGTTGGTACTCATGTCTCTCACTTATGCCGACAAGCTCGGCCATTTTGAATGTTCAGTTAATTGTTGACAGCTGCTTTGCTTGCACGTGTTTTGGATCGTCTTCGATTTTTACCTATTCAAAAAAATGGATCAAAGAACCTGTATCAAATTTTGTGTGAAAAACGAAATTAAGTGCGCGGATGCATTCCGAATGTTGACTGTGGCATACGGAGAAGCTACCTTGGACCGAAGCAACGTTTATCGGTGGTACAAAATGTTCTCAGAAGGCCGAGAATATGTGAACGACGAAGAGCGTGCCGGACGCCCGAGCACTTCAACAACAGACGAAAAAATTAATGAAGTGGAGAAAATGGTATTGGCCAATCGTCGAATCACCGTTAGAGAAGTTGCTGAGGACCTTAACATATCGATTGGCTCGTGCCATTCGATTTTTATCAATGATTTGGGCATGAGACGGGTCGCCGCGAAACTCGTACCAAAATTGCTTAATTGTGACCAAAAACAGCATCGCATGAACATTGCTAATGAGATGTTAAACTCTGTCCGCGACGACTTAAATTTGCTCCAGAGGGTCATAACTGGTGACGAATCGTGGGTTTATGGTTATGACGTGGAAACCAAAGCTCAATCATCTCAATAGAAGCTGCCGCACGAACCAAGACCGAAAAAAGCGCGCCAAGTTCGGTCGAATGTGAAAGTGTTGCTGACAGTTTTCTTCGATTGCAGGGGCGTGGTTCATCATGAGTTCTTGCCACAGGGAAGAACGGTCAATAAGGAATATTACCTGCAAGTTATGCGCAATTTGCGCGAAGCAATCCGCCAGAAACGCCCGAATTTGTGAAAGAACAAAAATTGGCTTTTGCACCACGATAACGCCCCTGCTCACGCATCGTTGCTTGTGCGCGACTTTTTGGCCAAAACAAAACACTAATGATGCCGCAGCCACCGTATTCCCCAGATCTGGCCCCCTGTGACTTTTTCTTGTTCCCTAAACTGAAGAGGCCCATGAAAGGACGACGTTACGCTTCTCTTGACGAGATAAAGACGGCATCGAAGGAGGAGCTGAACAAGATACAAAAAAATTATTTTTTGAAGTGCTTCGAAGATTGGAAAAACCGTTGGCACAAGTGTATAATATCTCATGGGGATTACTTTGAAGGGGACAAAATAGATATTCATGAATAAATAAATAATTTTTGAAAAAGCACAAAATTCGCGATACTTTTTGAACACACCTCGTACATATCTTCTTCTACTACAGCTTTATTTTTCTACATTTTCCGGCATATTTTTACCCGCTTACGTTCTTTTTTTCTTACGCAGCTTTTTATTCTTTGCCATTTTTAATAGGTCTGAGCGGTGCTTTTTCATTCTTTTAACAGCTGTTTACGGTATCTTTAATGTTATTTAAGTACCTATCATGCTTTATTATTAAGCGGAATTAATATAGTTTATTTATTAACATATTTGCTAAAACTTAACAAAAGCTATTCGGAATTTTACTGATTGATAAAAATACACACGGCCGTGAGAGAAAATATAGTATACTAAGAAGCTTTTCACACGATTTGTTTTTGTCATGAACAAGATGGCGCAAAAGTAATCCTCCTATCAGAAAATGCTATAAATTTTGCGATTGGCCCCTAAAGTCAGTTCTGTTTTGACATTTGTGTAGTAAACACATGCGAAATACACGTTAATAAACAATGTTACGCTACACTGCTCCAGAACGCGGAATATTGCTGACTATTTATTTCGGTCGGTGAAAAACGGTTACTGCGCAAAAGTAATCCTCCAATCAGAAAATGCTATAAATTTTGCGATTGGCCCTAAAGTCAGTTCTGTTTTGACATTTGTGTAGTAAACACATGCGAAATACACGTTAATAAACAATGTTACGCTACACTGCTCCAGAACGCGGAATATTGCTGACTATTTATTTAACCAATAATCGGTCGGGGCCAAACGGTTACTGTGAATGGTGAGCGCTACAGAGCAATGATCAACGAGTTCTTTTTGCCGCAACTTGATGAATTGGGATTGGAAAACATGTGGTTCCAACAAGACGGTGCAACAGCACACACTGCACGTGCCACAACCGATATGCTGAACATCGGAAGCTTACTTTTGCGCCACCTTGTATAAATGTCACATTTCACGTATGAAAACCCCTGCGGGTTAGGGGTTTAGAATATGTCCCAGGAAGGCATACCGGTCGTAGGAGGCGACTAATATGCACCAAGGTAATGACATGCAACTCGAAGGTTGATCTACGGATATGATGCCTCTCACCTCTCATTACCCATCTCTCCTTCCTTACGGAAGGTGGGGTGACATGACCTAGAAGATTTCACTGGTCATACCAAATCGCTACCACAACGAGTACCGGAGCGTACCGGATTCATATCCGGCCAAGGACTGTCGGACAACAATCTTTAAACATTTCATCTTATAAATAAAATGGAATGTGTGTCTGCGTGTCTGTGTGTATGTGTGCCTGTGTGTCCTTTATAAGCGTCCAAAGTACTCAACCGATCTTCAGAAAATTTTCACAGTATATTCTTTGGTTACAGCATAGGCTATATTTGATTTTGGAGTAATGGGCGGTGCCACGCCCGCAGGCCATATCAAACTTCAATTCGTCATAACTCTAAATGTATTTGGTCTAAAGATATTTGGATATATGTGGCAGTTGGTCAAGATTTACATAATTTTGGAAAGTGGGCCGTACCACGCCCACATTTTTGTGTCTTGTTTGTGCCCCATTAATGTCCAAAGTTTTTTGTCGATATCTCTGAAACTCTCACGGTAGGTTCAGGGTGCGTCGGGCATGACACAGGCTGTATATATAGTTTTTGGAAAAACCCCCTGGCCATATAAAGTTGCAATTTCGTCTAGCTACAAATTTATTTAGTTCAAGTTAATAATGTTTTATATATAGATATGTGTTCTCTATATCAAAAAATAATAGTTTCCTTTAGTAGACAAAATTTCGGGGGAGGTATCAAAAGACGCGTTTAAACCTCGGTAACAATAATCCGAAAACGGAAATTCGATTACATATTTCTGTTAAGAGATAATTACAATTAAAGTGAAAAATTTTCTGTCATTTTCATATGGTTGTTGTAGACAGAGATATAGGGTGTACCGAAAAGTGCAGAAGTGTGTTCTGCGCAGAAATACTGTGGACCGCGTAGCCGGTGTTGGACCGGCTAAGGGTTTTTTTTTATCCGCGGCCGAAGGCCGCCTACGCAAATAAATGTTCTGCACATAAATGCCTTGGATAACGCCCCTTATTTGGGATCGGACCTGGGTTTTTTGCGAACAACTTTTCACTGAAACAAAAAATCGAAAATCCGATTCGGATTGTTGATACCGAAGTCAAAACACCTCTCCCGACATTTTTGGACGTGTTTTAGCAGTTGTGTCCTGAAGGAAATAATTCCCTAAAAAATCCCTGGAAAAAGTAATCGGTACCAAGGCCAAAAGCGGTACCAAGCCAATTTTGTTTTATTCAATGGAATTAACGGATATTATACATGTACATCATCTGGCGAAATAAATTTAAATAAAATTTCCCTATCCAAAAATATATTCACGAATACACGCACGTATAAAAATATATATTTCAGCAACAAAAAATAAATACAAAGTGCATTCGAGATTCCATGTTGTACCCATAGCAGGAAAAATATGCAACCTCCGCTAAATACATAAGAATGTATGTATTTTCAATACACCTAAGTGAAGAGTTCACTGCCAATAAACCTCCGTGTACTGGATTTTTATATATGAACATTTAAAATAAACAATTTTCCAGTGGAGTCTTTGTAAACATCTGCCAATATGCATTGTACACATTTTGAGTTTGTTAAGTTTAAAATACTGAAAATCTCCCAAACGTTTTAAAATGTTTAATTTTATTAAGCAAGTGAAACTTACCTCTAGGGCTTTCTCCTGTGACTTGATCAGTCTGTATTCTGTGTAACGCCTTATATATTCAAATAAATTTTTGCAATTTACTCGAGTTTCACGCCCTCCAGGTATCAGTTCGACATTTCCTCCTCCCTCTTCTTTCATAAGATCAATGCTAAACGTATATATATTTAGGACAAAAAAAAATTTTTTTTTTTTTGATTTTAAGATAATTTGTATTAACTTACACGAAGAAAAGTTCCATCCCTTGAATCATGCTATCTCCTTCTTTAGATTGAGCACTCTGTACAAGTTGTCGAAAAGATTCATATATGACTGCGTCGAAAAATGCTAGATCGTGGAATTTAATTTTTCTTCCAAGTATGAACTTCAGAACGTGACGTTGCAAAAAAAGCGGAAGTAATTCGTTTTGTAGAAGACATAGTCCAATAAGCCTAAAAAACAAGTGCTTATGATTAAAAAACATTAAAAAAAGGCGAAGTAAATTGTTGCATTCTTCGCCGTTTCCTTCTGTCCAATATATTCGAAATCTAAAACAATTTAAACACATGCTTGATGGTTTAACGAATTCTATATGCCAAACTACACAGCACATGGTTGTCGATCGTGTTATAACGATTGATCATCGACGGAGGAGTGAAGGTTTGAATCCCACTTTCGGGTAGAGCTACGAATTCGTCCTCAAAAACTTCCCATCATGTCTAGTTCCCGACAAAAAGGGTTGTAAAACCCCAAAATTGGTATTATTTGAATGCCCCTGTGATTTGAGTGCACATTCATAGTTCGATTGTCAGCCATTTATAGGGTAATGTTCAGCAAATATCAAATCCTTAATAAATCATCTGGCTTTATTGTTTTTGCATTAAAATTACAGGGAAGTGCAACTAGGTTCTGAAATAATAAGAATCTTATAACTTTAAACGAGCGATTCGTTTATATTTGTATGTTTGTATATTTGTATATCCAGACTATCTCGAAAACCGTTCAACCGATTTGGATGAAATTCAGTATGTACATAGGGAAGCATATTCTAAGAATTCCTATCCACTCATCCAAGGGGCCGTTAGGGTGCAATTTCCAGTAAGGCCAACATTTGCCATGACTGCGCATAAAGCTCAACGAAAACTTCTAAGTTTGTCAGAGTGAAGCTAAATTCATCGATGTTCATGCATGGTATGTTATATGTGGCGTTTTCAAGAGATAAACGACCAAATACGTTAAAGGCAATGCTTCCGAAAGAAAGAGACGTACTCGGAACATGGTATGGAAGGAAGTGTTGGCTTGGATTGCATATGCATTAAATATCAAAATTGTACGGATAATTCTATCTTGAAAAAGAAAGTAGAAATCAAGGAATATTGACCGATATATAAAGCACTAACCGACAAATATACCTATGTGACCCTATTCTTTCTCGATTATTTGATAAAATCGACAGCCTCTAACCATACAATTTAGCAAGAAATCTTGTAGACTTGTGAAAAATATGGGGCAAACTTTTTTGAGCAGCCACCATGGAGTAATTATGTGTATTTAAACTTTGTTACCAATAAAAAATAATATTAAAATCTTGCTATTATCAAAATATGTTTTTAAAATCTCTTTTTGAAAAGTTCCACTGCTGGTAAGTAAATTATCAGAATACCTTTACCGATGAGTATCTGAAGAAACTAAATTGTATGGCAACCTATGAAAATGCTGAGCAAAGCTCGGTTCTAAGTGTTAAAGTGAGATATTTCGCGAAAACGAACGTGCGCGATTTCACTAAAAACGTAGTTAGCTATTCTGAATGTTTGCGGACAAGACACTTTTCGTGCCCATTATTAAGCCTAATTATTCCAGCAGAACGTTGTGTCTAACTCAAAGATTTTTACAGCGTTATGAATTGAAAATGAGATTTTGTTCAAAAATCACAGACCATAAAGTGCTCAAGTTATGATAACTGGCATCCAAATGCCAGGCCATATTTTTTCTCTCAACGGAATAACTTATAAAGTAATATTTTGCATATGTGTATTTTTTCCTATATGAAAACTTGCTCTGTAACAATTTTATTTGCATGGTTTTTTCACCGATTTTATAAATATATATTTTAAAAATTGTAAAGAAATAAAAAATGTCTTTTTTGAAAAGTTTTTGGAAGAATGCCGCCATTTGAATTATCAAAAGCGGTTCAGTATATCGGAAGTTTTGAACTTTGATATAAAAAGGACATACAGTTTCAACTGACCGTTAAACAGGATAAAGATTTTTTTTTCCAAAAATCAAAGCATTTGTTTGTATTTTATTACCCAGCTACAACGTTCCTTAGAAAAATGAAGCTTTTTTTATGTTTTATGTCTGCTATTATTCTGTTTTTCCTAGTTAGAGCAGTAGCCGACACATTCTTTTTTAGCCCAGGTATTTTTATCGCACTATTTATTTCTGTAATGCTATCCGTATCTTCTTTTAGAAAATTGGTATAGTCGTCGTGATATTATGTCAGCTGGATATTTTTTGATTTAACGTGGCACCAATTCGTCTGCTTTGTTTTACTTTGAGTCTTTTACAAATCTAAGCCATGATAATACTATTTCTGAGTCGTTGTAGTACCTTATAAAATTCCTTTTTTCTTGTAAGCTTTTACTTACTTTTTAATTAACGCCACTAGCAAAACTGCTAGACGGGTAATCGAAATAGTTTTGATTGGTACCACCCTAGATTCCGGACTAACTAAACTTATTCGCTATTGATTTTCTACGCTAATTGATTTTACACATACTACCACACCATACATAAGCTTTCTCAGATGCCATTATTGATCAGAAATAAATTTTCACAATTAGAAATTCTTACCCAGCTACTACATTGTTGCACAATATCTCTGAACTCAACAAGAGCATTATGGCCTTTATTAAAAATAACGGACTAAAACTTTATGAAATAAATAATTGATAAGCATATTATTTACTTTTATTTCGGAAAAAAGTTCTATACACCTGTTATTTTGGCCAGCCTAGTTTTGTTATTTAAATAAAATTTGCGGGGCACGCAAGCACTACATAACTAAACATTATATATATCGTACATTCAAGACATTGGTTAGTTTATTAAGAAACTAAAAGCACTTTCCGCCTTATTTCATTCTTGATTTCTTTCTTCTTTCTCCTTTTCTTCACTTTGACATTTGCTCAATGTTTGGCATGTGTAAATTCTTTCTGAGAACGCGCAACTACCGCAAGCAAAGTATTGAAACTAACTCTGGTAACTGGTAAATCCACCATCGACCAGATATTTACAATACGCCAAATCTTGGAAAAAACCCGTGAGAAAAGAATTGACACACATCACCTCTTTTTTTTTACAGCCGCTTTCGCTAGCACGATAACGAGCTGCCTATATAGTGTTATGTCTGGCTAGTAGCAACTCTGCCGCCAGTAGTCACCGAAACACAGTACACACCAACACTAACAGAGTAATACCACATTTACACTGCATCGCATTTGGAAAATTTAAATGAGTAATTTCAAACCCATTTACATTAGTTCGTTTGCATTTTGTTTGACATTTTCCTTTAGGCGAAACTTCAAACGCCTTCTCCCAAACGGTACCGTTCATCCCAAGGATGCAGCGGACCGCATACTTTATCAGGCTGTGCTAGATGAGTACCGGGTGTACTTAAATACCACAGAGAGAATTTCCGCTGGTAAAAGGAACAGGTCTCTTGAAAAGGCCACCATCACCTTTAAGAGGAGAAAAATTGTGGGGGCAAAATCTTTTGCGGAAACGGTCAGGACTCACCTTCAGGTTGCTCTTGTCGATGCGACCACCAAAAGCGGCAGGCCCGTCTTGGAGAAGTGGGGGGAGATCGGGGCAAGATTGTCCGAAATGGTCATCCAGTTCGTGATGGCTAAACCAAGAGGTGATCTCCCCTCCTTCGAGTCGGCGGAGGCTGCACGCAGTCACAGGATGGCTAAATGCGAGGACAAGCAGTCAAAGGACTTCTTGGAGAAGGTCCTGCTGGACCTAGGCGATGTTGACGATGGCTTAAAGATTAATTTCATCCAAGCCGCCGACATCCCGAAAAGACCGAGAGGGCGGATTTGGATCCCAAGAATGATGATTGACAGCGCGACACTGTTGAAGTATCTGCAGGTTCACAACCGCTAGGTGCCTATGGATGACTGGGTGGTCATCAAGGCAGAACCGTTTTAGTGGAACAGCTTTTTTCTCATAAATGAGGGCAGTATTGCTTCGCTGGAAAAATCGGATTTCACCTTAAAATTCGGTGTGCGGCGCCAAGGTGAAAATCCTGCGGTTCCCTCATGAGGAAGATGAGGAACCGGATGTGGTTGACGACACAAACAGGCACCTGGAGGACCTGCAACTCGACCCCATAGGAGTTATGGGTCTTAGGGTTGTCCAGATAAACCTCCAGCACTTGCGGCTGGCCTCGAATACCTAGCCGTCTTTCTAGTGGAGGAAGACCTGGACATCGCCCTTGTTCCGGAGCCCTTGGTGTGGAACACCGATATAAAGGGCCTCTCTATAAAGAGCTTCACTGCGTTTTACAAGCGCGAGGATAGTAAGCCTAGGACATGCGTTTTGTATAATCTAACTACAATGATTTTCTTGTTTCCTCTCACAGTTGTGCAGATTTGACTATGATTTCGTTGGAGGCAGCTGACGGGGTCAGCATGGCGATTGCCTCTTCCTATATGCTGCACAACAAGGAGGCTCCACCGGAGGAGGTCCGTAGGTTGATGCAAGAAGAAAAATCGAAAAATATATTTATTGATTGCCCCGCCAACTACAGGCACTCCCTATGGGAGGGTACGGAAATCAACATCAGGGTTGAGTCACTTTTCGATTTTATTATTAGTACTGAGTTAGTAGTTTGTTTTCCTTAGCACTGACACCTTTTGTGGGTGGGAGGAGGTGCTGGACGTTACGCTACTAAGTGGAAACAGCCATATTCGGGTAGATAATTGAAGGGTATCAGATATGTCAATTCCTAAAAGATCAATATTGCTGGTAGAAACGTCTTGAAGCTGTTCACAATTAATAACTACCTCGACCCCTTAACATTGGCCCAATATATCTCCTTTGGAAAGGTTGACTGTTGATTTGAACTCATTAAGTACTCCTACCGGTATACGTCCATCTTGTTTTGTCATAGCCAGAGTTTTTTCAACTAGTATGTTCGTCTCTGATTTGTTTGCTGCCTCGACAACCCACAATTTGTTTGTCTCATAATCTCCGTCGATCTTTGTCTTCGGTGGAGTTTTTCGGCTCTCCTCCACGAGTACTTGCTTACTGAGGTAGTTCTTTTCGTAACCAAAATTTAGTCCTTTTCTGATCACAGGTTGATCGTCGGGTAGTGAGAAATAAGTAATCTAGGAAACCTTTGCTGGAAATTTTTTCAGTGGAGGCCCTGGATGCCAACAGTGGTAAGCTGGAGAAGGTCATGGGGTCAGCTATACGGGTAGCTTGTCCAACTAGTTTTAGCAAAGTCTGGCAGATTTTACAACCTGAGCCGTTCCACTGGCAACTGGCTGCCATACAAGAATAGCCTCAGGTGTTACGAAAAAGCAATTCGGAAATTAAAAGAAGGATTCTGGAAAGACTTTTGCTAGTCTGTCGAATCAGTAAAAGTAACTTCGAGAATTGATAAAATTCTCCCAAAAGAAAGTTTGCTCGTCGTTTGTACGGAAAGACGACGGATCATGGACAGGCACCTTTTGCAGAAACCGTGGATCTGCTTGTAAAAACACATTTCCCAGGATGTGGGCCTAACCAAACCTAACCCTCCCTTCAGCTAAAAAACCAGCTTATAACAACTTAAAAGATTGATTGGGCAATCAATAGTTTCTCAACCTATAAATCCGCGGGGCCCGACGAAATTTTCCCAGCTATGCTACAAAATACCAGCTTGTTGGTAATACCTTGGCTGGTATATATCTTCAGGGTATGTATTCGGCGAAATCATGTACCAATAGATTGGAGAAAGTCGAGAGTGGTTTCCATCCCAAAGGTGAGTAAGAGAGGTCATGAAAAGCCCAAGGACTTCCGACCCAATAGTCTTTCGTCGTTCATTTTAAAGACCTTCGAAAGACTTCTGAATGTTCATATTCCTAAGAAATTGGATAATTCAGGGCTGTCAACAGCTCAGCGGCTCAGGACCGCTCAATGGAGATAGCTCTACATGAAGTGGTGCAGAAGGTGGAAGCATCCCTTGAGAGTAAACAGTTCACTCTGGCTGCATTCCTGGACATTGAGGACGCCTTCAACAATGTTAGACTGGAGGCGATAGAAGACCCCCTCTCTGTCCTTGGTATCGAGGACTCTGTAGTAAATTGGATAGGGAGATCACTGCGGTCAAGGGTTATAAGCGTCAAGGTGGGAGCAAGTGAGATCACAGCACACCCCTTTAGAGGGACTCCTCGATGTGATGTTCTGTCTCCACTGCTCTGGCTTTGTGTTATAGACATCATACTTCGTAAACTCAATAGGAATGGAGTTAAAGTTGTTCCGTACGCGGACGACGTAGGGATCAATTCCTCAAAGGCGGAGCTAGTGCTGTTCACCAATAGGACGAAAATGCCAAGTTTCAATCTACCTTCTCTTAATGGTCAAGAGCTGCATCTTTTCGATAGCCCTATCTTATCTAGGCGTCCTTTTGACACCTAAGTTGAGCTTAGACACAGCGTCAAACGGGCATACGGAGCTATGCACACCTGTAAAAAAAATGTTAGGCAGACGGTGCGGCTTAAGGCCAGAAACCACAGCATGGATATACAAAGCAGTTATTCGACCGATCTTAGCCTACGGGGCAATAGTGTGGTGGAAGGCAGTCGAGGTGAACTATATTAGCGGAATGCGAAGCCAAGTTCAGTGGGCTGCCTGTGGCGCACTCACCAGGCCGTTTCGACCATGCCCCACAGAGGCTCTGAACGTGATATGCAACATTCCACCGATCGATCTCTTTATCAAGGAAACAGCATCCAAGGGTGCACTTAGGCTTCGAGAGTTGGGACTCTGAAAAGAGCGCACATACGGCCACAGCCGTATTCTGCTTAATATTAATGACTCCTATATCAAAACCAAAACGGACTACATCTGTCCCAGGACAGTTTTTGGCACAAACTTTAATGTTATATTCCCTTCCAGAAAGGACTGAAAGGAAGTGGGAATCACTAAGATATTCGACATTGCAGTTTTCACTGACGGATCCAAAATGGCGAGTGTATTTCAATCAGAAATCTACGGAGGCATGCTGGGTATTACTGTGTGAGGAAATCACCAATAATCCGATAGCAACTTTCTCCGACAGCCAAGCGGCTCTTCGGGCTCTGGGGTCAGCAACAATTACATCGAGCCTGGTTGGTAAGTGCAGGGAGTGGACCATGAACCTGGCAAGTCGACATATCGTTTCTCTAATATGGGTGCCGAGGCATCGCAAAATACACGGCGTCGAGTGGTCACCCACTCAGCTACGGCGCACGCATCAATAGTGTGAGAAAAGGTTATAAAGGGTGTTTTTTTTAGGGGTATAGAACTTCGAATTGAAATAAAACACAATAAAATCGTTTTAAGGTCCATCAATTTGGCTTTATTGGAAGGATAATTTTATGCCATTAATGTTTAAATATGATTTCGGGCATGTGGCCGCCGCGGCTGGCTCGAATAAAGCCAATTCTACAGGTCCAATTTTCAACCACTTTTTCGAGCATATGGGGCCGTATGTCGGCAATAACGCCACGAATGTTGGCTTCCAATTCCCCTAACGTTTCTGGTTTGTTGGTGTAGACGAGCGACTTCACATATCCCCAAAGAAAATAATCCAATGGTGTCAAATCACACGACCTTGGTGGCCAATTCACAGGTCCATTCCGCGAAATTATGCGCTCATCGAATGTTTCCTTCAATAAATCGATTGTGACGTGCGCTGTGTGGCATGTAGCGCCGTCTTGTTGGAACCACAACTCACCCACATTCATGCCATCAAATTCGGGAACAAAATAGTCGGTTATCATGGCTCTATACCGGTCTCCATTAACGGTAGCTGCCTCTCCAGCATTATTGCGGAAGAAGTATGGCCCAATGACTCCACCAGCCCATAGAGCACACCAAACAGTCAGTTTTTGTGGATGTAATGGCGTTTCAAGGGTCTCATGTGGATTCTCTTCACTCCAAATGCGGCAATTTTGCTTGTTGACGTAGCCATTCAACCAAAAATGAGCCTCATCACTGAACAAAATTTTGCGATGAAAATCAGCATCGAAATCAATCTCATTTTCGGCCCATACACCAAAATCACGACGCATTGCATGGTCTCGCGGCTTTAATTCTTGCACAAGCTGGATCTTGTAAGGTCGCAAGCCAAGATCTTTGCGCAAAATCTTCCATAAAGTTGATGGACAAAGCTCCAATTGCTGTGCACGGTGGCGAATCGATTCATTCGGGTCCTCTTCAACACTTTGCTCTACAGCGGCAATTGTTTCTTCGGTGCGCACTGTTCGACGCCTCTGCGGATGCGTATTATCACATAGAGTAAACGTAGTGCGAAAACGATCCATGGTTAACCGAATTAATTGCTCTGATGGACGATTATGTCGACCATAAAATGGACGGAGCTCACGGTAAACTTCGCGAACTGAACCATTATTTTCGAAATAAATTTGCACGATTTGCAAGCGTTGTTCTTTTGTCAACCTGTTCATGATGAAATGGCAAACCAAACTGAACATAAATGACATTAGAGTTGCCAGATTTGACCACAAAATGCCAGTTTTATCTCTATTCGAAAAACAAACCTGTAAAAAAACACCCTGTATATGTATACATTATGATAGAATGGTTTAAAATTTAGGCGCAAATTATTAGCCATGCAGAAACGACCCGCAATGGTGTGGCGGTAGTGTTGCTGGACTATCACACCGAAGGTCCAAGGTTTGAGTCCTGGGAAAGGTAACATCAAAATTGGTTTAGAAAAGTTGATCAAAATGGGGGTCGACCGTAATTAGTCATTTGACAAAAAGTCTCCGAGTGTAGTTCTACAATGGAAGGCTTCTCTAAATATTTTTTTTTTAATTCTAGACCAACTACATCCAAACTGCAGAATTTGGAACTAGTTCAGAACTAGAGCAATATTAGCAATAAACGAACTACATCCCAACTGTAGAATTTTAAACTAGTACGGAACTGTCGAAAGGGTAATGTAGCGGGGGACAATTTCCACCGCCTAGGACATCGCCATGTTAAATTCGCCAGTTGATTACAACTGAAAGAGATTGAAGGCGAACTACTTGTGGTTCGAAACGCACTCGATGCGCACCAGTTCAGAACTAGAAACTTTCTCCAGAGGGTTCTTTAATAATGTATACATATGTAACCTTTTCTCACACAATTGATGCGTGCGCTGTAGCTGAGTGGGTAGAGCACTCGACTCTGATGTGGGACGTGTCGGTTCGAATCCTACCAGATGACACATTTTTTTTTTTTATTTATGATATAAAATTTGAACCTGTATTTAAAGAACGTAATAAACAAAACATTTTTCCAAATAAGAATCTAAATTTTATTAAATTTTAATGATTACACAACTGCCGGTTTCGAGCTAGTGAAAGTCTAGTTACTATATCACTAGTTCTTATTAGCCATTTTATCTCTAGTTCTGAACCATAAATTATTCTCACTAGTTACTGACTTCCCCACAGGGAAGTACTCAACCGATGTTTATGAAATTTTCACAGTATATTCTTGAGATCACTGGTTAAAGCATAGGTTATATATAGTTTTGAAAAAGTGGGCTGTGTCACGCTCCCAGGCTATATAAAATTTAAATTCGTCATAACTCTGAACTTATTTGGTCTAAATCAATGATATTTGGATATATGTGTCCTTTAGTCAAAATTTACATAATTTTGGAAAAGTGAGCATTGCCACGCCCACATTTTTTGCGTTTGTTTGTTATTCATTCATGTACAAAGTTTATTGTTGGTCTCAATTAATCTTTCACAGTGGCTTCAGGGGTTCGCTGGGGACGACACAGGCCATATATAGGTTTTGGAAAAGCCCCCCGGCAAGTAGCAATTCGGCACAGCTAGGAATTTATTTGGTTCAAGCTAATGATATTTTATGTATAGATATGTGCTATATACATCAAAAAAACGTTGAAAACAGAAAGCGGTACATGATCAAATACAAATTTATTCGATATATCTTCGGAACTATGGACATATCAGTACCCGCAGAGGAAATGGGAGAAGAAGGGAAGTAGGAATATAAATTTGAAATAGAGAGGTGATGTTAGAGGAAAATGAAGAGGATAAAGAAGAGTAACGGTATATGGGGGTGGTTGAAAGCAAAAGTAGAAATAAAAAGGAAGATACGAGTATAAGGATACCTCTAGAAGAAACGGCAAGTGGGGAGGGAAATAGTGCAATTTAATAAATGTAGGCTAGTCGAATTTTAGGCAGAACAACGTCTGCCGGGTCTGCTACTGGTCCAATAAATCCTTTTCACATTATTACTCTTAACTCTAAATTCCAGCAGCTTTACAATAGTAAATCTAATTTAAGTAAAATGGGAAAATGAATACATTCGCACTTTGAAGCTATTATACTAAATATAAATTGAACTGTCTAAGTCTATAAGAATCAAATGAATAAGAAAAGAAAAAAATAAAATGAGGGATTTCCACACTTTGAAATCGAATTTTAAGTTATAATTACTTGGCAGTAGCTAGTCCTTAAAAAAATTATTACTAATAAAATTCCTTTTTACTACGTGGAGTAAAACATAGAATTAAGTATATTCAAAATAAATTTAGCCCCTCAGCATCTGCCTCTGCGCAACCGCGCACATCTACGATGTCTTTATGATTGACTCTCCAATAATAAAAATCGGCGATGGATATGGTTGGTTCATCAATGGGCAATTTAAACTGATTCACACTATCAGTCTGGTTAGCTACGACAAGGTTGAGGGCCGACTCAAAAACGCAATTACCGATTTCAATATAACTGATCCCGCATTCCATATACTTGACTACCAACTGTGAAAAGTTGCAAGGAACCTTCACGATTTAAAAGGAAAAAAATACTAGGAGACAAAGGCGTTTTATAAGATCATCACGGATTGGGATGAAGTGCTCCAAAGGCAGAACGATCTGATGAATAACGATAAACAGCAATTTTTGCAGGCAAAAATATCATTACATTTGGTATCATTACAACCAAAAATGACTTGCAAAGCCGCAGGAAGCTGGAACAAACTTCCCAGAAGATCCAAAACAAAATCATGACTTAAGAAGGACATTTATGAACTGGTTTGCGCTTGCCAAATGCAAAGGCAGGCGTAGTTAATAATAATCTACTAAGCAAGGAATAAAAAAACTGACTTATTAGCGAGATTTAAGTCCTTCCTTACAGTAATGTAGTGGAAGCCATCGAATACAGCAAACCATCGATCTACAACATTGGCTCCCGTTTACTTTACGTCTTGTCCTTGCCTAAGGTAACGGAAGCGAGGTACAATCACCTGATTGTTCCCCCCATTATCCAGAGCTGTCATCGTGTAGACATAAAATATTCAGCCGTCTTATCTAACAAACACCAAACATATGGTATCAAAGATCACTGCTTAAAACTAACGTCCGCAATGGTCTGCGAAGAAAGCCATCTTATCCTACCAAAAGAGGAAGATTTCTTTCCGCGACTACTCAAAGGAGGTGCTGCCAGCTGTCCATACCTGACCTGTAATGGATCTATGGTCGAAAAAATTAAGGTCTGCTCCCGTATTACACCGCACATCCGCTTTGAACATAATAACGTCGCAGATAAACTATGGTATGAATCAATCCCTCCAAAACAAAGGACGGTGTTCGTGGCAGTTGATCTTTCCAAAGCTTTCGGCACGGTCTCATGGTTGACACTCCTAAGATACCTGGAAAAAAAACCTCTCCCTGCCGGCCTAAAAAGGTGGGCCGCTAAATACCTCAACGGTTGGCAGGCGTCAGTCAAACTTAGGAACAAGAAATCTAGACCACGAAGAATCAAATAAGGGGTGCCGCAGGATGGTGTCCTATCCCCCTTTCGTTTAATTTATATATTTCATATTCATATTCATATTATATTATTATTCATATTTATTGTTCTTCATATTAAATTCCAAAAGTATTACACTTAACCCGCGAAGCCATGGGCTTGTCTGCGGGTACATATTTTTACAATAGGTTTCACAAAACTATTTAATATTTGATAGAAGATTTTATTATCTTTAAAACTAGTAGTCTAGTGCAATGATCGGACATTTTTTACAGTAAGCTTTGTATATGGTTTTTGATTCGGTTTTTCCTATGGGGTCCCTTTGGCAGATTAAGCAAATTGACAGGTAGTTCATTGAGGAAAGTTGGTACTAAAACAGTTAGAGTATTTTTTGAGTAGTTAATGAGGAACTTGGGTATTCGCAGTCTGTTCTGCTTTTGCATTCTTGTTCCGAGAATATGGTCAATTGGTGTTTGGAATTTCTTTTCATCGTAAAACTCGTTAAGGATAGTAATCTTACAAATTGATTTGACATCAAGTATTCCTAACTCCTTGTTCAGTTGCGCATATATACATTTTTCTTCTTCGCCAAGATTTTCAAAATGTAACTCTGACTCGATTGTATTTTGTTGCAACTAGCGGGAGTACCCCACGCAGTAATACCATATCTGATGTACGAGTATGACTCGGACAAAGCCATGTATGCCTGTAGCAGAACTGCATAGTTGCTGCAATAACTCAGGTGTTTTAAGAAATACGAAGTTTTTCGGAGCTTATTTCGCAATTGTGAAACGTGCTCGTTCCATTTAAAATGATCATCAATGACAATCCCCAAGTATTTGTATGACCGAACGACTTCGATGGTAGTATGACACGAAGAAGATGTTTGGGTTTTGTGTAAACAATCATAGCTATGGTACTTTAAATTTATATCTGAGGTTTGCAAATGAGGTGGTCTAATATGCATTACTTTAGTTTTAACCTGGTTAATTAATAGTCCTTTGTCATGAGACCACTCACTTAGCAACGATGTCAAGTTTTTCTTGCATTCAACTTGTTGCAGCTTTTATGTCCTTGTGTGACACTACAATAGTAGTATCGTCCGCATATGCAAAGACGTCGCAGTCTTTTAGGGCTTTTATCAAATTATTCGCATATATTAGGTATAAAATTGGTTCTAATTTTGAACCTTGAGGAACTCCATACGAAACTGAGATATCGTCGCTATACTGATTAGCGATTTTTACCCTAAAGATTCTTAGCTCCAAATAGCTTTTGAACCACTCCAGGCAGTTTCCTCTTATACCTGAACATTCTAAGGCTTCCAGTAACTTCGAATGCGTCAGGGTATCAAACGCTTTGGTAAAATCAATAAATATGGCGAGGTTTTGAACATTTTTTCCAAGATTTTCATTTATTTTGTTAGCAAAATTACCCAGGAGTTGGTTAATGTTCTTTTGTTTGTGGAATCCATATTGACTTTGTTCGATTATTTTATACTTTTCTATAAACGTTGTCAGTCTTGTGACGACAACTTCCTCTAATATTTTTTCAATAACAGGTAATATTGCTATGGGACGATAATTTTTTGGTTCAGATTTCGGTCCTGACTTATATATAGGTCTTATTACCGAGATTTTTAGCGCGTTGGGTGCGGTGGCATATTTTACGCTGAGGTTAATGAGTTTGGTTATCACGGAGGTTAATGCAGTTGCATTTTGCTTGAGATCTTTGGGCCTGATACCGTCGAATCCAGCACTTTTACGGTCATAGAGTCTATTAATAATCAAGTAAATCTCCTCTTCGCTAACCTCGTCGACATAAATCGAATTTGGTATCTTACAGTTTTTTGTATTAATTGTCTTGATATCACATGTGTGAATTGCATTTTTTACCTCATCATCGAATGATTTTGCAAAAGTATCGCAGATGTTTCTAACGCCAATATTTTTGAAATTCATAATAATGGAGTCATCTAAGGAAGTGCGTTTTTCCCCTATTATTTCATTAAGGATCTGCCAGGTTTTTTTTGATATCGTGTTTGCATTCAGAAAATTTATTTTGATAATAAGCATTTCTTGTTTTATGGGCCTGTTTATTGACATAGTTCCTAAAGCTTTTATACTGTTTTTCTGCCAGCTTATCATTAGGACTGGCTTTCCATTTGCGGTATAGTTTATCTCGTTTATCGCATTGTGATTTTAAATCGTTCGTCATCCAATCACTCGTTTTTCTTCTCTTTTTGTCTTCAATTTTAAGATTTAAGTTTTCATAGATTTTTTTAAACTTAGAATGCACATTTTCATATAAATCATCTACATTATTTAATGAAAGGGAGTCATTCCAATTTTCGGTGCATATCTGTTCACTTATTTTTTTAGCATCAAAAACATTTGAGTAAGGGAAAGTGCTCTTTACGCTGGTTTTATGATTATTTTCAGATAGCCCAAGTACCAATGAAAAGTGGTCTGTAATATTGCACTCTACTGTAGCAGATACTATATCGGCACTTTTACATTTTATAAATATGTGATCTATGCAGGGGCTTGTCCCTCTCTTAATGTCTACTCTTGTACAGTCTGATATTACTCTTTGCATGCCGTATGACGATAACATATCTAAGTACAGAGTTACAAAATCACTATCTACGCTAAGTATATTAATATTAATGTCTCCTATTATAATTTCGGACTCTTCTTTGCTCGAGTTTCTTAGAACACTCTCAAGTTCACTTACGAATGTACGTGTATTACTATGTGGGGGCCGATAAATAGCATGTAGCGTGCATGCAAAATTGTTGTTGTTATTTTTTAATATTTTAATTTGGAGTATTTCAAAGGAGATAGCATTAATAATATTGCACTCATATGACAAATTTTCTCTCACGTACATTGCAATTCTGCCTCCCCGTCGTTCGTCTCGATTCAAGTACTCAGCATTAAAACCTTTTATGCAAAATAAGTTTTGCTCTTCTGTTTTTATATTCGTTTCAACTAAGATGAGAACGTCTACACTGTCGATCAATTCAGTTACCTCTGCTGGGAACGCATAGAAGTTTTTCCTTAGAGATCTAATACAAGGTGGCGCAAAAGTAAGCTTCCGATGTTCAGCATATCGGTTGTGGCACGTGCAGTGTGTGCAGTTGCACCGTCTTGTTGGAACCACATGTTTTCCAATCCCAATTCATGAAGTTGCGGCAAAAAGAACTCGTTGATCATTGCTCTGTAGCGCTCACAACTCACAGTAACTGTTTGGCCCCGACCGATTATTGGTCAAATAAATAGTCAGCAATATTCCGCGTTCTGGAGCAGTGTAGCGTAACATTGTTTATTAACGTGTATTTCGCAGGTGTTTACTACACAAATGTCAAAACAGAAGTGACTTTAGGGGCCAATCGCAAAATTTATAGCATTTTCTGATAGGAGGCGTACTTTTGCGCAGTAACCGGTTTTCACCGACCGATTATTGGTCAAATAAATAGTCAGCAATATTCCGCGTTCTGGAGCAGTGTAGCGTAACATTGTTTATTAACGTGTATTTCGCATGTGTTTACTACACAAATGTCAAAACAGAACTGACTTTAGGGGCCAATCGCAAAATTTATAGCATTTTCTGATAGGAGGATTGCTTTTGCGCCACCCTGTATTTAAATATATGCACCGAAGTGAATGTTTTTTAAAGCTTATTGTATTAATTTCATGAAAGCTAGAGCATCTGGTTTCAGTGATGCTGTTCATAGTTATAAATTAGGATTAAGAGTGGAGTTATAATGTTACTTTTACATGAAATGCAAAAGGAAAATTGAAAAGCTTAAAATAAGAAATAAATTTAAAAAAAATAGAATATAAAGCGTAAGATAGCGAATGAATTAATTAATTAAATCTATATCGGTTTCCTTGCAAATGTGAATAAATTTGTTGTTCTCCTCTTTCCTTGCCATGATTTTACCCTCCTTTTCCCGAACAAACTTCCAACCCGCCGCCCTTGCTTTATTTTTAGCTGCCCATATTAGTCGTCGCTTCGCTGCAGTGAGATGATTGCCGATGTAGATTCTCTTATCTCCACCTTCGTTCTTATCTGTTCTCTGACTTTTTATATCGCTGGCTTTGATCTTTTTGCCACACAGCTTCAGTAGCAGTTCTCTTTTTTTACGTACCGACGAGAACTTTATTACTATGTTGTTACTTTTTGTTTTCATTCGATATGCATCATCAATATCGTATGTGTTAAGGTTTGTCTTAGCAATATGTTCAACTATCGACTGCAGATTTTCGTTCTCTTCTCTTTCAAGATTGCTAATAACAATGTTTCTCTCGAGAGAGCGTTGTTCTAGTGCATCGATTCTGCATTCCATAGCAGCAAGTCGATTTTCACTATTTTCGCCTTTTTCTGATAATTCGTTAATTTGTTTTGTTAGTTGTAAAGGGTGTTTTTTTTAGGGGTATAGAACTTCGAATTGAAATAAAACACAAGAAAATCGTTTTAAGGTCCATCAATTTGGCTTTATTGGAAGGATAATTTTATGCCATTAATGTTTAAATATGATTTCGGGCATGTGGCCGCCGCGGCTGGCTCGAATAAAGCCAATTCTACAGGTCCAATTTTCAACCACTTTTTCGAGCATATGGGGCCGTATGTCGGCAATAACGCCACGAATGTTGGCTTCCAATTCCCCTAACGTTTCTGGTTTGTTGGTGTAGACGAGCGACTTCACATATCCCCAAAGAAAATAATCCAATGGTGTCAAATCACACGACCTTGGTGGCCAATTGACAGGTCCATTCCGCGAAATTATGCGCTCATCGAATGTTTCCTTCAATAAATCGATTGTGACGTGCGCTGTGTGGCATGTAGCGCCGTCTTGTTGGAACCACAACTCATCCACATTCATGCCATCCAATTCGGGAACAAAATAGTCGGTTATCATGGCTCTATACCGGTCTCCATTAACGGTAGCTGCCTCTCCAGCATTATTGCGGAAGAAGTATGGCCCAATGACTCCACCAGCCCATAGAGCACACCAAACAGTCAGTTTTTGTGGATGTAATGGCGTTTCAAGGGTCTCATGTGGATTCTCTTCACTCCAAATGCGGCAATTTTGCTTGTTGACGTAGCCATTCAACCAAAAATGAGCCTCATCACTGAACAAAATTTTGCGATGAAAATCAGCATCGAAATCAATCTCATTTTCGGCCCATACACCAAAATCACGACGCATTGCATGGTCTCGCGGCTTTAATTCTTGCACAAGCTGGATCTTGTAAGGTCGCAAGCCAAGATCTTTGCGCAAAATCTTCCATAAAGTTGATGGACAAAGCTCCAATTGCTGTGCACGGTGGCGAATCGATTCATTCGGGTCCTCTTCAACACTTTGCTCTACAGCGGCAATTGTTTCTTCGGTGCGCACTGTTCGACGTCTCTGCGGATGCGTATTATCACATAGAGTAAACGTAGTGCGAAAACGATCCATGGTTAACCGAATTAATTGCTCTGATGGACGATTATGTCGACCATAAAATGGACGGAGCTCACGGTAAACTTCGCGAACTGAACCATTATTTTCGAAATAAATTTGCACGATTTGCAAGCGTTGTTCTTTTGTCAACCTGTTCATGATGAAATGGCAAACCAAACTGAACATAAATGATATTAGAGTTGCCAGATTTGACCACAAAATGCCAGTTTTATCTCTATTCGAAAAACAAACCTGTAAAAAAACACCCTGTATAATGGAGGTATTGAGATTTGCTGTTGTGTCAAGTATTTCTTTCTTCAGGTCGATTTGTGTTTGAGACAGTTTTTTTGCTAAGTTCTCTATTAGTTGTTTTATTTCTTTTTACGACCCGACAGAAAGCATATTGTTATCTATGTTAGGAGTTGATTGCAAACTATTTTGATTTTTATCGACCGATTTTGGCTTCGGCTTCGGCTGTTGGTGTTGGTTTCTGTTTTTGTGGTAGTTGCTTCGTGACCGTCTCAGCTTGTGTAGTCGATGGTTTTGGTTGTTTTCTGCCACTGCGACGAAACTCTTCGCATTGCATTGTTGCTGTGTTTTGCTCGTTGTTACACATGTTTCGCACCTTACACAATGTTTACGTTTATTTTTATTTCGAATTTTCTTTATGTTCAGATGTTATAATACTGAAATGTCACTACTGATCACCACTTTGGGATACCTCTTAGTTTAATATTGTCTGTGAAATTTAACAATGTTCGACAGCGATTGATATAACTTTTGGCAATTATTTGAGGAGCGATGTAAAAGCACGTATGTTCGCTACTTCTTCGTCTAATTGCTGTTTCGAGGCTTTCACCCCTACCAGACGGACTCTTCATCCTAAAATCCTGGGTGTTACGTTCGACAACAGCCTCACCTTCGCCAGTCATGGCACCGTAATAGCCTCAAAGGTATAGAACCGCAACAAGATCCTCAAGTTGCCGGCCGGCAGTACTTGGGGAAAAGATAAAGAAACGTTGCTGGCTACATATAAGGCTATTGGCCGAACGGTTATTGATTACGCTGCGCCCATATGCTCGTCCAGCCTCGCTAACACCAACTGAAGGAAAAAGCCAAAACACCGCCTTCAGAACTGCCACGGAATGTCTGCTTATGTCATCCGAGTGTGGCCTTTACAAGAGGCCAAAATGCTCAATCTACGCGAGCATGCGGAACTGTTGAGCAGACAGTTTTTACTGAACTGCCACAAACGTCATCCAAGCCGTCATCTATTGGATGATGAAGCTCCGCCCCCTAGAGACATAAGGAAACATCTCCGGAAGCACTATGATGAGATCCGGTACCACATTGCCTTGCCGTTTGATCTGCGTAACCATAGGCGGACTCTAAACGACCTCATACCGAGTCGGTAGACAGATCCCTCAGGTATCGGCCTGTGAACCCCGTAATTGACATCGAACCACCTGAAATAGCTGACGAGAAACGTATTCTTCCGAGGGAGACTAGAGTCATCCTAGCACAATTTCGTTCTGGATATTGTAATAGGTTAAACTCTTACTTATCCAGTCTGAACCCCACCATACAAAATACGTGCCCTGCATGTGGTATGTCCCCTCATGATAACAAACATTCCTTTTCCTGTTCAATTGAACCAACTCTTCCAACACCAATATCACTCTGGTTCAATCCTGTTGAAACTGCGCGTTTCCTTGGACTCCCGTTAGATGAGCTTAATGACGATTCTCAGAGTAATCGTGCCCATTAGGCAGTGCGAAGCACTGTCAATAACAACAACACGAGAATAACTGCAATATTAGGGACTCCGAGTTTGAATATTTCACAGCTGAATGAGAGCGTCCGTGGGCATAGGCGAGAGGATTGAGGATTCCCCCCTATCACCTAATCTACGGGACGCAGATCTTTAAAGGGGGAGGAGTTAACTAATTCAGCCGCTGGCCAGTCAAACCATTCCCACGTTCGATCAACACACGAGCCGCAACGTCAGCACATTCCTCCATTATCGATCGTTACAAGAGCCGCAACGTCAGCACATTTTCATTTCACAATGAAACGCAATACCTGCCATTTGGTAACGTGGGAAATCAAGGACACGGTCATCCACACCAGTAGCTTTTGCACAATTACGTAAGGGTTGCGTCGATCCCGCCGACGCTGTGCACGTTTTGGCAGTTGCTGCTGTGGTTCACCGCCGTTCAGTAATTTAGTTAACTACTTAGTTTTTAGTTTACACTAAACTGAATAAACATTGTGAAACCTAAACTTGTGTTTTCCTTAAGGGAGAGTTGGCCATATTGCATTTTTTAAGGCCAAAGGCTTCAGTTTTGTTAAGTTATATATATACATATGTATACAAATATCTATATTTTATTTTAAAAGAGGTTCACATTAAGACTTGTAATGTCAACGGACTCTAAAGAAATTCATCTATTATTAGATGCACCTAAAATGGGTAAAGAAGAAAAGCCCCAAGGCAGCCCTACTGAAAGCACCCTCTCAAAACAGTGTGCAAAGCAAAAAAAGGGCAAAGATTTTTCAGCTGCAAAATTCATTGCAGAAAGTGACAGTATCATAAGATACTGCACTAGGTTCTCCTCAATCGCTATAGAGGAAAATACGGAATCGGTTCTTGAAGTAAGAGAAATATCTCTTGACAGATTTTGGACCAGGCTCCAATCGGCATATGACACAATCATCAAAACAGATGATTTAGAGTTGCCCGAAAATTGGCAATCTGGCTTTGGAAGCGTTAAAAGCTAGATATGAGAATGAAAGAGTATTGATCGATAAACAAATTACGACATTAATGAAAAAAAATCTAAAATCACAGATAACACTTACAAACTTTTGTCCGTTCTAGCAACCCAAAACGTTCCACTGAAAACTGAGACCCCATTCTGGTCAATATCTGTGCCGCCATATTACCAGAAAAATCTTTAATTTTATGGGAGCAACCGCTCTGATCCTGTAAAAATGCCCAACGTGGCACCAAATGAAAGACTTCCTTACCACCCAGTTCGAAATCGGGTAGATAATAAAGTATCACAGCCGAATAAAATGCACAATACCAAAATAAAAGCTTCTTTAAGCCCCAAGTCACTAAATATATACTACCCAAAACAATTCAAACGCCAAAAGAACCGCGGAACTAGTGCAACAGCTAGATCGCAAATCCCAAAAAAGACAATCCTGAAAGTTGTCAAGAACAACATGCTGTTCAAACGCAGCCCGAATACAAACACTTCATTCAGATTTTGAAAGCCAAACATTGCTACCGACAGCAACAGCCTCCATCGAACACAGAGGAGAACTATTTAAGCTAAGGGCTTTAATAGATCAAGGATCACAGCGATCATTCATATCACCTAAAGTCCAAAAAAGTTTAAATCTGCCAACTATACAAGCCAATTTCGAAATTTCAGGAATGGGTGGAAGAGTTGTTCAAAACTCAAATAAAATCTGCTTCATGACCCTGACTTCACCAAGCGCGGATCAAAGAATAGAAGCAATATGCTTCCGAGCTATAACATAAATAGCAAACACTGGCAAACGTTTTCGCATCTGAAACTAGCCGACGCCAACTGCCATACACCCGATCAAATCGGCATATTATTGGGAAGCGATCTAATCCCAAAAATTTCCAACAACCTATTAGCCCAAAATACCATCTTTGGATGGATTTTAAGCGGTCCAGTCAAAGAGAAAATCCCTACCTTAACAACGCAAGTGGAAGATATTTCAAATGACTGTCTTAACTCACAATTGAGAAAATTCTGGGAGGTAGAAGAACTACCTCCAATCCCCGTTACTGCACCTGACGACAAGTATTGTGAAGACTTCCACGAAGCCACAACTTCGAGATCAGAAAACGGTCGGTACGTCGTTCGACTACCATTTTAACAATAATTTCCCGACACACTCACCTTAGGTCACTCCCGAACCTCAGCACTTCAGCAGTTTTTTGGAATGGAAAAAAACTTACTTAAAAAAGGTGAGCTGAAACCCTCATTCGACAATGCCCTTGAGGAATATACCCAGTTAAATCATATGGAGTCAGTAAATTCCTATGAAAAAATTACAAAAGGCATCATTTTATCTACCATGAAAAACTTACAACAAAAGTAAGAGTGGTGTTCAATGCATCTAAATGCACGAGCTCAGGTAATTCCCTACATGGCGTTTTATGCACGGGAATTGTGTTGCGGTCGCAGCGAAACGGATTTTTAAAAAATTGCAAAAAATTAGGCGAACAACGACTGAAGTTTTATAAGCGTCAGACCAAACTGAACTATCATTTTATTGTATTCAATTAAGAAACCTTGAGTGCTATTGCTTAACTAAAGTAAAAATGCTTAGTCTTAATTAACTAGTATCATACGGAAGTGAATTATGCTCAAAATAAATTTATCAAAACTGTCTGGTGCTGATTGTGCACTTATGTAACTATTGCTTAAGTTATTGTTAATTGGGGGGTTATTGGCATTATACATAACTACTCCCCGGTTTAGATTGGAATTCTCCTGAATTCGACTATTTAAATTTATTATTACACGTTTATGCTTTATCATTGAAATGGCAAGAATTGAAAATATGGCTATTGATATGATTACAATACATACATATGAGATTTTGTTATGAAAGTACAAATTTCCAATGTTACTGAAATTTAGTTTATTTATTTTGATCATATCGCTTAACGTAATTTTTTGTGTAAAATTTTGTCTCTTTTCATACTGATTGTATAAAATATTTTCTTCTATAACTTCTTCTGAATTTGAGAAAAAGTAGTCATTTATTTTAAGAGAACAATTTCTGTATTGTATTAAATTATTTTCATTTAGTATAATTTCATTTTTAGTGCATGTTTGATTAATTAACAGATTTTGTGTATTTTTAATAATTATTGTATCTATGTATATCTATTTCTATTACTTCTAACTCCTTGTTTCTAGCGAATTTGCAATTTGATTTTCATGTACAATGTGAGCTATTTTTTAATTTTCGCAACTGTTGATTTCCTTCAAACTTAAAGATTTCATTCTCATAATTAAACATTTGTTCAATATCGTTATCTATTTCGTTATAATCTTCATTAGGTATTGGTATGAGATATCTAATTTTGACATTTACAAACGTTATAGGGATTTTTATGCTAAATATGTCTTATTAAAATAAGTTCATGATTGTAGAAACTTTAATTTATTGAAATCAATATCATATTTTATTACTTCATTGCTTGTTAATATGCTGGGATGCATAATATTATACTGAGATGCTACTACGCTATCAAGTATTTGCTCGATTCTAGTTTTAGCAATTGTATTTTTGTTAATTGTTCTAGGTATAAACTTCGTTCGTATTCTCCATCCATAATTTTTTGTATGGCATTAAATTATGTTTCTAATATTACCCTGTCGCTATTAATAACACTATTTAACTGTTCTTTTGCTATATTGAAATAATTATTTACTTCTACCTGTTTGTTAATTGTTTCTCCTGTCTGTAAAAGGTGGTTTTTTCATGTCCTGTCTATCTTCATCATCCATCGTTCCAAATATCCATTTAGATAGGCTACTAACTGCATTTACTAACCCTCGCTTATGTATTATTCTTGTCGGTTTTACCGTCAGTAGTTTGTTTCGCGTATCTGTTATTTCTATTAGAAGTAGTTCTTTGTATTTCGCTTTGTCATTTTGTTTAAAATGTCCTCTATTTTACTAATGTTGATCATGTGAAGAATTATTTCTGTGTCCTTAACTATTTGTTGGTCTCTTATTTGTATATCTGAAACCCCTGTTTCGTCCCTTATTTTTGTTACAGTAATTTGTCCGTTAATTTGGCATATCCATTGATATTGACCAGTATCATCATTATCTGAAAATTTAAATGGTATTTTAATATTGCATGGGTGTATGCTTTCTAAGTTCTTCTTTCTATATTTTGGCTGCTCCTTATGCCTCAATGCCTTATAATTCTTTATAAATTCTTTTTTCTGTTTTCGGTCCATATTTCCTTTAACTTGTATTTTACTAACTTTTCCACTTTGTACATCTATGGGGGTACTTTTAATAGTAGAGTGATATCTATTATTGTAACTTTTAACAGCTCTTTGCATTATTTGTTTGATTGGCAAATTTTTATTTGAAGAGTATATAACTTTAAAAATTTCCGATATGGAGTTATGTATTCTTTTTATATCTGCATTGCCTGTATGACTTTTTGGTTTGGTTAGATCAATTTGAACTCCTTTTTGGTCTACAAATTCTTTAATATGTGTTGTCTTGAATTCATTATCTGCAATTAGTTTTTTTGGTTATCCACTGTTCGAAAAATGCATACTTTCTTTAACATGGTATAAGGATATTTGTTTAATGGCTTCAACCTCTGTTTCTAAGTCCTGTGCTCTATTGGTGCACTTGATGAATTTGATTTGGTTGTCATTTGAGTACATAGAAATAAGTTTTTCCTGTGCTATATTATATTTGTGATCGCTAAGTTCTGAAAATATTCCTATTTTTCCTTTCCTTATATATTTTCGAAATATTTCGACCATATTTTCAAAATAATTTTCTGCTATAAAAATTATATTTTAACCATGAAATATTTTTAATTCTTCAGTTTTATGGTTTGTCAAGATTATTTGTATTTTATACTTATTTACAATGTCTTCCTTGATAGAAAAATAGTCACCTAAATTTTCTTCTGCGGAATGTATAGTATGTATTGTTGCAACGTCCTCTATATTATCAACTATATTCAGATCTGAACAATGGGGTCTGTTTATTAGCCGATATCGCGCCATCGATTTTTCGATAGGTTTTGGGCTCAGGAAAAAAAAGTTCCACTACGCATACCCAAAAAAATAATCTTCGAGCCTTGACCCTTTCGCCATTTTTTGTAAGGGTTTTTTCAGCATACATGCAAAAATGTTTTCGATGAAAACGAATTTGTCTCATATTTCCTGTCCCACTTAAAATTATGCGCTAAAAACGTTGGCGATAACGGTTTTTTGAACAACAATTTTATTTTCGGGTTTTGGGACTTGTTTCTAGAATTTTAATTTTATCCTTTTTCAAAAAGTTTTATTTGTCTACCTGCATTTTTTAACTTGTTTTTCTCTAGTTCACTAAAGATTTCCTTAGGTGCTTTGATATTTTCTTGTAAAGAAGTACTAAATATTAATATGTCATCTAAATACACTACAGAGGTTTTATTTATGTATTCCCGCAAAATTTCGTTCATAAGCCTTTGAAATGTCGTTTGGGCATTCTTTTGTCCGAATGGCATTCTCACAAATTCATATAGTCCGTGTGGAGTAACAAATGCGGTTTTTTCTCTGCCTTCCTCTTTTACCAATATTTGAAGGTAACCTTTTGCTAAGTCGATTGTAGTAAATGATTGAGCTCTTCCTAATTTATCTAAGATTGAATCAATATTCGGTAATGGATATTTGTCATCGACTGTAACCTTATTTAATTTCCTATAATCCACTACTAATCGATATCTCCTTTTACCTGAATTGTCAATTTTTTTTGGTACTACAATAATAATATTTTGATTTACTTTTTCTAATAATGCCTTGTTCTGTGAATTCTTTTATTTGTCTCCTAACTTCTTCCTCATGTTGCAGTAGGTATCTATATAACGTCGAGTTAATTTATTCGTTTGTAGTTGTCTTAATTTCATGTACAACTTTCGTCCTGCTTGTTAGCTGGTCACCTTCTTTAAAAAACAAGTTTTAAAATCTTTTTATTATTTTTTTTACCTCCTCTCTTTCTTCCTTGTTTAAGTGGTCAAGTCGTATTCTGCTCCAGTCAAACTATTTTGCTTCTAGCGTATGAACTTCAAGATTTTTATACGGGTTATTTACAAAATAAGTTGTTTTTTCATTAAGTGTTATACATTCATTTACTAAGTTGATTGTTGTGTTAAAACAATTGAGTAGATCGATACCTATTATAAAATTATATTTTTCTACCTTTTAATGGAGTTACTTTCCACTTAATTCTTGCATAATTCGGAAAATTTAATTCCATGGGGGCTTCAGCAAAATTTGTTTGAAATCGTTTATATCACTATCCATTAAACTTATGCTTGCCCCAGTATCAATCAGAGCAAAATATTTTTTGTTTCGCAATGTAAGCGTTATGGTGGGAAGACAGTCCGAGCTGGTCCCTCGAAAAAATTTTGCTTTTCTTCATCTGGACTTTCATTAAATTGGGTCCTATAACATTCACAATTATTTAGTTCTTCTTTTCTTTATTCTTGGTTTGTTCGAATTTTTTCTAAATTTTCAATCTCCATTGGTACTGCTCGGTCTTGCCTAGGTTGAGTACCCCGATTTTGACAGGAATTTGGCCTAGGGTTTCCTTCCTGTGGGTACCTCTGAAGTTGACCTGAACTACTTCTGTAATTATTATTTTGGTAATAATTTTTAGGACTTTGCCTCCTTTGTAACGACACATTGACCCTATTTTGTATGGCCCCTGCTGATTTGGTTTTACTTGTGCTGAGTTTCCTTGATTATTTCTACACCGAGAAAAAATACACATAGTGAAAATGAATATTTTTTTGTTAATTACCATTTAAATATGTCCCTGTTTAAAAATAATACGTTCAGACCAAAACTTACTATGCACGTATTTAAATTAAGAGAGTAGTTACATACACGCTTACTTAAATACATGTCTGGATAATGTGCATGCTCTTTTATGCATCCATTTGTGCCCAGCAAAAAATCGAATAAGCAACTGTGAGGTACAGGGTGGCGCAAAAGTCATCCTCCTATCAGAAAATGCTATAAATTTTGCGATTGGCCCCTAAAGTCAGTTCTGTTTTGACATTTGTGTAGTAAACACATGCGAAATACACTTTAATAAACAATGTTACGCTACACTGCTCCAGAACGCGGAATATTTCTGTCTATTTATTTCGGTCGGTGAAAAACGGTTACTGCGCAAAAGTAATCTTCCTATCAGAAAATGCTATAAATTTTGCGATTGGCCCCTAAAGTCAGTTCTGTTTTGACATTTGTGTAGTAAACACATGCGAAATACACGTTAATAAACAATGTTACGCTACACTGCTCCAGAACGCGGAATATTGCTGACTATATATTTGACCAATAATCGGTCGGGGCCAAACGGTTACTGTGAATTGTGAGCGCTACAGAGCAATGATCAACGAGTTCTTCTTGCCGCAACTTGATGAATTGGGATTGGAAAACATGTGGTTCCAACAAGACGGTGCAACAGCACACACTGCACGTGCCACAACCGATATGCTGAACATCGGAAGCTTACTTTTGCGCCACCTTGTATTAGATCTCTAAGGAAAAACTTCTATGCGTTCCCAGCAGAGGTAACTGAATTGATCGACAGTGTAGACGTTCTCATCTTAGTTGAAACGAAAATAAAAACAGAAGAGCAAAACTTATTTTGCATAAAAGGGTTTAATGCTGAGTACTTGAATCGAGACGAACGACGGGGAGGCAGAATTGCAATGTACGTGAGAGAAAATTTGTCATATGAGTGCAATATTATTAATGCTATCTCCTTTGAAATACTACAAATTAAAATATTAAAAAATAACAACAACAATTTTGAATGCACGCTACATGCTATTTATCGGCCCCCACATAGTAATACACGTACATTCGTATGTGAACTTGAGAGTGTTCTAAGAAACTCGAGCAAAGAAGAGTCCGAAATTATAATAGGAGACATTAATATTAATATACTTAGCGTAGATAGTGATTTTGTAACTCTGTACTTAGATATGTTATCGTCATACGGCATGCAAAGAGTAATATCAGACTGTACAAGAGTAGACATTAAGAGAGGGACAAGCCCCTGCATAGATCACATATTTATAAAATGTAAAAGTGCCGATATAGTATCTGCTACAGTAGAGTGCAATATTACAGACCACTTTTCATTGGTACTTGGGCTGTCTGAAAATAATCATAAAACCAGCGTAAAGAGCACTTTCCCTTACTCAAATGTTTTTGATGCTAAAAAAATAAGTGAACAGATATGCACCGAAAATTGGAATGACTCCCTTTCATTAAATAATGTAGATGATTTATATGAAAATGTGCTTTCTAAGTTTAAAAAAAATCTATGAAAACTCAAATCTTAAAATTGAAGACAAAAAAAAAAGAAAAACGAGTGATTGGATGACGAACGATTTAAAATCACAATGCGATAAACGAGATAAACTATACCGCATGTGGAAAGCCAGTCCTAATGATAAGCTGGCAGAAAAACAGTATAAAAGCTTTAGGAACTATGTCAATAAACAGGTCCATAAAACAAGAAATGCTTATTATCAAAATAAATTTTCTGAATGCAAACACGATATCAAAAAAAACCTGGCAGATCCTTAATGAAATAATAGGGGAAAAACGCACTTCCTTAGATGACTCCATTATTATGAATTTCAAAAATATTGGCGTTAGAAACATCTGCGATACTTTTGCAAAATCATTCGATGATGAGGTAAAAAATACAATTCACACATGTGATATCAAGACAATTAATACAAAAAACTGTAAGATACCAAATTCGATTTATGTCGACGAGGTTAGCGAAGAGGAGATTTACTTGATTATTAATAGACTCGATTACCGTAAAAGAAGAAATTCGGCGGCAACACTGCTTGTTCATTCGAGTTTTTTGGTGGTTGACTCGAGCGCAATATGTATGTACATAAAAATATGTGTTGAGCGAAGACTGGAAGATTTGGATTGCCATTAACGTTTTTTTATGCAGTGTTGACGTTTTGTTACATATACCGCAATAGTGATCCACATTTGGGCCGAAACATTGTCATTGCATATGCAAGTAAAAAATATTTTATTTTTTTCTGTGCTAAGAGTGAGGTGGCAACTCATCTATAACGGTATGCATTTGTAGCTGCTTCAAGGAAGAGAAAAAATGTGTGACAAATTGAAAAAAATTTTGCGTCTTTTTGAATTAGATGAATGGCTGGAAGCGCTCACTGGTAAATATATTAAAATCTTTTAAAATAATTATTATAAAGCATGTATGTAATATTGTTTGTTCTAGTGGCTGGCATTGAATTTCAACATTTAAGTTATTTAAACGAAGCTGATATAGCCGACGCTGTAAAAAAAGTTGGGAAAAGAGCTGAATTCCGTGAAAAGCTGTTTGCCTGGCGAAAGAGAAACGTAAGTAATAGTAAATTTCGTACAAAGCTTTGTTGTTTAAAGTGATTATGTGTTTTATTAACGGAAATAATCTATAGAAAAGAAAGAATTGTGTTGTCCACATATGTACATATGTATGTACATACGTATTTGTATGCACATACGCTTGAAGTCGCTGCAAGATTTTTGCTTGGCTGCAGCCGGCACTGTAATAAAACAAGTGGATGATCTAGTCTAAGGTCATTTATTGACTGACGGTGCTTATAATTAGTTAAATGGTACTTAGGTATAGAAATATAAGTAACATGAGAAATAGGCGAGAGCGCAATACCTAATGCACACAGATTTACATATATACATCGGTATTACTTGTGATCCAAACAGGTTTATTCTGTTCTATTGAAAGCTCTACAGTGTGCATGAATAGTATTACTACATCTCCCCTTTTTCGATTCTAATACTTACAAATCAATTGTGTGGTATTACTTCAAGTTGATCTTATCATATTAACAAAGTGCGCTTTTCTTAACATCTATACATTTTTTTTTCAGATTATAGTAAGTTCAGAAATATTAGATGGTATTACTTCAAGCTGATCTTATAATATAAAAACAGTACAATTTTTAGATACTTAAAACTAAAATTTATTTTTGGGATCAAGATTTCATGTACGACTCCTTAGAAAATGTGAGTTTCTACGATAAGACTTTCCATCTTCCCTTTGCACTATGTAAAAACGTGGTGGGGAATGTTTTTCTAAAACTATTGCTGGAGTCCAAAATCTTCCCTCTTTTAACCATACTTTATCTCCCTTTTTGAAGTCAGATCTCGGAGTTGAACTCATATCATGATATTTTTTGTTATTTAAATTGTTATGGTTCAAAAGTGGTCTAACTTTATTGACAACTTCAGCGTTTTTGTAAAATTTACGTATTAGGCTTTTGGCTACTTGAACCATACGTTCAGCAAAACCATTTGATTTAGGATAATGTGGACTAGTGGTAGTAATTTTAATATCAAGTTTTTCAGCCCATTGTCTGAATTCAAAAGACCCAAAAGGAACATTGTCGGCTATAATCTCAAGAGGATATCCATGCGTAGAAAAAATAATATTGAGTTTATCAGAAAGTGCTTTTGCTGTCTTTTTAACTAGTGGTATTATTTCCAGATATTTTGAAAAATAATCAGACACAACTAAAAACTCTTTGCCACCTACTTCCATGACATCCATAGCTATTTTTTCAAAAGGCCCATTCGGTATTGGATGGTTTAAAAGGGGTTCCTTCTGGTTAGAGGATCTATATTTTTGGCAGATTTTACATTTAACAATCATAGATTCTATATCTTGATTCATATTGGGCCAACATAAAAGCTGCTTAGCCCTATTTTTGGTTTTTTCTATGCCCAAGTGAGAAATGTGAAGTTTTTCGAGTATTGTACCACGAAGAGATTGTGGTATGAAAATGCGGTCATCAAAAAATACCAGACCGTCCTCTATGAACAAATTCATTCTATATTTCCACAAATATTGCAAATTTCTTTCTATTTTGGATTTGTCTGGTGGCCAACCATTTTTAATATAACTCATAACTACTTTTAATACATTATCTTTAAAGTCTCTTCCTGTATCGTGATTTTCTTTGCTTCGCTTACATTTATGGTGTGTACCATATCTTCCAGACCTTTGATTTCCACTTCTTTCCCTGCATTTATTGCAAAACTACGTGATAGCCAATCTGCGAGGTAAAGGTATTTCCCAGGTAAATATGTAAAACTTAAGTCGTATTTTTGCAGTTTTAGTTTCATTCGCTGCAGTTTTGCTGATGGGATTTTGTTGTAATCCTTTTTCATAATTCCTAAAAGGGGCTTATGGTCAGTTATAACTTCTACTTTTCTGCCATAAATGTAGTTGTGAAATTTTTGACACGAAAACACTACCGCCAGCATTTCTTTTTCAATCTGGGCGTATTTCGTTTCTGCCTCGGTTAAGCTCCTCGAGGCAAAACATATTGGCACTTTATTTTGCAACAGAGCACATCTTAAACCACTTTTAGATGCATCTGTTTGCAGGAAAATCTTTTCTTTTGCGTTGAAGGGCTTAAGAGTCGGAGCATTTATATTTAAATTTTTAATTTCTCCTAAGCAGCGTTCATGAATTGGTAGCCATTCAAAAACTACCGACTTTTTCATTAACTCTCTTAGTGGACTGCTTATGTGGGCCAAGTTCGGTATGTACTCTCTCAGATAGTTAATAAAACCCATGAGCCTCTGTAAGTCTTTCCTACAGTTTGGTGCTATTATATCTTCTATCCCTTTCAGTCTATTCTTGTCTATTGCTATTCCCTCTTCAGATATTGTATGTCCTAGAAAACTAACTTCACGTTGCTTCCATTGTATTTTCTCCTTATTGAATTTAATATTATTCTGTATTGCCCTTTTCAACAATATCCCTACAGTTTTGTCGTGTTCTTCTTCATTTTCAGCCGCTACAAGTATATCGTCAATGTATACAGAAACATTTTCAATGTCTCCAAAATTTTCTTCGTTGAATTTTTGAAACACCTCAGGTGCTATCTTTATACCGAAAGGTAATCGGTTAAACCTATAACAACCAAATGGCGTACTAAATGTGCAAAGCTCTTTAGATTTATCATTTAATGCTATTTGCCAAAACCCATCTTTAAGGTCAAAGACTGAGAAAATCTTTTTATTAAGTAAATTGGGTTTGATTTGTTCGAATGTTGGTATTTCATAAAAATTATCTTTGATAGCGTTATTAAGTTCTTTCGGGTTAATGCAAATACGCAATTTCTTATTCGGTTTCTCAACTATAACTATATTTGAAACCCATGAGCTTGGCTTTTCGTTTTTCTCAAGAATACCTTTCTCACACAAATTGTTTAGTTCCTGCCTCAAAGGTTCCCTTAATGATAACGGTATCCGCGATGCCGGTTTCGAGCACGGCTCAGAATTTTCTTTGAGTTCAATTGAAAAATGTTTTTTAAAACAACCTAATCCATTGAAAATACTCTCATATTTATTGAGTAAATCTTGTTTTTCAAAGTTCTTTATACTATTAATTCGTTTAATAAGACCTAAATGAATGCAAGTTTCCAACCCTAAAATTGGAGAACTTGGCTCACCTTTGACTATGAAAAACTTTATGTGCTCGATTTTGTTTTTTACGTCACATTTCAATATTACATGACCTAAATTTTCAATTTTCGTTCCGTTATATGCTACTAAACTTTCGCTACTTTTATAGATTTTAGCCAATTTTAACTCTTTTAGATAATTCATAGGCAAAACGTTAACTATGGATCCAGTGTCTAATTTAAATACTATTGTTTTGTTTTGAATTTTAATGCTTTCATGCCAAATATTTGAGTAATTATTTTATAATTTTTACTGCATCTAAATATAAATACGATTCACTTTTGTTATCTTCTTCAAGTTTAATATCTTTGCCCGATTTTCTAGTGCACGACCCTGCGAAATGATTTTTTCTTCTACAATTGTTATAGGTTTTCCCATATGCTGGGCATGAACCTCTTGCATGTGTTCTACCACAAGACTTACAGTCTATGTTTCCCTTTTTTATTTCCTTACGTGTACTGGGTTCGTTTTTCTGCATTCCGGAGGCACGATAATTACCTTCGCCCTTACCCCGATTCTTTTGTATCAAATCTACTACTTCATTGGTGCTTTGCATACGTGTCGCCTGTTGATTTGAAATCTCCGCCGAACGTGCTAGATCTACCGCCATCTCCATTGTCAAATCACGTGTGTCCAGTAATTTTTTCTGCAGCCTCTTGTCATTTGTACCTAGTACAATGCGATCCCGAACCATTCGATATTCATCAGCAAAACCACATCTACGAACTATTTTCTTCAAGTCCATTAGAAAATTGTCAAATGGTTCCCCATGTGCTTGGCTGCGATTATGAAACAAAAAACTTTCACAAACTTCGTTGCTTTTTGGCTTTCGAATGCTTTTGTAACCTCAGCATATTTTTTCTTTTGGTCATCATCAAGATTAAATGTATTAAATACTTCGATTGCATCAGTGCCAATCGCGTTTAAAAATATAGATACTTTGACCGGTTCCGCTTTTTTGTCTAATGCCACCGCAAATATTTTGAAATTTTGCCAGAAAATTCTCCAATTTTCAGCTAGGTTTCCACTCAACTTGAGCTCATCAACCTTTCTAACGTAATCCATGCTTCGAATGTGGATGTATCGGATCTGTTTGGGCGACCTTCCACGTGGTTTGATACTCAAATTGTGTACACTGGTGTTCAGTTTAGCTCTTCCCATTTAGTTGGTTTCATTATTCTTCTATGTTACCTCTTAGGGTTTTTTGCAGATTCTTTTCATCGGCTGCCATGTAATAAAACAAGTGGATGATCTAGTCTAAGGTCATTTATTGACTGACGGTGCTTATAATTAGTTAAATGGTACTTAGGTATAGAAATATAAGTACCATGAGAAATAGGCGAGAGCGCAATACCTAATGCACACAGATTTACATATATACATCGGTATTACTTGAGATCCAAACAGGTTTATTCTGTTCTATTGAAAGCTCTACAGTGTGCATGAATAGTATTACTACAGGCACAATTCATGAAAACTTTGTACATTGTTAGTGTAATAAAACGCATAAAAATCAAGTGCAAAATGTTTGTTATTAATTTTTGTATGCATGTAGGTATGTGCCGCCGATGAGCTACGGAACAATGGTAAACAATGTGAAATCCAGTATGTAGTTAGTGGCTACAATTATGTCCATATCGTCCTTTTAATTCAATGCTGGAATAACTAAAAAAACAAAATACTTAGATATTTACCCCCTTATTCATAAAAAATAAAATAGGTTTATTAAGCTCTGATAATTGGAAACTTGTATGGAAATGTCATTTTAAAATGCTTTATAAACCTTTAATATTTTTAATATATTTGAGCCAGATTCAAGTAAATGAATGGTATCCAAAAGCATGTAAATAGTGAAATATTTTATAAATAAATTTGCTTTAGTCTGTGAAAGGGATACTGAACGACTGTTCTGCTGGCAGACCCATTTTAGAACATTATGAGTACAACGGGCATTTAAATAATGGGCATCGTGATCGGATTATAAATGCTGTTGTAGAGTACGTCGTTGAAAACAACATAAAATTAAAGCCACTCAACTGCGACAATTTTTAAACGAGATTTAGTTACTGTTTCCCGAAGAAAAATCTTACTTGGTAGGTAATCAAAAAATATCAAGATACGAAATGTTTACTAATGACTTTTCCAAATTAGGAATATTATTACATTCCGCGCAAAGGAAAAAAATAACCTGCAGGGAAATTGTATTCTAAATACACAAACATTACAGCGAAAAATAGGAAAGTAGACAGCACTGCTAAACAAAAGAGCAATATTTTGGACACATCCACTACTGATTTTTTAATAGAATTCGACGCATCAATTGAGGCTAAAATAAAAGAGGAGCTACGAAGGGAATCGTCTTATTGGCAGGTGGTTCTCGACAGGTGGGATAGATCTCATAATATTCGCAACGGGATTTATCACGTCTCAGCAATTTCGATTTCATAAAAGAGTGGCCAAAGCTTAGAGACGCCATAGGTCCAGAACTGATAAGCCCCAATTATAAGTTTCGACACACTACTGGGGCATAGTCATAGTCGAAATAAAATGTAAATTTAAGTTAGTTAAAGCTTTTTGACACAATTTTATATGTGCTATCTGTCGAAAATTCTTCAACTAATTTAAAATCACAGTTTATTTCGACTATGACTATACCCCACCCATTTTGATATTTTTTGAACTTGTATAAAAACTTTTTTATATGAAAATAGATAAATTCCGACTTCAGACGCTTGTATCCAAACAAAAAGCATTTACTCAAAATCAAATGGAGTGACTTCAAACAGAAAATTCGAGAGTTCTACTATTTGAATATTGCCAATGCCGCCTGCAAATCTCTTTTACAAGACTTAAGTTGTGTGAGGTAAATAGGTGAGTCAAGTGGCTTTTGGCGAAAAGTAATGTGTGCAAAATGACAATTTATAAAAATATTTTCTCTTTTTTGTTTAGAAGAAGATTGTATATTAACAACTTTAATTCATTCGGTACTACCTCCAACAGCAAGATTTAAAAACACTTCGGGAGCATTGATAGCTTAGGCTACAATATTAGACGCGCAAAATTTTTTTATTATCAAGGTGGAAGGTTTAAGCAATGTTTATGAAGAAATTCAAAAGTACGTTGCCAAATGTTATTTGAATTGATTAATAGTACAACCTTTTATAATTATTGAGGGAACATATTTATCACCTAAATCGTATTATGCTTATATTGATCAAATTATTTATAAGTTTGACTCCTTTATTGAGTGCCTGGATTGTACTTTTAAAATATTTCAAGTTTTAAATCTAAAGTATCCGGCAATTGCTGCAAACGCTTGGACTTTTATACAGATATATTTTTTTGAAATCGAAACAACTTTAGATATTAAAACTCCTGATTTGTTATCACTTGTAAATTTCCTTAAAACTTAGTAACATTTAAATATTAAAAGATGATATGTTTTTTATGTAATAAAACATTCCAAATAACAAGCACATTTAAAATCACATCACTTCCTTAAACAAAGTGATACAAAAATTTGTACGTTTGGTAACTGTAAGCAGCTTTTTTCATCGTTCCGTAATTTCAAAAACCATTTACTTAAACATATGAATGAACAAACAGATATTTGCAAAACTATAGCAACAACTTCAGCCAGCGGGCCATGTTTCATTGATAATTCTAGCGTTAAATGTCATGAACAAAATATAAATTCAGATCAAAACCACAATACAATATTATCAAAGCTATCTAATAATTTACTGCAATTTTCAGTAAAATTATATTCAAAAAGTTCAATGTCTAGAAAAGATGTGCTATTTATACAAAATGAATGCGCGAAATCCTTTCAAGTTTTTTCAGAATCCTTAAACGAACGAAGCTTATCTTAAAGATTTACGTTTTCATTTTCGATGTAAACATCTATAAAAACCATAAGCTTATCTTGAAGTATTACATATCTATTTTCAATATTATCTTTAAGATTTACGTATTCATTTTCGATGTAAACATCTATAAAAACCATAAGCTTATCTTGAAGTATTACATATCTATTTTCAATATAAACACCTATAAAAACCCTAAAAACACAGTTTTTTATTTTAAAGAAGCAAATGTAAGTATTTTTTTTTTATTTAAATATGTCATTTAATTTTCAAAACACAATCAAATAGTTGAAAAATTTAATATTTTGTATTTCGTAAGGATTTGAATATCATCTGATTAAACCCAATATGTTCGTATTCAAATCACGTTCAAGAACTATGTAGTAAAACTGAGTGTGGAAGTATTCAATCGAACTTCAAAAATGTATATTCACTTCGAATACTTTCGTATTTAATGTCATATTAATTATGTGCATACTTGATTTAAATATTTTGGTCTATACAGCACTTTCATTGACATTTTTAATTCAATCATATACGTTTTTGTTTGATTTTACTATTTTTTCCCTCAGTGTAGGCTTGGGATTATTTTCGATTAATATTCGAATAAATACTATTCGAATAAACGAATAAAAATATTCGTTTCAAAAAATTCGAATAATATTTATTTGACTTATTTATTCGAATAGTGGTATTCGAATAGTTGTATTGAACTGCAAGAGACTTAGAAAGCGGAATGGTTGCGTGTAGAAATGTGTGCATAAGCAATTGTGATATTTGTTTAACTATTCGAATAGTTGGCATTTATTCGGTTAATGAGGTTTGAATAATTGTTCTTTATTATTTCAATAATATTAGAATGCTGTTCTGCGAATAATGAAATACAATTTTTGTGAATAAATGAAGCCATACATAAATATTTACTTACTTTAAAGCTACTATGTATAAGTAAATATGTATATGTAGATATTAATACATTTGTAAGTTTATTGCAGTTATATTTGCATGGCAGGTTTGGTGCTAGGACTTTAAGCAACAGATGCCAGAAGCGAAATAATGTAAAAACATAGGATTATGGTTTTTTAGTGTAAAATAACTGTCCGCCGGTGTGCAGACAAGTATAAAAGGGCGGCAATTTCGCCAAGTCAAAGTCAAAGTAGAAGTTAGGTAGGCATAATAGCCAGCTGACGCATTGTTGAGCGTTGAAATGAGTTCCTGGGATTTGCTAGCTCACGAACTCTTTATTTCATATACAGTGGGGGGTTTTCTAATTCCACTGTCTGGAAGGTTAGTGGTGGTCTCCTACCTCCGCAATCTTTAACAGCTTATATACAGTGGGGGGTTATCTAACTCCGGTTAGTGGTGAATTTCTACCTCCGCGACCTTTATTAGAGCAGGGTATCGCTAAGGTATACACGATGGGGGTTTTCCTAACCCCGCTGTTTGGAAGGTTGGTGGTGGTTACCAACCTCCGCCGCCTTTAAAATAGCTTAAATCAGACAGCATTGAATTATCAAATAAAACAAATTAATTAAACAGGGGCTTTCTCTTCAAAAGGAGATGTTAGGGATATTCCCTAACCCACAGGAACCCTGGGCGGACTGAGCTGAACCCCGGCATAAAGGAAAAGTCCTACACAAAATGTCGCGATAATCTGATAATCTAGAAACTCTTAATTTAGTGGTTGAATCAATAAGTTATCTATTCTTAATATTAACAATAATTCCAGATTTTGTTAAAAAATTTGCTCCTAAAATTGGTGTATCAATCAAGATCAATTTTTAAAAATTTTGTTCCAAAATTTCCGACTGAAGATCCGTTAGCAGCTGATAATTTTAGATACGAATAATGTTTATAATTTTTGAATTTCGAAAATGGTATTAATGATACTGCTGCACCGGTATCGATAAGAAAATTAAGATTATTAAATTTATCAAAAACAAATAGTTTGGGCTTGGGAATGTTGTCATTATCCGTCACCGTCCTAATGGAACGATTTAATTTAAATTTTGATTAGAACTTGTATTATTATTTTGATTAAAATTGGAAGGTGGTATACCTTTAAGGGCATTGTTTCTTAATTTTTTGTAATAGCAGCAAGTATTGTTTGTTGGTCTGCCATTTTTTTTTATAAGAATAACTGCTAGATCTAGATTTAGATCTTTATCTTTCTGGTGATCTATTAGATCTAATTCTCAATTCATTAATATCACTAGTAATTTTGTTTAGATTTTGAAAAATTGCTGAAGTTAATTCTGTCAAAGATGTAATACAATGTTCCAGAGAATTATTGATGACACTGGCAATAGAAGATTTTGACAAATGAGATTCATTAAGTAAATCGAAAACTTTGTCCTCAAGAAGAATAATTTCGTCTGTATTTGAACGGTTAGACGATGTTAAATGAATTTGGATTTGTTGTGGTAATTTCTTCGTCCACAATGTAAAAAGTAATTCAGGACAATGTAAAAAGTAAAATTCGGATGGTGAACGATCACCAAGTTCCATATTACAAAATTTAAGTATCTTTTCTTCACTGAGAGAAAACCTGCCACAAATGGCTTTTTTAATTATGTCAAATTTTTTAATAATAGGTGGTGGGTTACTACCATCAATAATTATATTAACGGTTTCTAGTTAAAGAGCAAGAAGAACATTTGAAATTTAATATTATCATCTCTTATATCTCTCTCTCTATGGCGCGATATACAACAGGTATATCATCATAAACCTCCTAAGAGATTTTTGCGCCAAGCTTCTCTTCCAATTTGTGGTGTGCCGATTTGAATTTTCCCTACAAATTGGTGGGACCTACAGTTTTTTGCCGACTCCGAACGGCATCTACAAAGGAGACGAATTTTTGCTGAGAAGCCTGTCATGGCAGAAATACACTCGGAGAGTTTGCCAAACCACTGCCGAGGGGCGACCCCGTTTTTGAAAAACTTTTTTCAAATCACTTTTGATGTTACCTGTACCAGGGCTCGAACCATGGACCTTCGGTGTGGTAGGCCGGCAACACTACCTTCACACCACGGCGGCCGCGGTGGTCCATCAACAAGAACAAACCATCCTTCTGGATATTCTTCAAAAAAATTGAAGTAATTTAATTGTTTTATTTTGATTTTGTCCAAAATTATCTTCAATTGGTGTTATTATGTTTTAATTAATGGTTTGTGTCACGTTTGTACCAGTGTCAATATGTGTGTTTGTATTATGGGTTTGATTTCCAGACATTGTATTATTTATATTACTATTTACATTTTCTGAAAAAGTGGAAGAACCAGTGCGTATTGGAGAACGTGAAAGCATTTAAAATTGAAATATTTAATAGTTCTCTGGAGAGAGAGTTCACAGAAAAATAATGAACAGATTTAAATTAATAAAATTTAATAATAATAAGTTAAATAGTTTTAAAATATCTCTTAATTATATTTGTTCAAATTTTAAATAAGTAATGTTTAAATATGTAGCAACTTTTTCTTTTATTATTAATGAAGCCGCTTTCGATAGCACGAAAACGAGCTGCTTATATGCTGCTATGTCTGAATTCCGAGCAGGAACTACATTTTATAAAACCGTGCAAATGTTGGCGTATGCCGACTACATTGATACCATTGGCCCTAACAACCGCGGCGTAACTTCTGCTTACTCCAAACTAGAATACGAAGCAGAATAAATGTGTTTGGTGTGAACGAGGGCAAGAGGAAATACATGCTATCATCAAGAAAACAGTCAGCAAATTTACGTCTTGGCAACTACGCTACTGTTGGCAGCCATAATTTCTAAATAGTAAAGGACTTCGTTTACCTGGGAACCAGTATTAACACCAACAATAATGGCAGCCTAGAAATCCAACGAAGAATCACCCTTGCAAACAACTGCTACTTCGGACTGAGTAGGCAATTGAGAAGTAAAGAAGATTTACGGACCCTTGCGAGTTGGCTACGGCGAGTACCGAAGAAGATTTAATAACGAGCTATATGCAGACACAGGCATAGTCCAAAGAATTAAAACCCAGCGGCTTTGTGAGCTAGGCCAAGTTGTGCGAATGAATGAATATGCTATGGCTTAGAAGGTTTTCCTATTGGCATCTGTCGGCGATAGCAAAGAAAAAGGGAGACTATCACTCCGATGAAATGACCAAATGGAGAGCGATTTGCGATCCCGTGGTGTTTTTAATTGGCGCCTGCTGGCAGTAAGAAGAAACTACTGACAACCTATGGTGGACGGCCAAAATCTCCCAGGCGGTTAGATGACCATTTAAAGAAGAAGGACTTAAGGTATCATTATATTAAATCAATGAATTAAATTGTTTCTATGTAAAATAGATTCTGAAATAAGCAAGAAAGACAAACCATTTGATGTTTGTTTTCAATATACCCCATATTCTGCTTTGGTTATAAATTGTTTGTGAATTTGTGATACCGGAAAATACATGTAGTGTGGTGGTTATTCCACTTGTATGTAATAAAGAGTAATAAATGCGATACAGTTAATAACATTGTCCAAGTTTGCAGCATGACTACCTTTAACACATTGAGTGCCAGGCGGTTTTGATCAAACCCTTCACAGGGTGCCAAGCATATTTTTTTTCTATAAATTGGTGTGAAAGTATAAAATATTGATTTCTGAGCCAATACCCGACTGCAATGTTGCTGAAAGCCCTGCAACATTGGGCCTTATGCATAATAAGCGAGCATTTGCTCGAGTCGAGTCTGGTGAGATCTATCACAAGTAGGTGAGTGCGAGCAAACCGACCGAGCTCGTGCTCAATTTGGTATGCATAAAAATGAGATCGAGCAAATAACTTGAACTCGAGTTAGCTGAGATAAAACCGCTTGTTTGATTAGTTGCAAAAATGAGTACAGATAGTGAAAGTGCTAGTGAAAATTTACATTTTGATGCTAATGAGAATTTATCAATTTTCATAGTTGGATATTTAAAAAAATATGACTTTATTAGAAAAAAGCCAACTGCCCAGTACAAAAAAATAAAAGAAAAGAAATCATTAGAAAACTTTGTGGCGAATTTAAAGAAAAAACTGGTGTGGAAATAAGCGAAAAAAATGTAGTGAAGAAAATTGCTAATATGAAGTGCCGAGTAAAGTCAAAAAGTGACAAAAATAAAACGGGGAACAAAAAAATTTATTTAAAAAAATGGGAACAATAACTATTTGAATAACTTTCTGCTGAATCGAATCCAGCTATCGGAAAAGTTACCGGTAAGCGTGCCGTTATGATGCGTTGTTTTTTTTTTACTTTTTCCCCTGGAGGCAATTTTTCGGTAGGCGTTAATGCTAATGAGAGTTCCAGCAGCAACTTAGAGAGTGCAGTGGGCAATAATAATGATAGCTCCACCAGCAGCTAAGCAGTACAGAACACACCCATATCCCATCCACATATCCCATCTGTGCCACAACAACAAACATCAAAAAGAAAGCTAAATGATAACGAACATGATAGTCGGCTGGTAACTCTTCGTTAGGCTAAAGAGCATAGAGCTACAAAAGTCCCTTATTTGAGCCGTGATTAACTCGCTACTCGCAAAAGTATAGCATATTATCATGCATAGATTATGTATTTAATTTATTAATTTAGCTTATGTTGTTGCTTTCAACTTTAGTACATTGGTGAAGTGAAGAGTGCAGAATATAAAATATATCTATGTATATATGTATGCTAGATTTGGTTGGATTAAAAAGAGTTTCAATTAAGAGCAGGCATAGGTAAATAAAACCCTAGGTATAGGAGTAAGAATAAGTTAGAATTGAGAGTACTCTTAAAATAAAAACAAACTTTATTATTATGGAACTGCATTAAGACGTAGAATAAACACCACTAATATGATTGCTTAAATCTGATAACTTAATTTAATTACAGGCCAAACGAATCTTCGATGAATATGAGACAGAGAAAACGAAAAGTGTAAGCTTTCAACAATTGCAAAGACTTGTTTTGTTGAAGCAAAAAAAAATTCTTTCATTAAAATTAAAAAATTAAGAAGATCGGATTGCAGAAAAGGAGCTAAATTTGGACGAATATTAAAACATAAAATTCATTATACCTATTTTTACTGAGTTTCTGTTTTTTTTTTAACTAACACTAAACCTTAAAAGTAACATAACAACTGCGATCTCGAAAATATAATTAAAACTAAGTTATTTATTAATTTTTCTTGTTTTTCACAGAGTTTATAGTTATAGCTTTTATATTTTATGATGACTTAAAACAACTGTTTTGCAGAATTGCGATGCGCGGTTTTGCACTTTTGCCAAATCAGATAATTTTTCCAAAAAGTTAAATAAAATGATATCAAATTCTTTAGTTTTAAGTTAACTGTTAAAAATAAAAGGAATTACAAATACATTTATGTATGTATGAACATCTGTAAACATTTAGTTTAATAAATTCGAAATGAACTGTCTTTTTCTTTTTCCCGCTTCCGAAACTCTAGAATTGGTTCGCACAGATTCCTCCCTTTCCGAATGCGAGGAGTCATTTGGCATATCACTTTCATCAAAAATAAAATCGTCTTTTAAAAACTTTGAAATATTGTGCAAAATAAAACAGCTCGCTATAACCATTGGCACCAATTCTGTTGCCAAACTGCAAACCGCTGTTTTACCTGACCGAAACACCGCTCGATGATGCATCTTTCTTTCTTAAATATTCTATTATAGTTTAGTTCTGCTTCTGTTTGTGGGTTTCGAAATGGAGTCATTAGCCAAGGAGAGAGAGCATAACCCTCATCTCCAAGGAGTAAGGCATTACTTTAAGCATTCCCCATGATGGTGTATATGCTGCTATTCCTTAGCACCCGAGAGTCATGAACCGAACCTGGCCAGGATACATCCAAGCTGGTGAACCATTCATTGGCATCGCATGTTGCTTGCACATTTATCGAATGAAAGCCCTTTCTACATATGTACTCATCTCTTTGCGAGGACGCTTTTTTTATTCTAACGTGCGTGCAGTCAATGACGCCAATCGCAAACGGAAAACGATTTTTTGCTTCCCATTGGTTTCGCGCAGCTCTGATTTCTTCATCTGTGGATGGAAATTATATCCATTCATGAGCCCTCCCTGATAAAATCTGTGCCATTTCGCCAATCACTCTTGACACGGTGGTTTGCTGAACTACTACATCTTCCCCAATTTGGCATCGAAGACGATCCAAAACACGTGCAAGCAAAGCAGCTGTCAACAATTAACTGAACATTCAAAATGGCCGAGCTTGTCGGCATAAGTGAGAGACATGAGTACCAACATAACGCCACAAAAAATTCGAAATTCGAATATACGTAACCAGCGAAAATTTAAAATTCGCGATACGTTTTGAACACACCTCGTACCTTGTGTGCGTAGCACTACCAGGTATAAAAATGGTAAATCAGCCCTAATCTACAGTTCCCATCCTGGCATAAGCCACGGCGAGATTGGATTTTTTATGGCTAATATCCCAAGCAAGTCAAAAGGCTAAATTGCATACGTGTATATGCATATGCACCCAAGTTAACTTTTTGGTGGAATGAATAAGACACAACCGTTTTTATATACGTCTTTATTCCTTGATGGTTGAACAAAGACTGCCTTTTTGAAGAATAGATTACAATTCAGGAACTTAACATAATTTTAGTTACTACCGTTTGCTTACTACTTATTTTAGAATAGAGAACAAATGAGAAACTGGAAATTGGAAATATGTACATTATTAACGTATTAGTTATTCTAAAATAAAGACGGAGAACGATAGGAGAAATGGCAAATACATAACTCGCTCCTCCTTATAGGATTCGAGTCCCATCGAATCTTTTACAAATTTAAAATTAATTTAATTATAAGTAATATAGTGCATATCCATTAAGAAACGTTTAATTTGAGTACGTACTATGTATATACATATATATTTTAATTAAAATTTATTTATTTATTTTTTAGTTTTTTTTTTATTTATTTGATAGACTTTAATGGTCGTCGAAATTGTGCAATGTCCACTTTATTTGGATTACTATAGTGATATCTGTTAAATTTTTTAGCAGTTTTTGCCTAATTGCATCAGGGTTTTTAATATATAAATTATATTTTTGTAAGTTAAGTGCAATGCTTTCTCTTTTAACGTTTTCTCTATCAATTGCTTTCTGTTTATTTGTCTCCGACCTCTGTTTTATATCTTTAAAATCTATGTCTAACCTATTTATAAAATCTATAGGTTTTAACTTTGTGGTACTATGAATTGTATTATTATAGAAATTAACTGCTTTTAATACCAGTTCCTCAGAGTCATTAATCTTTTCAGCATTCTTTAATATACGTATATGCTCTAAGAGAGTCGAATGCATTCTCTCTACATCTGAATTTCCGGTATGGGAATTAGGTGTAGTGAAATGTGGTTTTATATTATTTTCTTGACAAAATAATTTTATTAGCGCATTATTGAATTCATTATCCATAATAAGTTTAAATGGCTTTCCTAAAAATGCGATTCTTTATTCGATTTTTGTCTTAATAGTAATCATATTTTTATCATTAAGTTTATGTGCCGTACCCAACTTCGTAAATCTATCAATTGTGGTTAAAAAACAAGTTTTCTGTATTTGAAAAATGTCTATATGTACTATTTCATTTGGGTTTTCTGGTGTTATAGTAGATTGAAATTTTTTATTTATCGGCTTTCTGTCATATTTACTTTCATTACATATACGGCAGTTATTGCAATATTTATTTATTATTTTGATTAATTTAGGATTAAAAACTGTATGTCTTAGTTCTTCGTAATTCTCTTGAATTCCTCTATGGTTACCTTTTATATGTATATCGTCAATAATATTCAATAAAGATTCCTCGGATTCAACATCAGTCGCAATTTTAGAACATTTTATAAAAGCTATCTGATTTTCATTTGAAAATAGTTCAATTAGTTTATTTTGTAGTATACTGTATTTAGTATTATCAAACTCTGAATATACTCGTATACCAACTTTTCCTTTTTTTAGTTCGCGCCTTAATAAATCATTTAAATAATGGGTATTATCTAAATCTTTTTCAGTTACGTAGATTATTTTATATTTTTTAAACAGGATTTCTTTATCTTTGCTTTTATTTCTAATTAACCTAATTTGTATTCTGTATTTATTAACAATTTTGTTTACTAAAAAAAATGATTGCTTAAAGCTTCTTCTTCGTTATTAACTTCAGCTAAGGATGTTTGATTCAACTGCACTCTACTCAGGAAGTCTGCCACTTTATTTTCTTTTCCCTTAAGGTGCTCAATATCGAAATAAAATTCATCCAGCAAAATTTTCCACCTAATGATTCTCGAATTGGGTTCTTTAAGTGAAAAAAGCCATTTTAAAGGCTGGTGATCTGTTTGCACTAAACATTTTCGACCATAAAGATATTGACGATAATACTTTATTGACCACACAATCGCTAATAATTCTTTTTCTAATGTTGAATATTTTTTTTCATGCCCATTCAGAGTCCTACTGGCGTAGCTTATCGGTTTGCTATCTTGGCTTAACGCCGCGCCAATGGCTAAATTACTTGCATCTGTGGTCAACACGAACTTTTTATTGAAATCTGGGTAGCATAATAATGGCGGGTTTACTAAAATGCTCTTTAGTTTTTCGAACGCATCAATATACGATTTATCGCTAACATTGATTTTGCTATTCTTTTTTTAATACTTTATTATTGGACTAGCTACCAAAGAATAATTCTTAATAAATTTCCGGTAATACCCGGTTAACCCCAAAAAAGATTTAATATCTTTTACTGTTTTTGGAAGCTGCAAATTTTGAATTATACTAATTTTTTCCGGATTTGGTTTTATTCCCTTATTGGTAATAATATGTCCAAGAAAACTTGTTTCTTTAGACAAGAATTTACACTTGTCAATTTGTACTTTTAAGTTAAATTCATTTAGTGTATTAAATATTTTTTGCAAACTCTCGAAATGTTCGGTTAAAGAAGTGGAAAACACCAGTATGTCGTCCATATAAATTATACAGATTTTATTGATATAATCCGATAAAACATAATTTAACATTCGCTGAAAGGTTGCAGGCGCATTTTTGAGGCCGAATGGCATTCGAATGAACTCGAAATGACCCCTTGGCGTTGAAAAGTACTTAATAAAATTGGTTTTATTAATTTTTTCCTAACTCCTATTTTATAAAAAAAATTATAATCTCCGAGGGTTGTACCCGCGCCACTATCAATTAAACATTTTGTCTTTATATTATTTATTGTTAATGTTACTATGGGTAGTGATGACTCTGAGGCTGTATATGAAAAATTTCTGTAATATTAATACCATCAATTTCCATTGGTTCTTGGTTAGCGTTAGCATTTCTATTAAAATGTTGTTGATTTGTTCTTAAAACTCCAGAATTGTAGTTAGAGTTTTCTTGTCTATTGTTGTTGGCTAAAAATTGATTTCCATAGTTTCTTGGATTTCTACTATTAAAATTATTGTTTGATCTGTTTTGATTAGGAAATTCACTATTGAACAAACTTCTATTGAAATTAGAATTTGAAAATCGTTGGAAACTATTGTTATTATTGAAATTATTATTTCTATTTTGGATATTATTACTGGGAAAATTGTACGCAATTTCTTGATTTTGTAATTGAATATCTTTTAACAAATTATTTTCTAATAAAAATGTATAAGAATTGTTTATAGTTCTAATATTGTTTTGAACCAAAAGCGTTTTTATGCTTATTGGTAAATAATTAACGTAAATATCAAAAATTAAATGTTCATTATTTTCTGGTGTATATAAGACATCAGGTTGTAAACTATACTTAGTATTCATCAGACTTACAATTTTCTTTAATTTAAAATGTAATTCTTCAATATTTTTCGCTTCCACTTTTAGTGCATCATTTCTTAAATTGAAAAAGCTACGTTTAACTCCGAACTCTTCTTTATTTATTAAACTATCCCATGAAGGGTTAACTAGAGTCTCTACCGCTCTCAAAGCTTTACCTTGCAACCTATTGCTTAAAACAGATTGTATTGTGCCTTGGTGCTCTGCTGGCGTCAACTGCAATACAGTTCCAACATCTCTCAGGTAATTGCTCAGCGTATACTCACTACTTCCGGTGAATGGAGGTAAGCTTCTAGCTTCTCGAAGACTCTCAGCTAGTGTCAATGCCATTGTTGCTGCTACTGTTGTTATTTTCGTGTTGTTGTTTCGTGAATGTTGATTTAAATTTTAAGTAGTTCTTAATAGTTCTGATTAAGAGTGTAATTGAGTTCATACACTCTTTGGTTCTGGTTTAAATGCAATTTTCTATTGTTGGTTCACTATACTGTTTTTGTTTTTTTTTGTTTTTGTATTTCAACTCTTGTTTTTGTTTGTTTGTTGTTTTTTTTCCTCTTGCAGATTAAGCAAATGCCTCTGATTTCTTTATTTGGTTTGATGTAACTCTTTACCTTCGATTTCTTTTTCACGGTTAAATAGAAGCCACTCACGGTCAAATGAATGTCATTTTATAGCATAGTTTTGACGATTTTGTTTTTGTATTTCAAATGTACATATATTAAAGTAGAAATTTCTTAAGATTTTCTTAGTATATTTACTATACACTTTCACGTTTCATAAATATGATATTCAGTTTTAAATAATTTATTTAACTTTGTTCCTTTTTGTTTTTTTTTTCTTACATATAAGATTTTGTTAAACTTTGTTTTAAATAACAATTTGGGTTCGAATGGGTTTTTGAAAAATTTATATTTTCAATTGCCGTTATCACTGGATATGTTTTTGCACAACATATCCCATCCTCGTCGCCAGTTAACTTTTTGGTGGAATGAATAAAACACAACCGTTTTTATATACTTCTTTATTCCTTGATGGTTGAACAAAGACTGCCTTTTTGAAGAAGAGATTACAATTCAGGAACTTAACATAATTTTAGTTACTACCGTTTGCTTACTACTTATTTTAGAATAGAGAACAAATGAGAAACTGGAAATTGGAAATATGTACATTATTAACTTATTAGTTATTCTAAAATAAAGAGGGAGAGCGATAGGAGAAATGGCAAATACATAACTCCCAGGTGTGTATGTATGTATGGCCGTCTATGTCCATGTAAACACAAATGCACACCTAGGCCCTTTCGACATATCTAAATTCCCCTCAATATTTAGCTACAGTTTGAAATATTGTTTTAAAATATAAAGTGAATTATTACGTAAAGTTTTAATATTTTCGCCCAGAGAAGACCATCAGGGCATAGACATTTGGCAGGGCAACATCAAAACGAAACGCTGCAGCAACAACAAACGCCTTAACTATTTTGGAGGTTGGAACAACAACAACAGCATCAATTGAACTGCCCACCGCTAGAATAACTGGTACACGTATGCGTGTACAACCAGATAGCCGCAACAAAAACTTGAACGGCGCGGAAAACTCAACTAGTGTGAGAAAAACGCATGAGAATCACGCAAGTGCATGCAAAAACACCCACATTACGGGCGACAATAGGCGACCACAACAACTCGCGTGGAGCAGTATCTCGACGCTTGTGAATCATATACACATTTATAGACTTTTGTACCTCTTTTATTTTTATTATACCTACAAACCCTTTAGACGGATTTTGGGTATTGATAGTGATAGGGTATTATCTAAGGGAAAGTGGGTTCGTGGTACCTATTTTCTGCACTTATAGGGATTTGTTTCTCACTGTCTTGGAAGGTATTCGGGCATTTATATTGGGGGTCACTAATCCTTCCTGATTTCGCTAATTTAAACTTTTTTCCGAGCGAATTTTTTTCTGCCTTTGCCTAATACCTGATTTTATCAATAATCACTCTTTGCAATGGCATGAGTTTAGCACTTTAGTAACCGGGTTTCCGTTTCCTACCAGTTGCGCTTATACACACTTGTATTTTCTTTCGCCTACTTATATATTATTTTCTATGGCCCACCTGATAAAATCAGATATTTTGCTCCACCGTTGGTTTTATTCCAAGATCACGGACCAGTTTCCGGTTGTAATTAAATTAGCATTATCTCTTTTTTTTCGGGTTGGCATGAACCCAAATGTGTTTTTTTTTTATAAATTTGGCAATGAGCGATTTTGTTACAACCTAAAAAAGCAAACTCTTAAAGGATGGAATCATTAGGCCATCCCGCTCACCTTACAACTCCGCCATGTGGGCTGTACCCGAAAAACTAGACGGATTAGGACAAAAGAAATACAGGCTTGTTGTAGATTGCAGGAAATTGAATACATTGACAATATCGGACTGAAGAACGCCCCAGCAATCTTTCAAAGAGCGCTGATGACATATTGAAGGACCATAGGGAAAATTTGTTAAGTCTACATATAAGACGTAACAGTTTTCGGCAAAGAAGAACAAAGTCATCTTCAAAATGTCAAGAAAAATTTCCACCGGCTCGAAAAAGCAAACATGAAGGTCAAGCTGGACAAATGGGAGTTTTTTCAGGGAAGAAGTCGAGTTTCTAGGCTTCATAGTCTCCCCCACAGGAATAAAAACCAATCCTATGAAAGTACAGGCAATTCAGGAATTCCCTTGCCCAAAAACGTTGAAGGACTTAAGATCTTTCCTTGGGCTCTCTGGCTATTATCGACGGTTCATCCGAGGCGAAGATGGACATGAGCCAAAAAATTCCTCAAGCAGAAAGCATATTACGTTCGATAATAACGCCATGACTACTTTCAATAAAAAGCAAATCCGCTCTGACATCTCAAGAAGTAATACTATCACATCCCAATTTCAAGGAAGAGTTTCACCTTACCACAGACGAACTACGCTCTAGGTGCTGTCCTTGAACAATCAGGCAAACCCGTAACATTTATATCCCGATCACTTAACAATACAGAGGAAAGATATTCCGAACACGAAAAAAAAGGCTGGAAATAATCTGGGCTCTCACTACCTTAGGAAATTACTTTTACCTTTGCACTAAGTAATAAAAATCACAACGGAAAAATTAAAAGGTGGAAGTGCATTCTCGAAGAGTACAACTACGAAATGAAATATAAACCCGGCAGGACAAACGTCGTCCCTGACGCTCTATCCAGGCCGCCACAAACTGACATAATACTCTTACAACTACAGACCATAGCAACGAAAGCTCCTCACACCTTCTTATTCCTGCCACTGAAGCCCCCATAAATTCTTTGAAGAACCAACTCTTCCTAATGGTTGGGGACGAAGATAGCTCTTTATTCCAGTTACCTTTTCCAAGTTTCCACAGGCACACTATTACAAAACAAAATTATTATGACCAGGACATCATTGATACTTTTAAACGCTACTCAATAGACTGTACACCACAGAAAGACTAATGGGTAAAATCCACGAAAAATCCCCACTCTACTTAATAATATTAAAATTCGCTATACGCAGACACTACTTCAGGATATCGCTGCAGAAACTGAACAGGAACAACTTATCATTCAGGAGCATCAGCGAACTTATAGAAACAGCCGCGAAAATAAAGCCCAAATCCTACGTAAATTCTATTTCCCAGGCATGCATTGAAAAATTAAAAAGATTGTTAAACAATACTTCATTTGTCGGACACAGAAATACGATAGACATCCAACAAAACCCCAGATTCAACCAACCCGAATTCCACAATCCACTGAAAAAAAAATGAATCGTTACCCCCATTGACAAATTTTCTAAATATGCCCAGGTGAAAGTGATACCCTCCAGGGCAATAAAGCACATTAAAGACCCAATCAGAGAATTAATGATCGCGTTCGGAATACCAATGCTAATTCATAGACCAAATGTCCATTGACATTTACACCACACCACCGTACAGTAGCACACGTAAAGGACAAGTCGAAAGATTTCACAGTACACTTTCCGAAATCATGAGATGCCCCAAAACAAATCAAACCTCGATAACATTTCAAGAACTTCTATTCAAATCAGTACAAGGATATAATTCCTTAACTTACTCAACGACAAAGACTAAACCAATAGATACATTTTTTGAAAGCAGACTTCATAACGACCCACAACAGTTAGAACAACAAAGACAAAACAACGTGGCTTTACTTAAAAAAAACCAGAACTAGATTTTTCATACCATAACAGAAATAGACCCGAAAACAAGGACTTCTTTCCAAGAGAAGTAATTTATAACAAAATAAATAAGCGACTAGGTTCAAAACTAACTCCGAAGTATAAAAAAGAAACGGTTTCCGAAAACCACAGGACAACGGTTAAAACTGCATCAGGGCGGACAATTCATAAGACACCTACACACTATTCATCCTTTGTATTTGTACCGCAACAACTTCATCGGACGTTCAACTTTTAGACTACGGTAAATCACAAGTAGTAACGATATACAACGGACAAGCTAAAATACAAGACGGTACATTCGGATTTATTTATCGAAAAATACGGACGGTTTTTGACAGAGACGCATGAGGAGATGACCAACCAAATCCCTAACGATCACTTCCTATATCCCATCCTAAAACAAATAAATAGTAGTTAACAAAATACTCGAGAAGAGAATAAAATGTTAAATACGATAAGAAAGGATAAAGATATTGTAACGGAAATCATAATAAATTTGCAAAATAGAATTAGGCTAATTAAGGAAGGAAATTAAATATTTTGAATTCAGTAATATTAAGCAAAGAAGAAATTGAATTGCCAATTAATAAACTAAAAGAAGGCAAAATACCTTTTAAAAGTGCCGAAGAAGCACGGAAACTTTCAAAAGTGAATGTATTAAGCAAAGAAATGACAATTTTATATATGGTAAAAATACCTCTAACACAATTAGAGAAACATTTAAGAGAGTAATTATAAGACCTATGAAACCGGCAAACAATGTTGTAATTTAAACCGAATATAAGTAAAAAATTGAAAGGAACAAATTTAATTTTCCGAATAAGAGATAAATGCGAAAAGTGTAATGAACTAATAATTTGTAAAGAAACAATGATTTATGCGTAGCTAGAATAGTTAGTAGCTTAAATTCAACTTGTTCGTCCACAAACGACCACCACGTTCCCACTTTAGTAGAAAAAAAGCCAGGAGTAATATATGTACTAAAACAATTAGACGGCAACCTAGAAGCTGATGTAACAGTTAAGGATATAAACGGAATTTACAATGCAACAATTAAAATAGTCAAATATTCAGTAAGCAAGGCCAATACCATCACCGTAATTTTAAAGCTAACTCCGTTAGAAAAAGAACACATTGAATTACTTTCTTTAGAGGCTTTGAAAGATCTGCATAGCAACAATGCACGTCAGATTCATTTCATCAAAAGGGTTACACTCTCGATTGGAAGCATAATAACGGGAGCAATTTTAATAATAAAAAAACTTCTATTTTTCCTAAGAAAAAGAACAATACAAATTCAATATATAGAAAAAGAAATAGTAAAGCCAGCACACGCAAGCATGAGCCAGGTAGATATCCTGCCAAGCGCAACCAGTCATACTCCAACATATTTAAGCTTCAATAATCTACCACTTTACTGATGATCGAGGACAGTCATAGGTAAAGGGGAAGGGTTAACACAACAGATTACCCTAACCCGTGCTAGTTGACCATCACATCATCGGACTGAAGAATTTAAATATTTAGGTGTTGAAAAATAGAATTACTGACAATTTAAGATACATTTTTTTTTAACTTATAGAAGTCACGAGTGTTCTAAGAAGATATACTAATCGGATTTCAATTAATTCGCAAAGAATTTTATAAAAAACCTTTCGAAATAGGTGTACATCGTTGGGAGATTCCGTGGATCCCTTTATTGTGCCCTCATATGACTATAGCACCATATATAAGCCGGCTAACTTCCAGAAAATCTAAAATTAACGTATGCGATTGAACTGTGGTGTAGGAAGTTCGTGAGTCTTGGGCATTTCCTTCGCAGTTTATTCCTTTTTGTTACAAAAGCGGCAGAAATTGCTAAATTTGTGCATATAAGCCTAGATCCTTTAATGGGTTGTGAGAACACCTATAGGATCCTAAGATTTTTCTCAAATATACCGATTATTGCATCTTTTAGAGTTGTAACCACCCATCATTGCTTTAGTCTCAGTTTGACCGTTGTGCTCTTTAGCTGCACCTTCTCCGGCTGGGGTATACGATTTTCCTTTGCCCTCTACACGCACTAGTTAGCATTTTGTCTCACAGGAACATATGTCCCTCAAAATGGTTATATTCTCGTTAAAGTAACTGCGCTGCGGATTTATATCTGCACGCTCGGGTGTTTTAAAAACGGTGTAGACATTTTCGTGCCGGAAGCAAATATTATAGCTCCTATTGTTGTTGTTGTTGTTACCACATAGCTCCTATTCTTATTATTTAACTTCGGATGCAACTGATTTTATCTCCCAATTATATTTTAAATCTTTTCTCAAAGCTGATGGTCTCAGCTATGTCGTCCCTTGGAAGTTGGCGGATTGGGAGACAATTTTTGACTTTTTCTGCGCCAAGGAAAGTTAATGCCTTTCTTCTGACGAAGTAAGTAAGTCACAAAGTAGCGTGAATAGATGTTCTCTAGAAGTTTTCAACATTATGGACTAATACAAGGTGGCGCAAAAGTAAGCTTCCGATGTTCAGCATATCGGTTGTGGCACGTGCAGTGTGTGCTGTTGCACCGTCTTGTTGGAACCACATGTTTTCCAATCCCAATTCATCAAGTTGCGGCAAAAAGAACTCGTTGATCATTGCTCTGTAGCGCTCACCATTCACAGTAACCGTTTGGCCCCGACCGATTATTGGTCAAATAAATAGTCCGCAATATTCCGCGTTCTGGAGCAGTGTAGCGTAACATTGTTTATTAACGTGTATTTCGCATGTGTTTACTACACAAATGTCAAAACAGAACTGACTTTGGGGGCCAATCGCAAAATTTATAGCATTTTCTGATAGGAGGATTACTTTTGCGCCACCCTGTACTTGTGGGGTGAATATGAAAAATTTCAATTTTTCCCATAAAATAAATATATTTTATGTCGTTGAGTGTTTATAGGACGTAAAAGTATATAATTTTTGAACTAGTTCGTTCGCGAACACAACTCTAGTGGGTATCTCCGCGGCCCAGTCGATATCGTGGAGGAATAAGCGGACATAAAGCTGAATTTTGTGTGAGCAAGACTTTCGCGAACGCGTAGGAATGAGCGAACGATAAAGCTGAATTTTGCGTGAGCCAGAAAACCAGCAAATATGCTTAGCGTATCTTTTAGGATATAGGCAAAAGGATCATTCAGGGTAGATTTTGCCAACCCAACTAAATTTATTCAGTATCCAGTTAAGTTGCAGATCAGCCAGCGAGTGTACGGTGACATTGTTAAAAACCACCGAAGCAGGTATTTTCAAGCATAAATCAGCTGTATGGGGGCGATGCCATGTTAACTACTATACCTACGCCAGAGGAGCGAACCGTGGTGCTTAGGGCAATCGGTGATTGTGGAACGTTTTGGATGACAGGAAGCAATCAGGCTCTATTGAACTAATACACACATCTGTTAATGTGAAGTACAGCTGTGTTTAATATAATAGCAGTGAAATTAAAATGGATATCGAACTAAGAAGAATAATAATTTTCATTTAAAATAGGCGAATTTCATAACAGAAACCATCAAAATCTATAAAAAAATTTCAGAGTTTCTAGAAAATTTTTGAGTACGCAGTTTGTAGCCAAGTCAATTTACATTGTGCAAGTTGGAACTCACTTGCAAATTTCCCTGAATTACTAAAATATTTACATTTTTATGCGAAAAAGTTTGCAGATTTTGAGGTCCATTTTATAAAGTTTGATTAACTTTCCTAAACTTTCTGTAAACTTCGAAATTTCTTTTTATGTGGTTTCCGTTATAGAACTCGCTATATTTTAAAAGAAAACTATTATAATCACAGCTACTATTATATTGAACACTGTATGTAAACATTTCAATTAAATACTCATTTCCATAGTAAGCATTTAGTTGTGGAATACGGTAGGGTGAATAACCACTAGGAAAGAAAGAAGCGCAAGTTAGGGTGCGCATTAAAAGTATACAAAATCATAAGTCTAAAAGGTAAGGTGGATGAAGTCCTTTTCCATGTCAGACATATAATCTGATACCATTATTTAAAAAGAAAAGATGAAGATGTAAGTATTCTCAGGGTTAAGAATGTCCATAAAGTGAATTGGAATATCGCATTGAATAGCACATTAAGCCGTCGGTGCGACACAGGTGCGGCAAGTAAGAAGGGTGTAAGAAGGGTTTTGCTTTTGTCACGGTCATGCGTTCAATTGGTCTGCCATCATGTATTGGGACAGGCTTACAGGGGTTACACCGATTTCAGATGTCCAGTCGATTATTAATATAAGAACAACCAATAAAGAAATGAATTGTTAAATTGATAAACAGAAAAGAGTTTGTGATGAGCAGGGAGAAACTTTAATGAAAATTGCTTTTGTTTTCTGGTAACAGATATGGTGATTTTTATTGAAAATTACCATGAATTAGCTTCACCTGATGCCATGTATGCACATTTTATCTTGCCTTTTTTGAAATAAATGCCTTTTTTACCTTTTTCTAAATAATAAATACTGTACTGCTGCTTAATTGAAAATAATTAAAATAATTATCCAGACTATTTGTTTGATTTTATTTACTACTGCCTTGCTAACATACCATACAATAAGGAATTTTGACAAAATATTAAATTAAAGAATGCCCTAATCCCTTATAATTTCAAAACTTCCAATATTTCATATTTTAATTGGGCTACACTTGTATCAATCGAGCGCACTTTTAGCACATTTAAGGCCTCTCTTCGCGATCGAATGAAAATGCTGCCCCAAAATTTTGAGATGCATCTTCTGGTACAATGTTACCACGACTATAGAGAGTAAGGTTTTTGAGTTAAAAGCTCGATTGGAATCCAAGTTAAAACCAAAGTACAATAAAACTAGTATATCATTTGTTTTTTATCGTTTTCGTTATAAGATAAAAAATATGCGCCTTTATGAAAATAAATAATTTTTTTGCTGCCTTTTAATTGCCTTTTCCTGCCTATTTCGTCACCTTGTTTTGCCTTTTTTACAGGTTTTTAGGTCCTAAAAATCCTATGCCTGGTGATGAGTGAATTATTCGACGAGGCCATGACGGACGGACGGGGAAAGCGGGGCCATGAGTCACGAGTAAAAGGGGCTAGGAAAGATTAAGGTGCCTGCTCGACGAAAATCCGCCTATCAGGAGAATAAGGAGTCATCTCCGTAAGCAATATGATGAGATCCGGCACCATATTTTTTCGCCGTTTAATCCAAAGGTGCATAGACAGGCCCTCCAACCCATCCACACAGAGTCGGTAAGCTTCTTTGTCAGTTCTCGTCCAGTGAACGCCGTTAGACAGGCACAAGCTCCACCTGTTGCGGAAGAGGAACGCGAACTGCCTAGGGAGACAAGGGTCATGCTGGCCCAATTTCGTTCTGGATACTGTAACAGGTTAAACTCTTACCTGTTCAGACTGACCCCTGACATGCCAAATGTCTGCCCGGCATTCGGCGTGTCTCCGCATGACACTAACCATCTGTTCATCTGCTCAACTGAGCCTACTCTTCTAACAACAATATCACTATGGCCCAACCCTGTTGAAGCCGTTTCTGGAACCCCCGTTAGAAGAGCTCGATGACAATGTTGGGTAAGGGAGGTGATATTTAGGCAGGCTAATACAGGGTGGCTGATGAAAGCCGCTACCAAAAAAAAATTAAATAACTTTTTTTCTATTTAATGAATCTGGTTAATTTTTTTTTTATTTTGCAGATTGACTTTTACATTTAACAAAAATGGATAACTGGGACACTGAAACAAGAATTTGGATTGTCCGCCGCTATCACGTACTGGAGTCCGTAGTTTCGGTTCAAAGAGAGTATAGGCGCACGTTTGGCGGCAATCCTCCGAGCAGATGGACCATAATAAGACTTGTAAACAATTTTGCCGAGCATGGGACAGTCAACAGAAGACCTTACCATCGAAACCCTTCAGTTCGAACGGAGGAAACAATCGCTGCTGTAGCTGCTGCCATACAAAACAATCCACGTGTGTCGACAAGAAGCTTATCTGCTCAAATGGGTGTAAGCAGACAGTCATTACAGTCAATTATGCACAAAGATTTGGACTTATTCCCATATAAAATTCAAATGGCCAACAAACTGAACGCTGCAGACTTGCCGATTCGCTTGGAATTTTGCCAGAAGATGGTTCAAATGGTGGAAGAGGATGGAAACATGTTGAACTGTCTTTTCATGTCTGACGAGGCCCATTTCGATTTAAACGGCAACATAAACAAACAAAATTGTCGAATATGGAGTGCTTCCAACCCACAGATACTCCATGAGACGGAATTGCATCCACTTCGTGTCACAGTGTGGTGTGCAGTTTCATCACGCTGCATTGTCGGGCCCTACTTCTTCGAAGAAAACGGTCACACAGTTACGGTTACTGGAGACCGTTACTTGAGCATGTTGATAGAGTTTTTCTATCCAGAATTACGCCGAATGAGAATTTCTTTCAACTCTGTGTGGTTTCAGCAAGATGGTGCAGCTCCTCATATAGCCCAACCTGTTATGACAGAATTGCGACGAAAATTTCCCAATAAGCTGATATCCAGAAACTCCACATTCCGTTGGCCACCCAGGTCGCCTGACCTTACTGCACCTGACTTTTTCTTGTGGGGTTATTGCAAACAGGAAGTATTCAAAGCAAAACCAACAAATTTGAATGAACTAAGGCAATCCATTCGAGAAACAATTGCGGCTATTCCTGTCTCAACTCTCCAAGCAGTAATGAACAACTTTTTGGTAAGATGCCGCACATGCAGCGACGAGCAGGGGGGGCATTTAAATTCCATTATTTTTAAAACTAATTAAGCTATATTTAATCAAATTTAATGAGCTTTAACATGAATAAAAGAAAAATGAATTCTATACACTGAAAAAAAAAATTATTTGAGTTTCTTAATGTAGCAAAATTCATCAGCCACCCTGTATATCGCTACAACAGCTACAACAACTACAACAACTACAACAACAACAACAACCATTTTCCTGTAGACGTTGAAGTACGGTTTGCACTGATATTTTCACATTTCTTGGCTTTTTAAACGATAAATTATCAAAAGTGCCATTGTTTTAACAGCGCCGAATGGCAATGACAATTTTTCCTCTGGAAAATTCATCTGCCTAAGCTCACGTATAATTTTGCTTTCGGTAGGATCGCATCTGTTTTTCTTTCCCATTGGCGAAAATGTTTAATCAGTTTCTGAAGATATAATGCAATAACAACAATAAGTTGGTGAGAGGTCGATATTTTAGCACAAATGGTACATTTGGGCCCTATATTGTTTGAAATGTTACGCAGTTACTTCATGAGAATAATGTTAACCGTTAAGTTAATGCTGGTCAAGTTATTTCGATACATAGTTACTTAAAAAGTGCACATAGGATTTCTATTCACTCGTATTTTTGCTGAGGTAGAGCCCCAAAAAAGCCTAATTTTCAATTTTATTGGTTATGTTTATAGAACGTATGAATGGACGATTCAGGACCAGTGTGTAGACCGCTTAAACCAAAAAACAACCCTTTCATATTTTTTTTATATGAAAAAATAAGCAATTAATTTTGCGTGGAGTACAGGAATTGATTACTTTTTCTTCATTTATACATAGTGTTCATACCTTCCGATGTTCCTGAAAGCATTAATGCGTTCATATGAGCCGTAACCCTGTCGTGGAGTGTAGAAACCTCTCTTTCCAGGTGAATAAAATAATGCTTCATTGTCTTCAATTTGACACTGCTCAAGCAATACAATGGGTATCATTTTTTTTGGAGCTTGTGGCAATGTATTATGTGTTTCTGCCTTTTGCTTATAAGTTATAATCTCTAGTGCTTCGTTAGTCTTTTGCCTTAAGGCATCTTCAGAAGACAAAATTGCAATTAGTTGAGGTGTCGGAATTTCAAGCAACATACCAGTTATTTTTGGCGCGTTGGTGGAGTTTATAGAGTATATCTGAAAATATATAATTTTTATGATAAGTTTATTTAAAGTGAAATAAATATATAAAAATATTTGCACATTATATAAATATAAAAACAATATATATATATTTCTCCTTGTTGGAATATGCGTATATACGTTACGTATATCATAAATTTATATACGATCTGAAAATTACCAATGTAGGTATTTATATATGAGAAACCTTAACTATCGTTTCAGGTAAAACCTATAAAAAATAAGATCACAAAAAAACATCTCCATTGATATTTTTGAAATGTCGAAAAACTTGTATTTAAAAACTGTTCTGGGTAACATTCAAATAGGTTTAGAGTACTGGGAAGAAGAAAGAAAGTTCTGCAAAATAAGCCCAAACATTATTTTCAATACTTTGCATTCTAATTTCACGCAGCATACAACATGTCTAAAGACTGATATTTGAAAACTGTTCTGGGTAGCCTAGAAATTTACTTTTGGACCGCATTTCCACTTAGTCTTGTCAATACTATTATGCTACCGTAGTTGTTGTTGTGGTTACGACAAAAACACTCCCCGAAGGTTTTGGGAAGTATTGTCGAATTAACAGTCCTTGGCCGGATTTGAACCCGGTACGCTCCGGTACTCCCTTGCAGTATTGCCCGACTGTCGTGGTAGCGATTTATGACCAGTGAGACCTTCTAGGTGATTTCACCCCTCCTTCCGTAAGAAAGGATAGGATGGGTAATGAGAGGTGAGAGGCATCATATCCGTAGATCAACCATCGAGTTGCACGTCATTACCTTTGTGCATATTAGTCGCCTCATATTCTAAACCCCTAACCCGAAGGGGGTATGCTACAGTAGTCCGTAGTATTGGCTGCAGTCCATGCGATAGCTTTATCGAAGCTTTTAATAGCTCCGGGATTACAAGTTTCATCAGACCCTGTATATCATTGAATTGTTTTTTTCCCTGCAATATCTTTTGACGAAGTAAGGTCAAAGGAACATCATCTTCTTCACCGATTTCATTTAATTCTGTAGCATTGACGCATTCTAATTAATACTTCCAACATTTCGCTATTACCCTTGCCTGCAGTTGATTCCAAGCAAGCAATAATAATGAAACAGAATCTTTCGAAGTTACATTTTTTAAAAATTTTGTGATGTCATCGTTTCCTACAGCTAATAGCAGCAGATATTTTTTCTAGTACAGCTTAGTTAACCGAATCACATTTTGATCCATAGGCTTAATCAAAGGCGTTACAGTTGGAGGCATATAAATCATTGATCCATCCCCGGTTTTAAGTTCATCTTCCGGCGGATGACTGGCCCTTTTGTAGCAAATACTTTTGAACCTAATAACAACTAAGAAGGAATAAATAATGTTTGCAGTCATTCATGCACTTTAAGAGCTCCGGTAGTCTACTGGGATGTCATACGCCTTAAAATACTGCGGTTTTCTTGGCACGCCCAATTATTAACTTTTATGCTGCTCAGTTGGATTTGTCCATGAGAAAAAAGTAATTTTGGCTTTTTCTGATTTTCTCCCCGGAGATTGTTTGCTATATTTTGGTTGACTTACGTTCTTTCAGGGAGCTTTATCCTAAACAAACCTGTCTCGTCTACACTGTATACTTGGTCCTCACAAAGCTTCAACTCGTAAATGATATTTCTGAGCTTGCGCTTAAACGGATCAACTGCCTAGGCATTCGACGATAACTTAAATTAAAAAAGATAATATTTTCAGAATGCGCTTTCCATGGTAGAAATACACTCGGAGAGTTTGTCAAATAACTGCTGAAGAGCGATCCCGTTTTGAAAAACTGAATCAAACCACTTTTGATTTTACCTGTACCAGTACTCGGACCTTGGGACTTCGGTGTGGTAGTCCAGCAACACTACTGCCACACCATGGCGGTTAGTTTATGCACGGCTAATAACTTTAAAGCATTTATTCATAATACCATGACTATAAACGAGCTCAAGGATAATATTAATAATTTTTCTTTTTATTTATGAAAATTATTATTGTTTTTATTTTTAATAACTCTATAAAACTTACAAAAATATGTAAAATGAACAGACCGAAAAAACCAATAAGAAAATAAAAAAATTTATACTGGAGCACGCGGTTATGTACAATAACTATCTTCTAAAAATAGAAAGAAGAATGTACAAAAACAAAGTCCAACATACATGATTTACATATAGACTTCTGTCTATTGTCTAAAATATTGTGTACGAGTATACCGTTGGCAAGATAACACACAACAATTAGAGGAAAACTTGAATTAAGCAGCTTGCAAAACTACACTCAGCATAGCATATGGGTTAGGCAGCTGCGCCTGCAATCAGAGTGAGTGGGTGAGATTCTCCACAAGATCCTCTGAAATTGCAAAACTATACGAATTAGTCTGACAAGAAATCGTGGCTATTTTCGAAATTGTACTATAACTATAGCCTGTATATGTTTGTTGCTTTAAATTTTTCCTCTAATCAAAAATAATAACAACTAACCAAGAATTATTATCAACTGATCTTGATCTCATTGAACTTACAAAAATATGTAAAAAATGAACAGACCATAAAACCAACAACAAAAATAAATTTATACCGGAGCACGAGGTTATGTACAATAATTATCTTCTAAATAGAAAAGTAGAATGTACAAAACCAAAACCCAACATACTTGATTTACATACTCGTATAGACAGAATGTCTAAAAAATTGTGTACACTGTTGGCAGATAAAACAAGGGTTCGTTTTCCCTCAAGATCTTCTGAAATAGCAAAACTATACGAAGAAGTCTGACGAGAAATCGTGGCTGTTTTCGAAATGGTACTATAACTATAGCCTGTACAAGGTGGCGCAAAAGTAATCCTCCTATCAGAAAATGCTATAAATTTTGCGATTGGCCCCTAAAGTCAGTTCTGTTTTGACATTTGTGTAGTAAACACATGCGAAATACACGTTGATAAACAATGTTACGCTGCACTGCTCCAGAACGCGGAATATTGCTGACTATTTATTTGACCAATAATCGGTCGGTGAAAAACGGTTACTGCGCAAAAGTAATCCTCCTATCAGAAAATGCTATAAATTTTGCGATTGGCCCCTAAAGTCAGTTCTGTTTTGACATTTGTGTAGTAAACACATGCGAAATACACGTTAATAAACAATGTTACGCTACACTGCTCCAGAACGCGGAATATTGCTGACTATTTATTTGACCAATAATCGGTCGGGGCCAAACGGTTACTGTGAATGGTGAGCGCTACAGAGCAATGATCAACGAGTTCTTTTTGCCGCAACTTGATGAATTGGGATTGGAAAACATGTGGTTCCAGCAAGACGGTGCAACAGCACACACTGCACGTGCCACAACCGATATGCTGAACATCGGAAGCTTACTTTTGCGCCACCTTGTATATGTTTGTTGCTTTCAATTTTTCCTTTAATCAAAAAAAATAATAATTGACTAAGAATTATTATCAACTGGTCTTGAGGTCGTAAAACTTACAAAAATATGTAAAATGAACCGACCGTAAAAACCAATAACAATAAAAAAGTGTTTTCATAACTAAAAAACAACAAAAAAAGGTAAACTTTGCTTTGAAAATTTTACCAGTATGCGATATCCAGTATTTAGGGGAACCTCATTTTATGGGAACCACAGTTTGTCCGATAACGCATTTATCGATAAATATATCTAAATATGGCAAAGTCTAAATAAAACCTGTGGCCATCCCCTTTTCGTTTGACACCCATATTGCACGCAAATTTCAAAGTTTTATGGGAACCACATTTTGACCGATAACTCATTTATCGATAGATATGTCAAAGTATGGTAAAGTCCAAATGAAACTGGTGACCTTGCCTTTCGTCTGATACCCTTATTGTAAGTCAATTTCAAGGTTTTATGGTAACCACATTTTTCAATAAATATGGCAAATTCCAAATGATAATAATCGAGAAGGTGTTAAAAATTAGTTAAAAACGTTTTTGGAACATTTCAAAAATCAATAACAGTTCACACACCCTAATGCAAAACTGAATACAACAAAAAATAGCGAAAATCGAAAACGAAAATAGCAGCATATCACCAACAAACACAGCAAACACAGAAATATATAGATGAAGTAATTTGCAAAGGAACATAAAATTAAAATTGCAACAAAATATACGTAGTGTGCGAAATTCGATGATTCCTCGATTAATAATCCTGAGTTCATTCACTATAAAGTTAAATAAACACACGCACAAATACTACAACAATTAGCTAGTTTTATTTACTAGTAATAAACGCAATACAAATTTAGTATGGTAACTTCACAGTAGTTCACTGAACAACACTGGATAATAAACTGATCATCTTGCCTTGCTTGGCCACTGAATTTTATAGTCCAACAGGGTGTTACCCCATGCACCGAGAAGTTTTTTGGGTGATCCCTCTTCGTGTTCTCGAAGGGTCGGTGTTATTTATTGTCAACTCCTCTTTGCCTTGTGTTCGCAAACACTCGCGCCATCCCTCTTCCTCTACCTTGGTACATGCTTGCATGCATAAGCGTAGCCATCGTCCCGATCAGACACATTTGCCCCAACCAAATGCAGCTAGCCTTGGCCTTCCAATAATTTGTATGCGATAGACAACATCGTTTTTCCGTTTTACGACTTTGTATGGGCCTGCCCAGATACACTGCAATTTCGGGGATAAACCTTGTTGGTTGTATAGCGGTACTAAATCTCCTTCCGTAAAACCTTCCGAGTTTATTGCTTTGTCGAACCTGGCTTTCATCTTTTCACTCATGATCTTAGTTCGTTGTCTTACAAGGTCGTGTATTTCTCTCATTTCCTTTTCCAAGACACTAGTGGATTTCCCAGCGTTTATTCCGGCATCAGCATTAATCCCAAACTTCAAGTAAGCAGGCAACCGAAGATCCTTTCGGTATGCCATCAGGAACAAGGAGCTGTGAGTACCCCAATCTTTTTGAAACCTATCCACTACTTTCCTTAGGTGTTCTTCCAATGCTCTATTGAATCTACCATGCCATCTGCCTGGGGATGCCGTGCAGTAGTTCCGAATGCCCAATGTCTTGCACATTTCATGGAATACAACTGATTCGAAAATCCTGCCTTGATCAGAATGTAGCTCCATCGTTGCACCAAACCTAGCCACCCAATTGGTAGTGAACACTTCTGTTATGGTTTTTGCCTCCGGATTTGGAATAGGTACACTTCTGGCCATTTGCTGAAATAGTCCATAACTACTAGTACATATTTGTTTCCGAGTTTGTTATGTAGCTGGCAGTTTGTTGGGTGCGGAGTGGTGGCAAGCAGGTATGCTTGCATCCCAGGCTAGCTCGTCAGCGTGGGGCGGGGTACTTTCCACCACCCTCACCTACAGCCACAAGAACAAATATATAGGGTTCATACCTGCATGTGATTGAAAAGTGAGAAGGGCATAGGTAAAAAGACAGAAAGCATAAAGAAAGGGGGGGAAATCGCTAAAGAGAAAATATATGAAGGTAAAGGTGAGGCCTGTCCTGTCAGGTGGAGTCTTCCCACCCACTTCCACGCAACTTGCGCGAAACCATGGGCACTGTGCTGACTCCTATTAACTTACAGTGCCCCCAATCCTGACACAAGTCTATCAGTCGGTCATTTAGTCATTTTCCCTAATACTCACCTTCACGTAACCGTGCGCGCACAAGCGCAGCACCCACACCAAAACTAAGTATTCAGCCCTGCATCTTAGCAAACAAAATACGCGTTTCAACTATCCATTACTATTTTATTTAATAACTAATCAATATCTTATTCCTAATATCGGTTAGACTAGCCTAAACTTCAGAAATACAAATAATTTCAACTTTTCCTTATATGGGTAGGTATATGTGTTTGTTTGAATGTGCTTATATATGTATATATAGATATGTATCTAATTGATTATTGAATCAAAGAAAAAAATGCAGAAAAAAATCGTAAAGTATAGAGAGGAAAAGATAAAAAAAAGCAACTTATAGACTAATACAGATGTGCAAAACTAATTCGGATACTTGTGCGTATTTAAAGGTATTAAAATTTCACAAAAATCTGGAAGAAAAATATGCAACGAATAAAATTCTATCACCGCCTAATGTAGCGGTCAATGCTCCTACGATCAGCTGTTCGCTGTCCCACTGACCCAGATTTCAATTCCGGTGCAGTTATGTATGATAAAAAAATTGCAAACAAATGTTGAATAAAAAAAAATTGAGAGTTGTGTGCTTATGTGCGTGTGATTGTATGTTTCCAGGAGTAGTTATGTATGTACGCATATTCCTTCGTACCTCTTTTTTTTTTGTCACTAATCGCTTTTTCTGCCTTGGGAGCAGAGCGGGATTACGTGCTCAATATACGTACATACATACGGGCATATATACATGTATCAAATTGGAGTAATTAATCTTCACTTACCCAGTCACTCAATCCAATGGCGCCACCGTCGAGTACCTGTGCTGAAAAGAAAACTCAAATGCATATATGCTCATACACCTATGCTCGATCATGCGCACAATGATCGCTCTCTAATGCTCAGCCAGATCACTCGCTAGTGATCTTGGCTTCCAAGCTAGTATTTCAGTGCACTATACTACCGCCTCGGATGCACATGGACTGAAAACCCCCGTATCGTAAAAAAATTAGAAACTAAAAACATGCAGCAGAACTTCGAAAAGTTCACATCTCCAGGAAGTGGATTTCTACTCAGGACACGGTGGAGGCGACAGGTGTAGGTACAACCCGATAATAATTTAACAGCTCCCTAGGTTGCAAAAAGAAGCCAAAGAAAAGTTTAGGCTATCAAAAAAAAAAAACGTGGGTGATATGGTGAAAAAGTTGGCCGCGATGCACTAAATTGTGCAACAACAAAACATCGAACTCGTAAATAAAATGGTAAAGGTAAAGCAAGAATGCAAAACCTAATAAAGAAATGTTAAGTGGAAAATGAAATGAAAAAGTTCTTTAAGTAGATGGAAAACAACCAAAAAAAAAATCGGTAAATAATGTTATAAGTTGACAAGAAGAAATTAATAGAATAAAAAAAAAATCGCAAACTAACCCTTCCACCAGAATTAGTTGAACTTCAAACTTGAAATGCACGCAATCCAATGTGCCTCTAATGCTCAAATCCCCTCATTTAACCAGTTTCTTACAACCCTTACTTATATATACGAATGTAAAACAAAATTGTGTTCAAAGCAGAATGATCAAATTAACAATATGGAATAATGCAAAATTCAAATTGTGATGGCTCATTGGGTCCCGATCTCCGTGTACATGTAGTTCCTCTGATAGATCCGGTGGTGTTATATTGATGATGTGGTTGTTGTGTTAAGTTGATGATGTTGTTGTTGCTGTTAAACTGGTAGTAGGATAAGGTCATAGCTGCCTTTGACCAGCTTCTATGTAGTTGTTGTTGCTGCTGGTGTCGATGTTGTTTTTATGGCGTGGGAATGGTTGTTGTGGCGTTAACCGCAGTGAAAGTGTTCAGTGTCTCTATTGTTGTTGCTGTACCGTGTGACGTGTTGTTGTGTTGTTAAATGTAGTGCAAGTTTTCGGTGTTACCTTGCTGTTGTTGTACAGTTGGCTGGTGATTGTTTCTAACCTCTTTAGGTTAGGTATCTGGGCGTTGCGCCGCCAAAATCCTGTGCCCAGGGGTTTTCCCGGTGGCAAGACGACCTGTATTCAGATAAACATAAAAACATCTCTGTAAGCACTTCAAGTTGTAGGTGGGGGGTTTATTAGGCAGGGAAAGGGGGAAGCATAGTTACATGTATATTTCTCTTTGTTTGCACAACCATAGGTGCACATACCCACACATGTCTGTGTGCATATGCGCCTACGTGGGTGCAATTTCACTGTTTGGCTTGCCAGTGAGATTGGTCATCAAAAAAACCAATCTCGCCTTACAGCATGCCAGGGGACGTTTGGTGGATAAGGGATCAACTTACCGGGATTTTAAAGGTGTTTGGCCGGACTACAATTTTTGTGTGGTGCGTTCCTTCGTGTGTTCCTCCTAATTTGGACTTCTTACCGCGAATCGTTACAACTTTTCGGCGGTCTAGTGCTTCACACACGGCTTAAAACTTCGCGCACTTCACTAAGAGACTTTTAGATATTCAAAAAAAAAAAAACACTTGTCTTAATTTTGGCTTACTTGTGGGCACAGTTTTAACGCAACTTTGGCCCGTTGCCTACTTCGACTCCCTTTTATACCTTCCGCCGTGGAAGGGAAAGCTACCTATTTGGGCAACATTTTACACAGGCACACAATCAACATATTCGTTTTTTTTTTTGTTTTTTTTTTTTTTTACTGCATTCACACTGATATACTCATACACTCGCACAACAAGATACTATCGTCCTTTCTTTCTAACATAGATATAATGTTGCTAGGCGTTCAGCAACATCGCCTCTGTTACAGTGTATGTTGTTAACAGCAATCATCAATGCTATCTACAGCTGGAACACAAGCAATGTTGATGAAGCCCTGCTGCACTACATCTATGTTAGATACTTAGCTAACATTGTGGTATGCTGCCAGTGTGGTGCAAGGCTGTCGTTACAAGTTTGCTAGTAGGAAATTCATATCCATTGCAATCCTCTCCAACGGTGCTCCATAATGTTTCATTTCCCCATGGCTCCTGAATTTCGGTCCTTTCGCTTTGATGCACACCTCAGAGCTGGCAATCCACTCCACGACCGATTGACGGCAACCAACCCAATAGAACCTCTGCTTGATTTTCTCTAAGGCCTTGGTGACTCCAAGGTGACCTCCGCTGCGACCGTTATGTAATTCATTAAGAACATCAGGGATTTTCTTCCTTGGATGACTATCAGCTTACAAATACATCGACCATCTTCACTCCCCCATGTTCCATGTAAACAACTGCATTCCAATTGCAAACTGTTCCACATTGCCCGATATGACTTGTCAATAGGACTTTCTGCTGACATCTTCTCTCTTGTTGGTCGTTCGTTTCCCTCAAGCCCTTGCATCATACGAAGTAGATCTGGATCTTCGTGCTGACACCTCCTTAATTGACCCATGTCCCATTCCTACGTAGATGTTATAGTCATCAATGCCTTCCTTGGCCTCAGCTTTGGAATTGCATTCCAAGTTCCATGGTCGTCGTGACATTGCATCAGCATTTCCGTGGGTGCTACCTTTTCGATGCTCATAACTTTGCAGTCGCTCTACCCACTATGCCAGTTGACCTTCCGGATTACGGAACTGCAAGAGCCCCTTCAACGCTGTATGATCTGTCCTGACGTGGAATCGCTGCCCATAGAGACTTGTGGAATTGTTTAACGCACTCTACCAATGCCAATAGTTCTCTCCGTGTTACGCAATACTTTCTTTCAGGCTTCCCGATTGTTCGGCGTAACCACCTTCTCCTGCCTATCGACAATCTGGGACAAAACACCGCCTATGACATAACCACTTGCCTCTGTATCCAGAATAAACGTGGAACCTGGGATCGGATATGCTACCATTGGGGCAGTGTACAGTCGCTCCTTCAAGCTTTGGGAAGCACTTTCATGTTCCCTCTTCCATTCAAAGCACGTATTTTTCCTGGCAAGTTCATGAAGACTACTAGCTACGCTGGCGAAATTCGGCACAAATCGGCGATAATATGTGCACAGCCCAGGGAAACCTCGTAACTCGTGCAAATTTCTCGGTCTTGGCCAATCCTTTACGGCTTCAATCTTTTTTGACCCAGACAACTTACTTCCTTCTTAAACAAAGTACACTTTTTGGGACTTCATTTCAGACCAGCACCAGCTATCCGTTGGAAAACTTTCTCCAAGTTCTTTAGGTGTTCCTCAAAGCTTTCCCCGCACGATGATGTCGTCGAGGTACACCAAACATGTTTGCCAGTACAATCCTTTTAGTATCTGGTCCATGAGTCTCTCAAAAGTAGCTAGGGGCATTGCATAGTCCGAAGGGCATTACTGTAAATTTCCAAAGCCCTTCTCCAACGCTGAAGGCTGTCTTTTCTTTATCTTCATCCTTTACTTCCACTTACCGGTAGCCGCTTTCAAGCCCAGTGTGGAAAACCATTTAGTACCAGAGAGCGAGTCCAGAGTATCGTTTATTCTTGGCAACGGATATCTGACCTTCTTCGTTACGTCGTTCAACTTTCGATAATCCATACAGAACCAAATTTTTCCGTCCTTATTTTTCACTAATACTACCGGTGAGCTCCACGGACTAGCTTATTCACTCATTTCCTGTATAATATCTCTTACCACTTGGCTTTTGGCCAATGGAATACTACGAGGACCTTGACGGATTGGCCTTGAATCACCAGTATCAATTTGATGCTTCACAACTTTGATCCGACCTGGTTTGGAACCATCCTTGTCTAATATGCTCGAGTACTTTGTTAGGAGTTGCTTTGCCTTACTCTGATGATCTTTTTCAAGCCCTTCCGTCCACGTCGTAATATCATTTGAAAGATCAATCTCGGTGTTAGAAACATTTTCCTGAAGCTGTTCATAATTCATAACTACCTCGACCACTTGGCATTGTCCCAATATAGCTCCTTTGGAAAGTTTGATTGGTGATTTGAACTCATTAAGTACTCCTACCGGTATATGTCCATCTGGTTTTGTCTTACCCAGGGTTTTCCCAACTAGTATATTCGTCTTCGATTTGTTTGCTGCCTCCACAACCCATAATTTCTTTGTCCCATAATCTCCATCAATCTTTGCCCATATAACTGCTTCTGCCTTTGCGGAATTTGTTGGCTCTCCTCCACCACTACTCGCTTACTGACGTAGTTGTTTTCGTGACCAAAATTGAGTGACACGTCCATATTCTTATAGTTCATGATCTCGCTCTTCATGTCAATGTTGTTGTTGTTGTAGCGACTACTTAACCTGCCTAGGATGTCACCCCTCATCCAACACTGTCATCAGGCTCTTCTAACGGAAGTCCAAGAAACCTTGCGGCTTCAACAAGAGTGGACCAGAGTGAAATTGGTGTTAGAAGAGTGGGCTCAGTTGAGCAGATGAACAGATGGTTAGTATCGTGGTGAGACACGCCGCATGCCGGGCAGACATTTGGCATGTCAGGGTTCAGTCTGGATAGGTAAGAGTTTAGTCTGTTTCAATATCCAGAACGAAGTTGAGCCAGCGTGACTCTTGTCTCCCTGGGCAGTTCGCGTTCCTCGTCGGCAACAGGTGGGGCTTGTTCCTGTAGGACTGCATTCACTGGACGAGACCTGACAAAGGAGTTTACCGACTCCGTGTGGATGAGGTTCAGGGCCCGCCGGTGCACCTTTGGATCAAACGGCGAGAAAATGTGATGCCGGATCTTGTCATAGTGCTTACGGAGGTGACTCCTTATTCTCCTGGGAGGCGGATTTTCGTTGAGAAGGCTCCTGTTCGGATGCTGCGGTTTATGGCAGTTGAACAGGAATTGCCTGGTCAACATCTCACAATGCTCTTTGACATCGAGCAATTTTGCCTCACTATGAAGATGGTGCTCAGGCGACATAAGGAGGCACCCTGTGGCAGTTCTGAGTGCGGTGTTTTGGCAAGCCTGCAACCTCCTCCAATGTGTGTCTGCTAACCCCGGCGACCATATTGGCGTCGCGTAGCTCAGAACCGGCTGGCCGATTGCCTTGTACGTTGCCAGTAACGTTTCTTTGTCTTTCCCCAAGAACTGCTAGCTAGTGACTTGAGGGTTTTGTTACGGCTTTGTACTTTGGTGGCAATCGCGGCTACATGAGCATCGTATTTGAACATGTTATCAAACGTGAACCCTAAGATTTTGGGGTGTGTGACAGTCGGAAGCTTAATGCCGTCGACGTAGACGTCCAATTCCATGTTCGCCTGCGCTGTCCACGTCGTGAATAAGTGGGCCGAGGATTTGGTCGGTGACAATGTCAGATTTCGTGCAGCGAAAAAACCGGATAGGGATGGAAGGTAGGAATTAATTCTTGAGCAGAGCTCGTCAACGGAGGGGCCAGTCGCCAGGATCGTGCAGTCATCGGCGTAGGAGACGATCGAGACGCCTTCAGGTGGGGACGGGAGCCTCGATATGTAGTAATTAAACAGAAGCGGGGATAGGACACCACCCTGTGGCACCCCCTGCTTAATTATACTTGGTTTTGATCTTTCGCCTCTAAATTCAACCGATGACTGCCGACCACTCAGATAGTAGGCGGTCCAACGCTTTAGACAGGGGGGAAGGGTTGAATCCTCCAGGTCGTTAATGAGTTGTGCATGATTAACAGTGTCGAAAGCTTTCGACAGATCAAGCGCAGCTAGCACGGTCCTGTCATTTGGACGAGATTGGTTGCGACCGACACCTATCTGTGTGGTGATGGCGTTTAGCGCGGTGGTAGTGCTATGCATTTTGCGGAATCCATGCTGATGTTCGGCTACCCGCAGGTTAGCGGTATAATAAGGGAGCAAGACCGTCTCCAGGGTCTTCACTACTGGCGAGAGGAGTGGTATCGGTCAATACGACTCCCCCTCGTTGGCCGGCTTGACGGGCTTTAGTAGTGGCACTACCTTTGCCTGTTTCCATCTTTCTGGAATGACAAATGTGGTCATGGACAGATTGAAGACGGTTGTTAGGTACCTTACTCCCTCTTCACCGAGATGTTTTAGCATCAGCATGGATATACCGTCTGGGCCAATAGATTTGGAATTTTTGGACCCCCGTATGGCCTCCCGAACCTCTGTGGTGGTGACGGCAATGGGCGCTGGCTGTCTGATTTCCTTGTCAACCGGAGGATGCAGTACAAATTGCCGGCAGAAAGCGCTCGCGCATCTCTTTGGTTTCGACTGTACCTTATCACCGAGGGTGATGGATATTTTGTCGTTAGGTTTGGTCGGATTAGACAAGGATGTAACAGTGGACCATAATTTGCCAACACCAGCAGAGAGGTTACAGGACCTTAGGTGCTCCTCCCATTTGGCGCGTTTGTGTTGGTCAACTAGCCGTCTGATTTCCGCATTCATGTCGATCTTGATGCCTTGCTCGCTTAAGAAGTTCACAACAATTATGATTTCGTCAACAATATCTGCCACTATAAAATTGTGTAGAGCGGCCACGTTTTAAATTCCGATTTGACATGTTACTTCCCGTACCACTTGGGTGTCTTCACCAGTGGCCGTACGCAACTTTGCTATATGCAATAGTCTCACCTTCTTGTTGACTGAATCAGATTGAACGATGGAATGAGATGCACCCGTGTCCACAGTCAGTAAGTGATGTTTTCCATTCGCATATCCTCCAACAGTAAGATTACTAGCTTTCTTTCCGATTTCTGAGACAGAGATTGTGGGGCATTAAATTGCGGGAGCCAGTCTAAACCCCTTTCGACTATCTCGATTCGACTGACTTGGTTGGAAGACTTGCTCATCTCCTTCAGCTTTGCGTTTCCGCCCACCTGAATTGCTGGGGTTACTGGAGCCCCTGCCGCAAAAACGTGCTATGTGACCCCGTTTTCCGCACTTGAAGCATGTGATGGCACTGTCACTTTTCTTCTGAACTCCGTTCAACGCCTCCAAAATTTGGTTTACCGAAACCGGAGTTTCCACTTCTACGCGATGAGTCTTGTATGCAGGTATACTCAAAGCGGGGCTGTTTCTTACGTAAGAGCATGTGGATTTGCATATGTGGCTCGCTTCGTCTCCACATCACGTATTCCATTCATAAAGCTTTGGATTCTGTGTATTCTATGCGTCTGCGTTTGCTAGGTGAGCCAACTTCTCGATGCTCTGCTTCCGATATTCGCTACCCTATCGTCTCTCAACTGCACCCATCAATGCTTCATAATTCTTCCGTTCTTCGTCAGGAATAGTCTGTAAGATTTCAGCTGCAGGTCTCTTCAATGCCATAAACAGTGCAGCAACTTTGTCCTCAGTGCCCCAATTGTTCACCGTTGCCGTCTTCTCAAACTATAGCTTAAATACCTGGAATGGAACAGAACCATCAAATGTCGGAGATTTTACCTTAAGAGTATTCGTGGAAGATGGACGATTCAGCTGCAACTGACTGAATTTTAAAGCATCCATCTCAGCCTCAATTTTAACCTGCCTCGCCTCCTGTGCTTCTAACGGCGAAGACATTCTTAACATCTGCATGGATATACGCTCCTCTTGTGCTTCCAATCCGTATCTCCAGCTCTTGCAGGCGAGATGTTATACACGTCTCCTGTTCATCCAGTTGAGCTGAAATGTGTGTTTTCTGTTCTTCCAGCTGGGATGCCATGCACGTTTTCTGTTCTTCCAACTTGGTCGACATCTGAGTCAATACAGCCAATATCATGTTTGTGTCCACACTTGCCACTGGATTCGGAGACTCCTTCTTCTCTTCCGTTTTTGTTGAAGCTTCTTCCGCAAGATGAAACATATAATCGTCAATGTTAATTTCTTCTGCTTCCATAGCCTCTCGTGAATGTAGCTCTGATTTATTGCCTGTAGTGTTTAGTCCGAGTTGTTCCAACTCGTTTTTGAGTTGCTGCATCTTTAATTCATTCAACTTTGACATGTCCTTGTTATCCTTGAAATCAATGGTATTTGTTTAAAAATACCGCTTCTGACACCAATTGTGACGAATTCGATAGTTCCTCGATTAATAATCCTGGGTTCGATCACTACCCTACCAACCATGGCTATCCAGTTTTTATCAATTTCTTATCGATTTGAAAAACCATCTCTATTTTTTTCTTCTTTATACTAACACCAACGCAGGTTTTTGGGATATTTTTCAGGGTTGTAAAAAATTTTATGAGTGCGAATGAGACAGTAAGATGCTCATTACTCAACTGAAAATAAAATTTACTTTCGGTGCCATTTGAAGAGGAAATTCGAAGAGTTCGCGCGAATTTTTAGAAAAATTAAAATAAATAAAAATAACAAATAAATTCGTTCTTCAGGAAAATGTTATAGTGTCACCACACCACATAAAAAAGTACATGCGCTTGTACATTTGTTGATTATGGGTTTGGCCAAAGTGTGTTTAGTGTACCTGACCAAGATCAGGAAAATATTATGGTGTCACCCCAATATACAAATGTACATTCGCTTGTGCATTTGTTGATTATAGTTGTGGCCCAAGTGTGTTTAGTTTAGTGTACCTGACCAAGATCAGGGGTAAATTATGGTGTCACCATAATATGCAATTGTACAAGCGCTTGTACATTTGTTTGCTATGCTTGTGGGCAAAGTGAGTTCAGTGTAGTGTACCTGGCCAAGATCAGGAAAATGTTATAGTGCCACCACAATATGCAATTGAACAAGCGCTTGTACATTTGTTTGCTATGGTTGTTGCCAAAGTGAGTTCAGTGTAGTGTACCTGGCCAAGATCAGGAAAATGTTATAGTGTCACCACAATATGCAATTGTACAAGCGCTTGTATATTTGTTTGCTATGACTGTTGCCAAAGTGAGTTTAGTTTAGGTACCTGGCCAAGATCAGGATATATTTATGGTGTCACCACAGTATACAAATGTACATGCGCTTGTGCATTTGTTGATTATAGTTGTGGCCAAAGCGGTCATTAAAAAATAGGGAACAAATAATTGATAAGAATATTATTAGTTTGTCCATAAGTTAAGTAAAAACTTGGGTAATTGTTTCCTTTAGGAGACAACTGCTAAAACACATCCGAAATTATCGGGAAAGGTATCAAAAGACGCGTTTTGACCTCGATAACAATAATCCGTAAGCGGATTTTCCAGTTTTTGTTTCAATGAGGAGATATTTGCAACCAAAGTTGAAAATTTTCTGTCATTTTCATGTGGTTCTTGTAATCACAGATTAGGGTGTACCGAAAAGTGCAAAAGTGTGTTCTGCGCAGAAATACTGTGGACCGCGTAGCCGGTGTTGGACCGGATAAGGGTTATTTTTTTGAAGCGCGGCCGAAGGCCGCCTACGCAGAAAGGTGTTCTGCACAGAAATACCTTGGATCAAGCCCCTATTTTGGATCGGACCTGGGTAATTTTTGGGTTTTTTGCGAATAACTTTTCACTGAAACAAAAAATTTAGTTTTGATACAGAGATCAAAACGCGTCATTTTTGGGCGTGTTTTAGCAGTTGTCACCTAAAGGAAACAATTAACAAAACTTGTAAAGAAAGCGCTAACTTCGGCTGTGTCGAAGGCTTTATACCTTTCATGAATATGCATCACTGTTTTAAGTGTTCAGTCCTTATGTACGATGATGCAAACTTAAGCAATTTGTTTTTACCTTGTTAAGTACTCGTAAATGATATTTAGCCAAATCCGATATTGCCGGAACAATCGTTTGTTTGTAGGGAGTGTTGGGCAAATTATAATTGTTAAAACAATTAATAATTAAAAAATTAACAATTAATTGTTAGTTGCAACTTCTAAAATTAACAATTTTTAATCTAATTTGTTAAAAGTTACAATTATCTTAATCTAATGAATTGATTTAATTGCAGCTAATTTCTTAATTAATTAATAAGTCAATTAAAACTTTACTGAGAGAGTGTAATGTGCTGTTTTTCATATTTTTACTTTGAGTGATTAATTAATTATTTATTCGTATTTTATAGGTATCCATTCTCTGGGAAACGCAAAGCCTGCGAATATATGTATTAAAAAATAAGTCTTTTGTAAATATTAATAATATGTGTAATATTAATTTATTGCAAATTTTGTGAATTTTGTAAACACATATGTGCAGTAGAAAAAAATCCATGGACTTTTTTTAAAGTGTAAGAAAGATAAGTTTTTTCTGTAAAAATAACTTAAAATTCAATAGTTGTTTAGCATCAAAAGAAAAGGCTGATGCTAACTGCGATTAAATAGCAAAATAATTGATTGTGAACTTCGTGAATTTTGTGAATTTTGTAAACACATATGTGTAGTAGAAAAAAATCCATGGACTTTTTTTAAAGTGTAAGAAAGATAAGTTTTTTCTGTAAATATAACTTAAAATTCAATAGTTGTTTACCATCAAAAGAAAGGTTATTAAATTACCTTTCATTTGATGTTAATTGCGTTAAAATCGCAAAATAATTGATTGTAAATTTTGTGAATTTTGTAGACACATATGTGTAGTAGAAAAAAATTCATGGACTTTTTTAAAGTGTACGAAAGATAAGTTTTTTCTGTAAATATAACTTAAAATTAAATAGTTGTTTAGCATCAAAAGAAACGTTATTAAATTACCTTTCATTTGATGTTAATTGCGTTAAAATCGCTAAATAATTTATTGTAAATATTTTAAATTTTGTAAACACTTATATGTGATCAGAACGAATGTCATGTATTTTGTACATTTCAGTAAAAATAGCTAATTTTGTATTTATTTACATAAAATAACTTTAATTTTATTTACGAGCTCTAGGCCAATAATCAGAAGAAAGAACAACTTAAATTTTTCTTTTGATATTTTTATTTTATTTGAGTTGATCCGATATTTCGATTTCAATCTGAAATCATCATCAGGGACTTATGGCTGAGCCTGATCAACTTTAAAAAAATGTTATATTGTTTTTATTCAAATATGTATCCTTATTTTGATTAAAACAGATTCAAAAACCGAAGTTGTGTTGAATTATTTGGATATTTATTTCTCAATTTAGGCGATTTTTTGGGCTTTTTGCCTTTTTTTGGGTATTTTTGGGCATACCATGTTTCAGATCTGGCATCCATGTGAAAATTGCAACCCTCTGTTTTGGGAAATTTTCTTACTTAGAACGGCGTCGATATATTTTTTCTTACGGCGTTTATGAATGTGTGCGAGGGTGATGCAAGGTCACACGTACATGCTTGCAGGCATAAGTGTAGCCATCGTTATCTCTGCTGTGTTTAACTAGTAGTGGGAGTGTTATTGAGTTAGGGATGGTACATGCTTAAGAATATTCGCCACAGTAGGAACAACAAAGCACGCCTAAAGGAACACGACGCGGACTTAAGCAAAAAAAAAATAAAAATAAGTCTAAGTTCGGGTGGAACCGAACATTGTATACCTAGTAGTGATCTATTATGGCCTACTAATTTACAATTCCTATTTTAATACTTTTCAGTTCGTGTCATAAAATTAACTGATTATTTCAATAAAAACCCTTCTGTTATGAGTTTTCAGGGGTAAATTTATTTATTTATATAAATAGCTTCCCTACCAACCACTGCTAACCACATTTTTTCAAAACACCAATACATGCTCATTTTATGTTTGCAAAATTTGATTTCAAATAGACAGACGGAGAGACGGACATGGCTAAGCTCATTGTCCTGATTGTGTCAGTGTTATTGATAGGCCCATCTCTTCTTCTTTTCATACTTACAAACATTTCATGTTCATGAAAGGTATGAAAATCCAAAAATATATTACTTCCCTATTGCAGTGGGGTATTAACTACTTGCCCGGATATTTTCCTTTTGTGTTTGGGAGTATACTACATACTATTGACGAACAGCGGACATTGAAATATCTAGTTGAAATTACTAGCAATCGCCTTTGAAAATAGCAGAACTCTTATGCTGAAAAGTGGGAGGCGCCACGCCTATGAATTTTGCTTTAAAAGCTTATTACGTGTGCAAGATCTTATTGATATAGCTTGCATAGTTATAGAAATATCGCGTTTTACATTTTACAAAAAAATTCTTCAAAACCATGTTAAAAAACTGGGCGTGGCCGTATACCGATTTCGCCCGTTTCTACAACAAACATTAACCTTTATATACTCAAAATTTTCGACAAATATCGTTTCGATAAATCAATTTTTGCCGAAATTATGGCGTAAAAAGTTATGTGGAATAATCCACTATAAAAGGTGCCGGGCCACGCCCATTTTCGAAAATTTTTATTTTTCGACTTTCTTTGTTCACGGACACTGAAAGTGAAATAGAAATGATATAAAGCTATTGTACGCAAAGTAATTGCCTATTAAATATGTCTATGATCCTTTTCAAAATCTTTCGTATTAATATATGCGTGCTGAATTTCGTTTCGATATCTGGAAGGATTTTTGATTTATAATTAATATCATTTCTATACTTGACTTAATCAAAAACCGCCCAGTTTAAAAAATTTCTTGAAAATTTCATTTTCTGCCTTAACGTTAACAACAAACTTTATCCTTATAAGTGTATTATGTACTGAATAATAAGTTTTTTGTATTTTCGAAAATATTCTATGTATAAAAAGTGGGCGTGGCCCATTTTAAATAGCGTTCGGCGATGAGTCCCAAGGAACCTACATACCAGACGGACGCACATGGCTTAATCAATTTCTCTTTTCCTCCTGAAAATTTTTGTATACATAGGTCAATATCTATCTCGATCCGTTTATGCAGTTACATGCTACCGTTAGGCGAATGAAGTGAATATATCTTGTATGCGTAGCACTACTAGGTATAAAAAACAATAGAGCACTAGCGCAGCACACTACAACAACAGGCCACGTAGCTGATTTTAAAATAAAAAAATATTGGATAACGAACAGCGACAACAGGTTCGACAGAATTATCCAAAAAAGGAATAAGACAGTTAATAGAAAAGAGGCCACGACTTTTCTTAAATTTTGTGCTGAGCGTGCCATGTTGTTGTTGTGTTAGCGATACGTGCCCAGAAACGTCGCGGCTTCAATAGGGTTGGACCAGAGTGAAATTGATGTTAGAAGAGTCGACTCAGTTGAGCAAATAAGTAGATGGTTAGTGTCATGAGAAGACACACCGCATGCCGGGCAGACATTTGGCATGTCAGGGTTCAATATGGATACTTAAGATTTCAATCTGTTACAATATCCAGAACGAAGTGGGCCAGCATGACCCTTGTCTCCACAGGCAGTTCGCGTTCTTCTTCGGCAACAGGTGGAGCTTGTGCTTGAATTACGGCATTCACTGGGCGAGAACTGACAAAGGAGTTTACCGACCCTTGGCTTATTACCTATATACCAATATAAACGGCTCTACAATAGCGCCAATAGTCAGCACTTACATGAGCCCCAATTCTGTTAAACTTTACAAGCAATATAGAAAGTTTTCGTCTTGACTCCAAATTTTTGGCCTAGCCAAGAACAATGTAGTGAAGTTATTTTTTTTTTTGCTGTTAAGTGGTTAATATTAAACAATTTTAATTTCATTTAGTTGGATCTGTTTTGATGGTAACATGAGTGAAATGTTTGGTTATATTTCGAATTGTCCCTTTATTTCTGGTAAAATTTTGAATTCAGAGTTACCTTTACTTAGGTTATTCAAATTTTAGCCTCATTAATTCAGGTAAAAAACTAATGGTTTTGATTTTGTTTTGTAGTTCTGAATGAAGAGTCTTCAAGTTAATGCATAATTGCCTCGTTTTAAAGTAGTTACAGAGTTTACACCTATATTAATTTAGTTTTTATTTCACTACTAGTTGAAATTTCACTACAGTTTTTCCCCCAGCTAACCAGGGTATTCAGCAAGGTGCTCCGCTAGGACTCCCTGCAAGGTGCGCTTATCCCCCTAAGTCTGCTAAATATACTCCCAACAGAGCGTATCCGACGTAGAAAAGTGCCTTTTGAAATGTGTGGAAAACTGTTTATGTAAGGAAAAAATTTTCGTGAAAAGTTATCCGGATCCGCCACAGATCATTCGCTGTTTTCAGTTAGCTTGACACAAAAAGATTGCATTGCCTGATGCAAAAAAAGACATGCCGGAAATGGTTGAGAAGAATCTCACTATAACATTTTTTATAAATATGCTTAGCAGATAACATAAATGAAGTATTTTTTATAATCTGAACATAATTCCTATTTACAAAATTGGGTAGTTTCTAAACTCCACTGATGTACGAGGTGTGTTCAAAAAGTATCGCGAATTTTGTGTTTATTCATGAATATCTATTTTGTCCCCTTCAAAGTAATCCCCATGAGATATTATACACTTGTGCCAACGGTTTTTCCAATCTTCGAAGCACTTCAAAAAATCATTTTTTTGTATCTTGTTCAGCTTCTCCTTCGATGCCGTCTTTATCTCGTCAAGAGAAGCGTAACGTCGTCCTTTCATGGGCCTCTTCAGTTTAGGGAACAAGAAAAAGTCACAGGGGGCCAGATCTGGGGAATCCGGTGGCTGCGGCATCATTAGTGTGTTGTTTTTGGCCAAAAAGTCGCGCACAAGCAACGATGCGTGAGCAGGGGCGTTATCGTGGTGCAAAAGCCAATTTTTGTTCTTCCACAAATCCGGGCGTTTCTGGCGGATTGCTTCGCGTAAATTGCGCATAACTTGCAGGTAATATTCCTTATTGACCGTTCTTCCCTGTGGCAAGAACTCATGATGCACCACGCCCCTGCAATCGAAGAAAACTGTCAGCAAAACTTTCACATTCGGCCGAACTTGGCGCGCTTTTTTCGGTCTTGGTTCGTGCGGCAGCTTCCATTGAGATGATTGAGCTTTGGTTTCCACGTCATAACCATAAACCCACGATTCGTCACCAGTTATGACCCTCTGGAGCAAATTTGGGTCGTCGCGGACAGAGTTTAACATCTCATTAGCAATGTTCATGCGATGCTGTTTTTGGTCACAATTGAGCAATTTTGGTACGAATTTCGCGTAAAAATCGAAGACGATCCAAAACACGTGCAAGCAAAGCAGCTGTCAACAATTAACTGAACATTCAAAATGGCCGAGCTTGTCGGCATAAGTGAGAGACATGAGTACCAACATAACGCCACAAAAAATTTGAAATTCGAATATACGTAACCAGCGAAAATTCAAAATTCGCGATACTTTTTGAACACACCTCGTATATGTTTAAGAATATTAGCGTATCTCAAAACATGTTTTTTAATTTTTGTAACGCATTATAAATATATTACAAGAAATATAGCTTTGGCAAGTAACAAATCTATTATCCTTCTAATTTTCAGTTAGAGTTTGACCTTGATATAAAAAACGACGCAAACTTAACAAAAGAGGTTTAACTCAAAAGAAACCCATCAAAAGTTCAACAAAAGGGGGCCAACTCGAAATATTTCTCAAAATATATAGGACTTTTTCCAGCAATGGGGAGATAACTAAATATATCCAAATTAATTAAGACGGTCTCAGTCCGCTTTGCTGAAGTTTCCAAATGTACAGCGCTCGGAAGTAATGAAGTCAGTCGGTCGATCGAGTGAGAGGATAATTGGTGGATGGTCAGATGCCAATGTAAGTATCGGTTGCCAGTTCACACAGTTGATGAGTACTGCGCTCACAATGGAAATGTCTGGCGAGCTGTGGCAGTTGCCTGCCACTCTGGTGGGGGCGTCTCCATTCACTGTACAGAATGCCGCGTTATCTATTTACGTGCATGCCCTATGCTGTCTACTGGCAAGTTAGAATGACAGATATCGTAGTGTGCATTGAAGTCGCCGAAGATTAAACGGTTATCACCTCTTAGCAACGGTCTCTTTGGGATGTGTAGATGTTAATAATTTGCAGATCGGCATCGCCTGACCGCACCACTATACCTTGGCATTCTAAGGTAGAGTCCCTCGCTTCGATGTCGGGAACAAATAGATTATATTGTACAGTGTACAGCCGATGTACATTGTAGCCACCACAAGTTTGTAGGTCATATCTTGTGTTTAGTTTAGTCTCTTGAATCGCACCGTTTTTAATAATGTATAGCTTCAGAAATTCCGTTATTTCCGCGATCTTGTCAGCTAATTCATTACAACTAAGCTGTACAATGTTCAAGAGCGCCGGAGGCGGTGTAGAGGTCATACTAGGCGTGACGGATGGATGCCTCTGCCTTGGTGGTGGTAGGCTGAGGCCTAAGCTGTGTCGCAGTCTAGAAGGTAATGAGCCTTGAACATAAGATGAAGAGGCCAGATTATCTGGCGTGGAAGGCTGCGGCGTGTTGCGGCAAGGCGCTATAAACGTATTCGTTCAAAAGTTTCTGTTAGCGAGCCCAGAGCACATAAGAACGTGACACAGGCCAAGCCGGTCGTTGCATTTGACCGATGCCGCAGGCGTATATAATCTTTGCCGACAAACAGGTCACGTTGTGAAAGGCACAATGAGATGGTGGTCCTGACCAATGTGCATGCTGGAAGTAGTGGGGCAATTGGGGCCACTGAAGTGCTCATGTCTTACCTATCCGGAGTGGATAGGAGTGATGAGCGATTGTCCGAGATGTAAACGCTGTTGAGCGTGAGCGATAGTGCTGCTAGTCGTGGAGACTGGGCTATTGCTGTGGCGACTTGAAGATGGAAGGAGTGGTAGGGGTGCGTTTGAGCGACGCGCCCCGTGGGACACCCCGAGGCGTGTACAGCGAGGTGCCTTAAATGTACTGAAAAACGTATGGGGTCTGTGAATGGCAGGGTTAAGCCCTGAGCGGATTTGTGAAGCCATTTCTTACTATACAAGAGCGTAACCTATTGGTGTGAACTGAGTCTGATCATTTGATCTATGAAACGCCGAGCACTGTATGAAGCACGATGTCTAAGATAAGAATTAACTTTAAAACGGACGTCGCAAACTACGCGCTCTCTTACAGACATTTGATAACAAACAACAATACTTAACAACTCCACGCAGGACAGGGAAGACGTGTCAAACAATGTATGTGCTTAATGTTGAAGAAATAATTGTTCATTTAAATTTAATTATATTTTGTGCTTTATGTTTTGTGTTTATAGTTAACCCTGCTGACGGTCCTCGTGAATAACCGAAACATATTGATTTAAAATTTAAAACATCGGTTTCTTAATTTTATGTAGATACATCGGACCACACGTCTGCAAAATGAAAAGATTATGAAATAAAATCAAATAATGTAAATTAAAATAAAGGAAGGGAACGAACGGAAAGGCAAGGAAATAAAAGAAAAGAAAAGAAAAGAAAAGAAAAGAAGAGAAAAAAAAGGAAAAGAAAAGAAAAGTAAAGAAAAGAAAGAACACTTTTGAACAATCTGCCAAACGCTATAACCAGCGTAGCCTATCAAAAAATTGCGATATAGGTGACGAAGTATTATCGTCGAAATTTTGTCCGGAATTTTGTATCGGAATGTACAAATTTACTTTTCTTGATAAATAATAAGATTTATTTGCGGAAAACACAAAAAAAAAATTATTTGTTTCTCTATTGGATGGAGGCGGACATGCATTAATAGATTTACCAGACCAAGTATCTGCACCTTGAGGCTGAGCTGTGGTTAATTAGATTTGCACATGATATCAATACAATCATTGTTTTTATTATTTGAAAGTTTTTTTAAAACCAATCAATTGAAAGTTTAAATCGTAATGCGGAATGATTCTTTTCACATATACTTAATTGCCTTTTGTTTTTTATACCAACAATTTTTGTTGATTTACGGCCTGTGCCTATGTTTAAAACTATTTATACATGTACACAGAGGTGTGTTCAAAAAGTATCGCGAATTTTGTGTTTTTTCAAAAATTATTTATTTATTCATGAATATCTATTTTGTCCCCTTCAAAGTAATCCCCATGAGATATTATACACTTGTGTCAACGGTTTTTCCAATCTTCGAAGGACTTCAAAAAATCATTTTTTTTGTATCTTGTTCAGCTCCTCCTTCGATGCCGTCTTTATCTCGTCAAGAGAAGCGTAACGTCGTCCTTTCATGGGCCTCTTCAGTTTAGGGAACAAGAAAAAGTCACAGGGGGCCAGATCTGGGGAACACGGTGGCTGCGGCATCATTAATGTGTTGTTTTTGGCCAAAAAATCGCGCACAAGCAACGATGCGTGAGCAGGGGCTTTATCGTGGTGCAAAAGCCAATTTTTGTTCTTCCACAAATCCGGGCGTTTCTGGCGGATTGCTTCGCGCAAATTGCGCATAACTTGCAGGTAATATTCCTTATTGACCGTTCTTCCCTGTGGCAAGAACTCATGATGCACCACGCCTCTGCAATCGAAGAAAACTGTCAGCAAAACTTTCACATTCGACCGAACTTGGCGCGCTTTTTTCGGTCTTGGTTCGTGCGGCAGTTTCCATTGAGATGATTGAGCTTTGGTTTCCACGTCATAACCATAAACCCACGATTCGTCACCAGTTATGACCCCCTGGAGCAAATTTGGGTCGTCGCGGACAGAGTTTAACATCTCATTAGCAATGTTCATGCGATGCTGTTTTTGGTCACAATTGAGCAATTTTGGTACGAATTTCGCGTAAAAATCGAAGACGATCCAAAACACGTGCAAGCAAAGCAGCTGTCAACAATTAACTGAACATTCAAAATGGCCGAGCTTGTCGGCATAAGAGAAAGACGACTTTTGAAATATTGAAAGAAACTGGATCCCTGCCAGAACAGTTCACAACGTTTTTATGTCCGCATTTTCGTACGAATTTCGTGCGAATTTTATACGAACCGTTCGTACAAACTAGAACTTATCGACACAGTTTCTATGCATGGATATCGCACGAATTCGTGTGAATCGGCGAACGCTAGAATGTACGAAATTCGTAAAAACACGAATGCATGCTTCGCGTTCGCATGAAATTCACATAAATTTTGTACAAACTGTCTGGGATAATCACACTGAGCAAAAAGTTGTTCGAATGGATCAAGAAGGTAACACATTCCTATTCACACTGTCGAGAAACCTATGAAATTGTAGGAAATTAAGTCTCGGGAAAGAAATGTATATTTTCCGAACTTATTCTACAACTAGAAACTAATGAAACTCAATTACTTAAATACACTTTTCTGTATTTCTCAAGATTCTTTTTTCTAATAGGTGTAAGAATAGAATACTAATAAGTGTTTTGATTGACTATTTTAAGAGCTGTTTTTCGACTTAGTTCATATCGCCTCTTTAGAAGATATTCGGCACGTTTGGAACGATTCGAAAAATACAACTGTAAAAATGATTAATATATATATTTTTTAATCTCTATGTGAGAAAACAAAACATATTTAACAATTTTTGAAACCTGATTTGCATAGGTATTGTTCCATTTTGTATAAGATGGACCTTCGCATATACTTTAAAAACACTATACATACTCGTATGTTCAAAAACAATTTTTGTTTATAAGCTGTGTCATATTCATAGAAGATAACTGTCCAGTAGAGTTGTGTAGTTCGCGAACGAACTAGTTCAACTGAACGAATCCGTTCGCTGAGCGAACGAACTACTTAGTTCAAATGTTTTTAACTTCGTTCAGTGAATTGTTGCGAAAAGCTGCGAACTAACCCATAGCATGCCCAACTGCAAATGGCTGGCGCAGCTAAGTTTGCGTTGCTCGGCTTCCGGCCTTTTCGATCACGAACGGCCCACTAAACAGCAGCAATCTTTGAATGCAAGGTAAGAAAGTTGAATTAAAATATTTAAATAAAGCAAAGAGTAAGGGCCGGTTTCACCAACGCGACTAAGACTAAAACTAAGTCGTGACTTAAGTTAGCACAGATTCGAGACTAACTTAATTTTGGGTTTCACCAACTGAGCGACTTAAATAATTTTGAACACAACAACCCGATCAGCTGTTTTGTGCATAGTAGTATTTTTTCATGCCAGACAACTCTGCGCATCCCAATACCCCCGTGCGAAATGGACATGTCTGGCCATACACGAAGGAATGTATTGATTTTACACCCATTTCTATTTAGTTGGAAGGTACTAAATTTAGCGCTTAATTAAAAACAATAGTTTCGTAATGGTTGCATGCTAGAAAACAAGCGTTTACATGCATCTACGCATACGCCATTAAAGTCATGCTTGACGAATTTTCCGGCTGGGACATTGTACAAAACAAATTGGAGCATTACTGACATTTAGGTTTTGAACGACAGCAACACTGACTTAGTCGAGAATAAGTCAGCTGGTAGGCTGACAAAGTTGTGACTTAGTTAAGTTAGATGGTGAAACCGAAAAACTAAGTTAAGTCGAGCTGGTGAAACCGGCCCTAAATGAATTTCACCAAATAGGCGCACGCATTCATCATATTGCAGCGTAAGTCACCAATCAGCTAGCGGAGCGGATAAAAGGCAGAGGATCGCGGTGATAAAAAAAGGAATAGTTCTCATACAACAAATCTCGGCATCTACAATTGACTACGACGTCAGCAGCATCTACATAATAATAATTTTTTTTGCCCAGTGAGCCAGCCGCATACAAGCTGAAGTGTGTGTTGAGCAGGGGAATAGTGAGCAGACCGATTTGTGTAGATATTGTTAGCGCTGTTGAGCGTGCCAAGTGTGTATGTACATAGCAGTAAAATCCATTCGTTGGTGGATGGTCGTACTGCGCACGACTACATATGTATACCAGAAGAAAGTTATTCTGCTCCAAAATCAAGTAACACTTTACATTGATATTATTTAGAATATTAAGTGTTGTATCGGAGAAACATATGTGCCATAAGTCAGTGCCTGTAGGATTACGTGAATAATCTCAAGGGTATGTAGTCAAAACGAATTCAGCTAACATATAGCACCGACAGGCTTATACGTTTCTCGGCTACACTCGTACTACAAACGTATATGCAACTATCTAAGAAAAACAAAAAAGCCAAGAAGGCTCAATATATGAATGTTCACGTGTAAATCCTTGTTGTGAGTGCTTAGCATAGGCAGATATAGGATTTAGGAATTCATAAGTTTATTATGATTAAGCGCAGTATCCATTAGCCGATTACCAGGGCGCCTTACGGAGACTGCTAATAGAATATTTCATGTCAGATTGCCATTAAGAGGAAACAGAACCCGAAAACAACCATTTTTTTCATATGCTAAGCGCAGGGTTTATAGTTGAGGGTCCCATAAGGTACTCAGGAGAGCGTACAGACTGCGCAGGCAGATCTTCTCAGATATGTATGTAAATACATTGTACCAAAACAATCATATACGAGGTGTGTTCAAAAAGTATCGCGAATTTTGTGTTTTTTCAAAAATTATTTATTTATTCATGAATATCTATTTTGTCCCCTTCAAAGTAATCCCCATGAGATATTATACACTTGTGCCAACGGTTTTTCCAATCTTCGAAGCACTTGTATCTTGTTCAGCTCCTCCTTCGATGCCGTCTTTATCTCGTCAAGAGAAGCGTAACGTCGTCCTTTCATGGGCCTCTTCAGTTTAGGGAACAAGAAAAAGTCACAGGGGGCCAGATCTGGGGAATACGGTGGCTGCGGCATCATTAGTGTGTTGTTTTTGGCCAAAAAGTCGCGCACAAGCAACGATGCGTGAGCAGGGGCGTTATAGTGGTGCAAAAGCCAATTTTTGTTCTTCTTTGCACATCTTCTCGGCCTTCTGAGAACATTTTGTACCACCGATAAACGTTGCTTCGGTCCAAGGTAGCTTCTCCGTATGCCACAGTCAACATTAGGAATGCATCCGCGCACTTAATTTCGTTTTTCACACAAAATTTGATACAGGTTCTTTGATCCATTTTTTTGAATAGGTAAAAATCGAAGACGATCCAAAACACGTGGAAGCAAAGCAGCTGTCAACAATTAACTGAACATTCAAAATGGCCGAGCTTGTCGGCATAAGTGAGAGACATGAGTACCAATATAACGCCACAAAAAATTCGAAATTTGAATATACGTAACCAGCGAAAATTCAAAATTCGCGATACGTTTTGAACACACCTCGTATATCGTTGAGGTAGGTTAGAGTCAATGTTGCTTGTATGTATATAGTAACTTAATTCAGACACATGTAGCGGGCTACAATGAGTCTGTATACTTAAACGTGAATCATAATTAGGTCCCTTCGTGATGTCAAAAAAAATTGCAAGTGAGAGAAAATTCAGAGAGCAAAATGACATTTGATTTTGGGAGAAGTTACGAATTCTTTCTGGATAAATTTCGGCTAGCAAGAATTTGCAATCAAGGAAATCAGCTGATTGTGACACATGGTTGTGTTTTATTCCACAAAACAGTTCAATTGCATGTTTTAATTTGCGTATGTTTCTAATTTTTGAGCATAGTTTACTTAAGAAATAACACTCTAAAATGGAAAAAATATTTTTATCCTCACAATGTTGCAATTTTGTTTGTCTGCTTAACTGTAGCGAAAAGCTAACGCTCAAGCTTGCCACTTTTTGCAAATTTAGCGTTCGTGTAAAAATTTGCAGTCATCTCTCAGCGTGAGAGAATCATTAAAAATTCGAGAAAATCTCGTTGCTGGATAATTGTTAATGGACTTTTACAGGAACACACATTGTTGAAAATGTTTACAAGATGAACATTGAAGTCAAGGCTATCAGAAACGCAACAAGCTGTAGTCACATAAAATAAACATTTGTTGCGAAGCCTGTGCAATATTTAGTCACAAGTAACATGTATCCTTACACTTGCATATTTCTCTTTATGTTTTATTTTTACACAAACATGCGACTTCATAACCTCTATTTTTCGTCAATAGCTAATGTAGAGAATAATACCTATAAGGTTTAGAAACCTAATACTAATTTAAATTTACCTGCAATTTCCAATAGTACGTTAGTGTGTTAAACATATTGATAGTAGCATGTAAGTACGCACATACCCAGTAGCCCAAGGGCATAAGAGCATAAAACCTCAGCAACCATACTGAGTTTATAAAGAGTTTTTTTTTTGATAACAATGCTCAATGAAGAGCCGAAAATGTTACAATTAGCTTAGATTTAGAGCTTTACAAATAAATCTCACGGCAATGTATTAGACAATAAGTGATCGTATTAAAGGAGATGAATTGCTAAAAATACATTTGAATGTGATGAATGGGGGCAGGACGTGGGTGATTAGGTAAAGTTAGACAGACGGATTTAAGGACCGGCTATAGGGGTCGGCTGCGGTAGTATACCATCGGCTTGATCCACAAAACCCACCCCAATCCGGCGAGCTCAGCCGCCCACGCAAGCGTACTCACCAGGTAACAGAATGTAGCAGTGACAAAATCAATAACTATCAAAGTCGAGAAGCTGTTTATCTGTTTTTCAACACTCTTAAAAGTACCTTAGTTGTAAAAAAATCAATTGATGACTCAGATGGAGGTACTAGAAAGAAAACATATTTTTGTAAGTTCAACGAGCTCAAGACCAGTTGATAATAATTTTTGGTTAATTATTATTGTTTTTGATTAGAGGAAAAATTGAAAGCAACAATCATATACAGGCTATAGTTATAGTACTATTTCGAAAACAGCCACGATTTCTTGTCAGACTAATTCGTATAGTTTTGCTATTTCAGAGGATCTTTGGAGAATCGAACCCACTCACTCCCTTGCATGCGCAGCTGCCTAACCCGTAGGCTATGCTGAGTGTAGTTTTGCAAGCTGCTTAATTCAAGTTTTCCTCTAATTGTTGTGTGTTATCTTGCCAACGGTGTACACAATATTTTAGACATTCTGTCTATATGTAAATCATGTATGTTGGACTTTGTTTTTGTACATTCTTCTTTCTATTTTTAGAAGATAGTTATTGTACATAACCGCGTGCCCCAGTATAAATTTTTTTATTTTGTTGTTGAAAAGATTAAATCTTACTAGATCGGTTTCAAAATATGGAGCAAAACTTTAGATCGACTCAGAACTGACGAAAGAGACGCAAAAATGCTAAAAAATGCCAAAACACCGACTTATCAGAAATTTACAAAGCTTCAACAAAAAAGCAGAATCTCTTGAAACATAAAAGAATAGTAACTAGACAGAAGTATCGTGGAAAGCCTCAAGTTGGCAGTGCAGTAGATTTCTTTCGTGTCGCCGTATTTAATCCGTTTCTGGACTTCTACATAACATATCGCGAAGAAAGATTCACCAATCACCAAAATATTCTTAGGGATTCATCCAAACTGTTGAGTTTTATGAACAATTCCTCATTGCTGGAGCTCAAGAAGTACTCGCTGAGTTGAAAATGTGAAGAAGATATCTGACTACTAAAGTCGGCATTAGATACTTTAATGCATTCTTTCTTCTTTAAATGGTCATCTAACCGCCTGGGCGATTTTGACCGTCCAAACGTGTTTCCTCGCCCCGTCCATCGCATCTCTTGTATGGCGGTGATGTCAGCTTTTGCTTTCCTCAGGACCTCAACCAGCCGGGCAGCGGCACCTTCCCCATTAAGGGACCGGACATTCCAGGTACATGCCCTTATCTCATAATCCTTATTTCGTTTGCGGGTGTTGTCATCTAAAAAAGGGGTTCTCATATCCGAGGCTCTGTTGTTGAATTTCATTGGAACGTTGTTTTATGTGGTGGGTCCCAAACCCAACGCACAACCCGTTTCACGGGAGGTTGAATTCTATTTCACGTTTGTATAGCGAGCCGCTTGATCCAAGACAGACGCCCGCTTGCAGCCGCACCACCTGGTGATCAGACGCTGCTGTTTGAACCCCCCAGCAAGCCCTTAAACCGATTATGTCGGAGTGGCCTTACCAGGTTGTCGCCTTCTCACGTTTAGCTCACCACCAAACGGGTGTTCGGTGGTTACCCAGAGGATACTTGGGCGCAAAGCCCGGAAGTAGTGAGCTGCTTGAACCGCATGCAAAAGAATCGCTCTGGCCATTCCCAGGTGAATGGCGATCAGAAACTTTCCCCACTTGCGTGGACTTCTGCATACGGCCCCACCCTCCCAAAAATATTTGTCCAGGTGAAAATTTCCCAAATATCAACATGTTGCTGAAGACTTTGGCTACGTTACCTGTATCTACTTCTACTGCAGAACGAGCATTTTCTTGCTTGAAACAGATGAAGACTATCCAACGAAACAAAATCAAAGAAGTAATTTCCATTCCATGTTATAAAATGCCCAACTTTCGACCACTTTCATCCCACTGCGGCTCCAAGTGGGCCTACCTTGAACTGAAGTTGAGAAAATGCGCTTTGCCCATTATTTGTCCACTCAGCGCCCCAAGGAAATTTTCGTGTGCGATATAATCGTTTTTATCTCGAAACTTTCAACTCAAATTATTCTTCACAAGAAGCGCTTCGAATCAGCCTTCATAAGAAGTCAAATTATTCGTCAATTTCTTGTAAACACAATTTGAAATCAGAAGCGTTTGGACATCAGCTTGTGCGTGATTGTCACCGCTTATCAACGAAAAGTCGTTGATGTTTGATGAGTCTCAGACAGATAGCTATTATGAATTTAGTTTAAATTAGTGTGAAGTATTTTTGGTATGTAAAACGATTTGTCAGCAATATTCGACATGATGTTAAGGGACAGTGGGTGTTTTGATTATCGTGGATACCTGCCGGCGACGGCTTAACTCCACGGTGCTCTTAACACTAGGATCAAATGGGACGTTTGATCAGCGCCCAAAAACAAGTTTTTGGTACCAATTAACGTACGTGGGCGACCGTACTAGTTACCTTGGTATGGTTCGAGGGCTATCTAAACCTCTGCCGTGCTATGGGTCCGGCACCCGGTTGAAAGCAACTCCACTTCGAGCCGCAACGACCAAGTACCGACCCCCTGTATATTTTTCGTCAATTGTTCATATCGTGGATCAAACAAAGTCTGGCCCAGAATGAACTTTCACTATATTATCTCTACTGATTATCATCTAATTAACGCTTTTGATAATCTTTCTTCTATGTTTACAACTTTGCCAGTTCTGCTAGTACCTCCGAATCATAGATTCTTCGGTTACCACAATTATTCACTTGATGTATTCAAGAATACATCAAGCATTTTCTTCATAAAGGGTCGGTACAAGATCGAGGCCACTTCATGAGGCCACGGCCGTCATCCGACTCTCTTTCCTCCAAACTTTACTTCGATTTTGACATTATGCCTAACCACATAATGTCCACCAATTTGGGCATACACCCCACCAATAATACACTTTGCATTCAACGAATACATCAAGCATTTTCACCAATTGAAAGAGAGTCGTTAAACGGTCGTAGCCCAGGAAGTGTAGGCTCTCCCCGCATTTGGGTTGAACCACAGCCACCACGAAACTCCCCGAAGGGCCGTTCCCTGCGAACAGGTAAGGCGGCCACAACACACACGTGAATGCCGGAGCAAAACACCCGTGCGCTGTGACCACCCTAGGGCTCCTGTTCCCCGTGGTACCAGAGAAGTCCACTGGTTGGACTCGCAAGTAGCCTGCACCCCCCTTACGCAGTATGTGTAAAACAAGCCACATTCAGAAAGTGTTAGCCAGACTACTTACTAACCGGTAGAGCCCTGCCCAGCTCTCGGTCCGGCTGACCGGGATTTTTGTCGCCTTTTACGACTGGCATGCCTTACCCCGGGTATATTCTTTCATTCCTCTCCCCTACCCGGAGGGGTGGATGTTAAGGGACAATCGAAAGTAATGTTATTCTTAAAAATTTGAATTGAAAGTTAAGGGACAATCGAAAGTAATGTTATTCTTAAAAATTTGAATTGAAAGTGTCCGGAAGAAACGATTATATCGCTCATGAAAATTCACTTTGGCCGCTGTGTAGGTGCCGATTGAGGAAACGATTAGGCGGACCGTGTTTGCCCAAGCTCAGCACACGTGGGGCTACGTGGGGATGACCTTTGGGTGAATGGACGTTGGGCAATTGAAGCAGGGTGTTTAAAAAAGTACTTACATTCAAGTATCCCAAAAAAAAATATTGACGTCCTTCTCTTGATTTTTTCAAGGGTCGCTTGAATGGATTAGCTGCTCTGACAATCCATCGTGATATTGGAATCACAGCTACCGAAGTAATCGACGAGATATCTAAAAACCCGCGAAGACTCGATTTTCTTTTGTAACAGATCTGGCATTTGTTATCAATAACATACGTTATTTTGAGTTGTAAGTTATAATAAAAAAAAGAATTTGTAAGGACGTTCACTAAATAAAAGTCTTGGTTGAAGGTAGTTTTTAATTGTAATTGTGTATTCTACAGTTCACATCCCCCCCTCCATGACCCCGAGCTATCTACGCCACTGTCGAACATTGTCGATTGTTAACAATTTCAATTGTGTATACGAGTAGATTTAAAGAACCCAAACTAAGGAAAAAGACGTAATTCAAATTTGGAGAACAACAAATAAGGTTAGGTCTTCATTGTTGGCCGCCGTGTCGTGGCGAAGAGGCTTAAGTATCATATTGGTATTTCTCTTGGGGAAGGGTGCGTGTGTGATTGCCGCACCAACACCACCCTAAGCCAAGGTGTTGAGGTACCCGTATCGAGGATGAATGATCATCGGGGGGTTATTGAATAGCTGACCATGAACGATCCCTTCCGATGCCCAGGCAAGGTCGGTTGTAAAAAGTGCCTTACCTCGGTATGCTGGCTCAAACAACCCCCTTCCAGTTTACTCGTAGGAACTTCACAGAAAATTATGAAAACTTATATAGAAAACAAGAGGAGGAAGAGGAGAGTGTTCTAGATACACTCTTGCAGGACGATCCCCTAGCTAGTAGTCAGGAGACAGTGAAATCAAGGGATAGCAGGGGTACCATCCATAGTATCCCTGTCATCCCAAGCCAACAAACAGCCAGTACGGGAAGCGCACCAGCCATAGTGGCTCCCAAACGCTTGAAATAGTCCGAAGGTACCTTGCTAAAGCAGAGGTATCAGAAGACACTGTATATTCTCGGAAAAATTTCCGAAAATGAGAAAAGTGGTCAGGTCCACGAGAACGAGTCCGCCCTTTCTACAAAGCCCGTGGCCCAACCACAAAATAATCTTTCAAGGGTACAGCAGTCGGCAAAGCGAAACCGCCTACAGACAGTGAACGATCGCAGCGTCAAGAAGAGCAGGTACAACGAGCAGGATGATGGCCCTTCCACCAGTGCTGCAGCATCGGTTAAGCATACTTACAGCGAAGTGGTCCGGGCCCATCTCCACGTCAAGCTGGTCGATGCGAAGAGCAATAGTGGAAGTTCTGGCAGTTGGGAGCTCCATTGAGGGACGGCTATTTGAGATGGCCTTCGAGCACCTCATGGAGAAACAATCTCCAGTTCCCGCCTTTATCTGCGAAGAGATCTGCCGCGGATGCCGGGTAATTAGACGCGCGAACGGATTCTCAACGAAATTCCTGAAGAAATGTGTTGCGAAGATTAGTAACACATTCGATGATCTTACGTTTAAGACCATCCTGGCTTCGAAGGTACCCAAGAGACCGCTGGCGCGCATTCGGTTGCCCAAGATGAAACTAGAAGCAGAAAAGCTCATCCAAATATTGAAGTTGCAAAACCCTGGGGTCCCGAAGGACGACTGGTCGGTCTTAAAAATAGAAGAACCGCAGAGGAAAAGAAAGCCAGTGCTACTGCTGATATTTAATGAGTCCCTGGGGGTACTCGAGCAGAGGGATAATAGGTTGAGGTTTGGCATCAGGTATGCGAAGCTGAAGATATTCCCAGCATTAGTAGCTCCGGATTATAGCCTGGAAGAAATCGACAAGCTCCTAGGGGAGCTCAACCTTAAAGCACAGGTTGAGGAAGTGCTATCCACGATCTCCGACCCAAGTGCAAGTGCGTCCTCTGTCTGATGATTAGGGTGGCGCATATTAACATGTGGCACTCTAAAATTGCCTCGGACAACCTTATGGTCCTCCTCAGACCCGAACCCACTACCTTTTTTAAAAATATGGAGAAGGTAAACCGACAGCCTGTATCCTCATTAGGAATACATTTAATGCTTTCTTTTTACCTTATTTCAGCACATGCGACGTTGCAGCGGTCAAGCTGGAAGTACAAGCCGATCACAGTCTAACAATCGCTTCAGCATACCTGGCACATGATCTGCCCGCAGCACCCGAGAAGGTGCATCAACTCGATACAGAATCATCCAGTCGACAAGCCTTTCTAATTGGATGTGACGCCAACGGAGGGCATACGCTTTGGGGCAGCAGTGAGATAAATGAAAGAGGTAAGTCTCTTTTTGACTTTATATTGTCAAATAATCTTTCCATGTGTAACAGGGGCAGTACTCCTTAAGAGAACTACGGAGGGTGGGAGAATGATCAAATTTGATACAGAGTGTGCTTTATGGGCCCTATTTGACAAGACGTCTATACAATGATCCGACTCTCTGGGTGATCGAGCTAAGTTTCTGGAGTGAAGTTTTCAGGTAGCCTATAAAGTTGCCTGTCCAATATCTAGGAGCAACAAGTGAATGCTACTCAAGGAGGGACTTTCAGGAGTACAAGACCTGGAGGGAGTATAAGAAAGCTGTGCGAATCGCAAAGACGAAATCCTGAAAGGAACACTGAGAACACAGCAGAAACCCACTTTCTGGAAGGTACCGAAGAAGCGGAGCAAAGAAGAGGAATGGTACAGCAGGAAGTACATAAATTTTTAATCTTAGTAGAAGACAAAATCGCCTGGGCGATAAACAATTTCTAACCGTATAAATCACCGGGAGTAGATGGTATACTCCCCATTATGATGCAGAGATCCATGCCACATGGAAGAAAACAAAGGTGGTTTTCATCCCGAAGTCGGGCAGAAGAGGGAATGAGCTGGCCAAGGATTTTCGCCAATAAGCCTCACATCATTCGCGCTAAACCCTTTTGAGCGCTTTTTAGACATACATGTACGGGAACTTCTTCAGAAAGCCCCCCCTTTCTGACGCGCAGCACGCGTATTTCAGGGGAAAATCCACAGAGATTGCACTACACGAAGTAGCACAAATAGTAAACAAATAGTAAAGAAATGGATGTGCGTGTGTTGACAAGGACGCAAAATCATCAGCACTCTTTGGGGCAGGGGTGGAGGAAGCAATAAGGAATTGGATCTAGTCCCTACTTCTTAACCGCGAAATATCGGCTGATATAGGGGGAGCGAAAGTCAGTAAACGGATATGTAGAGGCATATCGCAGGGAGGGGTGCTTTTACCGCTACTGTGTCTCCTTACTATGAACGACATCCTAGTAAAACTCAATACAAGTGGGGTCAAGATTGTGGCGTACGCCGACGATGGGGCGAACTTGGCATCGGCTTCCTTCCTTTCCGTGATGAGCGAAATCATGGAAAGAAAGCTGGCAAAACTGAGTAGGTGGGCACAGAAATGTGGCCTAAGGTTAAACCCGGATAGAAAGGAATCTACTCCTCTTCACGAGAAAGTACAAGCCACCTACTTTCGAACTCCCTTAATTATATGGCCAGCAGCTATCTCCATCTCCTAACAGCACATATCTCTGTCTAATAACACTGGTCTACAAATTCGAACTTTTTTTCTCCACCAGAGACGCGAATATGAAATTCGTATGTAAAACCACTCCCTTCTTCTTCTTTAAATGGTCATCTAGCCGCCTGGGCGATTTTGACCGTCCAACATAGCTCGCCAGTCGTTTCTTCGTTGCGCCAACTGGCGCCAATTGGAAACACCGCGGCATCGCAAATCGGTCTCCATTTGGTCCGTCCATCGGAGTGGTGGTCTCCCTCTTCCTCCGCTTCCACCGGCGGGTGCCGATAAGAAAACCACTCCCGGATCCCGAAAATCGAGGTTATGATTCTATGGTACCGCTTGTGATATATTTACGATTTACCGTTATTTCAAAAAAAAAAATGGATCCACTTAATCATGTATATCTCAAGAACGAATTGAGCAATTCCAAAACGGAAAAATTTAAAAGCTAATACAATTTGCTATAAACAATGCATAAAAAACTTTTCGCTAGGCCCTGTAGGTTCGAAGATAATGATCAATCAATACGGATTTTTACCTTTTTTTTTGTAAAAATATAAAAATGTGTATTTTGCGAGGAAGGTTATCGAAAACTTTTTATTTTTTTCCAGATATTTCTTCTTCTCTGTAAGCTCTATTTTATTACAAAAACAAATAAGCTTTCATCCAATGAAATCGATGGACTAATACAAAAAAAAGTTATAAGCATTCAAATAAATATAGCCATATAATACTTAAGTACCCTACACGTACATATGTACTAGTATTCATATATTAGTTAGCACGTAGGTAGATTTTCGAAGGGTTATTAGATACAAAAACCTGTTAAATCCGTTTTTTCAAGTAGGCAAACTTTAAAATTTCAAACCCAGGTACATTTGAAGCCAGAGAAAATTTTTTAAATCAGGTAGTGTTTTCTTTGTATAACTAAGGAACCTTTTTGTCTAGGTAGGCTTCGATTTTTACTTGATCTCAGTATAAATAGGAGTAAATGCGAATTGTTCCTTCATAATATCTGCAAGGCTCACTGGATACTCTTCAGTCTATTAGTCTATTTTATAACCCGTCATTTCCTTGCAAAAACAATATGAATAAAAGGGAGTGTAAAAAAGATCCAGATATGTTCTGTCTCATCTGCGGTCAATATATTGTTAAAAGGATGCGACGTGTGTTTTCAAATCCTTTGAAAGTTACATACTATAAGTATTTTAGCATTCAGCCTAAAAACACTGGAAAGTCATGGATACCGAATACTGTGTGCACCACATGTCGAATTGAATTGATTCATCCGGAACAAAAAGATGCGTAGTAAAATTTAGGAATTTGCTACTTTTTAATGCATATCTGACTAATTTCTGAAACTATCTACTTAGGCAACATATGAAATTGAGTACACCAATGAAGTGGAGGGAACCAACTTGCCAATCGACGGACTGCTATATTTGTACTACGAAAGTATTTGGAGTTGGAAATTAACGCATGCCAGCGTATCTACAGCGTCCATTGCCAGTACCAAATTCAACGGAAGTTGCTCATCTAACTACATTGCCATTGCCACATTCAACTTTAGTTCCGGGTCCAGTTTCATTGTCAACAGCAGCATCTGATTACCCGGCATCAAGTTGTACTGAACTTCAAACGGAAAATGAAAGAAACGCTTTGTCACAAGCAGAACTCAATGATTGGATAAGAGATTTGGAATTGTCCAAGGTAAAGGCCGAGCTACACGCCTCTCGTATGCACTATGGTCTGAAATTCAATTTTTTTAGGCATAAATTAGAAGGAGTGGTACTAGACCATTGAAATTTTGCATACAGGTTATATATGACTTAGTTAAGAAAACTTCCAAGAATGGTTGAAATCGGTTATTCCCCAGGGGTACCTCCCTTGGACCTATAGTAAAAATTTTTGAATTTCAGCTCCAAAAATTGCGATATCTTCACGAAAATTGGTAAATAAGTTATTCTCGTAATACGCATCGACGATACCAAAAATAGTTGAAATCGGCCAGTCCCTAGGAGTACCTCCCTTGGACCTATGTAAAAATTTAGTTTCGTAAAATGAAAAATTTGCATATGATGGGCAAAAGTGGTCAAATAATTTTATTATCCAAATATTTAATTCAATAAATTCTTAGAAGTATGAGCATACATATGTTTTTACTGAAACAATTATTTTTATAATAACATTAACTGTACATTTGAAATGAGAGAGAAGTTATAGAATTATTAAATTCACTTGAATATAATATAAAAAGTTATATGTACCAAGCAAATCATTCGAAATCACAGTCTTCGGAATCTAAAACTAAAGCGTTCTTCGCAACGTCTGCTTCCGATATATCGGAATCAGAATTATCCGAATCGTATTCAGATCCCTCTGGCAAGTGGTTGAAAATTTGAAGCTCACTTGAAGGTGCAAGCATTTGGATTACTTCTTCTGGTAGCTTCTCTCTTTTCCGATATTTTTCTCTAGCGGATAAAGACAAGCTAGAAAGAAGGGGGTCTGAAGAATCCATTGCTCTATTGAAAACATCAGTCATATTATTTTTTCTTGTATTTTTTCTTGCAAGTGCGATTTCACCAAAACAACCAACAGGAATTACGTAATTTTTCATAATTTGTGAGCCGTGAACTAATATTTTATGAACTGTTGCTGACATTGGAAACCATAAATATTTTTCCATGTACAAGAAGGCAGTTCTTTTGCAAAAATCTTCAAACTTTGTGGTATCTATAGGATACTCGCAGGAAATAGCAATTAATATAACTCTAAAGTTATTCAAAATTTCTATATAAATATTTGTAATTAAAGAAAAGAGTTCCAAATTTTTAAATGCTTTCCTGGCAGTATTGCCGTCATTTGATGTTCCACTACCATTTGCTTTAGGCTTATCTACATGAAGGCCCATTTCTTCCCAAAACCTCTTTTGTACTTCTTGTTTACGAAGTTGGAATGCTTTTTTATCTGAAGCTTCCCTTATTTGCCACTTTTTTAATCCGATTCTATAAGCAATGTTTACAACGAATTCAAACACTCGAATCCATGCATGTAGTGGGCTAAAACCATATTTAAGTGATGTGAGTTTGGGTTTAAAAACATCAGAATTAAAATTTTTAGTTGTTAAGAATTGTTTTGGTGTAGCACCACATATTGGGCATTTTTGATTAGAATTGGTATTTGTTATAACATTTAGTACTTTTCCATAGTAGTACTTTTGACAATAATTTTTTCTCCGTTATCAAGGTAATATTCAAATGGATTTAAATAAGATATTTGCATATCTATCTGACTATTTTCTGATAGAATTAGAGCTGTAGATTCTTTTGCGAATTGCATTTTTAATGGCCTGCAAAGCCGCATTGATTGCGTAGTAATAATTTTGCCAGAACTGTCCAACATTTGTAAAGGTATCATGATAGTTACAAACAGTGATTGGTCAAAAAGTTGAGGTGTACTTGTCTCAAACCTTTGTTTAAACATACTTTGTCCCGTTGTACCGTCAAACCCATAGCTAGCAATTAAAACAACATTCGAAATTTCTGCCATGACGTACAAAACATCTTTTTGGAATAAAAGAATGCGTTGTGCGGTATGGTCTAAGAGATTTTGCAGTGATACTTCTGCTGAAGACTCCGACACAGATATCTCCTTAGGCCGGCAAAGTAGCTTGCATTTAATTACTTTCTCATAGCTTGGAAATATATTGCGATTCCTTTCTTTAATTACCAACCTCATGTTGCTATATTGTCTTTTGCTTAAATCATTTTCAAGTAAAAATGCGAGAGCTTCTTCCGGAGTTAGTGGAACTGCTTCGGGTTTTTTGAAGGTAACCACTTTTCTTATTTCGCTTTGTTCTGCTTGATGCGCAGTATTTTTTAAAATAAATGCTAAATCGCTTTGTTTTGATTTTTTTGCCGCAACAGTAGCTGCATGAATCAAAAAATCAACATCGTCATTGTTTTCACAAGAAAGATCACTTGCCAGCTTCCTCTTAAGCCGTTTTTTGCATCTGTGTAGCTAACCTTTGTCCGTCCTGCTTTACTTGAACAGGGTTTTTCAAAATCATTCTCAGAAATTTCAATAATAGTTGTTGCGGAAACCCACTGGGGGTATTTCTCTTTAAATCTATTAACTATACGATTACATTTTGATTTTGTATTTTTTTCTTATTTCATCTTTTTTCTTTAAACTTAACTCATTAAGCATTTCTTCGTGTTGGAATTTAAAGGTTGCTGAAAATTACAAATATACTTAAACGGGGCAAAAACGGGCAAATGTTACACACATGATTTTAAAGAACATACTCCAAACTTTCACCGAACATAAAAATATGGAACAATACGGGACAATACACACAACTTTCACTCCACAGAACACAGGTAAATACGAAATTTTCGGTTAAAAAAGCTATTAAACAAAACTCCACACTATACAGATATGACACAATAAACCACATTTTTTTCATTTAGTTAAAAAATAGAAACCTTTCTTATATTCTTCCATTATAAATTGATTCACTTTTTTCCTTTTTAACTATTATCGAACAGCTGTTTTCTTACAATATTTTACTCAACTGTTTACAAGTTTGTTTTTGCTTCAGAAGCATCATGTTTTACAGCTCATATTTAGAGAAGATTTGCCATATCCAAATAATTTTTTGTGTATTTTAGACCACTGAAATGTCTCAACTAATACTGCGTACCTTTTTTTTTCAATAAGAAAAAAAATTTTTTGGATTTATGCCAAAAAATTTGAATTTCAGACCATTGTGGTATGCAACAATTTAAATTCCTTTAATCCGATGTCAAGGTAAAATATTACAGAACTCGTCACGAACTATTTTCTAAGTTATATACGAAGGAGGACAGTGTTTGTTACTGCAAGGACATTACTGGCTTATTCCAACAGCTTGGTGAACCATATGCTTCCAAAGAGTGGCGATTGTTCATAGACGGCAATAAACTAAGTTTAAAGGCCGTATTATAAATATTGGCAACAAAAAGCCGTCTATCCCGATCGCGCATGCAGTAAATACGAAGGAAACCTACGAGATAATGCAAAAATTACTTCAACTTATCAAATATGAAGAGTATATTAGGAAAATATGTGCCGATCTTAAAGTCGTTGGAATGCTATGCGGTCTACAAAGTGGGTACACAAAATACTGTTCCTTTCTCTGCAAACCACTACATTTAAAGTTGGTGTGGATAACATAAAAACTCCCCTCTTATAAAGAAAGAAAAAATTATTTTACCCCCGCTCCACATCAAGCTCGGCCTTATCAAAAACTTTGTTAAGGCTTTGGACAAAGAAGGCGAAGCCTTCAGTCATTTAAAAACCATCCTTCCAGGGATTTCATAAGCCAAGATAAAGGAAGGCATTTTTTTTGGGCCGCAAATAAGAAAGATGCTTAACAATAACCAATTCAAAGAACTATTGTCAACAGTGGTGGCAGGAGCGTGGGATTCTTTTGAAAAGGTCGTTGCTTCTTTTTTAGGCAAACGCAAAAGTCCTAACTACGAGATGATAGTGAACGACTTAATCAAGAACTATGCGAAAATGGGTAAATAAAAGAACATATTTAAAGCCGTTTTCTAAAGTTAACTTTAAAACCTATCTGCCCGATAAACAAAAAATGTGTATGAAAATTTTAAAGTTTACATGAGGAAACATTTTGCTAGTTCTCTTCTCATTCTGTATCAGAGAAGTGGAAAAAGAACGAGTAAAATGTAAACAAAAAATTTGTTCGGAACTGAACGGTGAATCCAGCCTAAGAAAATTACACACAAATGTGTCACTTATTTATCTAATTTACTTATTTATTTTCTTTTCAGGAGTAAATATGACTTTAAAAATTCATTTTCTACACTCCCATTTAAACTTTTTTCCGTAAAATCTTGGTGACGAAAGTGACGAGCATGGCGAACGGTTTCATCAACAATTAAAGTTAATTGAAAGTCGGTATCAAGGATTCTGGGATGCCACAATGATTGGTGGCTACTGTTGGTTTCTCATAAGAGAATCTAAATAAAAGTCCAAACAAAACAAATCACTTTTTCAAGTATAAAATAAAATCATAGAGTTAAGACAAAAGTTACATACATTGTTATCGTCTCATATGTACATATACTAATATTTGTAGGGTACTTAAGTAATATATGGTAATATTTATTTGAATGCTTATAACTTTTGTATTAGTCCATCGATTTTATTGGATGAAAGCTAATTTTTTTTTTGTCATAAAACAGAGCTTACGCAGAAAAAAAAATATCTGCAAAAAATAAAATAAAAAACTTTGATATCCTTCCTCGCAAAGTACACATTTTTTTATATTTTTACAAAAAAACAGGTAAAAACCCGTATTGATTGTTCTTTATCTTCGGGCTTACAGGGCCTAGCGAAAAGGAAAAAAATGTGCCTGGAAAGGCTCAAAACACTTCAGAAAAGCATCAATAAAAGGCTGCAAAAACTATCAGAATGGAGAAAACAATGTGCCTAAAAAGACTCAAAAAAGGCGTCAAAAAAGGCTTCGAAAAAGCTTCAGAAAAGCATCAATAAAAGGCTCCAAAGAGTCCAAAAAGACTCCGAAGTTCATATAAAAAAGAGTCATGAAACGCTCCAAATTCATCGGATTCGGACTCATTTTGGCCCCTTTTTTTGATTCCTTTTGGGGTTCCCCCGTAGAACAAGTTTTCGCTCCATTTGCGCTCCAAAAGGAGCTCATTTCGGATTATGGCTCCGAAATGAATATTTTTTCCTACTTTTGGTTATCTGGGTAATAGCTGTTTGTCTAATAGTGTAAACGATTTTGGCCTTGCAGCAAAGCGCGCCACCTGACTCTATCCGTTGCCAGTTGACGCCAAATAGAAACGCCAAGGGATCGCACATCGTTGTCCACTTGGTCTTTCCAACGGAGTGGGGGCCTCCTTCCGCCTCTGCTTCCATAGGTGGTTTCCGACAAGAAAACCCTCCGGCCGGAGCATCTTCCATTCGCATTACATGGCCCAGCCAACGTAGCCGCTGGATTTTAATTCGTTGGACAATGTCGATGTCTGCGTAGAGCTCATACAACTCGTCATCAAATCTTTTTCGGTAAACACCGTCGGCATCACGTAAGGGCCCATAAATCCTTCGAAGAACCTTTCTCTCGAATACTCCACAGGCCGACTCAACTGCGGCTGTTATCGTCCATGCTTCTGCTCCATATTGCAGGACGGGTATTATTAGCGACATGTAGAGCGTGGTTTTTGTTCGTCGAGAGAGCATTTTGCTTCTGAATTGCCTACTCAGTCCAAAGTAACATTTATTGACAAGGGTAATTCTTCGCTGGATTTCTAAGCTGGCATTATTGTTGGTGGTAATGCTGGTTCCCAGGTAAACGAAGTCCTTTGCAATCTCAAATTTATGGCTGCCAACAGTGCCGCGCGCGCCAAGGCGCGAGTGCGCTGACTTGCATAATGACAGAAGGTACTTCGTTTTGCCCTCGTTCACCTCCAAACCCACTTTTTCTGATTCTTTCTCCAATTTGGGGTAGGCAGAACTTACGGCGCGGTTATGTGAGCCAATGATGTCAATGTCATCGGCATACGCCAGCAATTGCACACTTTTGGTTCCTGAGCGGTGTAGTTCCGCGGCTTGTATTATTTTCTCCAGTATCAAATTAAAGAAATCGCACTATAGGGGGTTATCCTGTCTGAAACCTCATTTAGAGGAAGCTGGTGGTGTTACTCAACGTCATTTTGCACAGCCGTATAAGTTTTGCTGGGAAACCAAATTCAGACATAGCGGCAAATAAGCAGTTCATTTTCGTGCTATCGAAAGCGGCTTTAAAATCAACAAAGAGGTGATGCAGTCGACTCTTTTCTCGCGGAGTTTTTCCAAGATTTGGCGCATACTGAAAATCTGGTCGATGGTACATTTACCAGGTCTGAAGCCGCACTGATAAGGTCCAATCAGTTTGTCAACGGTGCGCTTCAGTCTTTCGTATAATACGCTTGATAGGACCTTATATGCGATATTAATGAGGCTGATCCCGCAGCTTGTAGGATCTCCTTGCTTGTGGATTGGGCAGAGGACACTTAGATTCCAATCGCCAGGCATGCATTCTTTCGACCATATTCTGCATAGCAGCTGGTGCATGCACTTCACCAGCTCCTCGCCGCCGTACGTGAATAGCTCAGCCGGTAATCCGTCAGCGCCCTCGGATTTGTTGTTTTTTAATCGCAATATTGCTACTCGTGTCTCGTTATAGTGGCGGGGGCACACTAATTCCATCATCTTTGGGGGATTGGGTTCTTCTCTGTGTAGATGCTCGGTTTCTCCATTTAGGAGGGTATAGAAGTGCCCCCTTCATAATCTACGCACTCTCTGCACATTGTTTACCACGTCGCCACTTTCAACCTTGTACGTGTTCGCTGCGGTCTGAAATCCTGCTGGCTAATAGCTCAAGATCTTCGCACTTAGGCTTTCTGATTCTCTTTTTTTCTTACGGAAAAGGCGCCTAGATTCCTTCTTCAACTGTCGGTGCAACGCTGCATTCTTCGTTGTACCAGGTGCTTTTTTGGGTCCGCCGGCATCCAAAATCTTCATCATAGGCGGTAAGGAGAGCTCCAGTGATATGCTCCCACTGCTAGCATACCCCAATAGGTTCAGCTGTCCTCTCAGAGAGCAGGTATGAGAGTCGAGTTGCAAAATCTTTGGCTGTCCGTTGCGATTGCAGTTTTTCGACGTCCAGCTTTCCTCGTGTCTTTACATGCACGTTTTTAACCGCGATAGTGATCCGAGTCGGTGTTAAAACCTCGAATCGTGCATGCTTCTAAAACGCTGAAAGCATGCAGTCCGTCTATTACAACGTGGTCGATCTGGCTGCGTGTTTTTCGATCGAGGGACAGCCACGTAGCCTGATGTATCTTCTTGGGCATAAGCCTAGTGCTGGATGTGACCATGTTTCAGACACCGGAAAAGTCAATCAGGCAATATACATTTGAGGAAGTCTCATCAACACACCTTTTTTGCGCACCTTGACTTTAAAGTCGCCCATCAAGACTTTGATATCATGTCGGGGGCAGGGCTCATATGTGTATTCTAAGCGGTCGTAAAAAGCATCCTTTACCATATCGTCCTTATCCTCCGTCGGTGCGTGCGCTCAGATGAATGACATTTTGAAAACTTTTGCCTTTATACGGATCACGGCGAGACGCTCGTCCACCGGTGTGAACGACAGTACTTGTTTGCTAAGTCTCAATCACACCACAAATCCAACACCTAAACTGCGATGGCCACTCCAGTAAATGTCGCAAGATGTAATGGTCTTGTTACCTTGCCCCGTCCACCGCATCTTTTGTATGGATTTTATGTTTACGAGGACATCAACCAGCCGGGCAGCGGCACCATTCCCTCTTTAGGGAACGGACGTTCCAGGTGCATGCCGGGGTCGTCATAAAAATATGGTTATGTCATTATCGTCATAAAAATATGGTTATCTCATTAGCCGAGGCTCTTTTTGTGGTTTCATTGGAACTTGCTTTACGTGGCGGGTTCCAAACCTAGCGCACAACCCGCTTTGCGGGGTGGGATTTCTTATGACACATTTGTATAACGATCAGCTTGGTCCAAGACAGACGCCCGCTTGCAGCCGCACCTCATGGTAAACAGACGCTGCTGATGAAGTCCCCTGGCAAGCCCTTCAACCAATCAATTTGGAGTTGGCTCGCCAGGTTGTCGTCTTCTCACGTTTAGTTTACCACCGAACGTGTGTTCAGTGACTATCTAGAGGATACGTGGACGCAAGCATCCGGACGTAGTGAGCTGCTTGAACTGCATGCATGAATTTATGCCACCTTCAAATGGAAGACACTGGCGTTTATACCGAAACCTTGTTAGATGTGGTCCCAATAGATCTTAAATAAGAACCACTAAAAAGTTCCAGCTGTGAACGGATAGCTTATATATATAAGTCTAACATCTAGACTAACTCAAGATTCTTCAAGGCAACACAGCTGAACAAAGTGCCACCTCCCGGCCGTCTTATTATACTTCTTTTGTTACCAACCGCGATACCGAAATATTCTATGGTACCTATGAAGAGTGGCCCTCTTTTCGTGATATGTTCACTGCAGTCTATCTCAACCATTCCAACTATTGTTGTGATACATACGAAATCGCTTTTAATAAAAGTTATCTGAAAAGGAGGTAGAAAGACTGAACTGGCTATATCTAATTGACTGCTACAGGTAGAATGATATAATTAGGCATTTACATCAATTTTCTTATTCGTTATTTGATTTGGTTTGGAAAAGGGGCGTAGCACAGCCAACATATGAATGAACAAAATATCAAATTTCGTCTATATATACCTTCAGATAGAATTACCTCCTTCACTGATGCAGATAGCATGATAGTTATAATGATCTTATTAAGGATTTTTTTTAGTTTGGAAAATGGGGGTGGAACTGCCCACACATGAATGAACAACTTAAGTGCTAACAACTCCAGAACCGTTTAATGCTGTTAAAAGTATTCCAAGTGGAAATAAGCAAAATCGTTGACTGAAACTGCTGTTGAGTGAATGAACGAAGAAGGTATTCATATCGGCACCCCCCGGTGGAAACAAAGAAAGAGAGAGACCGCCACACCGATGGAAGGACCAAGTTCAGACCGATTTGCAATCCCGTGGTGTCTTTCATTGGCGCCAGTTGGCAGAGAGAAGAGACGACTGGCGCGCTATTATTTTATATATATTATAACAGCCGAAATATGTTTCGAACGATATAGACAAAGGTTTTGGCATTCCGTTGGTTTTTTGGAGTCATAAATTACACTTGGAGCGCACAAAAAAAATTCTAAGGAAAGTATATGTTGCTTTACATGCTATTAGCAGACCCGGCAGACGTTGTCCTGCCCAAAAATTTACTTGCCTACATTTCAAAAATTGTACTCTCTTCCCTCCCTATTTGGCGCTTCCTCTTCATGTATAACTTTTACTTTTCCCATGGGGGCGTTTCAACGCCCACTTTTTAAAAATTATATGCTGTAACTAGTGAACCAAACAATCTACTGTAAAAATTTCATAAAGATGGGTTCAGTAATTTGGCCGCCTATAAAAGATCGAAATTTTATAAAGCAGGGGGCGTGGCAGCTCCCACCTTTCCGAAATTATATATAGCCTATGCTGTAACCAGCGGAGCCGAGAATCTACTGTGAAAATTTCATAAAGATCGGTTGAGTACTTTGGACGGCTATAACAGGCACACAGACAAACGATCATTCTTATTTATAAGATGCCCACATGGTGGTAAAAAACAGTTTAAAACCTCTGCAGGTCATAACTCCCCAATTTACCACGACCACTTCAACACAGCTGGTAATTTCATGTTCGGTTCCACCCGAAATTTGACTTCCTTACTTGTTAATATTGGAGGAACCGGAACTTTTTTGTAACCAAACCAGCTGCTAAAGTCCAGGCATATCATCCACAGGAAACTGACCTTAAGTGGAAGTTATGCAACAACAAACATCCATTAAAAAATGCACTGAACCTGTTGCATACCGACGCTACCCAACAATCTATGCATACAATATATGATATAACTGAAGGCAATTGGGAAGACTCTCCGTCCACTTCCATGACAGCGGATCGAATAATTCAGGCAAACTTCTCGGCTCCACCTTCACGCTACTAGCGTAATTTACCAAGGGTCGCAAAAATCCTTCGAATACCAGAAAATTCAAAACAAACTGCAACTTCCAAAGTTCAAAGAACTTTTCTCAGTAACATAAATGGGTGGAACGATGAAGGAAAATACAAGCCGCGTTGGTACTAACCTTGGTATCTAAACACAAACCTTGGTAAAACACACAAAAAACCCATCAGCACCAATGCGATAGTTTTGAAATAACTCATGAGTTTTCTCCCCTCATTCCAAGTCTCAAAACCTAACATTTCTGAAATTAAGGACATACACCCGGCCCAATTGATCTAAAATCTACCAAACAAACCCAAAAAATATGTACATATTTTCTTAAGTATTAAATTTTTTCTGAATAAAATAGCACGTAAGTTTAATTTATATGCACACCAAGATATTCGTTGCAGAAAGTATCCAATACGCAGACTTGGCAGTTTTGATACACTAAACTTAAAATCTCCAATAACCTTACTTAAGTCTTCATAAAAGTGCAGAGCCAACACATTTCATATTTTATTGGAATTGTGCTTCCTATGCAGCTTCATTTCGATTGCATTATTAAATTTACTTTTGCCCATCTCACTTAAATGGTCCACGGGCTGATTTGAGCTATCCTGCGCAGTCTAAACGCCAAACTAGCTTCCTGCTCATGTTGTTAATGATTTCATGTTTTATCGTCTTGGAATGAGGTACCAAATCACACAATTTTGCTCCTAAACTGACTTTACAATAACCGCAACATCCACGTCTTTCGTGGGTACTGTCTTGCCTAATCCATGACACAGGTCGAAATATTTGTGAATAAATGGCTTTTATCATTTTTTCACACAAATTCACTATTTTTTTGCTTAAATATAACATGCGCATATATTTTACAACGCCTACGTTGCTACTTGGTAATTTTCACTGCAGCTGTCATACTTGTTCGTATCAAAACCTGCAACAATAGCAAAAAAAAGGTGCAGGATTAAACTATTCAGGAAAATTGATGAAAATTCAAATTTTGAATCTGTTTAAGTTGTGTGTAAGAAAAAAAACTAGAAAATTGTCAAGTGTTTTTTTTAAATACTGGAGTTCCCGCTAAGCGCAATTTAAAATTTCCTCCCGCTAAATAGATTTCAAAAACCAAGATCTGACGGGATAAAGGCTAAATAGGCAGCACTGATCGGTAGATCAGCCATCAAGTTGCACATCATTACCTTTGCACATTTTAGTCGCCTCTTACGACAGTTATGCCTACCTCGGGGCTCCTTAAGTTCTTGGCAGCTCACTTCCTCAAAATATTATAATCGGCTTGTATCTGAGCGGACCATTTACTTCTACTTCATGATAAACGATATTTCATACCTATGCGACGAAAATTGCGGATGAGGATCTGAACTGCCAAATGAAGCGTTTTTAGGAATAAGAAAAGACGTAAGAATTACATTCACTATCAGATAATGCCCTATTTTGTGAATCCTTTCGTCAAAAAACTATTTACCGACAAGATGACGGTACGTGATGCGTTTATCTTTTAAATCTGAGTTTCCCTCTAATCTCTCTCATGGTGCATCTCAGACGCAAGCGATGAAACAAGCGATACGAACGGAACATATGCGTAACAAACCCACGGATCTAAAAGATGAGCATACTCGAGTATTAGAAAAGTATCTATCACTTCCGATGAGATTCACGAGGACGGCAAATTATTTACTTTTTACCTTCCCCAGCATTCGGCGGCAAATTAGTATTATTTTACTAGAAAACTTTAACAGGGGCTTTGGTGCAGACACTTGGGTTCGTATCCCAGTGTACGAGAAAGGGGTCTGATGAGAAGTTGGGCACTTCAAAACATGTCATCCCATACCATCGCTGTGCATATCGTTGTAATTTTTCCTCTAATACGATCAATCATAAAATTCGAGCACTGCTCCAACAACAATTACCGAAAATCTTTTTTGTTTGCGTTTCAAATTTTATTTACGGACGCTAGGACTTCCAAAAAATTCCAGAAAAAACATCAGGTTTTCGGGCCAACAAGGTAGAAACCTGCCTTAAGCCATTGTAATTGAAACTTTAGGTACATATCAACATGTATAATCTTATTAATTATAAATAAGCAGTACATGATATAAATAAATAGGTATGTACATATAAATTATTACTTTCACCGTTAGGATACCTAGAAAACCAGAGCAAGCCACAACTTCTAATTTTAGCATAACATACCAATGTTAAGGTACAAGTTAACGTGATTGAACTGCTTATTTATGTGTAAATTTATAATCGATACTTTGAGTATGGAACTTACTCACATTGCTTATTGCAGCATTCATTATCACGTTTCGTTTGCTGCCCATATTGTACTAACACACACACATACTACTGGTCCACCTATTGGTCGAAACCGGTGGAGTTATAAGCGATATCTTAAATTTTAAGTTAGGCGTTTGAAGTAGAGATTGGAGATAATCCATGATGTGAGCACAAAAAAAATAAAAAAATCAGACCTATTTAAAACCAGCTAAGTAATAAATTCAATTTTTTAAATTTTTTGTTCACAGACTTGTGTTCGTTTTGTTTTATTTTGAAACCGAAACCGAGGCCGGAATCGAAATAAATTTTGAGGAACGAAGCCGGACCCGATACCGAAATAAATGTTGAAGAACGAAACCGGAACCGAGACCCAAATTAATGTTGAAGAACGAAGCCGGAACCGAGACCGATATTAATGTTGAAGAACGAAACCGGAATCGAATTAAATGTTGAAGAACGAAGCCGGAGCCGAGACCGAAATAAATGTTGAAAAACTTAGCCGGAGCCGCGACCAAAATAATTTTTGAAAAACGAAGCCAGAACCGAGACGGAAATAAATGTTGAAGAACGAAGCCGGAACCAAGACCGAAATAAATGTTGAAGAACAAAGCCGGAACCGAAACCGAAATAAATTTTGAAGAACGAAACTGAAACATGTTACAAAACCGAAACCAAAACGTTCATACCTTGGTTTGTAATATTGAATATGCCTTTACCGATAATGATCAACTGGTAAATCAATCGCAACATTCTCACAATGGAAACCTGTGTCGACGACATACTATCTGGAGGAAATGACATTCCCTCACCGCGATCTCCTTAGTAACATTTCAGCCGATAATTTCCTTGATTCGAGCTTTCTAAAGCCAACCGCTGGAAAATCTATTAGTGCGTAAATTCGTCGTTGTCCCCACAGCAATGGCGCTTGGGTCGCATCGGGAATGTGTACAACGGATCAGATAACCGAGTCCGAGTTGCGGACGTTAGGACTCAGCATGGCTTTTTCACCAGGCCAATTGTCAAATCGTGCCCCCTACCAATTCCCCCCTCATCTCATCTAATTTATCATTATTGTACTAGAATCCCTTTTTTATTTACACATGTTCGCCATAACTGCCTTCTCCGATGTGGGCACCACACTTGTCTTCTCTTATTTGGGCACTGAGCACCCGGTTCCACCGATGCCAGGTCTGTGAGCGATACCACGCAATACGTTTTTGTCCGCAAATTTCAAAACATGACACCTGAGAAGCGGGTCCGGTGTGTACAACAACACAATTACTGTACGAATTGGAACCACCATAATGTGCACCAGGTGTTGCCACAAGGTGCACACAAAATATGCCATTAACTATACCATACGATTCTCCACCGCTCACCGTACAGTGGGACCATTAGAGCCAATATAGTTCAGTCGACATAGAGGGCACAAAACTCAAAAACTTTTTTACATGTTTTGGAAAAGGTTGAGTTTTGAGCCTTCTAGGGGTTTTGAACCGCGACCTACGGAAAAGGGTTATTTTGCCCCTAATTCCAGATTGGGGAGGCATTCGAAATTCTGAGTATGCAGTTTTTATGGGCTCGAATATCAGACTGTGTACAAAATGAAAAAGTGTACACAACTAACAAAAATCCATCATGAGAATGATCATGCGGCCGGATGGCGGTGAATGCTCAGTGTTATGGCAAATGTAAATAGAACTAGGATTTTAGCTGACATAAAAACCAGCGCTCTGTTAGCTTAATGGTTATCAGAGCGTGCAAAAATTTCTCTGATGAAGAAGTCTAGCAGCTTCCGAAATGGATTTATAAAAAAAGCTATGGCGGTTGTCTCTAAAATTTTCCTATTCTATTCTAATAAAAACTTTTAATAATTAATTAAAAATAACTATTAATAAAAAAAATAAAAACAATAATTTTCATAAATAAAAAGAAAAAATATTATTATTGGCCTTGAGCTCGTTTATAGTCACGGTACTTTGCAAATGTAAAGGCCGTAAAAACAACAACTCAATTCAATTGAATTGTCGGTATACAAAATAAATAAGTTTTTTGTTTTAAAAATATTCGCAAAAGTGGCGAAAAGCAATTTTATCAAAGTCTTAAATTTTTTCAGAATTTTTTGGAGTATGCAGTTTTGTAGTTCATAAAATTTTAATACAGTAATGTGTCAATCTTAAGGTCGTGACACATTGTGCTGATTTTTTTTAACGAAGAATTAAAGTGTTTTATTTCATATAAAATAAATTGCTTTCATCATAACCTTGTATTAATGAAAATACAGAAATCCCCAAGAAAATATTTCTTTAGAGTTCTTAACCAGGGGACCAGACCCAGTGTTAATAGAAATCCAACAAAGAATCATTCTTGCAAACAAGTGCTACTACTTCTGACTGATTTGGCAATTAAGAAGTAAAGAAGAACGAAAATAAATAAGTGACTTATAGTACCCGTCCTGGTTTATGGATACTGACAACATCTGATAAGGCGGATCTGGGAAAATTCGAGAGAAAGATTCTTCGAAAGATTTACGGACCCTTACGCGTTTGCGACTGCAAGTACCGACGAAGATTTAATGATGATGAAACCGACATAGTCTAATGAATTAAAACCCAACGGATTTGTTGGCTATGCCATGTTGTGTGAATAAATGAAGACGTTCCGGCCCAGAAGATATTCTTATCGGCACCCACCGGTGGTAGCAGAGGAAGAGGGAGACCACTACTCTGATGGAAGGAGGAAGTGCAGACCGATTTGTGATTCCGTGGTGTTTCCAATAGGCAGAAAGACGTAACGAGTGGCGAGTTATGGTAAAAGGCCAAAATCGCTTAGACGGTTAAGCGGCATTTAAAGAAGAAGAAGAGTTGAAAAGGTGAGTTCTACTGTAGAAGTGGAAACGGGGAGAGTTGCAAAAATGTGTAGCAATTTGCATAAGTTATGACGTTTTGTCCGAGATCTGAAGTACATAAAATGCAGTTTTTGGTCACTTTAAGAACCAAAGTACTCGACCGATTTTGTTTGGTATCATGAGGGGACATACCACATGCAGGGCAAGTGTTTGGTATGGTGGGGTTCAGTCTGGTTGAGTAAGAGTTTAACCTATTACAATATCCAGAACGAAGTTGTGCTAGGATGACTTAAGTCTCCCTCGGGAGTCCAAACTCCTCTTCAGCTAGGCCGAGATCTGAGGGATCTGCCTACCGGCTCGGTGTGGAGGTCATTTAGAGCCCGCCTATGATTACGCAGATCAAACGGCAAGGAAATGTGGTGCTGCATCTCATCATAGTGCTTACGGAGATGTTTCCTTATGTCTCTGGGGGGCGGGGCTTCATCCCATAGATATCGATTTGGATGTCTAGGTTTATGGCAGTTCAATAGGAACTGTCTACTTAAGAGTCGCCCATACTCTGAACATTGAGCAATTTAGCCTATTGATGGAGGTGAGACTCTGATAACATAAGCAGACATCCCGTGGCAGTTCTGATGGTGGTGTTTTGGCAGACTTGCAATTTGGTGTCAGAAAGGTTGGGCGACCATATAGGCGCAGGATAATCAATAACCGGTCGGTCAATAGCCTTATATGTAGCAAGCAACGTTTCTTTATCTTTCCCCCAAGTACTGCTGGCCAGTGACTTGAGGTTCTTATTGTGGCTCTGTATCTTTGAAGCTATTGTGGTGGCATGACAAGATTTTCGGGTGGTTGACAGTAGGTAGAGGTACTCCATTTACGTGGAGTCTTGCCCCATCTGCGTATTCCACGTTGTAAACAAAGACGCCGTCGATTTAGTCGGAGATAGGGTCAGATTTCGCTCGGTGAAGAAGCTGGAAAGGTCTCGGAGGTAACAGTTAATTCTCGAACAGAGTTCGTCAATGGAGGGACCCTTGCCCGAGGCCATTATCGTACAGTCGTCAGCGTAAAAAACGATGGAGACTCCCTCTGGTGGGGGAGAAAGAGTCGAAATATAGAAATTAAACAATAGGGGGGAAAGAAGAAAAAAAAATGGGATTGGTGGTGAACGAGGGCAAAACGAAGTACCTTCTGTCATCATGCAAAGAGTCAGCGCATTCGCGCCTTGGCAACCAAGCCACTGTTGGCAGCAATAATTTCGAAATAGTAAAGAACTTCGTTTACCTGGGAACCAGCATTAACACCAACAATAATGTTAGCCTAGAAATCCGACGAAGAATTACTCTTGCAAAGAAATGCTACTTCGGACTGAGTAGGCAATTGAAAAGTAAAGTCCTCTCTCGACGAACGAAAATAACACTCTACAAGTCACTCATCGCACCCGTCCTGCTATATGGTGCAGAAGCGTGGACACTAACAACATCTGATGAGGCGGCTCTGGGAGTATTCGAGAGAAAGGTTCTTCGAAAGATTTGTGGACCTCTACGCGTTGGCGACGGCGAGTACCGAAGAAGATTTACGCAGACGCCGACATAGTTCAGCGAATTAAAACACAGCGGCTTCGCTGGCTAGGCCACGTAGTGCGAATGAGCGAAGATGCTCCAGCCCAGAAGGTGGAAGCAGAGGAAGAGGGAGACCACCACTCCGATGGAAGGACCAAGTGGAGACCGATTTGCGATCCCGCGGTGTTTCCAATTGGCGCCAGTTGGCGCAACGAAGAAACGACTGGCGAGCTATGTTGGACGGTCAAAATCGCCCAGGCGGTTAGATGACCATTTAAAGAAGAAAGGGGTAAGAACACCACCGTGCGGCACCTCTTGTTTTACTCTTCGTGGTCTAGATTTCTCAAACCAAGGTTTATTTGCGTTGTAATGGCATTCAAAGCGGATGTTGTGCTGTGAGATTTTCGGAAACCATGCTGGTGATCGGCCAATTGCAGATTCGGATTATAGTAAGAGAGTAGAATGGTCTCTAGTAACTTCACGACCGGCGAGAGGAGGTATATCGGACGATAAGAATCTCCTTGGTTCTCCGGCTTCCCCGGTTTTAGTAGGGGAACTACAATTGCCTGTTTCCATAGCTCTGGTTAGACGAAAGTAATTAGTGAGAGGTTAAAAAAGCCGCTAAATAACCCTGTCCCTCGTGGCCTAGGAGTTTAATCATCTTCTTGGCGATTCTGCCGGGTCCGATGGATTTTTTTTTTTTTTTATTTCAGTAATTAATTAATTATTATAATCAATTACAAAGGTAGTCTACGTAATAAATACTTACAGACTACGTGGAATACATACAGTTACAAAGAATCTATACAAAGCAGAATTTATTATAAAAATATATTAGCGATTACAGATTTAAACACATGTTTAGTTAAAGAAAAAAAAATGGCTAGAGAATTTGGAAGGAAGTTAAATTCCGACAACGCTCTGAATATGGGAGCGTTAGAAGCATAGATGGTTCGGGCACAATTCAAATAAAATATATCAGTATTACGGAGAGACCTGTTTGGAACATGAAAACAGATTCTCTCGAGGAGGCATGGGGCATCTATAGAACCATTGATAATTTCATAGACAAAAGTGAGCGAAAGAATGGATCTTCTGCACTGCAGTGTTTGGAGACTAATAAGAGCACACCTGGATGCATATGAGGGCATCGGATCCGAAAAGTTAAATGAACGCAGCGCGAAGCGAACAAAGATTTTTTGCACTCGTTCCAGCTTCCTGATATGGCACTCATGATACGGTCTCCAAATAAAGCAGGCGTACTCTAGTTTAGAACGAACGAGCGAAGTGAACAGTAATTTAAGAGTATATGGATCAGTGAAGTCTGATCCAAAACGGCGTATAAAGGCCAGAACTGAGCAGGATTTAGCAATTGTAGAGTTTAAATGAGTAGTAAACGTAAATTTTGAATCGAAAACTACCCCTAAGTTCTTAATTTCGTTGAGACTTGAGAGGCGGGAGCCACCAATTAAATAAGATGTGGGAATGGAAAAACGGGACTTTGAGAAAGTTACGTGGAAACATTTGCTTACATTCAGCGGCAGGTTATTAGAATTACACCAGGTAGCGAGGTTATTTAGATCGGATTGAATTTTGCCTGAGTCTGAGGGATATGAGATCGTTGAGAAGATCTTTAAATCATCAGCATATAGCAGAAAGTTGGAGTGTTGGAAACAAGCCGAGATGTCATTTATAAATATAACAAATAGCAACGGCCCAAGAATGCTACCTTGTGGTACCCCCGAGGTGGCCACAAATGAATTAGAATGAGTATTGTCTATCACGACTACGCAATTACGCTGCGCTAGGTAAGATTTTACCCAGGATAAAAATACTGAGTGAAAGCCCACACTCGCTAATTTAGAAATCAAGATCGTGTGACTAACCTTGTCAAACGCCTTCGAGAAATCAGTGTATATCGCATCAACTTGGAGGTGGTTGCTGAAAGCTGAAAAGCAGAATTCGGAGAAAATCGATAAGTTTGACACAGTGGATCTGCCGGACATAAAACCATGCTGATTGTCAGTGATTAGACGCCGGACGGCAAAATACATTTTCTGTTTCACAATATACTCAAACAGTTTAGAAGTACTTGACAATTTTGCAATGGGCCTATAGTTCGCGACATTATTTTTGTTACCACTCTTGAAAGTAGGGGTGATAAAGGTTACCTTCCATGCATCAATAAACACCCCGGTCTCGAGAGATTTGTTAAAAATTAAAAGGAGTGGAAGTGCCAATTCCAAACAGTTTTTAAAAAGATAAGACGATAATCCGTCAATATCAGTCTGTGTAGATGCTTTTATGTTCAGGATTCCATCAACAACATCATCGAGTGATAGAGTTAGGGCACCAAAATTAATTAACGAGTTACCCGTTGAAGGAAACTCCAAAGGGATATCCAAGTGTGTAACGAAATTGGAGCAGAAAAAATCGGCAAATAGATTAGCCGCATCAGAAGATGACGAGGCATGCCGCGAATTATAGAACACTGATGACGGGATATTTGAGCACTGTTTTTTAGATTTAACATAGTTCCAAAATGCCTTTGGATTTTCCTTAATATCAGATTCAAAATTGCGTACGAACCTACTATGGAGCCTCCTGCCTAGCATTTTGAATTTTTTGGCATACCGAATGTACTTAATCTTATGATCGGCTGAATTCGTGGTTTTGAATTTCTTGTGATATCTATTCCTCAGATTCTTTAGCTTCTTTAGTTCTTTAGTATACCACGGAATTTTATAACAATTCTTTTTTCTTGGCGGTATGCTTCTTGTACAAATTTGAGTCATTATGTTTTTAAAAATATTAAAACAACTAGGAGGTTCAATTCCCAGAAAAAGGGCTTCCCAATCAATCGAAGAAACTTCTTGAGAGACAATGCCGAAATTGCCACGTCTAAATAAAAAGCTTGGGGTTTCATTATCGTTAACGAGACTTTCAAAAATATAAAATTCGACGTCAAGACTTAGCGGGATGTGGTGAATACCAGAGCAAGACAGCGGCTCAAGGCACTCAGTTACCGTACAATTAATATTATCATTAATGAAAACAAGATCAAGCGTTCTGGCTAACTGATTGGAGAAACTATTTATCTGAGAAAGGTTAACACTCAGGAAATTATCGATGAGGTACATCTCAACGGTACTATTAACATTTTTCGGAATAAGAGTTGCACTATCGTCGAGATATGCCCATTCAACATTAGGTAGATTAAAGTCACCTACGATGCAGAAGTTATTACCATCCTGATTGCGTACTACATCAATAACATTATCTACATGCGATTTGTAAAGAGACTCACTACTAGATGGAGGTATATACGAAGCACAGATAAAAATCTTAGATTTACCAGCTATAGATACACAAAGTTGGTCCAATAAAGAATCGCTATAACTCAGATCCACAAGCGTTGAATGTAAATGCCGGCGTACAGCGATTAAGACCCCACCGCCTCTGGATAGGCCAGTTTTCAAATAATCGCGATCTTTGCGGTAGACGTTAAATAAGTTGCAATCGAAAAATTCGCCGTCATGAAAAGAAGAGTTGAGCCAGGTCTCCACAAGCACGAATACATCATACTCAGAATGCGAACTCAAATTAAATAGAGTATTCGATTTAGTACGCAGGCCAAATACATTATGAAAGTATATATTAAGATGCGACGATCTTATACCGGCTGAATGACCTATGGACTTGGTCCTACTTTTCCGACTTTCCGAAAAAAACGGAAAGGTCGAAGACTAACATTTTTTGGCCAGATTTCCGCATCTAGTACCTTATCGTAAAACCGATCCGGGATTCCCAACTTGAAGCTCACTCTACTCAGTGTGTCCAGCTGGGTATCAAGTCTTAATAATGGGAAGCACTTAATGAACTTAACCGCTATGTCGGCATGTTTGGACACATAGCTTTTGACATCATCCGCGGATACTTCGGGCGAGAAAGAGGACACATGGAGCCATTTTAGTTTTGAGGAGACGGATAGTTCGTTGTTGTCGTTTGCGCCAACAATAAGAGGCTTACCCAGAGTGCGACGATTGCTTATAGCTGCAGTTCTCAGATTAACGGAGGTAGGTGACCCAATATGCTGAATTGAATTAATACCCCCAGCATCAGTAGTAGTCGCGGTTTTCATAGTTGCGCCATTAGCAACACCAGAGTCAGCTGCAGAATTCTTGGAAGTTGGCGTACATTGCTTTCGCGTTTTACTAGTAACCCTTTTTACGGCAGGGGCACCAGACGATGCATTAGAAATTGAATTAGGATTTTGAGGGGTTGGCCTTCATTATGGCCTCCTTAACCTTTGCGACGGACACGGTAATGGGTGCAAAGGTGTGTTTGTGTTTGTGCGCACTTCGTACGGCTCTTCCCTTAGTCCTATCAGCAGGTGGATGCATTATAAACAACCGGCAAAAGGAGCTCGCGCATTTCCTGGCATCCGATTTGACGCTGTCGCCGAATGCAATGGCGACCTTGTCATTCTATTTGACCGGATTGGATAGGACCTTGACAGTCGACCATAATTTGCCGACTCCGCCGGAGAGGTTGCATGCCTCAAGGTGTTGTTTCCACTAAGTCTGTTTGTATTCATTGACTGTTCGACGGATTTCCGCGTTGAGATCTTTGATTCTGGGATCTGCGGGATTGATGAGTCTCACTTGGTCACGTTCTCTTGCCATTGCCGCAGCTTCTGTTGCGAAATTCGGACGAATTTCCGGTATTCTGCCAGCAGAAATCAAGCGGTCTGAGGCTGAATCAATGACCTTGCGAAACTCTCTTTCACCTTTGCGTACGTCCGTCGGTGTGGCTAAGGCAGCGAAGGAGCGCTCTGTATAGTCCGTAAAGCGGTCCCAGTCAGCATTGGTGAAGTTGATGTACGTCAGTTTATCGGTCGTTATGAAGTCGGTCGGTCGTTCAACGGAGAGTAGAATGGATGAAGCTAATTTAAGCATTGGTCGTTGACCAGTTGACGTAGTTAATTACGCTGATGCTGTGCGACTTAATAAAGTCATTATCTCCGCGATCTTTCCAGCTAATCCGTTACAGTTCAGCTGTAAAATTTTGAAGCGTGTAGCAGGGGAGAGGGGGACCTGCTAGGCGTGAGGTACGGATGCGCTTACCTAGGTGGAGGTAGCTTGAGAGCGCCTTGGCCGTTGTTGTCTGGCGTAGAAGGGGGCAGAGAAAGAGGGACTGACGCTCGGCGATGCTCATATCTGGCCTATTCCGGAGGGGATACGATTGTTGAGCGGCCGTGCGAGATGGAAACGCTGGTGAGCGTGAGCGTGTTGTTATTCGTGTAGACTGAGCCACCATTGCGGCTGCGTGAAGTACGGGGTCTGTGGATGGCAGAGTTAAGCCCTGAGCATCCGGATCTGTGAAGCCATCTCTTACACTTAGCGCATTGAACAGAATGCGAACGTTTAACATAAATTTTCTTCCAGCAAACGCAGCAGATACAATCCGGGGTTGGATTCGATTCCAGCCCGTAACAGGAGAAACTGCTTCAAGGGTTTCCTCCGAGGATGACAATTTAAGAGTTGGACTTGACAAATTAGACAGGGTTACACTGAAATAACAGCCCTTGGTCGGGTGAAAAAACCTGGGTCATTCCGGTACAAAGAACAGGCTGTTGTCGTCTAAGTCCCAGAAACCTTGCGGTTGCATAAGGATTGGACCAAAGTGAGAGAGTCTGCTCTGTTGAGCAGATGAACAGATAGTTGGTGTCATGGGAAGGCACACCACATTTGGTATGTTGAGACTCAGTCTGGTTAGGTAAGAGTTTTATCTGCTACAGTATCCAGATTGAAGTTGGGCAAGTGTGACTCTAGTCTCCCATGGCCTGACTGACGGCATTCACTGGGCGAGAGCTGTAAATTTCGAGTGATTTTCTTCAAGCAAGTGCCTGTTCGGGTGTTGCAGCATGTAACAGTTGAACAAGAATTGCCTGGTTAGTATTTCCTTTCTTTAACACGGATCATTTTTACCACTGTGGAGACTGTGTTTCGGTGACATAAGCAGACATCCCGTTGCAGTTCCCAGTGCCGTGGCCACTCGCGCATTTCTTCAGATTCGATAATGGATATTTTGTCGTTAGTCTTCGTCGAATAGGACAAGGATTTGACTGTGGATCAAAATTCCCAAGCCCCACCAGAGAGGTTGCAGGACCTTAAGGGCTCTCACACTTGAAGCGTTTGTGTTGATCCACCAGCCGTCTGATTTCCGCGTGGATATCCTTAATTTGAGGATCCGTAGGGTCCAAGCGCCGCACATGATAACTTTCTTTTGCCAGGGCCGCTGCAATGACGGAATTTTTTGAGCTGATTATTGATTATTGATCATGCGAAACGCTCTTTCCTTCTTCACCGTGCATAACATTGAATCGACTACTTGCTCGGCCTACTCTTGTCTCCTACCATCGAACTGTAGGCTTGAGTGCCAAAGGATTACACGATTTTCGCTTCTGAGTAACGAACGAATGTCAGGGCGATAATATCTCGGACAACAGGGGGTAGGAGGTATGTTATAATATATTGTTCTTCTTCTTCTTCTTTAAATTGTCATCTAACCGCCTGGGCGATTTTGACCGTCCAACATAGCTCGCCAGTCGTTTCTTTGTTGCGCCAACTGGCGCCAATTGGAAACATCGCGGGATCGCAAATCGGTCTCCACTTGGTCCTTCCATCGGAGTGGTGGTCTCCCTCTTCCTCTGCTTCCACCGGCGGGTGCCGATAAGAATACCTTCTGGGCTGGAGCATCTTCGCTCATTCGCACTACGTGGCCTAGCCAGCGAAGCCGCTGTGTTTTAATTCGCTGAACTATGTCGGCGTAGAGGTCCACAAATCTTTCGAAGAACCTTTCTCTCGAATACTCCCAGAGCCGCCTCACCAGATGTTGCATATATTCTATATATTAATAATCTCCAGTTCAGAATGGACGTTCATAGCCATCGGTGGTGTATTGGAATTTGTATTTAAACGTTCATGGTAAGGAATGTTGAATACAGCATAGTGAAATATGTGCGACTTTACTGTCCCCAGAGCAGACGGCGCCAGCCAATTAAAAATTAGCTGTATTAAATTAAAAAGTAAAAAATCCTGGACCTAAATTTCTTTTAGTGAGAAGATTAAATAATATTAGTGAACATTTTATAAAAACGGTGCCATAAGTGAAACAAAGGAAAAAAAAGTATTAATGAATCAGACATAAACAAAAACAATTTGGACAATATTCTCCCTTCTTTCTCAAAAAGTGCATATACTCGTACAATACGTGTGGAAGCGAAGTTAGTGAGTGTGTAAAATTATATAATGGAACACGACTTATAAAAACAAAAAATTTTGAATAAGCTTAAAAACTTATCACTCCCACTGCTCTCAATAAACAAATATTAGTGAAAATATCAGAACACCCTAAACTATCCTGTAGGCGTAATATATTCAAATAACTAACGTAAAAGAAAAAGAAATAATCGAAGAATTTAAATATTTTCATGTCATAGTGATATATTGTGATATAGGCATACCTTTTTCGACTGTTACTACAAGGTGGCGCAAAAGTAAGCTTCCGATGTTCAGCATATCGGTTGTGGCACGTGCAGTGTGTGCTGTTGCACCGTCTTGTTGGAACCACATGTTTTCCAATCCCAATTCATCAAGTTGCGGCAAAAAGAACTCGTTGATCATTGCTCTGTAGCGCTCACCATTCACAGTAACCGTTTGGCCCCGACTGATTACACAGGTCAACAAAATAAGAGTTTTTGTTTGTTGCAGCTCCACTTGTAACCAAATTTCGTAGTACTCGGTACCCTGATAAAAACTGTATTCTTACTTTTTTAATGGTAGCTACAGTTTTCTAGACAGGGTCAAGAACCCCCTTTTAAGAGGTTAAGGCCTGTATGGCCCCATAACTTTGTTTCTGTTTATTCTATCAACACAGTTTTGATGTCGTTGAAAAGAGTACATTTCGCCGCTTCTATCAGTATACAAGTTATTAATACGAGGTGTGTTCAAAAAGTATCGCGAATTTTGTGTTTTTTCAAAAATTATTTATTTATTCATGAATATCTATTTTGTCCCCTTCAAAGTAATCCCCATGAGATATTATACACTTGTGCCAACGGTTTTTCCAATCTTCGAAGCACTTCAAAAAATCATTTTTTTTTATCTTGTTCAGCTCCTCCTTCGATGCCGTCTTTATCTCGTCAAGAGAAGCGTAACGTCGTCCTTTCATGGGCCTCTTCAGTTTAGGGAACAAGAAAAAGTCACAGGGGGCCAGATCTGGGGAATACAGTGGCTGCGGCATCATTAGTGTGTTGTTTTTGGCCAAAAAGTCGCGAACAAGCAACGATGCGTGAGCAGGGGCGTTATCGTGGTGCAAAAGCCAATTTTTGTTCTTCCACAAATCCGGGCGTTTCTGGCGGATTGCTTCGCGCAAATTGCGCATAACTTGCAGCTAATATTCCTTATTGACCGTTCTTCCCTGTGGCAAGAACTCATGATGCACCACGCCCCTTCAATCGAAGAAAACTGTCAGCAAAACTTTCACATTCGACCGAACTTGGCGCGCTTTTTTCGGTCTTGGTTCGTGCGGCAGCTTCCATTGAGATGATTGAGCTTTGGTTTCCACGTCATAACCATAAACCCACGATTCGTCACCAGTTATGACCCTCTGGAGCAAATTTGGGTCGTCGCGGACAGAGTTTAACATCTCATTAGCAATGTTCATGCGATGCTGTTTTTGGTCACAATTGAGCAATTTTGGTACGAATTTCGCGTAAAAATCGAAGACGATCCAAAACACGTGCAAGCAAAGCAGCTGTCAACAATTAACTGAACATTCAAAATGGCCGAGCTTGTCGGCATAAGTGAGAGACATGAGTACCAACATAAAGCCACAAGAAATACGAAATTCGAATATACGTAACCAGCGAAAATTCAAAATTCGCGATACTTTTTGAACACACCTCGTATATCTTCATAAACGTCAGAGAAATTGAAAACATAATGTGAAAAATTCAATTTTTTGCTAAACTTTTTCATTTTTGATCACGGTTTTCTCGAATAATTTGTTAACCAGTGCATATGTAAATTATTTTAAAACAATCTCCTATTAATTCTGTTTTCAAACTCTCTTTCTCTTTATGGCGCGATATACAACAGGTATATCATCATAAACCTCCTAAGAGATTTTTGCGCCAAGCTTCTCTTCCAATTTGTGGTGTGCCGATTTGAATTTTCCCTACAAATTGGTGGGACCTACAGTTTTTTCCAGAAATACACTCGGAGAGTTTGCCAAACCACTGCCGAGGGGCGACCCCGTTTTGAAAAACTTTTTTCAAATCACTTTTGATGTTACCTGTACCAGGGCTCGAACCATGGACCTTCGGTGTGGTAGGCCGGCAACACTACCTCCACACCACGGCGGCCGCCAAACACATTTATCTTTTTTATATCCGCGTAGATCTTCCTAATTAATTAATTAATTCCTGGTTTACAATATTAAACTTTTGTCTGTTGCCGCGAATCCTGTGGTTGATATTGTTCACTCATCACTTGTTTTTGTCAAATCTACCCTCAAAATTTTTTGAGCAGCTCGAGTTACTGTGTTTTTGATTCCATCATTTATATTAATCAAGGTGAATTCGCCTTGATATTAATTTATATCATATATATTAATCGATAACAGGCATATTTTACTGTGTTAAAATTAGTTTCTCTAGTTTTTGCGTCATGAGTAGTTCAAGGAGACGTTGTTTAAACAATCCAGATCATTTTTGCTATACGAGTATATGCGGAGAATATGTGTTTAACAATAGTAGAAAAGTTATATCAGAGTTGGTGAAAAATACCTATTTTGAGTATTTTGGGATGCTCTTGGATAAAAGTGAGAAGTCTTGGGCCCCCAATTGTGTTTGTAAATCGTGTGTGGAATATTTAAGATTATGGAAAAGTGGTAAAAGAAGTGCCTTTAAATTTGGAACACCGACTATTTGGCGAGAACCACAAAATCATCTCATAGACTGTTATTTTTGTAGTGTGAACATAGTTATAATCAGTTATAATCAAAGCTACTACATGAGTAGCATTGAGTGCCTTGGCCATTACTTATGGTTTCGTAGACTATTTCCATAGAAGGGTGGTAAAGGTCTTCTGGTAAAACCAACGGATCACAACGATTTACAGAAAATTGGTTTATATCATTAACATACACTAAATCTAAGACTTTCCCAAACTTGTTAGCGGTAACATTTATTTGATTAAGGCAAAGATCGGAAATTCCATCTAAAAAGTCATTGAACCCCAGTTTGGACGGATTTGGAATAATGTTACCATCAGATATGTTCCACGATATATGAGGTAAGTTAAAATCACCCAAAACAATAATTGAATCTGAAGCTTTAGTCATAAGGTTAACAGTTTTGAGCAGAGAGACATGTTGCATGTAGACTGAAAAATCTGATGCTGGAGGGATGTAGCAAACATATAAGTACATAGAGACGTTGTCTAGTTGAAGGCGGATGCATTTGAACTCAATGAAATCGATGTTAGGAATATTAACCTCTTCTGAAGGGATGGAGGAATGAACGGCAAGTAGAACACCACCCCCGACTCTGTTCAAGCGATCATTTCTATATATATAAACGGTTTAAAGACTAAAAATCGAGCTAAATGGCAATACCCAAGTACTAGTTGTGTTCAACGTCCAGTGCAGCGTTCACCTCACTCTTCAAAGCTTAAAAATATATCTGAACCATTAGAGCAAGACATTGAAGGACCACGCTCATCACAAAATGATCCTGATTTTGAAGCTATGTCTAATGAGCCAAAATGCTTTTCCCAAAATGAGTTAGATGATCTTGTAAGAGATTTAAATCTTTCTAAACAAGCTTCAGAATTGTTAGCATCAAGACTAAAAGAAAAAAATTTGCTATCCTCGGATACTAAAATAAGTTTTTATCGTGAAAGAGATACAGAATTACGGTGTTATTTTTCCGAAGAAGATGGCATTACCTTTTGTTCAGATATCAAAAAATTGTTGATAAAAATGGGAACTTCTTTTCTTTTCTCTCTATGGCGCGATATACAACAGGTATATCATCATAAACCTCCTAAGAGATTTTTGCGCCAAGCTTCTCTTCCAATTTGTGGTGTGCCGATTTGAATTTTCCCTACAAATTGGTGGGACCTACAGTTTTTTGCCGACTCCGAACGGCATCTACAAAGGAGACGAATTTTTGCTGAGAAGCCTGTCATGGCAGAAATACACTCGGAGAGTTTGCCAAATCACTGCCGAGGGGCGACCCCGTTTTTGAAAAACTTTTTTCAAATCACTTTTGATGTTACCTGTACCACGGCTCGAACCATGGACCTTCGGTGTGGTAGGCCGGCAACACTACCTTCACACCACGGCGGCCGCCGACTGCTTTGCTTACATTTGCCAAAAATTTCCTCAGCTCACTATGGAAAAGATTAAAGCCGGTATCTTTGATGGCCCTCAAATTAGACAACTTACGAATGATACTCAATTTAGAAATTCTATGACTGAGTCAGAACTAAAGGCTTGGGCAGCTTTCGTATCTGTGATGCAGAATTTTCTCGGAAATCGGAAATCTGAAAATTATGTTGAACTTGTAGAAGACCTTCTGCTACAATTAAGAAATATGGGATGCAATATGAGTATAAAAGTCCACTTTCTCCATAGTCACCTGGACAGGTTTCCGGAAAATTTAGGAGATATGAGCGAAGAGCAGGGAGAGCGTATGCATCAAGACTTACGCGTCATGGAAGAGCGCTATCAGGGTTTCTGGGATACAAATATGATGTCTGACTATTGTTGGTGTCTAATACGTCATTTTCCAAAGTCGACACATCGGAGAAAAGCTTTAAAACGAAGTTTTTTAGAACTCAATGATTAATTGTTTCTTTAAATAAAGTTTTTCTTATTAAATACATGTTTTTTTCTGTCTTATACCTACATAGCTGAAACTCAGAAACTAGAGCTGATAAAAATATTCTAATTATATTTTTGAAAATAGCATATTATATGTAGTCAGCAACAGCTAAAATTTCTTCGGCAAAAAATGTACTGTAAACTAGTGTTATTGGTCAAATAAATAGTCAGCAATATTCCGCGTTCTGGAGCAGTGTAGCGTAACATTGTTTATTAACGTGTATTTCGCATGTGTTTACTACACAAATGTCAAAACAGAACTGACTTTAGGGGCCAATCGCAAAATTTATAGCATTTTCTGATAGGAGGATTACTTTTGCGCCACCTTGTACTTGACGTGATAGACATTTCTGTGTCATCAACGTTCCAAATCCTAGTTGGAGGAAATTTATACTTTTCATACTCCTGTTCCACATTGGCAGACTTTTACCATTTCACATTACCCAAACTAGATCTTTTAAGGAATGAACAAAAATTTTTTTTTTACCAAAATAATTTAAAACAAGTAAGGAAGTCTAAGTTCGGGTAGAACCGAACATTATATACCTACTAGTGATCTATTATGTCATCCCAATTTACGCAGGTCTATTTTAATACTTTCAGTTCGTATTTCCGCTCAAATAAACAGACGGACAGACAGATAGACGTATCGAGAGACGGACATGCCTACATCGACTCAGCTCATCCTCCTGATCATTTCAGTACACTATTTGATGGGACTATCTCTTTTTCTTCTCATACGTACAAACATTTCATGTTCATGAAAGGTATGAAAATCAAAAAAGATATACAACTTCGCTTTTGCAGTGGGGTATTAAGTACTTGCCCGGATATTTTACTTTTCATCCTGAATGTTTTGATATACAATAATAAATATATATTTCGATTCGTTTATGCCTTGTGTGCGTAACAAAAATAGATATAAAAAAGGGTGTCTTTCAAAGGTGCCAAAGAACTCAACCGATCTTTATGAAATTTTCACAATATATACTTGGGTTCACTGAGTACAGCATAGACAATATATAGTTTTGGAAAAATAGGCGGAGCCACGCCCGAGGCTATATAAAGTTTCAATTCGTCATAACTCCGAATTTTTTTGGTCTAAATTAATGAAATTTGGATATGTGTCACTTAGTCAATATCTACATAATTTCTCCAAAGTAGGCGTCGCCACGCCCACATATTTTGTGTTTTGTTTATTCTCTTGAACTTTCACGATAGGTTGAGGAGTTCGCTGGACACGACACAGTCTGTATATAGCTTTTGGAAAAGCCCCCAGGTTATATAAAGCTGCAGTTCGGTATAGTTAGGAGTTTATTTAGTTCAAGTTAATGACATTTTATGTATAGATGTGTTCTCAGAATATGGAGGTATCACTTCTCTGCCCTTTTAAATGGAGAAACTGAGCAAGAAACCAGAGAAGATGCCGAACCCGAGCCAACAACCCGACTATAATGAGGTGCGAATAGCAATATCCCGATTGAAAAATAATAAAGCAGCTGGCGCTGATGGTTTGCCTGCTGAGCTATTCAAACACGGAGGCGAGGAGCTGGTAAGGCGCATGCATCAGCTTATATGCAGAATATGGTTGGATGAATGCATGCCTGAAGATTGGAATCTAAGTGTTCTCTGCCAAATCCACAAGAAGGGCGATCCTGCAAACTGCGCCAACTATCGCGGTATCAGCCTTTTGAATATCGCATATAAGGTCCTATCAAGCGTATTGTGCGAAAGACTGAAGCCTGATGTGAACAGACTGATTGAACCTTATCAGTGTGGCTTCAGACCTGGTAAATCTACCATCGACCAGATTTTTACAATACGCCAAATCTTGGAAAAAACCCGTGAAAAAAGAACCGACACACATCATCTCTTTGTTGATTTTAAAGCCGCTTTCGATAGCATGAAAAGGAGCTGCCTATATGCCGCTATGTCTGAATTTGGTTTCCCTGCAAAAGTTATACGGCTATGCAAAATGACCGTGAGCAACACCGCCATCTCGGTCAGAATTGGGAAGTACCTCTCCGAGCCGTTCGAAACTAAACGAAGTTTCAGACAGGGAGACCCCCTATCGTGCGATTTCTTTAATTTAATGCTGGAGAAAATAATACAAGCTGCAGAACTTAACCGCGCTGGAACAATATTTTATAAAAGCGTGCAACTGTTGGCATATGCTGACGATATTGATATCATTGGCCTTAACAACCGCGCCGTAACTTCTGCTTACTCCAAATTAGAAAAAGGAGCGGAGAAAATGGGATTGGTGGTGAACGAGGGCAAAACGAAGTACCTTCTGTCATCATGCAAAGAGTCAGCGCATTCGCGCCTTGGCAACCAAGCCACTGTTGGCAGCAATAATTTCGAAATAGTAAAGGACTTCGTTTACCTGGGAACCAGCCTTAACACCAACAATAATGTTAGCCTAGAAATCCGACGTAGAATTACTCTTGCAAACAAATGCTACTTCGGACTGAGTAGGCAATTAAAAAGTAAAGTCCTCTCTCGACGAACGAAAATAACACTCTACAAGTCACTCATTGCACCCGTCCTGGTATGTGGTGCAGAAGCGTGGACACTAACAACATCTGATGAGGCGGCTCTGGGAGTATTCGAGATAAAAGTTCTTCGAAAGATTTGTGGACCTCTACGCGTTAGCGACGGCGAGTACCGAAGAAGATTTAATGATGAGCTGTATGAACTTTACGCAGACGCCGACATAGTTCAGCTAATTAAGACACAGCGGCTTCGCTGGCTAGGCCACGTAGTGCGAATGAGCGAAGATGCTCCAGCCCAGAAGGTATTCTTATCGGCACCCGCCGGTGGAAGCAGAGGAAGGGGGAGACCACCACTCCGATGGAAGGACCAAGTGGAGACCGATTTGCGATCCCGCGATGTTTCCAATTGGCGTCAGTTGGCGCAACAAAGAAACGACTGGCGAGATATGTTGGACGGCCAAAATCGCCCAGGCGGTTAGATGACCATTTAAAGAAGAAGTTCTATGTATCAGCCGACCAATTTTTATTGAAATATCAGGATTGAATTATAAGCGATTGCCTTTGAAAATAGCAGAAATTTTATGCTGAAAAGTGGGCGGCGCCACACCTACTTCCTCAAAATTTAAAAACTTTGTTTGCGGCCGAGTTTTCTTAAAAAGCTTATTATCTGTGCAAAATCTGATTGATATAACTTGCTTAATTGTAGAAATATCGCCTTTAAAATTTGACAAAAAAATTTTTCAGAACTATGTTAAAAAACTGGGCGTGGACATTAACCGATTTCGCCCATTTTTACAGCAAACAGTTCCTTTATATATAGAACATTATAAATTTTTGGCGGAGTTATGGCATAAAAAGTTTTGTTGAATAGTCCACTATAAAATGGGCGGGCCACGCCCATTTTCGAAAATTTTAAGTTTTTGGATTTCTTTGTTTACGGAAACTTTAAAAGTGAAATATAAATGATGAAAAGCTATTTTACGCAAAGTTATTGCCTATTTAATATATCTACGATCCTCTTCAAAATCTTTCATATAAAACTGGGCGTAGACCTTAACCGATCTCGCCCGTTTTTTCCTGGAACATTTCTTGCATACCTGCAAACCTGCGTGCTGAATTTCGTTTCGATATCTTGAACGGTTTTTGATTTATGATTAATATTATTTCTAAATTTTACTTAATCAAAAGTGGGCGGTGCCACACCCATTTTCAAAAATTTCTTGAAACGTTTATTTTATGCCTCAATCTCAATATATTAACCAAATTTTCTCCTTATAGGTGTATTATGTACTGAGTAATCACTTTTTTTGTTTTCGAAAATATTCTATACATAAAAAGTGGGCGTGGCTATCGTCCGATTTCGCCCATTTTAAATAGTGCTCGGAGATGAGTGCCAAGGAACCCGCATACCAAATTTCATTAAGATATATCAAAATTTGCTCAAGTTATCTTGTTCACAGACGGACGGACGGACGGACGGACATGGCTTAATCAATTTCTCTTTTCGTCCTGAACATTTTGATGTACATATGTAAGTCAATATCTATCTCGATCCGTTTATGCCGTTACGTACTGCCGTTATGCGACTAAAGTCAATATACCTTGTGTGCGTAGCACTACTAGGTATACCAAGTAAGGAAGTCTAAGTTCGGGTGGAACCGAACATTATATACCTAGTAGTGATCTATTATGTCAGAAAGACGTATCGAGAGACGGACATGGCTACATCGAGTCAGCTCATCCTCCTGATCATTTCAGTATACGTACAAACATTTCATGTTCATGAAAGGTATGAAAATCAAAAAAGATATACAACTTCGCTTTTGCAGTGGGGTATTAACTACTTTCCCGGATATTTTACTTTTCATCCTGAACGTTCTGATATACATTAATAAATATATATCTCGATTCGTTTATGCCGAATGAAGTAATTTGCCTTGTGTGCGTAACAAAAATAGTTATAAAAAAAGGTGTCTTTCATAGGCGCCAAAGAACTCAACCGATCTTTATGAAATTTTCACAATATATACTTGGGTTCACTGGGTACAGCATAGACAATATATAGTTTTGGAAAAGTAGGCGGAGGCACGCCCCCAAGCTATATAAAGTTTCAATTCGTCATAACTCCGAATTTTTTTGGTCTAAATTAATGAAATTTGGATATATGTGTCACTTAGTCAATATCTACATAATTTCCCAAAAGTAGGCGGTGCCACGCCCAAATATTTTGTGTTTTGTTTATTCTGTTGAACTTTCACGATAGGTTGAGGAGTTCGCTGGACACGACACAGTCTGTATATAGCTTCTGGAAAAGCCCCCAGGTTATATAAAGCTGCAGTTCGGTATATCTAGGAGTTTATTTGGTTCAAGTGAATGACATTTTATGTATAGATGTGTTCTATGTATCAAAACGTCAAAACAACGTCTACCGGGTTTGTTAGTATGTTATAAAATGGCGAAAGCAAACAACGAATTTCAGCATTCTTTTGTAAAACTTCAATTTTCATGGAAATATCAAGATTGAATTATAAGCGATTGCCTTTGAAAATAGCAGAAATTTTATGCTGAAAAGTGGGCGGCGCCAAGCCTACTTCTTCAAAATTGACAGAAATTTTTTGCGGCCAAGTTAAGAAGCTTATTATGTGTGCAAAATCTGATTGATATAACTTGCTTGGTTGTAGAAATATCGCTTTTTAAATTTTACAAAAAAAATGTTCAGAACTATGTTAAAAAACTGGGCGTCGGCATTAGCCGATGTCGCCCATTTTTACAGCAAACAGTTACCTTTATATATAGAACATCATCACCAAATTTCGTTTCGACCTATCAATTTTTGGCGGAGTTATGGCATAAAAAGCTTTGTGGAATAGTCCACTATGAAAGAGGCGGGGCCAAGCCCATTTTCGAAAAAGCTATTTTACGCAAAGTTATTGCCTATTTAATATATCTACGATCCTCTTCAAAATTTTACATAAAAGTGGGCTTAGACCTTACCCTATCCAGCCCATTTTTTCATGGAAAATTCCTTGCATACCTGGAAACCTGCGTGCTGAATTTCGTTTCGATATCTTGAACGGTTTTTGATTTATGATTAATATTATTTATAAATTTTACTTAATCAAAAGTGGGCGGTGAAAAGTTTATTTTATGCCTCAATCTCAGTGTATTCACCAAACTGTATCCTTATAGGTGTATTATGTATTCTATATCTAAAAAGTGGGCGTGGCTCGGAGAAGAGTGCCAAGGAACCCGCGTACCAAATTTCAGTAAGATATCTCAAAAGTTACTCAAGTTATCGTGTTCACAGACGGACGGACATGGCTTAATCAATTTCTCTTTTCGTCCTGAACATTTTGCTATATATAGGTCAATATCTACCTCGATCCGTTTATGCCGTTACGTACTGCCGTTAGGCGACTAAAGTTAATATACCTTGTGTGCCGAGCACTACTAGGTATAATAAAAATATTAAGTAATCACCTGAAATCTTGGTGATCATATATATCAAGAACAAAAATAAAATATAAGAAGTTTACAATCTAAGGACATCTCGTAATTATCGTTGTTTAAAGAGTGCTCGAAAATATTAACGATGAAAAATGCTTTTTCACACGGATAGCAACCTAGTTGGCCAATGCCAGCCGTTGCTTTGAAATAGCACTTTTTGGCTATTGCAATTATAGTAAAGAAGATAATCTTGCACAGACATTAGTAATTTAGAAAACACGCAGGTGTATCACTTTACCAACCCACATTACAATACCTTAACTTACTCTACTTTCCTTTTCTTTATCAACATTACCAACACACACATCGGTTATGAACGGAAACCGTCCGTCGATATATACCACGTCCAATGCGTTGTAACAAATGTTTTCAATATGAACACATCACTAAATTCCGAAAAAATTATGAAATTTGCATAAACTGCAGCTAAGCTTTACATATTAGCAAAGAATGCGATGAGAAGTGCGCCAGAGGAACAATTTGTATCAAATATACTCATGAGAGATTTGATCAGTTTGTTCTTAGTTTGACCTGTCCCGTATTCATTAAAGAGAAAAAAGTTCAAGCTATTCGTACTTTCCAAAAAATGGGACATAAAGTTGCTCTCAAAATCTACAACGACCGCAATTATTTAAACTAATGATAGCCCAGTGATTGAAATTCAGCCACAAAACTTTTTTCATTTTAATTATTCGCTGTACCTTCCAACTGCCTTTTTTTCCTTCCTTTGTCTGTCGTTCCTTTCCTATAACATATTTTCGTTTTCCATGATTTCTTCGTTTACTCTCTGCAGTCTCTATTTTGAATTTATTTTATTCTTTCCTTTTCTTACCCTTCCTTTCCTTTCCCTTTCCTTCCTTTAGGTTCGTTTTCCTTCCCTTCCTTTCCTTTACTTTGCTTTCTTTCCCCTTCCTTTTCTTACCTTTAATTTAATTCCGTTTCCTCTCCTTTCCTTTCCCTTCATTTTCTATCCTTTCCTTTCCTTTCCTCTCCTTACCTGTCTGGTCCTTCACACAAACCCAACAGCAAATACAAAAACAAAACAAACTCCGGTGTTGAATACTCTTTATAAATTTCTTTCCTTTCCTTTCCTTTCTTTCCAAATACCAAATAGTTTGAGGAGAAGAGCAACAAAGGTATTTTAAAAAGTTATACAACGCCTTACTGACAATAAGTCCTTCTAGCACACTAAGTGGAGGAGCATTTTTTTGTGTCGAATTTCATAACAACTAAGGAAAAAAAAAAGATTGACTTCAAAACATTTAAATTGCATTTAACTTTTAAAGGACTACTTTCTTTGATATAAGTAAAAAGTTCACATAACAAGATATTTTTTTCCTTTAAATAAAGACTGTACTGTGAATGAAATAATATAAAATTTATTTTGCTAAATACTGTATTAAAAATACTTTGATATTGCGTAATAAATGTTTCGCTTATTGCTATATTCGTTTTTTATTTTTAGCTGGCTGTAGGTTAGGTCACTTAAGCCAAATTCTCATAAACCAGTTAGAACTGATTTTTTATATTTAAAGAATTAAAACCGGATTTTTTCCGATTGCCATTTTCCGAATAATTCCGAACTCGGTTTTACAAAAAAGTTGAATAATCGAACACCCTAGTACCTAGATTTAAGTCGAAAATCGATTTCATCAAAGTATCCTCTTTAGCTTTTAGGAAAAAGGCATTGACTATGGTCTAAGTAATTTGAAAAAATCAAGCACAGCTCAATAGATCTGCCTAAGTAAATTTAATTTTATTTGGAATAGATAAAAAACTATAAATTTATATACAACGACGCATAGTGGCGCCTCTGCCGTTAAAGCATGGCAAAAATCAAAAAAATCATGAAAGCGTTCGCTAAATCCTATACATGTTTCTAATAGAAAATTTTCCAGGGATCAAGAATATACAACTGTTTTTTCACAGAAAATTATAGTTTACCAGGTAGGGCCGCTCAAAGTTGACCAATTTTCAACATTGGGAAAAATTTGAAATTTTTCTTCTTTTTCGTTGTATTTAAAATGGTTTTGTGAGTAAATAAGGCGGTCGGTTGTCGTTTTCTTGTATAGCAATTAAAGATAATTTAATTTAGGATTGAAACAAAAAAAAAATATTTATTGAGCTCTAGGCCACCCAAATATGTATGTATGATTTCAGTTTTTTTTTTTGTTAAAAGTTGGAAGATATACCTCTTTTTCGAAATGCCTATTTTTAACCCTTTTTAAAACTTTGATGGAAAAAAAAAAGTTAAAATATGTGCTCCGTCAAATTAACAGTAGTTATTTGTGAAATATTCAGTTACCTAAATTCATAAAGTCTACCTGCGTCCAGCTGCAACTTCACTTTTTACATCAAATAAAGTTAAACAACCTTGGGCATATATACGCGCCTGAGCAGGTATATACAAGGTGGCGCAAAAGTAAGCTTCCGATGTTCAGCATATCGGTTGTGGCACGTGCAGTGTACTGTTGCACCGTCTTGTTGGAATCACATGTTTTTCAATCCCAATTCATCAAGTTGCGGCAAAAAGAACTCGTTGATCATTGCTCTGTAGCGCTCACCATTCACAGTAACCGTTTGGCCCCGACCGATTATTGGTCAAATAAATAGCCAGCAATATTCCGCGTTCTGGAGCAGTGTAGCGTAACATTATTTATTAACGTGTATTTCGCATGTGTTTACTACACAAATGTCAAAACAGAACTGACTTTAGGGGCCAATCGCAAAATTTATAGCATTTTCTGATAGGAGGATTACTTTTGCGCCACCTTGTATAATTCAGTACGGCCGTAAGGTCGGTTTTGTTATTGGAACTTGTAAACAACATAAATTTTTTTAGTTACGAATTGTATACCTGAAATTCATTTTAATAATTTGAGTAGGTATATAAAGCTATCCATCATACAAAGCACATTATCATTCGTCTTTTGGAGATTAAGGAACTTAGTATTCTGTTTACTTAAATAAAGTGAATAGTATTTTAAATATAGTTCACAGTTTAATATTTAGTCAGATACACTCGAAGCCAATTCTAATATGTATCTAGAAAACTAGAAACTATTTGCGGTGTTTAAATCTACAAAGTCAAGACGGGACTTCGTTGAGGCTATTATGACAGAATTAGCGAGTGAAACAAGCATTAAAGGAAAGGAAGGCCTAGAAGAAAAAATTGGTTTACAATACATTATGATAGAAAGAAAATGGAAGGACGTCTATCGTAACAATTCAAAATTTCTAAGTAAGCATGAAAAGTGGCTAGCTGACAAAACTTTTTTGGACGAAGAAACGCCTAGCACGTCAACCAATCCAACTAGAGGGAGACCAACAAAACCCATAGAAGAGTGTTCTACCTACACAAGGAAAAGAAAGCTGTCTGATACCACAAAAGCTATGGCCAGGACTCATCTTTCAGAAGCACTGACTATTAAATATAAAAAAGACGAAGAAAACGTGAAGTCTCATATAACAGAAGCAGTTGCGGTAGCAAGTCCAGTGCGACTGATGAGGATCAAAAACAGCATTCCCACACCACCAAATGCGCTACCTAGGAAATACACTCCCGAAGAAGGTTTGGCGCTGTTTATCTCGCTGTAACGAAGACAAAATATATTATATTGCGTAAGTCATTATTGCAACGTAATGCTTAATAACAAATACGACATCTACAATGAAATGTCCAACTTGTAAGAAGAGCCAAAAGGACTTTGAAAATCTTGATGATTCAATAACTGACGAACTAAATTATGAGTATGGAATATCTCCTTTGCATGCTAGGATAAGATGTATGGAATTTGTTTTGAAGCTGGCTTATTCACTACCACAACAAGGAGAAGTTTTCGACGACAATACAACATGTAAGGCGAAACAAAACAGGAAAAAAAAAATAATTCCGGATGCATTCCATAAAGAGATTGGCCTTAGAGTTGACTGTCCAAAGTATGTTAACAACACAGACATTATTAGGTCGTTAAAAACAAAAGTTCAAAAAGCCTATATTTCTAGTCTTGTAATTGGTATTAAAGATCAAACACTCAAAAAAACAAGATAGTAAATATGTTTTCTGGATGGAAACAAGATTTGATCAAATATCTTAGATTCAGACTAGGGCGTCCTATAGAAACTCACCAATATCTTATTGATAGAAATCACTCAAATGTATCCGATTTGGTAATTATTCATTAGCACCTCTATTGGTCACCTTTTTCTAGACTGCACTAAATTAATTTATTTAACGCACAAATTAGTTCGAAATCACACTATACTAAAGTTTTTATCTGACCCCACTGATATGAACATAAAATCTGTAATTAAGTTCTTAAAAGTTAGTCGCATTTACTTTAATATTTAATTTGTCTTAGTTTCTCTGATAGCTTTAAGCATTACATGTTACTTAGCCTAAGCCCCTCGTTGCTATGGCTTTATAGCTTTATTCTAATTTTGTATTATAATGTAGCTTTTGAATAAATAAATAAATATTAATGATGTCAAGATCGACATCGCCTGATCGACATACCCTGACGTTCAAAAAGACTATACTGCAAAAGTTATTGGGTAATGAACGCAAGTCCACACCAAGTCCTCTCGCACGATTAATCCGAGCTTTGTCTCTCGAGCGTCTCCTGTATTGCTTAATTGTAACTTAGCTCTTTGTTGCTGGGTTTGTTATTAACAGTGCTTCGCCCTGCCTATTGGGCACGATCACTATGAGAATCGTCATCAAGCTCTTTTAACGGGAGTTCAAGGAAACGCGCAGTTTCAACAGGGTTAAACCAGAGTGATATTGGCGTTAGCAGAGTAGGTTCAATTGAACAGGAAAATAGAGGTTTGGTATCATGAGGACAGATACCACATGCACGGCACGTATTTGGTATGGTGGAGTTCAGTCTGGTTAAGTAAGAGTTTAACCTATTACAATATCTAGAACGAAGTTGTGCTAGGATGACTCTTGTCTCCCTCGGAAGCATACGCTCCTCATCAGCTATTTCAGGGTTCACAGGCCGAAATCTGAGGGATCTGTCATCGGACTTGGTATGGAGGTCGTTAAGACCCCGCCTATGGTTACGCAAATCAAACGGCAAGGTAATGTGGTGCATCTCATCATAGTTCTTACGGAGATGTTTCCTTATGTCTGTAGGGGACGGTGCTGTATCTAATAGATGACGGTTTGGACGACTAGGCTAGTACCAGTTCAGTAAAAACTTTCTGCTCAACAGTTTCGCATGCTAGCGTACATTGAGCATTTGGCCTTCTGATGAAGGTGAGACTCATATGACATAAGCAGACATCCCGTGGCAGTTCTGATGGCGGTGTTTTGGCAGACTTGCAACTTCTTCCAGTATGTGTCAGCAAGGTTGGGCGACCATATGAGCGCGGCGTAATAAAAAACCGGTCAGCCAATAGCCTTATATGTAGCTAGCAACGTTTCTTTATCTTTTCCCCAAGTACTGCCGGCCAGCGACTTGAGGATCTTGTTGCGGCTCTGTACCTTTGAGGCTGTATGGGTGGCATGACTAGAGAAGGCTATTGTCTAACGTCACACCCAGGATTTTAGGGTGGTTGACAGTAGGTAAAGGTAATCCATCTACGTGGACGTTTAACTCTTGTCTCATCTGCGCATTAAACGTCGTAAAAAGAGTCGCCGTCAATTAAGTCGGAGACGGGTTCAGATTTCGCTCGGCAAAGAAGCTGGAAAGGTCGCGGAGGTAACAGTTACCCTAGTACAGAGTTCGTCACTGGAGGGGCCCTTACCCGAAGCCACAATAGTGGAGTCGTCAGCAAAATATACAATGGAGACTCCGTCTGGTAGGAAAGGAAGCCTGGAAATATAGAAATGAAACAAAAGTGGGGATAGGACACCACCCTGCGGCACCCTTTGAATCTTCGTGGTCTAGATTTCTTGTTTCCAAACTTGACTAACGCCTGCCAAACGTTGAGGTAGTTAGCGGTCCACCTTTTTATGCCGGGAGGGAGCGGTGTCTCTTCCAGGTCTCTTAGGAGTGTGGCATGGTTGAGCGTGTCGAAAGCTTAAGAAAGGTCAAAAGCCTCGAGCACCGTCCTATGGTTTGGAGGATGTTGATTCAAACCAAAGTTTATCTGCGAAGTTATGATGATCCAAGCAGATGTTGTGCTGTGTGACTTCCGGAAACCATGTTGGTGCTCGGCCAAGCGCAGGTTTTGCAGTGTAATACGGGAGCAGAATGGTCTCCAATAATTTCGCAACCGGCGACAAGAGATATCGGCTAATATGATTCTACTTGGTTCCTTGGCTGCCCTGGTTTTAGTAGGGGGACAACAATCGCTTGTTTCCAAATCTCAGGAATAACGAAAATGGTTATCGAGAGGTTAAATAGATCCGCCAAATAATTCTGTCCCTCCTGGCCTAAGTGTTTTAACATCTTCATGGCAATATCGTCGGGTGCGCTTGATCTTGAGGGCTTGGCCTTCATTATGGCTTCCTTGATCTCGGCGACGGATATGGCAATGGGCGCTGTGTTGTGTTTGTGTTTATGCGCCCGACGGATGGCTCGCCTCTTGGCCCTATCAGCAGGTGGATGCATTACAAAATGTCGGAAAAAAGAGCTCGCGCATCGCCTGGGGTCCGATTCAACGCTGTCACCAAATGAAATGGCGACTTTGTCATTGTATTTGGTCGGACTTGATATGGCTTTGACTGTGGACCAATAATTTGCCGACTCCGCCGGAGAAGTTGAATGCTTCTAGGTGTTGCTTCCACTTGGCCAACTTGTTGTCATTGACCGTCCGTCGGATTTCCGCGTTGAGATCTTTAATTAGACAGTCTGCGGGACTGAGAAGTTACACTTGGTCACGTTGTCTTGCCAGAGCCACTGCTTCCGCCGGGAAATTCGGTCGAATTTCCGGTATTCTTCCAGCGGGAATGAAGCGGCCGGAGCCTAATCCGGTAACCTTGCGAAACTCTCGTTCACCTTGGCATACGTCTGTCGGTGTAGGTAGAGCAGCTAAGGAGCGCTCGGCATAGTTCGTAAAACGGTCCCAGTCCGTTTTGTTGAAGTTGATGAAAGTTCTTCGCTCTGAGGTTATGAAGTCCGTCTGTCGCTCGATTGAGAGTATAATTAGCAGGTGGTCGAATGCAGTTTATGAGTCCTGCGGTTACGATTGCCATGTCTGGCGAGCTGTGGCAGCTGCCTGCCACTCTGGTGGGGGCGTCTCCGTTCACTGTACAGAATTCCGAGGCATCTATTTGCTCCGCAAATGCATGTTGAATTCGCAGAGGATTAAACGGTTATCACCTCTTCGCAACGCACTTATATCAGAGTTATAGTCCTTCGGGCAACATATTACAGGGGGTATGTAGATGTTGATAGTTTTCAGATCGATATCGCCTACCGGACTACTATACCTTGGCATTCTAAGGTAGAGACCCTGTGGTCGAGGTCGGGAACAATAAGATTATATTGTACAGTGTGGTTTGTTATGAACGCGAGACCACCCCCATTACCGCTGGGACGGTCTTTCCGATATACGTTATACCCATCACAAGTTCGTAAGTCTGATCTTGTGGCCAGTTTGGTTTCTTGAATAGCAGAGATTTTTATATGTTCTTTAGCTTCATAAATTTAGTTATCTCCGCGTTCTTTCCAGCTAATCTGTTGGAACAATATAAAAGGTTCATTACAAGTGAATAAGATTTAAGATATACAAAGAAAAATGTCAGATATAAAATGAACTCATAAAGTACATAAACTGGAAAGTAAAAGACAAGATGTCTGTTAAAATGAATATCAGAGTTTCCATATAAATAGGAATTCAATATAATCCATTACACTTAAGCTTTACAATTTTGAAGTGTGCCGGAGGTGAGGTTGGGGTCGTACTAAGCGTGAGGGCCGGATGCGTTTGCCGAGGTGAGGCATAGGCTTTGACGCAGTCTAGAAGGTAATGAGCCTTGAATATTAAATGGAAAGGCCAGATTATCTGGCGTAAAAAGGCTGCGGCGTGTTCTAGCAAGTCGCAATAAACTTATCCGTCCAGAGGTTTCTGTTCGCGAGCCCAGAGCATATAAGAAAGTGGCATAGGCCAAGACAATTGTTGCATTTGACCGATGACGCAGGCGTACATAGTCTTTGCCGACAAACAGTGCACATTGTGAAAGGCACGAGGAGATGGTGGTCCTGACCAGTGTGCGTGCTGGAAGTAGGGGGGACATTGGGGACAGAGACAGAGGCCACTGACGCTCGGCAGTACTCGTTGACCTATTCCGGAGGGGATAGGAGTGATGAGCGGATGTGCAAGGTAGAGGCGCTGTTGAGTAGGTGAGGCGGGCATTACAGCAGTGCTGCTAGTCGTGAAGCCTGGGCCACCATTGTGGTCGCTAGAGGATAGTGGGGGCAACTTGAAACATTGAACAGAATGCGATCGTCTAACATAAATTTTCTTTCAGCAGCGCAGCAGATCTAATATCTTGATGCGGGGTTGGGTTCGACCGCATTACGGTACAATAGAACCGGCTGTTGTGGGAATGTTAACTATTTCTTAGACCTTGCAAGTAAGGCCGTTGCAGTTAAGCTGCATTAAGCGGAAGTGGAATGTTAGTTATCGTAGCAGTACTTCGCCCTGCTTAATCGACGCATCCATTCAAAAAATGGGGCGAGACGGACCAAACAGGGTTATGGTGATGTTGACAGAACTTTGCCGGATATGAATCCGATATAATGAGGTGAATATCCAATTGTGGTACAAGCCGGACTGATGTGGTAACGATTTCGACGACTCCGTAACCGGGGTCGATGTGTGGTTTAGTACGACAGGCATAACTACCTCTGGCATATTCGAAACCCCTGTCTAATTCATTCTTCTCGGTTTCGGTGTTATATTCCTGAAAAATTTCAACGATTGACGGCCATTTAGGTAGTTAGCGGTGCAACTTTTAAGGCCGGCTGGGAGCGGTGATGCCTTTAGGTGTTGAGAGGAGCGTGGCATGGTTGTTTATATCAAAATTGTTTAATAAGAAAAGTGCCACGAACCCTGTCCGGTGGTTGGGGTGTTTTGATTCAAACCACTATTAATTTGCGTGTTTATGGCCTCCAAAGCGGTGGTGGTGCTATGTAATCTACGGATGCCATGTTGATCGCTGTAAAAGTGCAAGTTTGCATGTAGTATGGGAGTAGATTCCTTTCTAGTGTCTTTGCAACCGGCATATTTGCCAGGAGGGGGGCACCTCTCGGTTGTGTAGATATCTCTGAAATTATGAAGGTCCTGAGCAAGAGACAGGAAAGAGCTACTAAGTATCTCTGTCAGCCTCGTTGCGTGAACAACAGGGGGTAAACTGTGTTGCTCGGAATAGCTTCCATTCCGACAACATAACACCTACTTTTCAAACTCTTGGTCTGAACCTCATTGTTTGCAGAATTATGATGAGTCCTTCCTGGCTCACGGGACCCCTTTGGGCACAACTCATCAGCTCCCTTTTGAGCTTACTCTATAGAGTCCCTTCTGGCTGATGCGCCCCCTTCCTCTAGGCACTATGCATCAGGGCCTTACTGAGCTTACATATAAAAAACATATGTATAATACACTAATAAACGTTTGTAAACGTTGAGAAAGTTAAATTTGTATGCTTTTAAATTTATATACTTGTAATATTTATTTCTTCATTTTAAATCGTAAGCTGTAAGTAATCGACTGTAAACTATAGATATATACTTTACTTCATAATCTTCTGTACAGTACTCTAATGCTGCCTTTAAGTACATTTTCAAATTTTTTCTGTATGAATTATTCAATTTGTAGACTACTCAATAAATAAAATAAATAATCCCCAACTTCACTGTGGTCCAACCCTATTGAAACGGCCAGGTTCCTGGGACTCCCGCTAAAACCATATTTTCTAGAAGTAAAATCTTTTTAACTGCTTAACTGAACACACTCTTTTAACAGCAAATTCATTATGGAGGACGATTCTAGGTCCAGACGAGTTGATTAGGTAAGGTGAAGTACTGTTAGAACAGCAGCACAATGAAAATGAACGACCTACTATATCTGGAATTTATATTGCATGGCCGATAGATAAGACCACACGACGTATGATAACGCACAGATAAAAATAAGTGCGCCTATTACCATGAACACCATAGAGGCTAAAGATTCCACTAAAAATATCGAAATGTGCTACATAAGCTAGGACTGACTTACATCCCTATGAGCATGCTACACAAACAGAAAGGAAATTCTTGATATCTCTGACCCGCTTCTGGACCAAATCGAGGACTGGCAAGTAGCAAGGGGCAGCTCCTTCTCTGACTACAGATACATACGAGGTGTGTTCAAAACGTATCGCGAATTTTGAATTTTCGCTGGTTACGTATATTCGAATTTCGAATTTTTTGTGGCGTTATGTTGGTACTCATGTCTATCACTTATGCCGACAAGCTCGGCCATTTTGAATGTTCAGTTAATTGTTGACAGCTGCTTTGCTTGCACGTGTTTTGGATCGTCTTCGATTTTTACCTATTCAAAAAAATGGATCAAAGAACCTGTATCAAATTTTGTGTGAAAAACGAAATTAAGTGCGCGGATGCATTCCGAATGTTGACTGTGGCATACGGAGAAGCTACCTTGGACCGAAGCAACGTTTATCGGTGGTACAAAATGTTCTCAGAAGGCCGAGAAGATGTGCAAAGAAGAACAAAAATTGGCTTTTGCACCACGATAACGCCGCTGCTCACGCATCGTTGCTTGTGCGCGACTTTTTGGCCAAAAACAACACACTAATGATGCCGCAGCCACCGTATTCCCCAGATCTGGCCCCCTGTGACTTTTTCTTGTTCCCTAAACTGAAGAGGCCCATGAAAGGACGACGTTACGGTTCTCTTGACGAGATAAAGACGGCATCGAAGGAGGAGCTGAACAAGATACAAAAAAATTATTTTTTGAAGTGCTTCGAAGATTGGAAAAACCGTTGGCACAAGTGTATAATATCTCATGGGGATTACTTTGAAGGGGACAAAATAGATATTCATGAATAAATAAATAATTTTTGAAAAACCACAAAATTCGCGATACTTTTTGAACACACCTCGTATGCTTCTGTCTCCTCGTGAAAAACAAGAAGCAAACTGATTGGAATGTCTTCAAAAATGCTCTGTAAGCACGCTTCACACCGTAGACTTATCCTACCGGTAAGATCTGATGAAGCACACCTATATTCTGAAATCGAGCCAGCTTCGATCGGTGAGCTTGACTCATCTTCTAAAGTTAATGAAGCAGTAGACTTGATGACAAATTCCCGTAACGCTGCTTTCAATGCCGGCTGTCCTGAGACCACCTGAAAGACAGCAGCAGACTTTCTCGGCACGAATAAAAAATTTTCAAAAAAGCAGTCAGTGAAGCCCAGAGAGATTCATGGAGGACCTTTTGTAACAACCTAGAAAACAACTCGGAGAACGATAGACTGCATTAAAAACTCCAACTGCTCAGAGCTTCATTCAGAAACCCGGTGGAGATTGGACATCATCTAGCGGCGAAAAGGTCAAACTTCTAATGGACACGCACTTTCCGGCCTGTTCCACGGAACCACCAACAGCCGACCACAACAAAAGGTACAATGTTTCTATGGGGATGTTAATTAACCCTCAAAAGGTCGAATGGGTTATCAGAACCTTCGACCCATTTAAATCTTCGAGACCCGATAACACGTTATCCGCTTAATTTCAAGGCGAATGACATTCTATGCCCCTAGCTGTCTGAAATTCATACAGCTTGTCTAAGGCAGTGCCACGCTCCACGGAGATGCACCGAGCCGAAGCTAGTGTTCATACCTAAAGGTTCACACTCGAAGACAAATGACGTTAGGCCTATCAGCCTTACATGTTCTCTTCTCAAGGTATTGGAGAGAATATTGGACAAGCACATTAGGAATGATCTACACTCACAAAATCTCTCGAAGGCTCAGCATGCATACTTCAAAGGAAAGTCCGTGGAAAAAGCTCTCCATGCTATCACCACGAAGATAGAAAAAGGATTGGGATTCAAGGACTTCACTCTGGGTATCCGTCCCGACATTGAAGGAGCCTTCAATAATGTACATCCCCAAGCCGTAATAGAGACCATTCTACGAATGGGGGTGGAGTCTCTGGTGTTGGAATTCACAAGACAACTTCTGACAAAGAACTATCAGGTCAAATCTGGGAGAGGCCTCAATAGTGCGATATGTGCATCTAGGGGCACCCCTCAAGGAGGGGTCCTATCCCTTCTATCCAGGAACCTAACACCGGCCGCCTAGTCATTGCCTATGCCGACGACATCGCTTTAAACGATGGTAAGCAACTCCAAACCCTAGGCGAACTACTCCAAATCACCTTGAACCTCATGGAGGACTGGTCCCTGGAAAGTGGCCTCAAGGTGGATCCTTCCAAAACTGAAATGGTTCTTTTCTTTCTCAAGAGGTCACATACCTCGGCGCTATTCTAAACAGGAGGGTCAACTAGAACAAACATGTTGAGGACAGATCAAGGAAGGCAATAACTGCCCTATATGCATCCAAAGCAGCCGTAGGTAAAAGATGAGGCCTGAACCCCCGAGTTATGCACTGGCTGTACACCGCTGTAGTACGACCCATCCTGTTCTATGGTATTGCAGTGTAGTGGCCCGGGCTCGAGCGAGGCAATAGCATAGGCAAGATGAGCAGAGTCAAACATTTGTCGTCGGTGCTTATAACGAGGGCACTTCCATCAACGCCCGCAAAAGTTTTGGACTGAATACCGTTATGCGCTGGAGCGACACCAGATTTGGACATGCAAGCATCCTGCAGACCATATCCAGAAATCTGAAGGTAGTAGATTACACTACATCTGTCTGCTACGAGTCAAACAAAAAGTTCTCCACTAAAATTCCTGAGAGGCAGGAATCGGAGGACATGAATATTCTAAATCCGAAGTCAACCTCCACTTGCACGGATGCCTCTAACTTAACGAAAAGGTGGTCAGTGGCGTTTGCTCAGAAGATCTCTCTTTCTCCTTAGGCTACCGAGACACTGCCGAGACAAGACAGCGCGCTGGATGCTCTCTAAAAACTGCACATACGTGTCAATATATTGCTACAGTCAAGCAGCGGTCGAAGCCCTTCAGGACTCCTATGCGAATTCCAGGAAACCCGTATTCTAGATGGGCATTGGAAACCACATCCGTGGGAAATGGACCCAATCCATACTTAACTTCAAACGGCCCTCTCTAGTCATGCATAGTGAAAGCATAGGGGGTCCCATTTATGTCACCTGAACATCACCTTCACACTGAGGCCAAGATGCTCGGCGTTAAAGAGCATAGTGGAATGTTGACCAGGCAATTCTTGTACAATTGCTACAAACCGCAGCACCTGGACAGGCGCCTGCTCGACGAAAATCCGCCTCCCAGGAGAATAAGGAGTCATCTCAGTAAGCACTATGATAAGATACGGCATCACATTTTTTCGCCGTTTGATGCAAAGGTCCATCGACAGGCCATCAACCTCATCGAAAAACTCCTTTGTCAGCTCTAGCCCAGTGAATGCCGCCATTCAGGCATAAGTTCCAAATGTCTTGCCATGACATGCTCAACTGAGCCGACTCTTCTAACAGCAATTTCACTATGGTCCAACATTATTGAAGCGGCGAAGTTTCTGGGACTTCCGTTAGGAGAGGTTGATGACAATCCTAGGTAAGGGAAATTCCGACTAGGCAGGCAACATATCGCTAATACAACAACAAAGAGAGCTTAAACAAATCGGTCAGAGGCTGGTAGATGTATTTCGCACACTTTTTAAGAAAGCATGTCGGGATTAAATCAGGGCCATATTTAAACGACTCCTTTATCCTCCTTATCTATTAGATGTAATAAAACATTGTCCGAGTGCAAATTTGGAACGTAGATTGAGATACTGGAATGTTCTCTTGTATAAGTAAGACAAACACGAGCAAATACGAAAACACGAGCAAATACGAAAATTAGGAATCAACACTAACAACGAATCGTTTGTCAACACCACAAACATAAGTCGGCAAAAATCCTCATACTGAACCTGCCCAGAGGGTGCCGACTGGTAATGGATACCACAGTTGTCTGTTCAGATTGGTACCTCAGTACCTCTCTGTGCGGATGGTATCCAGCTGAGGTCAGGAGTCACAGCTGCACGTCTTAGCTCTTCAATAGCCCTGGCGTGTGGAAATGGTTCTTGACTATGGTAGTGAGGTAAAAAATGGTGACTGATTTAGGACTTTCTCGGACGATGTTTGGATTTAGTTTGCCTTGGGCTGGCAGGTGTGGTATTCTGCCACCTCAGTAGGTTGGGGTGAAACCCAACTGAAATGGCTGGTGGGCTAATATCGCAGCTGCCCACGTCCCGTTAAAACCTTGGCAGGCCTCAGGGTACGTTCCAGGCCCGTCGCCATTTAGTTGGTGGTGTAGGTGTGGTTGAGGATCTCCCGTTTTTGCGCTCGGTCTGGCTCTGAACGCATGTCTCATAAGGGCATTCGTAAACCCTCGCGTGGCCTCCCTGCTCGCATAGATAACCACGGGACCATTATTGGGCGACTACACATTCGGGTCTGGATAGCGGCCCTGAGTGGGGACGTATATTAGCATGGACAACAAAAATAACAACAACAAGGAAGAAAAGGAGGGGGAGAAAAACGGGAGGAAGACGGACAAGGACAACGGGGACAGGAAACCGGCCAGCACCGAGGCTCGCTCTTGCGTATCGCTTGGGAGTGGCTCGGCTGCTGACCGGTTTACAAGTACGGGACAGGGTCGCAGACCTGACAGGGTGCTCGTGTTTCCGAATCGGACGCAGAGTACTCACTTTGAGGGGATGCGACCAGACATAGCTGGAGGCCTGAAATCAGGCCGCAGAGACACCCAAGCGCGACGTGACAACAGGGCGAAAAGGACGGACAAGCTTCGTAACCTAGAAGCAACTTCCCCTTAGGGTGCAATAAAGGAGCGTCGAAATCGACATCCGCGACTGGACATAGCTCCAGTGCACAATTAGGTGCTCAGCTGCAGAGGGCTCACTTGGTGAGCAACCTGGACAATATGGCTAGCACCAGCAGAGGACTGTCCCCCAGCATTCCTGTAAACACAGCGAAGCGGAGGCGGTCTGGAAGAAGCAAGCGAGCGACTCCACGAAGGAAAGCCATCTGCGATCAGCGCTTGGCTGCCAAAATCCTGGAACGCTACAGCGGTCAGGATGGTTCTCAGCTTTCTGAGAAGCATTCCCGTACGCTGGAGTGGGCCAGGAATGTCATGAGCAGCGCTGACCAGACTCCGGCACCTAAGAAGGGAAGTGAGTCGGTCCCGCTTGGTGACGACGCTCAGCCGAAGAGGCCGAGTAATGGAGAGCACAGGGCCCGGGGTGGTGAAGCTGTGCAGCGTAAGTTTAGCGAAGTCGCTAGACGTGCCGGCTCCATCACCCTGGGGGTAGTCGACAGAAGCAGGGAAGACAAGGCCATCTCCAGGGAAGAGTGGAGCTGGGTGGTTAACGCCTTTTCTGCGGTCTACTTGACTGCCGCTAGTAGGTATCCGGGGCCACAGCCATCCATAGAACATATGGGATGGTACCATGGCTTCAGGCTGGTGGAATGCGGTGACGAGCGGTCAGCGAGCTTCTTTAGGTGCCTTGTCTCGCTGGTTGGGGAGTTGTGGCGGGGGGCTAGACTCGAGGCCGTGGATAGGAGGGATCTCCCTCTTCGACCAAGGGCTCGGGTGTGGCTACCTGCCGAACCGTCCCAGCCAGAGAGAATTCTGGAGCAGTTGCGGTACTGCAACCAGAACCTTCCGACCCACAACTGGAGGGTTCTTAGGGCTGAGGAACCCGAGGGGCCCCGACGGCAAGTGCTGTTGCTGCTTAATGCAGAGTCCGTGGGTCCTATCTCTGAGTCGAGGGGTGTTATCTCCTATGGTATCGAGCGGGTGGCTCTTAGGATCTACAACGCCGATGCCAGGGGGGATGACGCCTCGCCACCGGTTGTGGTGCGGGGGGGAGGAGAGCCTGAGGAGACCTCGACGGCCGTAAACACGGTGCCCATGCCTGCAAGGTCGGACAGCATTGGCTCTGCGGGCATCCCGTCTGTGGCGGGATCTGTCTGTAGTGTTGGACTGCTGTTCGACAGGGAGGAGAAGAAGAGGCTTTTAGCTTCGGAGGGGGAGGCCGCTGAGGTGGAGGAGATGGATTCATCTGATCATGATCATCAGACAAATTAATCTCCAACACTCTAAGGCGGCCTCCGCCAGCCTCCTACTCTGTCTGGAGCAAGGCGGGGTGGACGTTGTCCTTATCCAAGAGCCGTGGCTAAGCAGTAGCGGCAAAATATGTGGATTGAGGACTGGCAATTTCAACTTATTTGTGCACGGAACGGCAGGTAGGTCAAGATCATGTGTACTGGTCAAGAAAGATATTAAAGCCTTTCTTCTTTCCAATTTCAGTGACGATGACGTAACGGCTGTGTGTTTGGAGGAAGGTAATAAGGGATCGTGGCTGGTCTCGGCCTATATGGCCCATTATGATACTTATGGGCCGCCTCCTGAAATACTATGCAAGATTACCGCTGAGGCAAAGCGAAGAGGCGTAGGGCTCATTGTCGGAGCGGATGCGAACTCGCATCATTCACTGTGGGGAAGTTCGGATACGAATGCAAGAGGTGAGTCACTATTTGCTTTTATTCTAAATGAAGGGTTATGTATTTGTAACAGGGGTAATGACCCCACTTTTGTAACCTCAGTTAGAGAGGAGGTCCTGGACCTCACTCTTGTTTCAGAAGACCTGTTTCCCCTTATATCCGACTGGCGTGTTCTTCCGGAACACTCCTTCTCGGATCATAGGTATATTCAGTTCTCTCTTGTTAAATCTAGACCCAGTAAAACCATGTTTAGAAATCCTAGGCGTACTAACTGGGTCCGGTACTGTAGCAAGCTGGATGAGTTTCTCCCAAGAGCACCCATATCGGACTCAGAACTATCTGAGACCGCTATTGATGCTCTGGTGGAGAGATTCACCCATGCTTGTAATAAAGCGTATAAAATCGCATGCCCACTGAAAACCGTAAGTGGAAAGCGTAAACCACCTTGGTGGACTAAGGAAGTAGGCGACCTTAGGGCTTCCAGTAGGCGCCTGTTCAACAGGGCCAGGAAGAGTAAACTACCTTCTGACTGGGAGCTCTACAAAGTTGGGTTGGGTATTTACAAATCTGCGATCAGGAAAGCCAAACGAGACTCCTGGAAGACTTTCTGCGAAAGCGTGGAAGGCTGTAATGAGTCTGCGAGATTCCGGAAGATTCTCTCCGGGAATCCTGCTCCCTTGGGTTACTTGAGGAATGTAGATGGCAGCTGGGCTATGAGTAGCGAGGAATCCCTCAAACTTCTCATGGATGCTCACTTCCCTGACGTCCCGGTTTCACAGGACCGCGATGCCCCATCGCCCACTAGTGTGAGCGGGGGGGCTCGGCCAGCCATCTGCCTGGATGAAAGCCAGCTTGTTTGGGCTATTAATTCTTTTAAGCCGTACAAGTCACCCGGGCCTGATGGCATAACTCCTGTGCAACTACAGAGATCGCTGGGGATTTCTTGTAGCTGGCTGGCTCCCATCTACGCCAACTGCTTGAGGTTGGGCTATATCCCCGCCTCTTGGAATATGGTCAAGGTTACCTTTATTCCAAAGGCGGGGAGGTGCTCTCACGTATCTCCCAAGGACTTCAGGCCAACCAGTCTCTCCTCGTTTCTTTTAAAAACGTTGGAGCGGCTGATCGACCTGCATATACGCAGCGGGGTCCCTAGGGAGCATTTTTCGGCTTCGCAACATGCTTACTGCAAAGGCAGATCAACTGAAACGGCGCTTCACTCCGTTGTAAAACTAATAGAAGGGTCTTTCCAGCACAAAGAATTCGTGCTGGGGGCCTTTCTGGATATCGAAGGAGCGTTCAATAATGTTTTGCCTTCTGCCATCGTACGGGGCTTAGCAAGCCTAGGAGTTGAACCAAGCTTGATAGAATTTATCAGCAGATTACTCGGTGGCAGGATTGTCAGGGCGGAGTGGGGAGGTGCTGGTGCTCATAGAGGGTGAGAAGGGGCACGCCGCAAGGAGGTGTTCTTTCTCCACTTCTCTGGGGCATTGTAGTCAACGGCTTGCTCCAGGACCTCGAGCGTAGGGGCTGTCAAGTGATAGCCTATGCGGACGACCTAGCAATCCTCGTCAGGGGAAAGTAAGGGATGTTCTGCAAGGGTATCTGGGTATTGTAACAGAGTGGTCCGAATCTTGTGGAACTAGTCCTCTTCACGAGAAGGTATAAGATTGATGATTTTGTACTACCCTCTATTGGGGGTGTACCGCTGGTGCTTTCTGAAAAGGTTAAGTACCTAGGTGTTATTCTGGACAGGAAGCTGAATGTAGAGGATAGAGCTAGGAAAGCTTCTGTCGCTCTGTATTGCTGCAGAGGGGCCATCGGCAATCGGATGGTAGTGAAACCTATCCTATTTTATGGGGTATTGGTCTGGTGGGGCGCACTAGACACGGCTTCCACCACGAAAAAGATGGTCACGGTGCAGCGAATGGCCATGGTTGGGATCAGTGGGGCCATGCGCACCACTCCTACCCTGGCATTGATCGTTATGCTCAATCTGCACCCAGTTGACCTTGTAGGAAAAATAGGCGCAGCTCGGGCTGCAATTAGGCTCCGTGACGCTGGTTATAGGCTTGTGCAGTATGGCCATTCCAATATACTATCGGGCTTTGATTTCATTCCCAATAGAACAGGTTACTGTGCGCCGACCTCTTCTCCGGCGAAGGGTTTTTCGACTTACATTCCCGCAAGGGACGAGTGGACAGGCGGAGAACCTATCTGGAGGGAGGCCTTGGCGAATCTGTTTACGGACGGGTCAAAGCTGGGTGGATGTGTTGGGGGGGGTGTATACTGTCAGGAACTCGGGATTAGCACGAAATTTAGGCTACCTGATCATTGTAGCGTTTTCCAAGCGGAGGTTGCCGCCATTAAGGATGCGGTAGATGGGATGCTGTCAAGCGCATTCACTGTCAAGGAGTTCAACATCTACTCCGACAGTCAAGCGGCAATTAGGGCGCTGAGTGCAGGCAATGTTCGATCGAGGACAGTGAGCGACTGTCTGGAATCACTTGCGGTTGCGTCCAACTACTTCAAAATAAAAATCATTTGGGTGCCTGGCCACTGTGATATTCCCGGCAATTGCCATGCGGATCTCTTGGCCAGAGCTGGCACGCGTGACACAGATGTGGCTGACTCCAGCACACTGGGTATTCCCCTTACCACCTGTAGTTTGCTTCTGGGCAGGTGGGCTTCGGAACAGTTAAGCAAACGCTGGGCTGACACCACCTCATGTCAGGTGTCGAAGTCCTTCTGGCCAGTAGTTGACTCCGGGCGGTCAGTGGAATTACTTAGGTTCCCCAAGTTACATCTTTCCATGATGATAGGGGTGTTGACGGGGCACTGTCCGATGGGGGTCCATGCGGTGCGGTTAAATATTCTTGAAGACCCGAGCTGCGTAAGCTGCATGGAGGACGACGAGGTGGAATCATCAAGTCATTTCATGCTCAGTTGTCCAGCGTTTGCTAGGACTAGGCGCAGGTATCTCGGTTCGGATGTTCTTAGGACTCCGGAAGACGTGTCGAAAATCGATGTGTCCCAAATCCGGAGTTTTATTGTCGCTACGCAGCGCTTTGCCAAGTAATCCTAAGTTAGTGTCACCGTTTAGAATGTGGTATCACAACGGACCTTCAAAGTGTCCAAGTGAGCGGCCCACCTAGTGGGCTGCTACCACCTAACCTAACCTAACCTAACCTAACCTAACCACAAACATAGAGTTTCCCGAAGACCTAAAGTGGTTGCTGTCTTTAGGCAAAAAATTCACAATCCCTACAACAACAAATAATGTTTCACCCATACATACCATAGCCGAAATGGAACAAGTTTTTGAAACATTAGAAAATGAAAACGAAAAGGAAATAGCGAGAAATAAACTGTGCAACAGAATCCTACAATTTAAACGCAACACAAAACATAATACCGCAGAGAAATTTATATTAGAAACATGCAAAAACACAAAAGCTTTTCTGAAACTACACAAAGACAACATAATCGTGACAGACGCAGACAAGGGGAACAAAATAGTCGTTCTATACAAAGCCGACTACAACATGAAAATGGACAAACTACTAGGAGATAAGAATACTTACAAAACAATAAGAGCCGATCCAACAGCCACACTACAAAGAAAAACAACAATTTGATACTAGAACTGTACAAAGGAAAATACATCAATCCAAGAGAGAAACAACAAATGACTAGCACACCAGCAACAGCGCCTCGCCTATATGGACTGCCAAAATCTATAAGCCCGAATGTCCTCTACATCAAATTGTCTCGTTCACTAATGTTCCATATTACCACTTATCCAAACTCATAGGAAAAATTCTAAAATCGGTAATTTCTTCAAAATACAAATTAAAAAACATAAATATAAGTATTGAAGAATTGATAGTATCGTTTGATGTCGTCTCCCTCTTCACTAACACACCAACAAATTTTGCGTAAAAAATCATTATGCAAAAATGGGATGAAATAAAAGAAACTAAGAACATACCGAAAAGCAAATTTCAAAACATGCAAGATTTCTGTTTGCAAGACAATAATTACTTCCTTCACAAAAGCAAAGTATACACCCAAACATATGGAATGCCTATGGGCAACCCCCCCTCCCCAACGATCGCCGATATTGTTATGGATGATGTACTTGAACACACCTTCTTGGAATTAAAAAAAGATCACAATATAAAAATCAAATTTCTTGTGAAATATGTAGATAACATCTTCTCTATAATTGAAAGAAAAGAGATAAACACAAGATTAGATGTTTTTAACAAATACCACAATAGGCTTAAATTTACACTTGAAAAAGAAGAAAACAATAGGCTTAAATTTACACTTGAAAAAGAAGAAAACAATAGCATCCCCTTTTAAGACACCCGTATACATAGATACAACGACAAACTTATATTGGATTGGTACTCGAAACCAAGTTCTTCGGGCCGCCTTATAAATTTCGTTTCCTCGCAACCAGTTAAATATAAAATAAATACGGGAAAAAACTCCATAAACAAAGTACTAACCATTCGCCATCAACAATTTCACGACGCCAATGTAAGAAAAATAAAAAGGACGCTTAAGAAGAAAAATTATCCGAACTATCAAACCTAATAGAACAAAAAAAAAACGAATATTGAAAATGCATCCCTAAAACACAAACAACAGAAAATACTCAGACAAAGCGATATTTTAGTGTCACTTACATTCCTAGGCTCACAGAAAACCTTGCACACGACTTGACCAAACGCACAATACTACATTAGTTTCCAAATCTAATTGCACTTTGTCGACGTGCTTTACAAAAACAAAATCTACAATTGAACTTCAACAACAAAGCAATGTAGTTTTTGAAGTAGAATGCAAAGGAAATGACAAAGATTACTACGACAAGGTGTAAATAGGGACAAGAAAACGAGCATTAGGTACGCGACTAGCTGAACACGAAGCCGACATAAAGAAACGCAAACATCGCACAGCTTTATCACAACACGCAATAAGAAACAATCACACAGCTGATTTTGCAAACACAAAAAACGCGTTACACATTAGAGAGCATACGAATATTGCAAAAAAGGGAAAATACAAAAAACAAAAAAGAAGATACTGACAATATTGCCGCCGCTTATTTATAATACTTATAGTTTAGTTTTAGTACGACAAGTTTACTGCATGAAAGTGATAACGAATTTTATATATAAGATTTTTGTTTGTTAAAGCATCCCTGTAAGTAATAATTAATTGAAATATTTATTATGTGTGCATTTTATGTTAAGGTCAATAAGAAATAAAACAAATACACGGCCCTGAAGATGCCAAGGAAAATTGGCGAAACGTCGGGCTGTGGGGTGGAATAAAGTCTTTTATTTGCACCAAAACCCAATAGATCTGGATAGCTTACAAAATTACAATAAAATGAAACAAACAGATCGGAATAAACCATATGCTGAAAAGTGTTATTGCTTAAAAAGTGCGTATGGGCTTGGAAATGCGCCTACAAAAACAAACGTTTTTTGCAAGGGTTAAAGTTGATGTAGAAAAGTAGAACAAAAATTTGTTTCTGCTTTAAATGGTGCAATTTGTGTATTTATGGAGAAATTTGCGTACAATTGTGATGCAAGCGGCTATTCGTTTTTGCGTGAATTAAAAGAAGAACAATGTTACAATGTGTATTAGATAAAGAACTTGAATGCCCAAGCCAAGTAATTATATTAAAGTAATTCCAGATAACGGTGTTGCTTTTCAATAGTCGCCAACTAGGTTGCCACATTATCACCAAATAGTAGTTGAAAGTCAAGTTCAAGAGTGGCTTAAAGCAAAAAATATTGTCGTTGCGCAAACGAAAGATGGCTCGTGCAAGGTATGCATAGATTTTTGCAAATTGAACTCGATGGTGCCCAAAGATACATTTCCAGTACCATTGGTAGACAAACTACTGGAAAAATTACAGTCTGCGAAATATTTTACAGTCATAGATCTAGAGAACGGCTTTTTCAATGTACCCGTTGAAGAGAGCACCAAAAGTATTTGGCGTTTGTAGTGAAAAGTGGTGTCTACGAATTTAACCGTGAGCTATTCGGGTTTTGTAACTCACCAGCAGCGCTTATCAGGTTCGTCATATTCACCTTTCTACATCTGGTTAACAAAGGTATCATGAAGTTGTATATGGACGATATCGTTATCTACAGCGAAAAAGTCGAAGAAGGGCTAAAGCAGCAGATCGACTTTTTAGGGCATAAAGTCCAGAATGGTTATTATATGGCTAAAGCAGCGTTTGTGGCTATGCGCAAGTTTCGACACGCACCGACTGCGCAGCAGTTAAACAAACAACAACAAAATAAGAAGTTCTCCAGGGAAATAGCGCAACAGATATTCTACATAACGACTTTGAAACGATTCATAGAAGCGGAAGCGCCATGAAGCATGCCAATTAAAAACACAAATGCAAGATGACCACTTAAGGGCGGTGGCGTTCATTTTAAATACGTCGGCATATAACGGTTTCAAGATCAAAGAAGTAATCTACGGTGGTGCATCGGAAAAGTGGCCAACCACTACATACGTTGGACGCCATATCAAAGATATACAAATACTCTGTTTGACTTTATGGACTGGAAACTTGTGATGTCGATGGTTTCTGTGTTCACTGCGATTACCTCAGTGGTTCTTACTCTTCAGCATTCGTGAGTTCTGTGAAATGTACCCTCGGCTCTCTTGTAGACGTGTTTGCTTAGTTTCGGCTGCGGGATCTAGAGGAACGTGCCTCTTGTTGTCGTTTCTCTTGCTCTGGACTGTCGTTTGTCGTTACTTCATAACTCGATGTGAACCACTATATGTGGCCGCAAAATTATCTACTGCCTTGGACAATTGATGTTCCTTCACCAATACTTGGTCGCCTACAGCCGGTTGCTTGGATGCCATTTACGCCGTACCTTGTTGTACACCCCTCTCATTGGAAAAGGTGACAGGTCAGACAGGGTAGAGTCGAAATAACAGCCCTTGGTCGGATGTAAAAATCCGAGTCATTCCGGTACGTAGAACCGGCTGTTGTGGGAATGACCCCTCTCATTCGCGTTGCTTTCTCGCACAAAATTACTCTCAAATGTTTGGTCCTCCTAAAGGGCACCTGGTATTCTCGGAACTCTACCTTGTTCGCAGTATGCCTGTCTACTCGCATAAACTCAGTAACTTCATCTTTGGTATAAATCCGTCCCAATTTCTCTGATCCTTGCCGGTGAATTGTTCTATAATTCTTTTAAGATTTCGATCTGCTCTCTGTGTCGGGTTCTCCTGTGTTGTATATGGTGCTGTTAGCTGGTGTTTTATGGCGAGCTCTTGCATAAATCGCTTGAAACTATTACTAATGAACGGCACTCCGTTGTCGGTAATTAATACCTTTAGTAATCCCAATCTAGCCAAAATTTGTTCTCTGAACCTTCGTCTTAAAGTCTCCGGTGTTGCCTCTACCCACTTCGAATATCTATTCACAAAGACTAAAGCTTTTTGTTGTTGGCTGAGCATGAGGAGCTTGAGATGCTGGTTGACAGGAATAATGGCCGAAAATACTATCAAAGCATGCGGCGGATGAGGAATGGTTTCAATACCGGGGCTAATTCCTGCATGGTCAATAATGGCGACTTGGTATTCGACGTACCTAGCGTACTTAAGTTATGGAGGGAACACCTATCCTCATTGCTAAATTGTGAGCGAGGCGACGAACCCGATACCCCAATACCTGACGATAGAAAAAACGTCCCACCGGCCGACTATGATGAATTGGGGATGGCTAAAAAAGAACAAAGCGCCCAGAAAGGACGGACTACCTGCCGATCTGTTCAAACATGGCGTCGAAGAGCTGTTGGAAAGCATGCATCAACTCTTACGGAGAATATGGTCGTACGAGTGCATGCCTGAAGATTGGAACCTAAGTGTGCTATGCCCAATCCACAAAAACGGCGATCTTGCTAACCGCACCTTAATGTCGCATAAAAGGGTCTATACAGCGTTTTGTGCGAAAGATTGAAGCCCATCGTATACAAGCTGATTGGACCTTATCAGTTTGGCTTCAGACGTAGTATACCATGGAGCAGATCTTCACGATACGCCAAATTGTCGATTTCAAACTCGTTTTTGACAGTGCGAAAAAAAGCTGCCTATATGCTGCCATGTCTGAATTTGACCTCCCTGCGAAACTTATATAACTTTGCCAAAGAAAGTTGAGCAATACAGCTCCGTCAGAATTGGGAAGGACCTCTCCGAGCCATTGAAAACCAAACTAGGAAGCAGACAAGGCGATTCCCTCTTGTGCGATTTCCGCAATGGTACAATCTGCGACAAGAACGTGCAATTGCTTGCGTATGCCGATGATGTCTGCATTCTCTGGCCTGGATAAATCACTTTTGCCAACAAGTGCTACTTTGGACTGAGTAGAAAACTGAGAAGTAAAGTCCGCTCTTCAAGGACAAAGACCACGCTCTATAATTTTCTTATCATACCTGGCCTCATATACAGCTCGGACTCATGGACAGTGTCGAAAGAAGATGAGATGACATTTTAAGTATTCAAAAGAAAAGTTCTCCGGAAAATGTATGGTCCTTCCCGCGACGCCAACTGCGAGTACTGAAGGCGATATAGGCTGTCCGAGCTTCATGCAGATCTGACTATAGTGCAGCGAATGTAAGCCCAAGGACTGCGCTGGTTGGGTCGTCATGCGAATAGGAAAAGAAGGCCAGACCAGAAGGTTTTCCTATCGACACCCGAATACGAAAGCAGATGAAGGGGCGGCCTTGACTGAGTTGGAAAAAACAGGTGGAGGATGACTGCAACTCCTTTGGTGTTTCCAATTATCGTCAGTTATCGATGAAAAGGGATGACTGGTGTGTTTTAATACGCAACGGCCAAAATCGCCTAAGAGTTGATCGCCAGAAGGGATGATGAAAAGCGTGTCATTGCTTGTGCAATCGTCTTTGGGATTAGTATGTCGTGAATCTCGCTTAGCACTTTTCGCCGCTGTGGTGTCGGTACCCACAACTTCCATGGAACGGAATCTTCATCATCCACCTGACAAACTGTTCGCCTCTAAAGTTTTCCTTCTTGCATCACGTAATCCGGAAACTTCTTCGCGTCTTCATTACTTCTGAAATTTTCGGTGTGTACCAATTACAGCTACTTTCGTTCGGTTGCGTGATCATCGTTCCAAGTTGCTCTTCTAATGGTTGGATCGATAGTGCATCCGCTACGAAGTTCAACTTACCCTGAATGTACTGTACATCAAATGAATATTGTTGTAGCTCGAGTGCCGATCTAGAAAATCGACTTGATGGAATCTCGATTGCTCTTGGCCACTTCAATGTTAAGGGCCTGTGATCACTGTAAAGTTGTATCCTTCTAAGTATGATCTCATTTTCCTTATCGCCCAAACTATAGCCAAACATTCCTTCTCTGTCGGTGAGTAATTTGCTTCGGTTTTGTTTAATCTGAGGCTCGCGTGCGCTATCACCGCTCATCGTCGTCCACTCCTTGTGTGAGTACTGCGCCGAGGCCAAAGTGCCTCGAATCCGTCTGCAATCTAAATCTCTTCGTGTAATCCTTGCAGGCTAATGCCGGTGGTGGTGAAAGGGGCCCATTCAACGATTCGGACGCTGTTTGCTGCTCCTAGGACCATTTCCATTTGCTACCCTTCTTCAACATTGACGTCGGTGCATTTGCAACTTCGGAAAAATCGGGAGCGAATCTCCTGTAAGATATTCTATTCTCCATGAAACTATTCCTAGAAAGGGTCGTAACTATCATATAAAGCCTGGTGGTGTGAGCTGTTTTAATGCCGCTACTTTGTCTGGATCTGTGTATTCCCTCTTAGCAGACGACGTAGCCTAAGTATTTCAGCTCAACCATATATAAACGCACAGCGTGAATTTTCTGTCAAACATTTCTTATGTTCATATAACTTTTACGATAGCAACCAAATTGAATTCCGTGCGTTAAAAGTTAACTCAATATTCCAAATTAGTTTTGGGTGACATTTATTATTATATTGTTCTTTTATAAAAAATTAATTAATAACATACTAACTAAAAAACCCATTGATTTTTAGACTCCGAAAAGCAACACACTTTAATTTTAGGTGTTCATATATTTGCGTGTATGTTTCTGTGAATCTGCAAACGTGTTGCGTTTATGCATGGTTAAGCTCTTGAGTAAATATTAGAAAGAAACAAGTATGCAAGCGAAGGACTTAATTCGATTCAGGAGTACATTTCGTTCTATTTGTAAGCATTTGTAATTTAAGCTTGTTTCGAAGGTTTCGGCGAAAACCTTTTTTAAGCTAAAAATGCAAGTAATTAGCAATAGTTCTGTGTAAAATATTCAAATGTGACAAACGCACATGAAAGGGGCATCCATAAATTACGTGAGCTTAAACTGGGGGAGGGGGCCTCCAATAACGTATCACTTAAACTGGAGGGGGGGTGAAGCCGAAAATCTCACGTCAAGTAAAAAAAAAAATGCAATAATACAAATATGAAACAACATTTTTTTTCAGCATTTATTTCGTTTCGCGTGTAAAGCTGAAAAAGCATAGATCGACTCTTCATGCAATTCAACGAGAATCTTCCACCAAGATTCAACCAACGCGTGTGGTGACCCGCCGTGCTAAGGAGCTACTTTGTGTCTTGAATGGAGGTTTGGAATGGATGGAGGAAGAAAACGTAGACACTTCCAAGCACAGTGTTCTTGCACTGCCGAAAAACACAGATGACATTCGATTATTTCCATCGAAACTGTAGACGAATAGATAATAGGGAAAGTATTGGTTGTATGGTTATTTTAACCTTTAGTTAATTTAAATGCACTGAATAAACAGGAAATTTTTTATAAAAGAGTGCAGTTTCAAACATGTTTAGATTAAAAATTAATGGGGGGAGGGGTTTAACCAAATCTCACTTAGTCTCACCTAAAGCGGGGAAGGGGTACAAAATTCTCGAAAAATGGCTAGCGTAATTTATCGAAGTCCCCAAAATCGCAACCCGCAGAGACCTAGTAAAAATCGGTTAATTCTTTTTTCAACAACCTTTTTGTACAAGTGGCGTAGAATATTTTTGGAACACCTCTGACATAAAAATAAAGCGTTATTATTTAAAACCAATTAATATAAACATTGTTTAAGTTAAAACGAAAGTGTCTAAATGTATTTTTAACAAGTGCTCCTTTCCTGAAATAATTTATTCACCTAATTGAATTTGCAACACAACACCCTGAAATACCCCAAAAGCGTTGACTGCAACCCCAATTCCGTCCTGGGGTCAATTCTGGTTTTGCGTTATCGTGAAGTGAAAAAATCCTTTCACTTTCATTTTCACTTGACGTTTTCCATTCTACACTTCACTCAGCTCAAAAATACGATTCTGTTTGTTGAGGAACATTTTTAATTGCGTGGACACAAGTTGTGCTTGCTAAATGATAGTTTATTTTAGAATAGTAATAATAAAAGTAATTTTTATCACTTAAAATGTTTACATTTGTAAAAAATCCGATTTTCCCATTCTATTAAATTTTGACGTTAACATCAAATTTATTTTGGCGTTAACTTTTTTCACTTCACTTCAAATCGGAGATTTTATCATGGTGAATTGACGCATTTACTTTTTACTTTACAATAACGCAAAACCAGAATGGACACCCTGGCGGTGAATATAATAAACTGATTGGTGCTCAGTTTTACTACTGCTTAGACTGTGGATTTAGACTACTTAGTTACTAGGTGCAACGCAACCTCAATTTAAACAAATGTAAATTTATGACTGATGGTTTGCCTGCTGAGCTATTCAAACACGGAGGCGAGGAGCTGGTAAGGCGCCAGCATCAGCTTCTATGCAGAATATGGTCGGATAAATGCATGCCTGAAGATTGGAATCTAAGCGTTCTCTGCCCAATCCACAAGAAGGGTGATCCTGCAAACTGCGCCAACTATCGCGGAATCAGCCTTTTGAATATCGCATATAAGGTCCTATCAAGCGTATTGTGCGAAAGACTGAAGCCTGATGTGAACAGACTGATTGGACCTTATCAGTGTGGCTTCAGACCTGGTAAATCTACCATCGACCAGATTTCTACAATACGCCAAATCTTGGAAAAAAACCCGTGAAAAAAGAATCGACACACATCATCTCTTTGTTGATTTTAAAGCCGCTTTCGATAGCACGAAAAGGAGCTGCCTATATGCCGCTATGTCTGAATTTGGTTTCCCCGCAAAACTTATACGGCTATGCAAAATGACCTTGAGCAACACCGCCAGCTCGGTCAGAATTGGGAAGTACCTCTCCGAGCCGTTCGAAACTAAACGAGGTTTCAGACAGGGAGACCCCCTATCGTGCGATTTCTTTAATTTAATGCTGGAGAAAATTATACAAGCTGCAGAACTTAACCGCGCTGGAACAATATTTTATAAAAGCGTGCAACTGTTGGCATATGCTGCCGATATTGATATCATTGGCCTTAACAACCGCCCCGTAACTTCTGCTTACTCCAAACAAGAAAAAGAAGCGGAGAAAATGGGATTGGTGGTGAACGAGGGCAAAACGAAGTACCTTCTGTCATCATGCAAAGAGTCAGCGCATTCGCGCCTTGGCAACCAAGCCACTGTTGGCAGCAATAATTTCGAAATAGTAAAGGACTTCGTTTACCTGGGAACCAGCATTAACACCAACATTAATGTTAGCCTAGAAATCCGACGAAGACTTATTCTTGCAAACAAATGCTACTTCAGACTGAGTAGGCAATTGGAAAGTAAAGTCCTCTCTCGACGAACGAAAATAACACTCTACAAGTCACTCATCGCACCCGTCCTGCTATATGGTGCAGAAGCGTGGACACTAACAAAATCTGATGAGGCGGCTCTGGGAGTATTCGAGAGAAAGGTTCTTAAAAAGATTTGTGGACCTCTACGCGTTGGCGACGGCGAGTACCGAAGAAGATTTTATGATGAGCTGTATGAACTTTACGCAGACGCCGACACAGTTCAGCGAATTAAAACACAGATGCTTCGCTGTCTAGGCAACGTAGTGCGAATGAGCGAAGATGCTCCAGCCCAGAAGGTATTCTTATCGGCACCCGCCGGTGGAAGCAGAGGAAGAGGGAGACCACCACTCCGATGGAAGGACCAAGTGGAGACCGATTTGCGATCCCGCGGTGTTTCCAATTGGCGCCAGTTGGCGCAACGAAGAAACGACTGGCGAGCTATGTTGGACGGTCAAAATCGCCCAGGCGGCGGTTAGATGACCATTTAAAGAAGAAGAAGAAATGTATGACTATTTCATGTAGATACATATATGCAGCCACCCTGTAGTCAACTGCCAAACTGGTTAGTAAATATGTAGTGATCAGAGTCGATGTTAGGTCCTCGTATTGTGCGAACATCTAAAACGCTGGCAGCATGCCGTCCGTCTATCACAACGTGGTCGATCTGGTTGCGTGTTTTTCGATCGGGGGACAGCCATGTAGCCTGATGGATCTTCTTGGGCATAAACCTAGTGCTGGATATGACCATGTTTCGGGCACCGGCGAAGTCGATCAGCCTTAATCCATTTGGCGAAGTCTGATCGTGGAGACTGAACTTCCCGACAGTGGGGCCGAATACACCCTCCTTACCCACCCTGACGTTAAAGTCGCCAAGCACGACTTTGATATCATGACGGGGGCAGCGCTCGTATGCTTCTTCCAAGCGCTCGTAGAATGCATCCTTTTCCACGTCGTCCTTCTCTTCCGTCGGTGCATGAGCGCAGATAAACGATATGGTGAAAAATCGTACTTTTATGCGGATTGCGGCGAGACGCTCGTTCACGGGTGTGAACGACAGTACTCGGAGACAGAGTCTCTCTCCCACCACAAATCCCACGCCGAATCTGCGATTGTCTTCATGCCCACTCCAGTAGATGTTGCAAGGTGTTTTCGTCGTGTTTCCTCGCATCTCTTGTATGGTGGTAATGTCAGCTTTTCCTTTCCTTCGGACCTCAACCAGCCGGGCGGCGCCACCTTCCCAATTAAGGGACCGGACATTCCAGGTACATGCCCTTATCTTATAATCCTTATTTCGTTGGCGGGTGTTGTTATCTAAAAAAGGGGTTCTCAAATCCGAGGCGTTGTTGTTGAATTTCATTGGAACGTTGTTTTATGTGGGGGCTCCCAAACCCAACGCACAACCCGTTTCACGGGAGGTTGAATTCTATTACACATTTGTATAGCGAGCCGCTTGATCCAAGTCAGACGCCCGCTTGCAGCCGCACCACATGGTGATCAGACACTGTTGTTTGAACCCCCCCGAAAGCCCTTAAACCGATTATGTCGGAGTGGCCTTAACATGTTGTCGCCTTCTCACGTTTAGCTCACCACCACACGCGTGTTCTGTGGTTACCCAGAGGATACTTGGTCGCAAAGCCCGGAAGTAGTGAGCTGCTTGAACCGCATGCAAAAGAATCGCTCTGGCCATTCCCAGGTGAATGGCGATCAGAAACTTTCCCCACTTGCGTGTACTTCTGCACACGGCACCATCCTCCATTCGTTCACCTGGGAACCAGCATTAACACCAACAATAATGTTAGCCTAGAAATCCGACGAAGAATTACTCTTGCAAACAAATGCTACTTCGGACTGAGTAGGCAATTGAAAAGTAAAGCTCTCTCTCAACGAACGAAAATAACACTCTACAAGTCACTCATCGCACCCGTCCTGCTATATGGCGCAGAAGCGGGGACACTAACAACATCTGATGAGGCGGCTCTGAAAGTATTCGAGAGAAAGGTTCTTCGAAAGATTTGTGGACCTCTACGCGTTGGCGACGGCGAGTACCGAAGATTTAATGATGAGCTGTATGAACTTTACGCAGACGCCGACATAGTTCAGCGAATTAAAACACAGCGGCTTTGCTGGCTAGGCCACGTAGTGCGAATGAGCAAATATGCTCCAGCCCAGAAGGTATTCTTATTGGCACCCGCCGGTGGAAGCAGAGGAAGAGGGAGACCACCACTCCGATGGAAGGACCAAGTCGAGACCGATTTGCGATCCCGCGGTGTTTCCAATTGGCGCCAGTTGGCGCAACGAAGAAACGACTGGCGAGCTATGTTGAGCGGTCAAAATCGCCCGGGCTGTGAGATGACCATTTAAAGAAGAAAGAAGATGTTCGTCCTTGATTTGTTTGCTGCCTCGACCACCCACAATTTGTTTGTCCCATATTCTCCATCAATCTTTTCCACTATGATTGCTTCTGACTTCGGTGGAATTTATCGGCTCTCCTTCACGAGTACTCTTTTACTGACATACTTCTTTTCGTAACCAAAGTTGAGCGGCACATCCATATTCTTATAGCTCATAATTTTGTTTTTCATGTCAATCTTGATACCTTGCTCGCTTAAGAAATCCACGCTAATTTTGATTTCATCAACAATGTTTGCCACTATGAAGTTGTGCTGTACGGTGACGTTCCCAATTGCAATTTCACATGTTACCTCGCCTAGGACTTGGGTGTCCTCACCAGTCGCCGTACGCAACTTTGCTCCATGCAATTGTCTCAACTCCTTGTTGACTAAATCGGATCAAATGATGGAATGAGATGCACCCGTATCAATGGTCAGTAAACGCTCTTTTCCCTCCACAAATCCTCCATTGGTTACATTACTCGCTTTCAGTGCGATTTGTGATACGGAGATTATGGGGCAGTCAATTGCGGGAGCCAGCCTTCGCCCCTTGCGGCTGACTCTCTTTAGTTTAAAGGTTGGTTGGATTGGGAGACTTGCTCATCTCCTTGAGCTCTTCGCTTACGGCCACCTGATTTGCCAGAGTATCTGGAGCCGGTGCTGCAATAACGCGCAATGTGATCAGATTTTCCACACTTAAAGCATTTGATGCCACCATCATTTTTCAGTTGCTTTTCATTTAATGCTTCCAGAATTGTGTCTACTCAGTCTGGCCGTTCTACCTCCACGCGGTGAGCTTCGTACGCCGGCTTACTTAATAGCGAGGCTGTTTCCTGCGTCAGAGCATGTGATACCGTCTCAGCAAATGATCTCTTTGGATTTGCATATGTGGCTCGCTTCGTCTCCACATCACGTATTCCATTTATAAAACTTTGGATTTTTACCCTTTCTTTGTCTTCTATAGGTGCGTCTGCATTTGCTAGATGAGCCAACCTCTCGATGTCCGATGGGAATTCCTGCAATGTCTTATTAGCCTTCTGTAGCTCAATTTGGTATATCTGTTTTCGATGTCCGCTACCATAGCGTCTCTCAACCGCACCCATCAAAGCTTCATAATTAGTTCGTTCGCCATCCGGAATAGTCTGTAAGACTTCGGCTGCAGGACCCTTCAATGCCACGAGCAGTGCAGCAACTTTGTCTTCAGTGCCACAATTGTTCACCGCTGCCGTCTTCTCAAACTGTAGCTTAAATACTTGAAATGGAACAGAACCATCAAAGGATGGGGTTTTTACCTTGGGAATGCTCGTTGAAACAATTGGAAGATTAAGTTGCAATTCCTGGATATGACCTCGCAAAGCATCCACCTCAGTCTCAACTTTATTTTGAAATTGTGCAATTTTGCATCTTGTGCTTCCACCTGCGATGATATATACGCCTTTTGTTCTTTCAGTTGAGCGGAGAGCTGTGATGAAATATGGGCCGAAATTTGAGACGACATTTTTTTAATACGAGTCCCTAGGGCCTCCATTCGACATGCAATGTGTGTTGTTGTTGTTCTTCCATCTAAGCCGATATCTGGGTTAATACAGCCAATATCATATTTGTGTCCACGGTTGCTACTGGATTCGGAGACTCCTTTTTTCTTCCATTTTTGTCGAAGCCTCCTCCACAAGATGAAAAATATGATCATCAATGTTGGTTCCTTCTGCTTTCATATCCTCTCGCAATCGTGACTCTAACTCTGATTTATGGCCTGTAGTGTTTAGTCCGCATTGTTCCAACTCATTTTTAAGATGTTGAATCTTTAATTCATTCAGCTTCGCCATGTCCTTGTTATCCTTAAAATCAGTGGTATTTATTCAACAATACCTCTTCCGACACCAGTTGCGACGAATTCGATGAGTCTTTGATGGTTAATCCTGGGTTCGATCAGTATAAAGTCAAAGAAGCACATGCACAGGTATTGTAACTAATAGCTAGTTTTATTTACTAGTAATAAACGCAATAAAAACTTAAGAGTTTGGTGACCTCACAGTAGTTCACTGTTCAACGCTTGAAAATAAACTAATCCACCTGCTTTGTTTGGTCACTGCCTTATATAGTCCGACAGGATGCTTCCCCACGCACCGAGAACTTTCTTGGTTGTTCGTTCTTCGTGTTCTCGAAGGGTCGGTGTTATTTATTGACATCTTCTCTTTGCCTTGTATTCGCACATACTCGCGCCATCTCTCTTCCTCTTCCTTGGTACACGCTTGCATGCATAAGAGTAGCCATCGTCATCTCTGTTGTGTTTAACTAGTGGTGGGAGTGTTTTTGAGTTAGGGATGGCACATGCTTGAGAATAATACACCACAATATATACATACGCCATGAGTAAACAGAACCAGTGATCCATAATAACTCACTCGTTTCCGTTAAATCAGGGCTCCAGAATAACTGTTGTTATTAAGTGAACCGCGAGTTCCGCAATAACTCTGCTAATTAAAAATTAAAAAGTTAACATTGCAAAAATTTTAAGGGCTCCACGCGTTTCGTTGCAATATAAAATGTTGGGTTTCGTTAAAACACGCGATTCCGCGCTCAATGCACTTAAACAGAAAATGACAAAAAGTGTTGATGACTCGTTAACAATGGAAACGGAAAAATATTATTAGCTACCTCCAGCTATTCAACGAACAGTGGGTCCGTTTTAATACTGCCCAGACGCGGTAGAAACCTCCTGTGGTGTGGATAGTATTGAGATTGAGGAAAATGTCCGTGTCCAAGCAGAGGCGTGGTACTCTACGGCTTCAGCTAACTTTAACCGCGAACAAAAGTGTCGTAACGAACTGCAAACTAACGCCGGAAAAGCCAATGTGTCCGCGCCTATACGTCTGCCAAGTTTCGCCAGGATTCCACGGAGTGGATCGGGTTTTACGATGCGATTCCGCGTTATCGCTGTCTAAAGGGTGATGCGTTGAAAATTATTAGTGGGTTTAAAATATTTAACGCAAATTACACATACGCTTGGGGCCTGCTTAAATCGCGATATAAAGTGATGCGTGTAATTGTAGGAGCTCATCTTCGCGCACTGGCCGAGGTCGAAAGGACTACAACTGACAGTGCTGACGTAACGAAAGGTGTAATTGATGAGTTTAAACAACACATTCACTAGCTTTAAGCATTAGGTCTCCCAATTCAGGTTTGGGACTACTGGTTAGTGCATGAGGTGATTAACAAGTTGGCATTTGAGACTCGAAAGCAGTGGGAGCAGAATTTCTAGAGATACGGTGTCGGTCGTTATCTATGCTTTTGTCTTCGGCGATATCGATGCCAGTAAAGGGCAAACCCGTATTAGCGAGCAAATCTACGAATGTGTTTCATGTGGTCACAACCAGAATGACGTATGTCCTTATTGCAATGGATCTCAAAAGATTTAAGGCTTCAAAGTCAAATTTCGTAATGCAATCGCGTGTATGTGTAAACTGCTTAAGCCCACGGCACTTTAGAGCGGTGCAACAGTGCTTCCACTTGCCGCGTATGTAAAAATATGCGATTGCTATTACTATTCGATTCGGGGTCGCATGTCTCCTTTGTAACCGAGGGGTTGGTGAAACGTTTGGGGTTGTCAAGAACACCTTCAGAAGTTTATGTCAACGGAATTGCATCAGCGCAAGAAGGTCGAGCAACAGGTGAGGTGTCACTGTCTCTTTTGTCTTATTATTCCGATAACCATTTTGTTGTCAACGCTCTTATTTTGCCTAAAATCACAAGATGATTTACCAACGCATACCGTAGCTGTTTCACCCCGGCCGCATATCCAAGGTCTGTCTCTTGCCGATCCACAATTCATTCAACCTGGACAATTCGACATAGTAGTTGGCGTGGAAGTTAACGCCACCATTCACCCATATCACTTACCCGCCAAGTAAACAAATGTAGCTTTATTAAGCCACTTGGGCGCATGAGTCAAATATGCTTTTGCCACTCCGGCAATTAGTGACCACACATTTCTAAACAGGAAGAATTAAAGTAAATAATAACTGAAATATTCTAGGCTCCACATTGCTAACCTAAACAGAAACATTTAATGTAAATAATATCTCAAATATCATAAGCACGTCTTTACTTAGAACTTAAGCACAAAACAATTGTATGTAGTGGTAAGTAAATAAGTTATAAATAGAGAATATGAATAAAGTTGAATCAGATTTTATTGAAACACCAGTCAAAGCGGTATTTTTTAAAAACCCCTCGCGACTCGTGCGAAAGTTAAGTGGCGATCCTGCCAGGAGACAGAAGTCTCTCGAAATAAAAAGTTCCGGTAACGTTTAAAAAGGAGACAAAAATCTCCACGTTCAATGGAACATAAAAACAAGTATCCTAAATAATAGGAGAAAAGTGAAAACAGACCATAAACGTGTAAAATCGTTACAACCTAACATAAAAACAAGTATCCTAAATAATAGGAGAAAAGTGAAAACAAACCATAAACGTGTAAAATCGTTACAACCTAACATAAAAACAAGTATCCTAAATAATAGGAGAAAAGTGAAAACAAACCATAAACGTGTAAAATCGTTACAACCTAACATAAAAACAAGTATCCTAAATAATAGGAGAAAAGTAAAAACAAAAAACGAGATTAGCAGAAGTACTCAGTAAAAGAAATCAATTATCAACGGTGACACGACCAGAACGAGCTCAAAAATACAACAAAAAACGAGATTAGCAGTAATACTCAAGGGAAGAAGTCAATAAACAGTGGTGAGACCAGCAGAACAGGTTTAAAAGTACAAAGGATGCATTCAAAAACGAGGAGAAAGGTGGTAAAAACCTGAAGATAAACATAGTTAAGTACAAATCTGTATATGTATAATATTATTGAGCTTTAAATTTTTTTTATATAATATTAATGGGAAATAGTCCCTCCAGCTTAGGATATAAGAAATTATACTATTGTACCAAGTGTAGGGATAGTCACAATAGTGGGAAGTGCCCAAAAAGAAATTTTTTAAAGAAAGAATAGAATAAACTGGAAAATATAGTAAAAAAGTTTTCCGCAATGGCCTTAAATAATAATAATTCAGTAAATATGGATGTTGTAAGCAGGCTTATAGCGGCCAACACCGCATCATTGAAAACGGAACTGGAACAAGTGAGGCTCCAGCTTCAAAGATTAAATGGTCCAAATAATGTGACTGAGTACTCGGTCGAGAGCATTGATTCTAATATTCATTGTGAGGAGAGTTTGGATGTCATCAAATCTCTACCTGAATTTAAGGGAAAAATTAATAATTATGTTAGCTGGCGCGCGGCCGCCAATAATTCAATGAGTCTCTACGCTAGGGGCAGTAAAAAATATTTCGCTGCCTTAACGATCCTGCGAAATAAAATAACACAAGACGCGAATGACATACTAATAAACCATGGCACTGTCCTAAGCTTCGACGCCATTTTAAGTCGTCTGGACTTTGCCTATGCCGATAAGAGGCCCTGCCATATAATAGAGCAGGAAATGAGCATTTTGAGACAGGGTTCTAGGACCTTGATAGAGTTCTACAATGAAGTAAATAAAAAATTAACTTTGTTAATCAATAAAACTATTATGACGCATGGCACAAACTCGGCCATAACTAAAGAACTAAACATTAAAAATAGGGGCACAGCCCTTCGAACTTTTATAACTGGTCTTAACCATCCTTTCGACCAGATTCTGTTTACATTAGCACCAAGGGATTTGCCAAATGCCCTTGCAAAGGCGCAGGAGCTGTACTCGAATCAAATGCGAGCACAATTTGCTTTCCACTTTTCTAAAAACAACCAAACAATAGCTTCACGAGGTCCTACACAGGGGAACCAAAGGACCTCGAACTTCCAAAACCATTTAAGGTATCCAACAAGGATATCACATACATATGGAGCAAACCTAAATCGTCCAGAACCAATGGACGTTCATCCATCGGTACAGGTATTGGACAGACCTGGCCTGATGCAATCAAACAACCCACAAATAAGGGCTAATTTCCAGGGTAATACCCAATCAAATGGTGTACCCAAAAGGACAAACGATAGTGCGCAATTCAGCACTCAACCCCAGCAAAAGGTGCAACGGGTTAATAATATCAACGAAAACCATTTTTTAGGCTAAACTCCGATTTGCCCTATATTGTTAAATCGGATAAAAAAACGGGGCAAATATTTCGGATATTGATAGATACGGGGGCAACAAGTTCATATATACGGGCGGGAATATATACAAGGTGGTGCAAAAGTAAGCTTCCGATGTTCAACATATCGGTTGTGGCACGTGCAGTGTGTGCTGTTGCACCGTCTTGTTGGAACCACATGTTTTCCAATCCCAATTCATCAAGTTGCGGCAAAAAGAACTCGTTGATCATTGCTCTGTAGCGCTCACCATTCACAGTAACCGTTTGGCCCCGCCCGATTATTGGTTAAATAAATAGTCAGCAATATTCCGCGTTCTGGAGCAGTGTAGCGTAACATTGTTTATTAACGTGTATTCCGCATGTGTTTACTACACAAATGTCAAAACAGAACTGACTTTAGGGGCCAATCGCAAAATTTATAGCATTTTCTGATAGGAGGATTACTTTTGCGCAGTAACCGTTTTTCACCGACCGATTATTGGTCAAATAAATAGTCAGCAATATTCCGAGTTCTGGAGCAGTGTAGCGTAACATTGTTTATTAACGTGTATTTCGCATGTGTTTACTACACAAATGTCGAAACAGAACTGACTTTAGGGGCCAATCGAAAAATTTATAGCATTTTCTGATAGGAGGATTACTTTTGCGCCACCTTGTACTAACAAAAACATTTTAGCAATTAAGAAGAGGGTAAGGACCATTAATGGTTCGACCATCATACAATACTTTGTAGCATTACTCAGAATGCTTTTCACTGTCAATGCACTTCAATTATTGGCCCACTTAAATTATGTTGAACCCACGGGAGTTCAACAGCATATACCAACTGACACCTATCAAATTGTCAACCCATTACTCAATGCGTCGCTTTGACCAACACACGTATTGATCAGCACGACTGATCGACACTATCGGTTGGTCAACGTGAACTACCAAATTATGTGCTGACATTGCACACAATGCAAATACTTTTAGTGTCTAAGTATTAGTGTAAGTTTGTATACGTAAGTTAAGCTAGAAATGTATAAAAGAGAAAGCTTTTGAATAAAGAACAATCAATTCTGATCATACGCTACACATCAGCGATTCAATCACATTACATGGCGATCCTGCCAGGAGCAATTCACTTTGCTTAGGATATAAAATAAAATTAACAAAATAATTTAAGAAGACATTACATGGCGATCCTGCCAGTTTTGGTCGTTCTATTGCAATTATTTAAAGATGAAGATACAGTTTTTGGCTCTCAGCATGTAAATTTGAATTTAATAAGCTGCCTACACTGAACACTAAACAGGAGGAAAATTTAGATGCTACAACTGGTGAGGACACTACACCATTTTATGCGGATACCTACCTGCTTTTCATGAAACCGCTATATACGGCGGGTAAACAATTGGACTTACCTGGTGGCAAATCCGTCGAATGGGCTTCACAAATAAACGCATAAAAAGGGTGGAATAATAGAAGCAACCCAACTGGCGGTATAGTGCAAAAAAAAAAAGAGTGGAATAATTTGATGACAATAAACCCCAACACTCAACAAGACTGGCAGCGCAAAATATGGTGACTGGCAGCAAGAATAGCAGCTATTAAAATATAAGTATATTAGAATAATTTGAGCACGCCTTATGGCCGCTAAACCAGTAGCAATTAAATTTGCTTAGGGATTATAAATAGTTTAATTACATGTCAGTATCAATAATGAAAGAGATTGAGACTCAAAAAGAATTTGACAAAATTTTTCATCAATGTTAATAAATTGAGTAAATTGGAATGTAAAAATACCTATTTCTTATGGATAATGCACTACCACCTGATCTTGATTATGAATTAATCAATGATATTGTTGATAAGCTAGAGCATGAAAACGAAGAAATAGGAATACAAAGGTCAAGACCTCGTAACAAGGGAGGCAACAGGAAAAATTTAGAATATTTAAAACACGTTTGGTCCTATATAGGAATGGGTAGAGAACCCACAATGAAAGACTTAGTATACCCTTCCACATTAGAAGAAGAAATAAATAGATTAATAAGGAAACTGAGTAAATAAAAATAAAAATGTAAGAAGAAAATTTTTTACTGTTTTAAAATGGCAGCATGGTGGAAAATTGCTGTAAACAGCATTCTAGTAGGTATAGCAGGATATGAAGTTGGTAAAGAAAGTTCAGCAGAGAAAAACTCTGAAAATAGAATAGTTAAGTACGAACCACACCCTATACCTGTTGAAAATAAAGAAGAACTGTCTGATAAATGGGTAGTTTTGGTCGTATTTATGGTTACATGTTTAATTATCGCAATTATTATTTTAATCAAAAATTATATAAAAAAATTAATTGAGACGATTAAACACTGTACAACAACGCGTATAAACCAACACCCTATAACAAGAAATGAATCAATGGGAAGAAATCCACGAAAAACTATATGAGGAAAAAACAAAAGCAATTAAGTCTTACAAATGCATAAATAAAAGTATCCCAATTACAACAGAAACCATAGTCAAGCATTTGAACATAATCCTAGAAGCTCTGAACAGCATAGGACAGGTAGTTAAATCAGTAAATAACATACTTACTGCAGAACACCAAATAGAAGCTTACCAATTTTTCTCCGTTGTACGAGATAAACTTGTATCTTCCTTATCATTATATCTTGAATTTAATATACCAACCACAATTGAGGAAAAACTTCAAATAGCTTTCAATCTACTACTGTCAGACCGCGCTCAGAGCCCAACTCCGACACATTCCACGACCCAGACTCAATCAATAGAGGAAAGCAAACCAAATTTTCAACCAATACACGTCCCAATAATAAACGTCACAATGCCACAAACAGTAGTTGAATTTATCAAAACTGCTTCGTCAGTATTACCAGAGCTTGATGGTAAACCGGAAAATCTACATAGTTTCCTAGATGCACTCGATATACTTGAGCAAATCAAGGATACACACGAGGCATTGGCCATTACCATGATAAAAACAAAACTGAAGGGTACGGCAAGGAATTTTATAAGCAACGAAAGCACGATAGAACAAATAAAATTAAAATTAAAAACCGCGATTAAGGGTGAATCAGTAGAAGTTTTAACCGCTAAACTCCTGAACATCCAGCAGCGTAGCAAAACTGCAAATCAGTACACAGCGGAAGTAGAGAAAATAACAAGGTCGCTAGAAGGAGCGTATATCTCGGATGGATTAAACCCAGACCTAGCCACGAGATATGCAACACAGGCAGCAGTCAAAGCCATGTGCAAAAACTGCTCTAATGACAAGGTCAAAATGATCATGCAAGCAGGAACGTTCACAACGATGAACGACGCAATCTCTAAATTTACAAACAGCTGCACCGAAATTACAGGCAGCTCTTATACAATTTTAAATGTACGACAACAAGTTCAGTACAGGAGTAATTTCCGTGGAGGTTACCGAAGTAACAACTATGGGAATTACCAAAACAGGAGATTTAGACCGCAACCAAGGTACAACAACAATTCTAGACCAAGTAGTACCAACAATAATAGTTATAACAATAACCAAAGAGGATCACAATCCCGAAATAGCAACAGACCCTACAACCAGACCCGTAACGTGCGCAGCTGCACGCAGACGGAAAACCAAGAAGCTCCACTTCAAGAGTAAAAGAAAGAAAAATATGCGTACTAAACTTACATCTAAACAGCTATATAGCAACAAGGACATCCCTAAATAATGTAATTTCAAACTTTTTAATCGATACAGGAGCAGACATCTCCATTATAAAAAAGAATCAAATTAATCAAAGTCATAAAATAAATACGGAACAAATTACAGATCTAAAAGGCATTGGTCAGGGAATAACCAGCACTCTAGGCACAATTAAAGCAGACTTAAAGGGCGATGACCTTCTTATTTACCATAAATTTCATGTCGTAGACGACGATTTCCCAATTCCATGCGATGGAATAATAGGGCTGGATTTCATAAAAAAGTACAATTGCATTCTAGACTATGGAAAAACAGAGGATAAATTAATCCTAAGACCATATGATTTTCCCCAAACAATAACAATGCATCTTACAAATTGTCTGTCCGTCAACACAATCACAGTTCCGGCTAGATCGGAAGTTATTAGACAAATTAAAGTAAATACCGATAACAAAAACATTTTTATCCCACACCAAGAATTATCTGAAGGCATTTTCATAGCAAACACAATAACAAATAAGGATCAAACTTTCGTTAGAATCATTAACACTACACATAAAAACACAACTATCCAAAATTACAAAATCAATACCGAAAACTTAGATGATTACACACTAATTAAAACACAAACACACTGTAAAAATTGCACCGATACAGAAAAATTAAAAAGATTAACAAAAAATTTTCCAAAATTCGTCAACCCTCAATTAACAACACTTTGCACAGAATTTATAGACATATTCGCATTAGAAACCGAACCAATCTCCTCTAATAATTTCTACAAACAGAAATTGCACATGAAGGATGACACCCCAGTCTACATAAAAAATTACAGATTGCCTCAAACCCAGAAGGGAGAAATCAGCAAACAAATAAATAAGCTAATAGAAGATGATATAATAGAACCTTCCATATCGGAATATAATAGCCCAATCCTACTAGTCCCTAAAAAATCACTTCCAGGAAAAACAGAAAAAAGATGGAGACTAGTGGTCGATTACAGACAAGTAAATAAAAAGCTAGCAGCGGACAAATTCCCACTTCCAAGAATTGATGACATTTTAGACCAACTTGGAAGAGCAAAATATTTTTCATGCCTGGACCTTATGTCAGGTTTTCATCAAATCGAACTACACCCAGATTCGAGGGATGTAACTTCATTTACAGCCGAAAATGGCACATATAGGTTCAAAAGACTACCCTACGGTTTAAAGGTAGCACCAAATTCATTTCAAAGAATGATGACCCTAGCATTCGCAGGTCTCAAACCATCCCAAGCATTTCTCTACATGGATGACTTAGTTGTATTAGGCTGTTCCGAAAATCACATGCTAAAAAATCTAAGAGACGTATTCTCCACTTGCCGAAAATACAACCTAAAATTACATCCAGATAAATGCCTATTTTTCAGTCAGGAAGTAACTTATTTAGGACATAAATGCACAAACAAAGGAATATTACCCGATCCAAGCAAATTTGAAACCGTTCAAAACTATCCAATACCGAAAACAGCCGATGAAGTTAAAAGATTCGTAGCTTTCTGTAATTATTACAGAAGATTTGTACCGAATTTTGCAGAACATTCTAGAAAGTTAACTAGGCTATGCAAAAAGAATGTTGCCTTCGAATGGACAGAAGAATGTCAAAAAGCTTTTGTCTACTTAAAGGAAGCATTAATTAGTCCAAAACTCTTGCAATACCCAGATTTCGGAAAAGAATTTTGCGTAACAACAGACGCTAGTGGATACGCTTGTGGTGCAGTCCTTAGCCAAGAACACGATGGCAAACAGTTACCAATTGCTTACGCTTCAAGGTCCTTTACAAAAGGCGAAACCAACAAGTCTACAATAGAAAAAGAATTAGCCGCAATCCATTGGGCCATAACTTTCTTCAGACCATACGTATATGGCAGAAAATTCCTAGTTAAAACCGACCATCGCCCACTAACATACCTATTTTCAATGAAAAGTCCTTCCTCAAAGCTGACACGAGTAAGACTAGATTTAGAAGAGTACGATTTTGAAGTGGAGTATATAGCTGGTAAAGAAAATCATATCGCAGATGCATTATCCCGCATAACAATTACAAATTTAAAAGATATGTCAGTAGAAGCAAATAAAATATTTAAAATAACAACAAGATCAGCAGCTAAAAAGATCAGTAATAAAACTGAAATTAAAGAAAGTCACAAAGAGAACCCCAAAATATACGAAGCGCTAAATAAATTTGAAGTAAAAAGACATGTCGAGCTCGTTTTCAATCCTCCGAAATTTTATTTCAAAAAAGGAAAGAAAATTTGTAGCAATTTTGATACAAGCAACCTAATTGTTGAGGATAAGATTGACTTAGGACAATTCTTTACCAGGCTCGAAAGAGAAGCCGGCAATTTAGGACTTGTACAAGTACAGTTGTCCTTAGGGGACAAATTGTTTAAAAAGAATTATACTGCAGTAGGCAAATTTATAGAAATGGGTAATAAAGTTCTCAAAAAGTTAATAGCTCTAACCCCAGAGGTTATATACGTGACAAATCCCGGGAAAATAAAGGAAATTCTGCATAAATATCATGACGATCCTATTAGTGGTGGCCACCCAGGAATAAATCGCATGACAGATAAGATCAAGCAGAAGTATAGCTGGCTGAACATGAAAAATGATATAAGAAAATATATAAAAAACTGCATCCACTGCAAGAAAAATAAAATTAATAAACATATCAAAGAACCAATGACAATAACGCAGACACCTCCGAAGGCATTCGATATTGTACAAATCGATACAGTAGGCCCTCTACCGCAGTCGATAAATGGAAACGAATATGCAGTTACCATTATATGCGATCTAACTAAATATTTGGTAGCTATCCCAGTCCCAAGCAAACACGCAATAACAGTCGCTAAAGCCGTGTTCGAGCATTTCATATTGATTTATGGACAAATGAAAACAATCTTGACAGACATGGGCACGGAATATAAAAATAGCTTATTCAAAGAACTGTGTAAATTGTTGAAAATTGAACATAAAACTTCAACACCGTACCATCATCAAACTTTGGGTACTGTAGAACGCAGTCACCGAACATTCAATGAATATATACGCGCATACATATCCAGTGACAAAGACGATTGGGATGAATACCTCAAATATTTCGCGTATTGCTACAATACGACGCCATCCACCACACATAAATATTGCTCTTTTGAACTCATATTTGGGAAAAACCCACCAAATTACGAATTTTTAAAAGAAAATATAATCAGCCCACTATACAATCACGAAGCTTACTACAAAGAGGTAAAATATAGACTCCAAATAGCCGAGCAAAGAGCTAGGAAATTAGTCCAAGAGGCTAAAGAAAAACAAAAAACGAATTATGATAAGAACAGCTATAGTGAGGAAATTAACATAGGAGATTTAGTATTAGTTAGAGAACAGGCCTCCCATAAGCTAGAAAATAGATATAATGGACAATATAGAGTTAAAAATATTGATAAGAACAACAATTTTACTTTAATTCCACATAGCATAGGAAATAGCAATAAAAACAAAAAAGAAATCATAATTCATAAGAATAGACTTAAAACAGTATAACACTACTCACCACCAGCAATCCAGTTTACTCACTTTAATAAACAGGCACAAGCCAAAGAAAATAAAAACCACATATTATGTTCAAAATACAACTATACACTAAATAAATAAATGTAAACGACTGAAAATAAAAAAAAAAATAAAATAAAAAGTATATATAAATGCAATAATGACAAACGAGAAACAAATGTAAACAAGTGAAAAAAAAAATTCTTATGCAATAATGGCAATAAGAGCCGAAAAACAATTAAAATTTTGTAAACGCAAACAAACCCTAAGTAGGTCAATAAGTCGCTTTAATAGTCGTATACAATTGCCTTCATGTGTATACGACTATTCATAAGGCGGATGGTGTAGCATTACTCAGAATGCTTTTCACTGTCAATGCACTTTAATTATTGACCCACTTAAATTATATTGAACCCACGGGAGTTCAACAGCATATACCAACTGACACCTATCAAATTGTCAACCCATTACTCAATGCGTCGCTTTGACCAACACACGTATCGATCAGCATCGACACTATCGGTTGGTCAACGTGAACTACCAAATTATGTGCTGACATTGCACACAATGCAAATACTTTTAGTGTCTAAGTATTAGTGTAAGTTTGTATACGTAAGTTAAGCTAGAAATGTATAAAAGAGAAAGCTTTTGAATAAAGAACAATCAATTCTGATCATACGCTACACATCAGCGATTCAATCACATTACAACTTCCATAATGTCAATTTGCTTGGGGTTCAGGAACGATTTTATGAGATTGATAATTTAGAGAGTCATCTCTTAATTGGAATGAATTTCTTAAATGGAATCGGAGCCAAAATTGATATCCCAAATCGAGTGTTGATATATGGGTATAATCAAAAAGAAAAAATACACTTTCTTGAGGATTTAAATAAATTAAACCCCTTGGGACAAAATAGTCCTAAGGCGCCTGCCGATGATAATACCGGCCTATTAGAAGAAAAATTTAATGAAAGTGAAAATTTAAACACCTTGGGATTCGGAAATCCCAAGGCGTCCGCCAATGGTAATACCGGCAACGCATTTAATAAATTAAAAAACAAAAATAGTGAGAAAAATGTGAAACTCGTGGGACCAAATAATCCTAGGAAGCCAGCCGACGGAAATAAGGGCAACAAAAATGTTAAAAGTCTATTGACAAATAGTTCGAAGGATACAATACAAAAAAATTATAAGGGGGAAAAAGGAAAAGGGAAATTTAATAATATTTTGGGAAAGATAACTCCTGAAAGCGCAGCTGAGGTAGATACAGAGAAAGGAAAAACATAAAACAAAAACAACATAAAAGATTTTCTGGAAATGAAAACGTAATAAATAACTTAGTGGACGAGGGGTCCAATCAGTTTTCGGGGATATCCTTCGAATTAAGTGATGAAAAAAAGTTAATTGGAAACTTGCGGAGTAAAGCAAGTAATGAAATTTTGGCAGCACACAGTAATGTGAATTTAGATTTACCTTTCCGCACAGATATTAGAGCGGAAATTCGAGTAACTGAGGATAGACCGATTTGGTCGAAACAATATCTTTATCCAATGTCAGTCAATAATTTTGTTAACGAAGAAATTCAAAGTTTATTGCAAAAGGGAATAATGAGGGAAAGTAAAAGCCCATACAACTCTCCAGTATGGGTAGTTCCAAAGGGATAAATGAGGACGGAAGTCCGAAACTGAGATTAGTGATCGATTTCAAAAAAATTCATGAAGACTGTTCAGATAGGTACCCGATGCCAAACCCAGAAATTATACTTTCAAATTTGGGTAGGTCGAAATATTTTTCCACGATCGATTTGGAGTCTGGGTTTTACCAAATACTAATGGAAGAAAATGATATAGAGAAAACGGCATTCTCGGTGAATAATGGGAAATATGAGTTTTTACGAATGCCGCTTGGACTGAAGAATGCACCGAGCATTTTACAGCGAGCTATGGACAATGTTTTAAGGGAATATGTGGGATAGTTTTGCCACGTTTATGTCGATGACGTTATAGTTTTTTCAAGGAATTTGGAGGATCACAAGAGGCATTTGGGTTTAATTATTGAAGTATTAAAGGGGGCGAACATGAAAATATCATCCGAGAAATCGAAATTTTACCAGGAGGAGGTGGAATTTTTGGGTTATGTTGTGGCCAAGGATATCATTAAAACGGACCCAAAGAAGGTCGAAGTAATACAAAATTACCCAATACCAAAGACATTACGGCAATTGCGGGGTTTTCTGGGATTAGCGGTGTATTATCGAAAATTTATAGAAAATTATGCAATGGTGGCGAAGGCACTAACTAAGCATTTGCAAGGGGAAAACGGGAGAGTTTCCCAATATTTATCAAAAAAAAACCATTATCAATCTTGACCAAGAAGGAATAGCTGCTTGTGAAAAATTGAAGAGTTTACTGTCGCAACAGGTGCAATTAACGCAGCCTGATTACAATAAGAAATTTATTTTGACCACTGATGCGTCAAACGTAGCTTTGGGTGCTGTGTTATCACAGGAGGGTAAACCCATAATATTTATTTCAAAAACATTGAATTCTACAGAATTGAATTATGCCACTAACGAGAAAGAATTGCTTGCTATAGTGTGGGCTTTGAAAACTTTGCGTAACTATCTATATGGAGTGAATGATATGGAAATTCATACTGATCATCAACCACTGTCATTTGCAATTTCCGAAAGGAATCCGAACATCAAAATTAAAAGTTTATTGAGGAATATTCGCCAAAAATTACTTATAAGCCGGGGGCTACAAATGTCGTTGGGGACGCATTATCAAGACAGGTTTTAAATAATTAATCTTCTTCGGAAGAATCAAGTAATTTGGGTGATTCATTGATGGGTACTCAACATTCCGCGGAAAGTAGTGGTGAGTGTCAAATTCATGAAACAAAAAAACCATTAAACCATTTTAAACAACAAATTTTAATTGATAAAGGGGCAGGGATTACAACGTTAGAAACCATTTTGCCATTTAATAATAAACGTTTTTTGATCGAATACGACTTGCCGGTAAATATACCTTCAGTTTTATCTGAATATTTAAATCCAAAAATAGTAACAGGAATATTTTGCACACCTGAAGTGCTTTATGACATTAAGCATGTTTTAAGGGAAACATACCCTACAACGAAATTTCTTTATTCGAAATCATTTCCGAATGATATAGCCAATAGAAAGGATCAGGGAACGATTATCGAGCAAACTCATAATAGGGCTCATAGGAATTATAGGGAAAATTTGGCTCAAATTAGGCAACAGTATTATTGGCCATTAATGATAAAACAATTCAAACAATATGCAAAAAATTGTAGCATATGTAATAGTAATAAATATGAAAGGCATCCAAGATTGATACCAATAGGTGAAGCACCTATACCAGAAAAAGAAGGAGAACAACTCCATATTGACATTTTTTTCGCACAAAAATTTAAATTTATTTCGTGTATAGATTCTTACTCTAAATATCTGGTTTTAAAATATATTTAAGATAAGATCAATTTAGAGGATAAGGTTTTAGAGCTTCTACAAACATTTTCGGATGTTGGGAGTATAGTTTTAGATAATGAACCAGGCTGGAGTACGATACAATTTAAATCTCTAATGGAAAGGTTAAATATACAATTTATTTTTGCACACCACGCCACAGCACTAACAATGGACAAATAGAAAGAGTCCATTCCACACTCATAGAAATCTCTAAATGTTTAAAACAAGAATACACCTTAATGAGTGATTTCGAATCGATTATGAGGGCAGTACAGCAGTATAATAAAACAATACACTCAGTAACAGGTAAACAACCTTATAATATTTTATTCAACAAGGAAACTCATGCTAATATAAAGGATAAATTGAAATCAGCGCAGGAGAATATGTTAAAGCATCATAATAAGAAAAGACTTCAAAAGAGTTATCACAGAGGGAAGGTTATATATGAAAAAGTATATGGGGAAAGAAATAAATTAAAACCAAGGTATAAGAAGCAGGTAGTAATAGAAGATCTAGGTAACAAAGTTAAAATACAAAATAGAAACAGAATTATTCATAAGGATAATATTAAGATGTATATTGGAACGATTTTTCGTCATCCCTTGTCAAATTTGGTTTTGAGACAAACCGGTTTCGGCGTTGTGCCATCATCAGTGTCGATTTTCGTTCTGATCTGTTGTGGTCGTTTGTCTCGTTCCAATATACATCAATCATTCACTCTGTCGGAAAAACAACAAAACAAAATAAAACAGATAATATTAAGGTTTAATTTTATTTTATAGGAACAATGGGGAGATTTACGCAAATTTTATTGATAATATGTATGATATACCAACATTATAACGTCAGATATAATTGATTATACAAGGGAAAATTATGTACTGGTAGAGGAGGAAAATGCAGGAGTTTTTGAAAGTTATGGATCAATATACCATTTGACAAACTTGTCATTGTTTGAAAATATTATAGCAAACTATAAAACCGGTGAAGAAATAATGTTACTTGATGACTCAACTATGGATTTTGAGATACAAATGATAAAAACATTACTAACAAAATTAAAGATTAATAATAGATCAAAAAGGGGAATCAATGAACTTGGAACGGTTTGGAAGTGGATTACAGGCACACCTGACCACGATGATTTTATGAAAATAACAAATAAAGTTAATGATTTAATAGAGAACAATAATAAGCAGTTTACAAAAAATTCACAAATGTTTAAGACCATTGCGGAATTAACTCAAATTTTGAAACAATTACAGGGTAGCTCAAATGAAAAAACCGTTTTAAGACAAAGAAACAAACTAATAATTACTGAGCTTCAAAATACAGTAGAAACGATTACATTGTCAAAAGTAGGAATATTAAATAAATTAATTTTAGACATGGAAGAAATATCAGAAATAATAAGTGAGGAAAGAATTAACGTAACAATATCAGATCTTATGGATGTATCAGAATTTAAAATTGCACAAAAAAATAATTTGATAGTTATTTACATTAAGTATCCAAAAGTAAAAAACATATGTAAATTGTTTTCGGCAATAGCCATAGCACAAAACGGTGGAAAATTGTTAATTGAAAACGAAGTTATAAAGTGTGAAAATAAATTTTATTCTGTGAACTTTTGTAAAAAGGAATTGAATAATGCAGTTTGTATGATAAAAGAAAATAATACATGTTTGTCTGATATGTTAAACAATAATCATGCCAATTGTACTAAAATAAATGAAAAAAACGAATTAATAAAAATTGTAAAAGATGGAGCAATAATTGTATCTGGAAAACATAAGGTTGATGGTCACACTATAGATGGAATTTACTTGGTAACTTTTCAAGATAATGTAACAATTGATAATAAAAAATATGAAAATCCAACAGGAAGAATATTAAACCATTTAAAAGAAGGAAAATTTAAACCATTTTTTGTAAAAGAATACATTGAAACAAAGAATGTTGATTTGAGGTTGGACAATTTCAATTTACTTACTCCAATGAAACAGGAAATAAAGAGAAATCCCATTTGGTGGGCAATTACGGTTTTAATGTTGATAACAATAATATCATGTTTTGTTTACAAATTGATTATATACATTGATTTTCAAATTCAATTAAAAAATTCAAGAGAAAAAGAAGAAATTTTATTGAGGTTGTCAAATCAAGTAAATAGCCTTACAGCAATGTATTCGAAGACGGGACGCTTCGACTTAGAGGTGGGGGAGTTAACGCCACCATTCACCCATAGCACTTACCCGCCAAGTAACCAAATGTAGCTTTATTAAGCCACTTAGGCACATGAGTCAAATATGCTTTTGCCACTCCGGCAATTAGTGACCACACATTTCTAAACAGGAAGAGTTAAATTAAATAATAACTGAAATATTCTAAGCTCCACATTGCTAACCTAAACAGAAACATTTAATGTAAATAATATCTCAAATATCATAAGCACGTCTTTACTTAGAACTTAAGCACAAAACAATTGTATGTAGCGGTAAGTAAATAAGTTATAAATAGAGAATATGAATAAAGTTGAATCAGATTTTATTGAACCACCAGTCAAAACGGTCTTTTTTAAAAACCCCTCGCGACTCGTGCGAAAGTTAAGTTGGACGTCATGGATCAGCTTATCTGTGCGCAGTTTGGAAAGGGGCCGCCCGGCGCTCCTATGACGCAGCGCACGGTATTTGGATGGACACTCTTCGGAGCTGTAAGTGGGGTAGAACCTTCTTCCCCATGTTTACAGTCGCTGTGCTGCGATGTTCAGCTGGATAGCGCGTTGACTAGGTCGTAGGATTTGAAAGATGCGCCTTTAAAAGTATACCATGTATACGGATGTAGTAAGCATGGCGCCGGGCGGACCATTTCGAGACAACGCACCAAAGAGCACCAAATTGTCAATTTATCGTTGAGTTGCCATTGAAATCCGACGTATTGCTGGGGAATTCCCGAAAGCTGTCTGTTGAGAATTTGCTCCTCCTCGAAAGAAGGCTCTCTCGTGATAGTGAATTTCGCTTACACTACAACGAATTTATGAAAGAACTCATCGACATGAATCATATGCAGATCGCGTCAGAAACGTCAAATCAAACATATTACATGCCCTACCACCCCGTTTTAAAGGAGACCGGCATCACAAAGAAATTGACAGTAGTATTTAACGCTTTGTTTGTAGGACCACAACTGCAGCAAGACCTCTACACGTTTCTAATGCATTTTAGAATGCACCGCCTTGCAGCTACTGCAGATATTACTAAGATGTACCGGCAGGTTTCCGTATCGTCGAAACATGCCGATTTACAGCGTAGTAATCCATCTTCGCATGTTTTAGACTTTCGAATGGTCCGCGTGACATACGGGGTAGCAGCTGCATCTCATTTAGCTGTTCAATCGCTTCAACAGACAGCGAGGAATTCATTGAACGGATGTGCCACATCCGTTATTGTTATTCTTAATGACTTGTATATAGATGATCTGCTCACGGGTGCATCTAGTAAGGAAGAGCTGCTGTCACTACAGCGAGGGGTATCAGCAATATTGAAGGAAGGTGGATTTGAACTCCCGAATTGGGCGACGAATTGTGAAGAGTTAAACGCATACATGTGTCATACGTCTGAAAATATATCGCACTACCTCGTTGACGATAGGGATGTTCACGCCTTGGGGCTTATCTGGAACACCGAAGGAGACTATTTTACATTTACCGTCAACCTTAAAGAACCACCCACTGTTTTGACCAAGAACGCATTTTTATCAGACGCAATCACGCTATTCGGCTCGCTATGGCTTCTTGCACCGGCAACTATAAAATCAAAGATGTGGTTTCAGGACATTTGGCACACCAAAGTAAGTTGGGATGACCTTATCCCTGAATCCATCGATCCAAGTGGCTAGAACATCCTACAGAATTGCAAGAGCTCGGCCCACTGAAGGTGAAGCTAAGGCTACCAAGGGCTACATCTGCTCATTTCTTTGTATGTGCACTGGGGCGATGCACCTTGAGCTCGTCGGTGATATTTTAACGCTAGCGTTTCTCAATGCGTTTATAAGGTTCACGAATCGCAGAGACAAGTGTCAGACAATAGCACGAACTTCGTTGGCGCTGAGAAGGAGATCCTCCTTGCATTTGGTCAGCACATGAGTGATGATAAACTTCGTTAATTTTTTGCGGATTCAAATATCGAGTGACGGGCATCTAACGCGTCAAGTATCACCTAAAGCGTGCACTGATTGAAACATTGCTGTCATTCGAAGAGTTCAACACGCTGCTGACAGAAGTCGAAGCCTGCGTAAACTCCCGCCCATTATGTGACAACTCTACCGATGTGGGAGATCTAGAGGTCCTAGCTCCAGGGCATTTCATTCTAAGAGAACCGCTGAAATCGATCCCAGAACCTGAGGGTCAAGGGTTCTGTGGTAATCTTCAACAGCGATGGCAGGAAATTTCTGCCATGAGGCAACATTTCTGGCGCCGTTGGCGTGATGAATATTTGGTAAGTCTACAACGCCGCATTAAATGGTTGCGCCCCTCGTGCAATATCGAAGAAGGCGTTGTGGTTGCCGTTTTCAACGATCGTAATCCTCCAACAAAGTGGACGCTTGTGCGAGTGGTAAAATGCCGCCCTGGCGCCAATGGGTATGTACGAGTAGTAGCTCTGAGGACATCGCATGGGGAATTGGTTCGGCCAATAGTTAAACTTTGCATGCTCCCAACTAAGGAAGACTTATTTTGCGAAGAGAAATAACTACCTTTTTTTTGAAAATAGAGTAAATATCTTGAATTTTTTTTATTGAACATACTAAAGTGGTTCAAGGGCGGCGGTGTGTTGGGTTTACTTATGCTAATTTTGAAGTAAACATGAGCATCGTATCATAAACGGTTAACGTACAAGTATGCATAGTTGTAATTTGGAATTTTTATTTATGCTTTGTTCTTAACCTTGAACTGTGTCACTAAGAACCTCTAATTTTTATGTATTAAATCAACCCGCTCAGTAACTTCGTTCGCGCAAGTTGTAAACCATTGTATATACATTGTACAAAGTAATTGAATACTTTCATAAATACCGTGAATAATAGAAAGCAATTAAATCATAAATATTGTGGACTTTAATTTAAACATTATATTTAACAAGGTAAATATAAGCAAAAGCACCCGTATTTAAATGTGTAAGATAATATTTTTCTAGATCGTTGTAATGTTTGTCATGTCGAAATTGGAATTTTTTTGGCTAATTGAAAAATTAACAAAAACGGCCCTTTCTTTCGAGATTTAATCGACAATTTGCAAGATTTATTACACGAACTCAAATCTCGAAAGTCAGCATATTAAATGTAAATCATATAATACAAAATAGACAAGATTGCATATAATTTTTTTTATATAAAAACAAGCGGCATCGTGACTGCTTCGCAAGTCATTCCGCACTACAATAGAAAACCTAAAATGTGTGTTGTTGTTAAAAGTTGGTAGCCCATATTAAAAATAGGTGTCCGATTTTTGAAAATAAAATTCCTTTTAAAAATTTGATCGGGTAAATCCCCTGCATAAGTTCACATGCGACCTTCTGGTACAAAAGCATATGTTTTAATAAAGAATAAATCAAACAGGAAATTTAGTTCGCGAAGCAATTAATGGTGAACGGGTCTTCATGACTACAAACCATCGAAAGCGAATATATGGCAATATTACCGAACAGAACATAGGACATTGTTGAACGACCTGGTGGATGAAAAATATTTGGCAGTCCATTTGTTTTCCCAACAAAGGACGGACATATGAAGAAAGGGGAGGATTGCAATGTTACTTATTCACTGGTTACGCTATTGGCATCCAGTTTTGCCAGAACTTCTCCAATGAAAAAGGCTAGATCGCCAAAAAAAAAGCTAGAAAAGGCTAAATTGCCAACAAAAAAGGCTAAAAAAAAAGGCCAGATCCTTTAGATTTCATTAAGAGTTCATTTTTATTTTAACGTGTATTTGTTTATGTGAAACGATCATACGTATGTATATACTCGCCCTGATAGCCATTAATTCGCACACTTTTTCCAGTTTTTATGAGAATATAAAAATATATATTTATAAACGAGTAAATTATATGTATTAAGAACAAAAATTAAATGATTTCATTCAAGTCTTAACAACTATATAAAACGGAACTAAAAACTACTATAGCACTTCAATAAAAAATTCTTTGCCGAAAATACAAAATTATGTTAGTTTGGCAATAGTATTGCTCAGAGGGCTATATCTCATACGTAACTATATCCTCCTCCCCAGATAAATTGGGTGAACTACTATTTAAATATATATCACGAGAATCCAACATTCTTACGAGATCATCAGGTATTTCATAATCAAAGCAACACTTCTTTGATCTTTTTAACGAGCAACGAATGTTGAGCAATGAGTCTAGCATTTTAATTTTCATTTTGTTTCTTTGCTTTGTCTTTACTTGTTTCATTGCAATAAATATTCGTTCGACTTCAGCATTGCTAAATCGAAGAACTAAAAAACTAAAAGCAAAATTGACTAGCTCACGGAATGGATTTTCATCTAATGAGTTTTTAAAATACTTTACTTCAGTCCAAAGTTCTTGCTTCGGTCCTGAGTTTCTTGCTTGTGCTTGGCTCTTCATCGCAGTCAAATGTTGGCGAAACTTTTTTCAAATACCTAAAAAAAATGCAATTGAAAAATACTACACAAACTCAAACAAAACGATTAAACTTTTACCTTTCCATTTTGAGAATCAGCGAAAAATAAAATGAAATAACTCGCGCAAGACAGCTGACTAGCACAAAAGAATAAAACAGCTCGACTTATGCATGCATGTATGTATAGGTATACAAGCATACCTACATTTTCCATGGTTTTTCGTTTTTGTTCAGTGGTATTAATGTCAAAATCGACTGCGCCAGACGTTGCAATGTCAAAATTCGAATATGCAAATAAAGAAATGTAGCAACCAGCTGATCGTGTACACCACCTGTATTATACTGCAGCGGTGACAAATATGTTTTATAAATGTAAAGCTGCCAGATGGTTATTCCCAAAAAAAGTCTGTTCGCATAGTCGTGCATTGAATTTATAAAATAAATTAGGGCCGCTTCATATACTATGAAGAACCGTTCTAAAAAAAGGCTAGATTCAAAACATGAAAAGGCTAGAAAAAAGGCTAGAGGCTAAATCCAAAATTTCGAGGCTAAACCGCAAAAAAAAGGCTAGATCTAGCCTCAAAAAGGCTAAACTGGCAACACTGGTCTTATTCATACCAGTTTGAGCGACTGCAACGTTTCCGCTATCATAAGCAGCAACAACCCTCTAAAATCGTCGATACATGCATACGCGAGCCAAAAAGAAAACAATTCAGTATTCGAGCAACAATCGTTCAATTAACAATGCCTTCGTACATTTTAATTTTCTCTTCAACCAATAATCTGCGATCATGTACGTACGTGCATTGTAGCGACGTCGCTACTGCATAACGGCGTACCAGCGACGCAAAACCAAGTAGCAGTGCTCAAATGAAACCACAAAAAAAAGTGAAAACCAAACGGTCACTTGTCAAAGCAATTGAGTCAGTAAATGACATTTCTCTTTGAAATAATCAAAGTAATCTTTTTGTGATAAAAAAGTTTTTAACAAATTCATAAAAAAATATTGAATTGTTTTTATTTTCCAGGGTTGACTTATTGTGATTGCGAAATGCAGTTTTCATAAATAAAATAACAAGAAATAACGGAATCGTTTAGAAGCTGCAACAACGAAAATAGGGAGCACATTAAGGTCTAGAATTCCATCCTCGAGTCACCTGCAAGGTTATTTGAAAAGAACTCCGAAACTTATAATCTTCTCCATAAAAAGCTAATCTTTCCTTGAATTTCCTTAATTTTATATAAAGACATTTTTATAAGTATAGATTAGATTCTATATGAGATTAATATTTAAATTTTCCATAAAATGTTTCAAGAAAATTTAAAGATCTATGCCTGTGAAATCAATTATAAAATTCAATCAAAAAAGGACTATTATTAAAAAAGAAGAAAATTACTTTTTAGAAATATTTTCGAAGGGTAAAATTGTTATGAATAGCGAGACTATATTTTTAAAGTACTATTACTATATTTTTATTGAAATTGGTTTCATTTGTTTAATATAGTGAGAGATATATTTTTATATCTCATGACTGAATTTTCATTAAAGTGGTTTGTAATATAATTTTGCAATTTTCTTGTATTTTTCAAACCAAAACTTAACTAACCTACTATGAATTGGTACAGTAACAGGTATGATACTGATGAATAGGCTGACTTGTATGACGGCTGGTATGATTTTGGTGTATGTACTGACTAGTATTAAAACTGGTATGATCCTGATGTATATATAGATTAGTATTTTGAATGGTATGATATTGATGTATATGATGACTAGTATGTAAACTGGCATATTGCTGATGCAGAGACTAACTAGGATGCCAATTGGTATAGTGCTGATGCAGAAGCGGACAATTGCCATCTCGAAGGACATCGCCGTGTTAAAAATACCAGTTGCTAATACGGAAAAAATACAGAACTCAAACCGGTTTGGCAAACTAGTATTTGACTAGTATAAAACTAGTAGAATTGACTACAGGGCAGCTTCTTATGCAATTAAAAACCGCAATCTTGAACCAGTTAATGTGTTTGTTGACTTGGGTGTGACGATGAACAGCAAACTTAGTTAAATTCCTTATATTGAGGCTACAGTTAATAAGGCTAGAAGTGTTTTAGCCTTTGTGAAAAGATGGGAAAGGAATTTAGCGACCCTTATGTTGCTAAGACTCTTTTTACTACTTTAGTTATACCGATATTGGAATATGGCTAGATTATCTGGAATCTGTGTTATCAAGTTTATGTGCGACGACTTTCTTAGTAAATTTTCGTACCGTTTACTTCGTTCACTTTTTTGTTCTTCTGCGTCTTTGTCACTTTGCATTATACCACAAGACTATACTCGAAATGAATTATAAACCGTTCTATTTATTATTTTTTTTTTTTGACAGCCAACTTTGTTATACCACTTTTATTGTATTTTATAGGCACGGTTCAGACCCCAAATGCAAGAATCGATGTTTTTGATGAATATGTACACCGATATTATTTATTTAAAAGTATATAAATAATAAAATGTAATATAAAATGGTACTTGATATTATACAAAAATAACACGGATTGATGCTGACAATTTTTACGACTATTCACGATGGACAACTTTTCCGTCTGACCGCCGCGACTGATTCTAACTTGTAAGCGGTAAAACAATCCAAATTGACCCTCCAATAAACGGTATACCATCAGCAACCCCGTTTACATGTATGCACATATAAATAATATCCTTGGCCGAAAGTTAGCCCCAACCTCCATATAGAACATAACATTCCATTGTTAAGGTGCAACTTCAGCATTGTGTTATTGAACTGCTTATTAATGTTTTAAATTTGGTACCGATTATTTTAGTATAGTCTTTTTGGTCCGATACTGTCGGGTATCCCATACATACATGTAAAGCGATTCTTCGAATGAGTCCAGTACCGAAACTTTGCATTGGATGTCTTGTCCCTATATAGACAATGATATAAACTTTAACATTTACCTACCTTTGGAAATAGTTTTTCTCCTAACTGTTGTAAGTGCACCGACAAATGGTCGTTCGGGTTGTCATTTGAGTTATCTTAAAAGAGAAAAACACCTTCAGCAGAACTAAATTAAAAAAGGACATTTATGTATTTATTAAAACTACTTAGTTTGATTTTGTTCACTTTGCGTGCAAAAATAAAGAACATTTATTAAAGAAAAAATAGGAATACACTTAATTATTACACAAAGTAGGATTGCATGCCTGCACCAAGCGTTAGAATCGGCATAGGTTAAGTAGTGATATATCCACGCAAGTTCATATCAAATTCGCCTTAAATCAGAGTTGTAGTAATAGTTGCATAAGACTCTGTTATAATCGTAGTGTTTAAGAACGATTGCGAAAAAAGATGCAAGACGCAATTTTAAAATAAAACATAGTCTACTAGATTATCACATGCCAGAATAAATGGTTACGTTTAATTCAGGCACCTGACCGTTTTAAAAGTATGGAAGAAAGTTTATTGCCATGCCGACAGCCATTTCATATACCGCGTTGTATATATATACGGCAGTATGTTGCACACTTCGTTGAAACGTAAGCAACACCTTAAATTAATAGCGCCGGTTACAGCAAATCAACTTAGCTTGGTAATTTTTTCACAAGCTAATGTCCTTCAAAAAAATAATGATTTTTGACAAAATTAGGCTGTGAAACGATATTCAGTTAATTGTAAGTTCAAAATCAGACCTTAGTTGTTTTATTGGTGGTACATGAAACTTTATTTTTTAGAAAACATTCAAAAATTGTGTCATTATACATTTGAGTACGGAAATTACAATGTTGATGACAACTCAAACTTGTCTTAAGTTGAATGTGACTCTTATTTCTTGTTGCCACATATATGTTTTAGATAATTAGAAAAGCAAATTAAAGATAACTTTTTCAAAATTTTCTGTACGCCGTAGCCTATCAAAAGTTCAAGAGAAGTATTTCATAGTTTAGATGATTTTACCGGCTGAGCCGATTAAATTCTTCTTTTTTTTTGTTAAAATTTAAAAGTCGATCAGAAAATCGGCTACTGTAAAGATAAGTGTGCGTATAGCGGGGAAGTCCCGCTTACACCGATTCTTTCTACGCTTATGAACAAGGCAATGGAATTCGCCCGGGATTTGACAATCTTAATAACAAAAACAATGCATACTTTTATAACCCCGCCATGATTTTCACTATTACAGTTTAAAATTTTTAACTAAGTTACCCCAAACTCATAATGAAAATAAAATTAACAAAATTTCTTTTTTCAATCTTTTTTGAAATGTATTTGAGATATTTACGATTTACCGTTATTAAAAAAAAAAGATGGCTCCACTTAATCATGTATATCTCATGAACAAATTTAGCAATTTCAAAATGTTTTAAAAATATAAAAGCTAACAAACAGTGCATACACTACTTTTTGCTAGGCCTTGTAGTTTCTGAGAAAATAACTGATCTTTACGGATTTTTATCTTTTTTTATGGTAAAATATGAAAAAAATGGACTTTGCGTGGGAGGATCTCAAAAACTTTTTATTTTTTTGCAGATATTTTTCTTTTTTCGTTCAATCAATGGATTATTATTACAGAAGTTATTAGCGATCAAATCAATGTACCCATATAATAAGCACCCTACAAGTATTAGTAAATTCAGGTAAATTTTCGAAGGATTATTAAATACAGAAAACTTTTAACGTGAATAATTATGTATATATATTCCAAGCACAAGTAGATTTGAAGCATCTTTTTTTTTTGTTTTTTTTTTTTTTTTTTTTAGTTTAGAAAGTAGTGTGTTATCCGCAATAAGAAGTAGCCTTTTTGTCCAGGTAGGCTTCGATTTTTACTTATTCTGACTCTGGTCCACCCCTGTTGAAGCCGCGAGGTTTCTGGGACTTCCGTTAGAAGAGCCTGATGACAGTGTTGGATGAGGGAGGGGTGATAATTTAGGCAGGTTAAGTAGTCGCTAATACAACAACAACAACTTATTCTGAGTATAAATATGAGTGAATGCGCCTTGTACCTTCATAATATCTGCAAGGCTCGCCGGATACTGTTCAGTTTATAAGTACAGTTTATAATCGGCCATTTACTTAAAAAATGATATCAATAATGGGCGAGATAGTTTGAGTATAAAAATGATCAAGATATGTTCTGCGACGTGTGTGTAATGGCGCTCGTAGCCTAGATAGTTTTCTAGCTAACATATAATTTGAATTCCAAAACACCAATAAACTCGTACCTCTTCCGGTTAACGCCCTGTACCTACTCACTAAACACAGTTAGTTCTAAAATTAAGCCCATTACCTTTTTGCACAATTACATACGTAGTTTTCCAAAGGGAACCCGAACTCATTGAAATTTCGCTTTTCATATGAATTGTATGTATTAGGTTTCTCGGTACGAACACCGACTATTTTCGGCCTTTCATTATCAAGACGCAGACCAGTAAGCATCGGCAAATTAATTTAAAGTTCAACATATTTTTTTTGTGAACCTGATCGTGCTAAGATTGCAGGAGGATACATCTAATCAAGGGGAATCAATCAACTCGAAAATATATTCCTGTTCAATCTGCATCCTGTTCAATCCATTAGATATAACCTACGTGACTTCAGTGCCAAGTCCAATTCGGGTAAATAAAATAATCTCCCTCTTAATACCTACCATATATATGCTTATAGGTAATAATAAAATATATACCATCAATTATATGAAATTTTCATAACTGCACCGGTACTCAAATCATAAATGCCTAATGTACATACTTAATATCATGATGACGTCACATCAAAAGCGATCGACAGGCTAGGATATGTCAGCAATAACCAGTTTTGCGTGACGTGCGTAGAGGTCAGACGATTTCAATGCGGTTTTCGTGGACGAAAAAAAAAGAGAAAAATAATTAATCGAAGTTTTGAGTGAATAGTTTTTGTGTAAATTTTGTGAAAACTATAGTGAATTATTGAAGATGTAGCTAGGAAAGATTAGGGAGACATTTTGAAACGGGCTGCATAAGAATATGCCATTTTAAAAGTGCAGTCAGGCGTAAAAATGCAATAATTAAGTTTATTAAATTGACATAATTATATAGCGTGATTCCCATTTACATCCATCGATTACTTGAAAATCGGTAAATAGCCAAAAATAAACACATTTCCGAGAATCGCAAAAATATTTGATTGAAATTTGCGAATATTAAAAATCATTTTTACAATTTTTTTCTATGCATATTTGTAAAATAGAGTACATACATAAGAATAGGGTGTAAAGTGAAAATTGTAAACTAAGTGATTTTGCACAAACACAGCGCCCCGTTACGATTTTGATACGAAGAAAAACAAAGAAGTATTTAAATAGATATAAAGAAATCTCACGAGAGAAAATTTTAAGTCTTGAAATATTAATATGTAGAGAAGAGTCAAAAATTACTTCGATGTGCTTAAATAGTGGTTAACTAGGTTAATTTTCAACATAAATAACATAAAGTTTTGAATTCTCGAAAATTCTTATAAGTGGAATTAACAGCGTCGTTGGCTATTCTGGCAACATATCTAGCAGCATTGTACCTACGGACACTATGAAAGATCTTTCATCGTGGGAGCAGCGTAACAATTTGTAAGTGATGCAACTTTTTATTTGATTATAAACATGTATGTTTCATACGTATAAGAAGTTAGTGTTGACAATACGAGCAAGTTAGGTATATTTAATTTACTCATGTATGTATACGTGACTTTTTTACTTATCCAGTTAGACTAAATATAGTTTAAAAGTTCTTACTGGGAAATTATTAATTCAAGTATGCAATAAATTTATAAACATGGAGTAAACATAAAGATTTTGATTTCGAACTATCGGTAGTACGGGTTGTGATAGGAGAAGGGATCTCCCATAATGGTTTCAAGTGGTTTGGTGGACGATCACGGTTGGGTGGGCAATAAAGGTTGGTAACTCTATCCAAACCAGCCTGGGCAAACTATATGGGAAGGCGGATACTTTTATTCTTTAACTTTACCTAGTCATCTATCCTCTATAATTCAGCACCATGCATGCGGATAATTAAAGTTTATTTTAGCTTGTGGTAGTAGAGTGAAGCAGGTTGCGGGCGGCAAGTTCACCACCCCATTAGCCGACGAGACAGTAGCCGGAACGAATGCATGCGCGCCAGCTTGCACTTGCCACAAAATGATCCACATTAGGGTGTATACCCCTATACAACTGCTACTATCACGGTGATATGCTACATAAAATAAATCTTTGGCGCCCAACGTGGGGCCCACGTTAACTTTAATCCAATTTCATCTGGATAAATACAAAGTTGAAGTAATTTCAAAAATTTAGGTGTGGGTCTCCCAACAAATTTTCCTTTTCAACTTTATTTGCTTTCTTCTTTATCTATCCATTTGGAACCGTATATTACCATACAAATTTTTACATTTAAGTGGTAAATAAGCCGATGGATTAAATTATCCTATCTAATTATCGTACTCTATCATTCTTTAACTTACTTTGATTAATATGCTGGAAACACAGGATTTATGGTCCCGAACTATTCCCTGACCGCATCTTAAGATGTAATTTAACCCTTTTCCGTAAACATGTTTTTGTTTTCTTTAGGAACTTCCTAGGTAGAAACAATGAAAAGCTGTTTGCCTAGTTACCAAAGAAAATATTCTTTTTTGTTCTATTTCCATCTTTCCTTATTTTTGCCCAATATATTTCAATATTTTCAATTCTACACAACACCGAAACATTTCTACCGATAAGTTATCGAAATCAATAAAGCGTGAGATTTTGCTATATTCTATCTGTTTGATATATATCTATCAATTTATAAAGTTATTATAATTAGTATTTATTTATATACATCCAACGAAATGTCTACTAAAGGTAGTACAGAGGATTTAAGTGGTCAAGCAAATGCCATGCATTGCAATATATGCAACACAAATATCAATACTTCGTCCCAATTGGCCACTGTTACGTGTAACCATACATTTCATAAGTCATGCATTTATAAATATTTGCAAACAGAGGATTCCTGTCCAGTTTGTCACAAGAAGCTTGCTACAAAAAAGGTCAAGACACCAGCTCCTCATATTTTTAATACCAGGTTTCAAACACCACGTAGAGACGCTGACCGTAGCATGGCAGCCAATAGCAACGCTAACGTTTCACTATTAAATAATTCGTCTCGCCCCTCTCCCGATGACGTTGCAAATATGGTGAAAGCAGCTGTTGGCGCACAACAAGCACATATGCTCACTGAGCTAAGTCAGCAAATCAAGCAACTTGTCGAAACAAATATAGACGAAGGTTTGCGGAGATTTAGCAATCAAGCTTCTTCTCTAACGAATAATATATTCCCCACCAATTCCCGTCTCCACACTCTACCAGATGTAGAGCAACAAACTTTTGAGCAATTACTTGGTCTACCACCTGCCAGTACTGGGCAAGCACCCATCAATTCCGGACAATTCCGAGATCAAACCGATTCTGATTTCTCTTTACGACCAGATAAAGTAGGTCTCATAATTTATAATTGGAAAGTTAAATTCACGAGAGGCTCAGATGGACTCTCCATTGAAAATTTTATTTATCGAGTTGAGGCTCTAACGCTACAAACTCTCGGCGGAAATTTTTCTCTATTATGTCGTTATGCTAGTTCATTGTTTGACGGAAAAGCAAGTGATTGGTTTTGGCGCTATCACAAAGCTGTTCGTAACATAAATTGGGCTGAATTATGCAATGCGTTACGTCTCCAATACAATGACACTCGTACCGATGTAGACTATCGCGAAATGATTCGAGATCGCAAGCAAAGGGCTAACGAAACATTCGACTCGTTTTATGATTCCATATGTCACATTGTTGCGCGATTATCAGAGCCTATCCCAGAACAATCGTTAGTAGAAATATTACGGAGAAGTTTATTACCCGAAATACAACATGAGATTCTTAATATTCCAACCCAATCAGTTTCGCGTTTGAGAGAAATTTGCAGGAAACGCGAGTTTTTCTTAGAAGACTTGAAAAGAAGGCAGTCTGCACCTTTAACAAAGCCCAACCCCATTCGAAAATATGTCACGGAAGTTGAAACAGAAACTATTGCTTCTGAGAACAAAGGAGAAAGTTCTTTCATTATTCCCACTGAAAATAACATATCCGCTATTTCATTAATTTGTTGGAATTGCTCACAACCTGGTCACCGCTACCAAGATTGCGTAGGAGAACGAACTATTTTCTGCTACGGTTGTGGGTACTTACAAACCAACATGCACAAACTGCAGTAAGTCAAAAAACTGCAAGCGAGTGCACAGATAAGTGCACGCAAGTAGAATCTCCTGAGCAATGTCCAATAAGTGACTCAAATGCCATTGTTAAATTTTATTTGGGGTCCCCTCTCGAAAATCGCAAGACTATAGATCCTTTTAAGCCCTACCACATTCGCTTAGCCTTAGAAAATCTTCGAAAATTCTCAATTCGTTATGCCATCGTGAAAATCCCGTTCTAGCACTCGAATGCGATCGTTTTGGAACAAAGTTCTAGCAAACCGTAAAAAGTTTATCAGTTCAATTTTCGAAAAGGGCTGCGACATTCGCCCTTATGCCAGCGTTAATCTATTTGACAAACCCGTTTCAGGATTGTTAGATACTGGCGTGTCAATTAGCTGTGTTGGTTCCCAATTTGCTACAGAGCTAATGACTTCAATGCCTTTCCGGAAAATACGCTCAGCTGTTCGCACTGCTGATGGCCAAACACAAGCCATCATTGGTTATGTAGATACGGATATAACATTCCAAGGAGCTACTAAGCCAATCACAATTTTTATTATTCCTGGCCTGAAGAAAAATCTTTATTTGAGTGTTGATTTTTGGAAATCATTCGACCTCTTGCCAAAACCCCTGATAAGCGAGCTAAGCACAAATAACCTTCCTATTGAAAACTCTCGCCATTTGCTATCTGAGCTACAGCAAAAACAACTTAATAATGTGATAAACCTTTTCACGTCATTTGCCAAAGAAGGACTGGGCAAAACCAATTTCATATGCCATATGATTGACGTTGGCAAACCAATCAAGCAGAGACATTTCCCTGTTTCGCCTGCTATCGAAAAACTTATCTATGAAGAACTTGATCGCATGTTAGAGCTCGGTATAATAGAAGAATCAGAGAGCGCATGGTAATCTCCTATTATATTGGTACGAAAGCCAGGAAAAGTAAGACTTTGCCTGGACAGTCGAAAGGTAAATTCGGTCACAGTGAAAGATGCATATCCATTGCCCAACATAGATGGTATCTTATCGCGTTTGCCAAAAGCAGAAATTATTTCTAGCCTTGATCTCAAGGACGCGTTCTGGCAAATACCGCTGGATCCTGCATCTAGAGACAAGACCGCATTCACTGTGCCAGGAAGGCCATTGTACCACTATAAGGTTATGCCATTCGGCTTGTGCAATGCGTCACAAACTATGTCGCGACTCATGGATAAAGTCATACCTGCCCATCTCAAGTCACAAGAGTTGTCTACCTCGATGATCTTTTGATAGTCTCAAACTCCTTTGACAATCACCTCGAAGTCTTGCGTGAAGTCGCTAAATGTCTTCGGGTGTTAGGACTGACAATAAATGTGTCTAAGAGTAAATTTTGTTATTTGCTATTTAGGTCACATTGTCGGTAATGGAACTATACAAACTGATCCAGAAAAAGTAGGCACGATCACAGAATTTCCACAACCGCGATCGGTAAAACAGCTTCGGCGATTTTTAGAAAGTTCATCAAGAACTACGCGGCAGTTACCAGTTCACTAACCGATTTACTTAACTCTAATCGGAAATTTGTATGGAACGAGGAAGCCCAGAGGTCCTTTGTTGACTTGAAAACCATTTTGAGTTCTGCTCCAGTCTTGCACAGCCCAGATTTTTCTCAATCATTTTACATCCATTGCGATGCAAGTAAGACCGGCATTGGAAGTGTATTGGTTCAGTTAAATTCAGACGGCGAGGAGATACCAATAGCTTTTATGTCCAAGAAACTTAACAAAGCTCAACGCAATTATTCTGTGACAGAACAAGAGTGTTTGGCAGCAATAGTAAGCATCAAAAAGTTTCGAGCTTACGTGGAGGAGCATGAGTTTACCATAATAACGGATCATGCATCGTTAAAGTGGCTCATGTCCCAGACTGGCCTTAGCTCAAGACTCGCTCGATGGGCCTTAAAATTGCAAGGATTTTGTTTCAAAATACAGCATAGAAAGGGTAGTCAGAATGTAGTACCGGATGCGCTTTCGCGGGTCAATACTACCGATATATCCGCTATTGACTGCGGACTTTTCGTTGACCTTGATTCGGCACATTTCCGATCTCAGAGGACTATAAAGGTCTAATACAGAAGTTTACCGAAAATAAAAGCAAACTCCCCGATATTAAAGTAGTTGATGGCTATATATATAGGCGGATGGAACATGCCACTGGTGAACAACTTCATGACGATCTGGTTTGGAAACTGTGGGTACCGAAAGATATGGTTCCAGAAGTGTTGAATCGAGCACATGATAGCCACTTATCTGCCCATTGCGGTATCAACAAAACGGTCGAAAAAGTACGACGACATTGTTATTGGCCTAATCTTGTGAATGATATTAAAAACTATATAAATGCTTGCGAGATTTGTAAATGTACGAAGCATCCAAATAGTGTACTTAGACCACCAATGGGTAGAATAATAACAACCAGTCGTTTCTTTCAAAGGCTTTATGTAGATTATCTAGGTCCTTATCCTAGATCTCGTTCTGGAAATATCGCAATTTTTGTTGTACTAGATCATTTCTCAAAGTTCCCATTCCTAAAACCTGTAAAGAGACTTACTGTAGACGCAATTATTGTTTGGGTTAAAGAACTTTTCCACACTTTTGGTATTCCAGAAACCATTGTTTCCGACAATGGATCTCAATTTAGATCTCAAACCTTTAAGACTCTTCTCCAAAAGTATGGAATAAAGCATGTGCTTACAGCCGTGCATGCACCTCAAGCCAATGCTTCGGAGCGCCTTAACCGCTCAGCCCTAGCAGCTATCAAAGCTTATGTCAAACCAAATCAGAAGAACTGGGATGACCAACTCAGCAGCATCTCCTGTGCCTTACGGTCAGCCACCCACTCAGCAGTTGGCACGTCTCCATATTTCATGGCTTTCGGCCAACATATGGTAACTAACGGCGAGACATATGACCTTTTACGGAAACTAGAACTACTGGAAGATAGGCAAGTGAACTTTACGAGGGAAGACTCTTTGGAGCTGATAAGAAATAGAGTCAGTCATCAAATGAGAAAACAGCATGATCGAAATGAAAAACGATATAACTTGCGAGCAAAAGAGACTAATTATCAAGTAGGACAAGAAGTTTACCGAAGGAACTTTCAACAAAGCAACTTTGAAAAGGGATTTAGTTCCAAACTAGCACCATATTTTATAAAATCGAGAATTAGGAGAAAGCTCGGCAATTGTTATTATGAAATTGAAGATCTGCAAGGGAATCTCCTCGGTACGTATCATGCCAAGGACATCCGTCAGTAACAGCACGTCAAGCTAAAGGGTGTTTTTTTTAGGGGTATAGAACTTCGAATTGAAATAAAACACAAGAAAATCGTTTTAAGGTCCATCAATTTGGCTTTATTGGAAGGATAATTTTATGCCATTAATGTTTAAATATGATTTCGGGCATGTGGCCGCCGCGGCTGGCTCGAATAAAGCCAATTCTACAGGTCCAATTTTCAACCACTTTTTCGAGCATATGGGGCCGTATGTCGGCAATAACGCCACGAATGTTGGCTTCCAATTCCCCTAACGTTTCTGGTTTGTTGGTGTAGACGAGCGACTTCACATATCCCCAAAGAAAATAATCCAATGGTGTCAAATCACACGACCTTGGTGGCCAATTGACAGGTCCATTCCGCGAAATTATGCGTGCGCTGTGTGGCATGTAGCGCCATCTTGTTGGAACCACAACTCATCCACATTCATGCCATCCAATTCGGGAACAAAATAGTCGGTTATCATGGCTCTATACCGGTCTCCATTAACGGTAGCTGCCTCTCCAGCATTATTGCGGAAGAAGTATGGCCCAATGACTCCACCAGCCCATAGAGCACACCAAACAGTCAGTTTTTGTGGATGTAATGGCGTTTCAAGGGTCTCATGTGGATTCTCTTCACTCCAAATGCGGCAATTTTGCTTGTTGACGTAGCCATTCAACCAAAAATGAGCCTCATCACTGAACAAAATTTTGCGATGAAAATCAGCATCGAAATCAATCTCATTTTCGGCCCATACACCAAAATCACGACGCATTGCATGGTCTCGCGGCTTTAATTCTTGCACAAGCTGGATCTTGTAAGGTCGCAAGCCAAGATCTTTGCGCAAAATCTTCCATAAAGTTGATGGACAAAGCTCCAATTGCTGTGCACGGTGGCGAATCGATTCATTCGGGTCCTCTTCAACACTTTGCTCTACAGCGGCAATTGTTTCTTCGGTGCGCACTGTTCGACGTCTCTGCGGATGCGTATTATCACATAGAGTAAACGTAGTGCGAAAACGATCCATGGTTAACCGAATTAATTGCTCTGATGGACGATTATGTCGACCATAAAATGGACGGAGCTCACGGTAAACTTCGCGAACTGAACCATTATTTTCGAAATAAATTTGCACGATTTGCAAGCGTTGTTCTTTTGTCAACCTGTTCATGATGAAATGGCAAACCAAACTGAACATAAATGACATTAGAGTTGCCAGATTTGACCACAAAATGCCAGTTTTATCTCTATTCGAAAAACAAACCTGTAAAAAAAACACCCTGTACAAGCGGCATCAAACTTCCGGTTTTCTATCCCGCAAGTCTGATTTTGGTTGGGGGGAAATGTAATGGCGCACGTAGCCTAGATAGTTTTCTAGCTAACATATAATTTGAATTCCAAAACACCAATAAATTCGCACCACTTCCGGTTAACGCCCTGTACCTACTCACTAAACACAGTTAGTTCTAAAATTAAGCCCATTACCTTTTTGCATAATTACATATGTAGTTCTCCAAAAGGAACCCGAACTCATTGAAATTTCGCTTTTCATATGAATTGTATGTATTAGGTTTCTCGGTACGAACACCGACTATTTTCGGCCTTTCATTTTCAAGACGCAGACCAGTAAGCATCGGCAAATTAATTTAAAGTTTAACATATTTTTTTGTGAACCTGATCGTGCTAAGATTGCAGGAGGATACACCTAATCAAGGGGAATCAATCAATTCGAAAATATATTCCTGTTCAATCTGCATCCTGTTCAATCCATTAGATATAACCTACGTGACTTCAGGGTAAATAAAATAATCTCTCTCTTAATACCTACCATATATATGCTTATAGGTAATAATAAAATATATACCATCCATTTAACATAGATTTGGCACTTTGTATATGAAATTTTCATAACTGCACCGGTACTCAAATCATAAATGCCTAATGTACATACTTATTTTCATGATGACGTCACATCAAAAGCGATCGACAGGCTAGGATATGTCAGCAATAACCAGTTTTGCGTGACGTGTATAGAGATCAGACGATTTCAATGCGGTTTTCGTGGACGAAAAAAAAAAAGAGAAAAATAATTAATCGAAGTTTTGAGTGAATAGTTTTTGTGTAAATTTTGTGAAAACTATAGTGAATTATTGAAGATGTAGCTAGGAAAGATTAGGGAGACATTTTGAAACGGGCTGCATAAGAATATGCCATTTTAAAAGTGCAGTCAGGCGTAAAAATGCAATAATTAAGTTTATTAAATTGACATAATTATATAGCGTGATTCCCATTTACATCCATCGATTACTTGAAAATCGGTAAATAGCCAAAAATAAATTGATTGAAATTTGCGAATATTAAAAATCATTTTTACCTTTTTTTTTTCTATGCATATTTGTAAAATAGAGTACATACATAAGAATAGGGTGTAAAGTGAAAATTGAAAACTAAGTGATTTTGCACAAACACAGCGCCCCGTTACGATTTTGAAACCAAGAAAAACAAAGAAGTATTTAAATAGATATAAAGAAATCTCACGAGAGAAAATTTTAGGTCTTGAAATATTAATATGTAGAGAAGAGTCAAACATTACTTCGATGTGCTTAAATAGTGGTTAACTAGGTTCATTTTCAACATAAATAACATAAAGTTTTGAATTCTCGAAAATTCTTATAAGATAATGATCATTAGTGCTCGATTGCTATTGGCAACATTAACTCTGAACTTAGCAGCAACACTCCTTAACAGTGGAATTAACAGCGTCGTTGGCTATTCTGGCAACATATCTAGCAGCATTGTACCTACGAACACTATGAAAGATCTTTCATCGTGGGAGCAGCGCAACAATTTGTAAGTGATGCAACTTTTTATTTGATTATAAACATGTATGTTTCATACATATAAGAAGTTAGTGTTGACAATACGAGCAAGTTAGGTATATTTAATTTACTCATGTATGTATACGTGACTTTTTTACTTATTGCGTGCAACTTTCACTTATTGTAATTCAGGTTTTGGGTTTTTTTTGCTTTATAGCCTTTTAAACGATTTTTTTTTGTTTAAATATATACAAATCCAGTTAGACTAAATATAGTTTAAAAGTTCTTACTGGGAAAGTATTAATTCTATCGGTAGTACGGGTTGTGATAGGAGAAGGGATCTCCCATAATGGTTTCAAGTGGTTTGGTGGACGATCACGGTTGGGTGGGCAATAAAGGTTGGTAACTCTATCCAAACCAGCCTGGGCAAACTATATGGGAAGGCGGATACTTTTATTCTTTAGCTTTACCTACTCATCGATCCTCTATAATTCAGCACCATGCATGCGGATAATTAAAGTTTATTTTAGCTTGTGGTAGTAGAGTGAAGCAGGTTGCAGGCGGCAAAATCACCACCCCATTAGCCGACGAGACAGTAGCCGGAACGAATGCATGCGCGCCAGCTTGCACTTCCCACAAAATGATCCACATTAGGGTGTATACCCCTATACAACTGCTACTATCACGGTGATATGCTAGATGTGTTTTAAAATATTTTGAAAGATACATACTCGTAATATAAGTATTTTGGCATTGAGCCTAACAATTCATGGACACCGAAAACAGTGTGTGCCAGATGTCGAGTCGAATTGATTCAATGGGAATTTGGAAAAATAAAGTGTATAGTAAAATTTATGAACTTTCCCACTTTTTAATGGATAGATGACTTACTTCTGCAACTATCTATTTAGGCTGCAAATGAAATTTAGTACACCATTCAACGGACTACAAATGTACTTGGCGTTGGAAAGTCAAGAAAACTAACACATGCCAGCGTATCTACACCGTCATTGCTAGCACGAATGGGCGTCTTCAAAAATTTGAGTGACAAAAAAATAACTAATAAAATTTTATTTATTCCAAAAAATTTTAATAATGAGTGAAATTTTATTGGTTATTAAGAAAATTTTGAATAAGAATAAAATTTAATTTTTTATTCAAGCTTTTGGAAATAAAAAATAAGTACATCAAAATTATACCCATATAAAATGTGTATTTTTTAGGTGTATTTATGAAGGTTTTTTGATTATTTCTGTATAAATTGAGATTCACTCATTTAATTTGATTCTAGTTCGGGACCACTGCTGCACAAAATAAGGCTTTTGGCGAGATTCCCTGGATGTTTTCAAGATAGTTTACCGTTTAATTGTTTCCGGGTCATTTCGGTATTGTTTTCGGGACTATTTTGGAATCATTTCGGAACTGTTTCGGGGTAATTTCCCTGAAAAAATCAGAGAGTGGCCCCTAAAACAATTCCAAAACGGTCCCAAAAAGTCCTAATATAGTCCCTAAAACAATTCCGAAATGCTCCTAAAAAGATCCCAAAACAACCACAAAAAGGAAACAATAGTACCAAAACCTTATTTTGTCCAGCAATGATCCCGAATTAAATCAAATCAAAACAGTGTATCTCAGTGTATACAGAAATAACCAAAAAAAATTAATATATACACATTGGCTCGTAGTCATAGTCAAATTAAAATAGCTTTTTATCTACTTCAACATGATTCTAAAATAAACATCATTCCATGTCTGTCATAGTCAACTTAAAATACATTCTATGTCTAAGACGAAGTTTTAATTTTAAAATGACGAAAACTTCATTTTAACATTTTAAAATCACAGTATGTGGTTATGGTTGTTTATGTAACATAGCTTACTCCAAGACATATACCATACCATAGTATACTATGGTTTGTGAATAAAATAGCTGGCACAGGGTGGCAAAACATAAAAAATTTCTTAACACCACTAACCAACATATTACTTTTTTTATAGGGCACCCTGTTACATTTCATTTTAGCTAAAATCCTTGCTTAATATGACTATGATTGACCAACATTTAAAATGTGTTTTTAAGTTAAGATTTTAATTAAAACGAGTGTTAAGCAACTACTATGATTGCGGGCCACGACACCCCTGCGGGTTAGAGGTAGGCATACCGGTCGTAAGAGGTGACTAATATGCACAAAGGTAACGACGTGCAACTCGATAGTTGATCTATGGATATGATACCTCACACCTCTCATTACCCATCTTATCCTTCCTTACGGAAGGAGGGGTGACATGACCTAGAAGGTTTCACTGGTCATAAATCGTTACCACGACAGTCGGGCAGTACCGCAAGGGAGTACCGGAGCGTACCGGGTTCAAATCCGGCCAAGGACTGTTAATTCGACAACACTCCCCAAAACCTTCGGGGAGTGTTTTTGTCGTTACCACAACAACAACAACATCAGCTAGTCCATGGAGCTCACCGGTAGTACTAGTGAAAAAGAAGGATGGAAAAATGAGGTTCTGTGTGGATTACCCGAAATTGAACGACGTAACGAAGAAGGGCAGTTATCCATTGCCAAAAATCGACGATACTCTGGACTCGTTATCTGGCACGAAATGGTTTTCCACACTGGACTTGAAAAGCGGCTACTGGCAAGTAGAGGTAAAGGATGAAGATAAAGAGAAGAAAAGTTTTTCGGAAAATGTATGGTCCTTCCCGCGACGCCAACTGCGAGTACTGAAGGCGATATAGGCTGTGCGAGCTTCATGCAGATCTGACTATAGTGCAGCGAATGTAAGCCCAAGGACTGCGCTGGTTGGGTCGTCATGCGAATAGGAAAAGAAGGCCAGACCAGAAGGTTTTCCTATCGACACCCGAATACGAAAGCAGATGAAGGGGCGGCCTTGACTGAGTTGGAAAAAGCAGGTGGAGGATGACTGCAACTCCTTTGGTGTTTCCAATTATCGTCAGTTATCGATGAAAAGGGATGACTGGTGTGTTTTAATACGCAACGGCCAAAATCGCCTAAGCGGTTGATCGCCAGAAGGGATGATGAAAAGCGTGTCATTGCTTGTGCAATCGTCTTTGGGATTAGTATGTCGTGAATCTCGCTTAGCACTTTTCGCCGCTGTGGTGTCGGTACCCACAACTTCCATGGAACGGAATTTTCACCATCCACCTGACAAACTGTTCGCCTCTAAAGTTTTCCTTCTTGCATCACGTAATCCGGAAACTTCTTCGCGTCTTCATTACTTCTGAAATTTTCGGTGTGTACCAATTACAGCTACTTTCGTTCGGTTGCGTGATCATCGTTCCAAGTTGCTCTTCTAATGGTTGGATCGATAGTGCATCCGCTACGAAGTTCAACTTACCCTGAATGTACTGTACATCAAATGAATATTGTTGTAGCTCGAGTGCCGATCTAGAAAATCGACTTGATGGAATCTCGATTGCTCTTGGCCACTTCAATGTTAAGGGCCTGTGATCACTGTAAAGTTGTATCCTTCTAAGTATGATCTCATTTTCCTTATCGCCCAAACTATAGCCAAACATTCCTTCTCTGTCGGTGAGTAATTTGTTTCGGTTTTGTTTAATCTGAGGCTCGCGTGCGCTATCACCGCTCATCGTCGTCCACTCCTTGTGTGAGTACTGCGCCGAGGCCAAAGTGCCTCGAATCCGTCTGCAATCTAAATCTCTTCGTGTAATCCTTGCAGGCTAATGCCGGTGGTGGTGAAAGGGGCCCATTCAACGATTCGGATGCTGTTTGCTGCTCCTAGGACCATTTCCATTTGCAACTTCGGAAAAATCGGGAGCGAATCTCCTGTAAGATATTCTATTCTCCATGAAACTATTCCTAGAAAGAGTCGTAACTATCATATAAAGCCTGGTGGTGTGAGCTGTTTTAACGCCGCTACTTTGTCTGGATCTGTGTATTCCCTCTTAGCAGACGACGTAGCCTAAGTATTTCAGCTCAACCATATATAAACGCACAGCGTGAATTTTCTGTCAAACATTTCTTATGTTCATATAACTTTTACGATAGCAACCAAATTGAATTCCGTGCGTTAAAAGTTAACTCAAAATTCCAAATTAGTTTTAGGTGACATTTATTATTATATTGTTCTTTTATAAAAAATTAATTAATAACATACTAACTAAAAAACCCATTGATTTTTAGACTCCGAAAAGCAACACACTTTAATTTTAGGTGTTCATATATTTGCGTGTATGTTTCTGTGAATCTGCAAACGTGTTGCGTTTATGCATGGTTAAGCTCTTGAGTAAATATTAGAAAGAAACAAGTATGCAAGCGAAGGACTTAATTCGATTCAGGAGTACATTTCGTTCTATTTGTAAGCATTTGTAATTTAAGCTTGTTTCGAAGGTTTCGGCGAAAACCTTTTTTAAGCTAAAAATGCAAGTAATTAGCAATAGTTCTGTGTAAAATATTCAAATGTGACAAACGCACATGAAAGGGGCATCCATAAATTACGTGAGCTTAAACTGGGGGAGGTGGCCTCCAATAACGTCTCACTTAAACTGGAGGGGGGGTGAAGCCGAAAATCTCACGTCAAGTTAAAAAAATATGCAATAATACAAATATGAAACAACATTTTTTTTCAGCATTTATTTCGTTTCGCGTGTAAAGCTGAAAAAGCATAGATCGACTCTTCATGCAATTCAACGAGAATCTTCCACCAAGATTCAACCAACGCGTGTGGTGACCCGCCGTGCTAAGGAGCTACTTTGTGTCTTGAACGGAGGTTTGGAATGGATGGAGGAAGAAAACGTAGACACTTCCAAGCACAGTATTCTTGCACTGCCGAAAAACACAGATGACATTCGATTATTTCCATCGAAACTGTAGACGAATAGATAATAGGGAAAGTATTGGTTTTATGGTTATTTTAACCTTTAGTTAATTTAAATGCACTGAATAAACATGAAATTTTTTATAAAAGAGTGCAGTTTCAAACATGTTTAGATTAAAAATTAATGGGGGGAGGGGTTTAACCAAATCTCACTTAGTCTCACCTAAAGCGGGGAAGGGGTACAAAATTCTCGAAAAATGGCTAGCGTAATTTATCGATGTCCCCAAAATCGCAACACGCAGAGACCTAGTAAAAATCGGTTAATTTTTTTTCAACAACCTTTTTGTACAAGTGGCAAACTAATTAACATTTAACGTACGTAGAAATATTTTTGGAACACCTCTGACATAAAAATAAAGCGTTATTATTTGAAACCAATTAGTATAAACATTGTTTAAGTTAAAACGAAAGTGTCTAAATGTATTTTTAACAAGTGCTCCTTTCCTGAAATAATTTATTCACCTAATTGAATTTGCAACACAACACCCTGAAATACCCCAAAAGCGTTGACTGCAACCCCAATTCCGTCCTGGGGTCAATTCTGGTTTTGCGTTATCGTGAAGTGAAAAAATCCTTTCACTTTCATTTTCACTTGACGTTTTCCATTCTACACTTCACTCAGCTCAAAAATACGATTCTGTTTGTTGAGGAACATTTTTAATTGCGTGGACACAAGTTGTGCTTGCTAAATGATAGTTTATTTTAGAATAGTAATAATAAAAGTAATTTTTATCACTTAAAATGTTTACATTTGTAAAAAATGCGATTTTCCCATTCTATTAAATTTTGACGTTAACATCAAATTTATTTTGGCGTTAACTTTTTTCACTTCACTTCAAATCGGAGATTTTATCATGGTGAATTGACGCATTTACTTTTTACTTTACAATAACGCAAAACCAGAATGGGCACCCTGGCGGTGAATATAATAAACTGATTGGTGCTCAGTTTTACTACTGCTTAGACTGTGGATTTAGACTACTTAGTTACTAGGTGCAACGCAACCTCAATCTAAACAAATGTAAATTTATGACTGATGGTTTGCCTGCTGAGCTATTCAAACACGGAGGCGAGGAGCTGGTAAGGCGCATGCATCAGCTTCTATGCAGAATATGGTCGGATAAATGCATGCCTGAAGATTGGAATCTAAGCGTTCTCTGCCCAATCCACAAGAAGGGTGATCCTGCAAACTGCGCCAACTATCGCGGAATCAGCCTTTTGAATATCGCATATAAGGTCCTATCAAGCGTATTGTGCGAAAGACTGAAGCCTGATGTGAACAGACTGATTGGACCTTATCAGTGTGGCTTCAGACCTGGTAAATCTACCATCGACCAGATTTCTACAATACGCCAAATCTTGGAAAAAAACTCGTGAAAAAAGAATCGACACACATCATCTCTTTGTTGATTTTAAAGCCGCTTTCGATAGCACGAAAAGGAGCTGCCTATATGCCGCTGGTCTGAATTTGGTTTCCCCGCAAAACTTATACGGCTATGCAAAATGACCTTGAGCAACACCGCCAGCTCGGTCAGAATTGGGAAGTACCTCTCCGAGCCGTTCGAAACTAAACGAGGTTTCAGACAGGGAGACCCCCTATCGTGCGATTTCTTTAATTTAATGCTGGAGAAAATAATACAAGCTGCAGAACTTAACCGCGCTGGAACAATATTTTATAAAAGCGTGCAACTGTTGGCATATGCTGCCGATATTGATATCATTGGCCTTAATAACCGCCCCGTAATTTCTGCTTACTCCAAATAAGAAAAAGAAGCGGAGAAAATGGGATTGGTGGTGAACGAGGGCAAAACGAAGTACCTTCGGTCATCATGCAAGGAGTCAGCGCATTCGCGCCTTGGCAACCAAGCCACTGTTGGCAGCAATAATTTCGAAATAGTAAAGGACTTCGTTTACCTGGGAACCAGCATTAACACCAACATTAATGTTAGCCTAGAAATCCGACGAAGACTTATTCTTGCAAACAAATGCTACTTCAGACTGAGTAGGCAATTGGAAAGTAAAGTCCTCTCTCGACGAACGAAAATAACACTCTACAAGTCACTCATCGCACCCGTCCTGCTATATGGTGCAGAAGCGTGGACACTAACAAAATCTGATGAGACGGCTCTGGGAGTATTCGAGAGAAAGGTTCTTAAAAAGATTTGTGGACCTCTACGCGTTGGCGACGGCGAGTACCGAAGAAGATTTTATGATGAGCTGTACGAACTTTACGCAGACGCCGACACAGTTCAGCGAATTAAAACACAGATGCTTCGCTGGCTAGGCCACGTAGTGCGAATGAGCGAAGATGCTCCAGCCCAGAAGGAATTTTTACGGCACCCGCCGGTGGAAGCAGAGGAAGAGGGAGACCACCACTCCGATGGAAGGACCAAGTGGAGACCGATTTGCGATCCCGCGGTGTTTCCAATTGGCGCCAGTTGGCGCAACGAAGAAACGACTGGTGAGCTATGTTGGACGGTCAAAATCGCCCAGGCGGTTAGATGACCATTGAAAGAAGAAGAAGATACAAATCTGAAATCTTTCCTTCTATCCACCTTGCAATCATTTGACGCTATATTTGGTAACGACAGCCTTAAAGACCTTCGTGCCTCCATAAACATCCATGATGACTCTCTTACATTCGGTAATGGAGTCAGAATAAAAATATAACAGCAGCTCTCACCATCAGTCAACGTAAGGACCGATCACATGACGGAAAAATACCACATAACTCGTCTGACAAACAAATATCCACATCTATTCACTGACCCAGACGAAAAACTAACGTACACTACCACCGTAGTAGGAGAAAGTAGGACCCCTTCAGACGCTCCAGTTTATACTAAGTATTATCCCTAGCAATCAGAGGTTTCGTAACGTTTTCGTTTTTCCGTAACGAAGTCGAATTCCTTGGTTTTATTATATCACCCACAGACATGTTAGGCTACTATCGACGCTTTATCAGAGATTACTCCAAGTTAGTGAAACCTCCGACCTCGCTTTTGAGAGGGGAGGATGGACGTGTGTCCAAAAATGCCTCAAGTAAAAAGGTAGTTGTTCTCGATAGAAGCTCCCTAGACGCTTTCAATAAAATGAAATCATCACTAACATCGAAAGAAGTCATGCTAGAATACCTAAATTTCAAACAGGATTTCCACCTCACTACCGATGCATCAAACTACGCTCTAGTAGCTGTCCTTTGGCTATCAGCTAAACCAATAACCTTCATATTCCGGTCGTTAAAGAAAACACAAGAGAGTTATGCCGCAAATGAAAAGGAAATGCTGGCAATCATCTGGACTCTTATGTCACTTGTACGCATCAGCGAAAGTTATCATTTTCACGAATCACCAGCCTCTCACTTTTGCATTGAGTAACAAAAATCACAATGGGAAAATGAAGAGATGGAAATGCATTCTTGAAGAATATAATTATGAGATGAAATATAAACCGGGAAAAACTAATGTCGTAGAAGACGCACTTTCCAGACCCCCACCGACTGACATTAACACACTTACAACTACAGAATATAGCAACGACAGCGCTTCGCACCTTCTCATCCCAGATACTGAAGCCCCAATAAATGCTTTTAAGAACAAACTATTCTTAAGGTTTGGAAACGAGGACATTTACTCGGTCCAGATACCCTTTCTTAGTTTCCATAGCCACACTATTACAAAACAAGACTACTCCACACAGGACATATTCAACCGATACTTAGACCCAGCACTTACCAACGGACTATACACCACAGAAAACGTAATGGGACGAATTCAAGAAATATATTCACTCCACTTTGCAAATACTAAAATAGGTTTTACACAAACTCTACTTCAGGACATCGCATCCAAAACTAATCAGGAAGAAATAATTATTAAGGAACATCAAAGAGCACACGGAAACAGCCGTGAAAACAAAACACAAATCTTGCAGAAATTCTACTTCCCAAGCATGCATTCGAAAACTGAAAAGTTTGTCAAACAATGTTCAATTTGTTGTGCACAGAAATATGATAGACATCCAGTCAACCCGCAGATCCCACCAACACCCATTCCACAGTCTCCAGGCGAAATAGTTCATGTTAACATATACTCCACTGAAAAAAAAACTCATCTCTACTGCCATTGATAAATTTTCTAAATATGCGCAGTAGACTGGGTCGATTTATTAACCGATATCGCGCCATCGATTTTTCGATAGGTTTTGGGCTCAGGAAAAAAAGGTTCCACTACGTACGAGTATATACACACATGGATATAATTTTGCTGTATCTCGATATACCTATTTTTTATTTTCAAAAGCTTGAATAAAAATTTTAATTCTATTCTTTAATCATTTTTTTTATAGCAAATTAGATTTTACTAATCACTCAAATTTTTTTGATCAATAAATAAAATTTTATTTTTTATTTGAATAATTTTTTATTCAAAGTAACCCAACCCTGATTGTCAGTATAAAATAAACGAAAGTTGCTGATCTAGTCCCAGTATCACATTCAACTTTAGTTCCGGGTCCAGCTTTATTTTCAACTGCAGTATCTGATTGCGCGACATCAACTTGTACTGAATTTCGAATGGAAAACGAAAGAAACGCTTTGTCACAAGCACAACTCAATGATTGGAATTATCCAAGGAAAAGGCCGAGCTACACGCTTCTCGTATGCAACAATTCAAATTCATGTCAAACGATGTTAAGGTAACATGTTATAGAAATCGTCACGAACCATTTGCCAAGCATTTTACGAAGCAGGACAGTGTTTTTTACTGCAAAGACATTCCTGGTTTATTCAAAGAGTTTGGTGAAATACAAGGTGGCGCAAAAGTAAGCTTCCGATGTTCAGCATATCGGTTGTGGCACGTGCAGTGTGTGCTGTTGCACTGTCTTGTTGGAACCACATGTTTTCCAATCCCAATTCATCAAGTTGCGGCAAAAAGAACTCGTTGATCATTGCTCTGTAGCGCTCACCATTCACAGTAACCGTTTGGCCCCGACCGATTATTGGTCAAATAAATAGTCAGCAATATTCCGCGTTCTGGAGCAGTGTAGCGTAACATTGTTTATTAACGTGTATTTCGCATGTGTACAAATGTCAAAACAGAACTGACTTTAGGGGCCAATCGCAAAATTTATAGCATTTTCTGATAGGAGGATTACTTTTGCGCCACCTTGATGATTCCAAAGAGTGGCGATTGTTCATAGATGGCAATAAACTGATTTTGAAGGCCGTATTATTGCATATTGGCAATCAAAAGCCTTCTTTCCTGATCGCACATGCAGTAAGAATGAAGGAAACCTATGAGGCAATGCAAACATTAGAAAATATGTGCCGATCTTAAAGTCATTGGAATTCTATGCGTTCTACAAAGTGGGTACACAAAATACTGCTGCTTTCCCCGCAAATGGGATAGCCGACTTCGTCAAGACCACTTCGTCACAAAGGATTGGCCGCAAAGAGTCGAATTTAAAGTTGGTGTAGATAACATAAAATACTCCCTTTCTAGTAAAGGAAAAAAAAAATAATAATTATACCCCCCTTACACATACATCAAGCTCGGCCCCATCAAAAACTTTGTTAAGACTTCGGACAAAGAAGGCAAAGCCTTCCACCATTTGAAAACAATCTTTCCACATATTTTAGAAGAGAGGATTAAATAATGTATTTATTTGGACCGCAAATAAAACAGATTCTTAACAATAAGTAATCCAAAGACCTACTGTCACCAATTAAAGCAGCAACGTGGGATTCTTTTGAAAAGGTCGTTACTTCTTTTATTATACAAAAAAGGGTACATAAAAACATGCTTAAGAAAATTACATAAAATTTTTTTACTTCTTTATCTTATTTACCTTTTTATTTTCCTTTCAGGCGTGGAAAAATTAATTTTCTGCACTCCCATTTAAGTCTATTCCGCCAAATCTTGGCGACGGAAATGTAAATGTAAAGTAAATAACCAAGCGTCAAAATAAAACATATAACTATTTGAATTATAACAGGTGGCGCACAAGTAAGCTTCCGATGTTCAGCATATCGGTTGTGGCACGTGCAGTGTGTGCTGTTGCACCGTCTTGTTGGAACCACATGTTTTCCAATCCCAATTCATCAAGTTGCGGCAAAAAGAACTCGTTGATCATTGCTCTGTAGCGCTCACCATTCACAGTAACCGTTTGGCCCCGACCGATTATTGGTCAAATAAATAGTCAGAAATATTCCGCGTTCTGGAGCAGTGTAGCGTAACATTGTTTATTAACGTGTATTTCGCATGTGTTTACTACACAAATGTCAAAACAGAACTGACTTTAGGGGCCAATCGCAAAATTTATAGCATTTTATGATAGGAGGATTACTTTTGCGCAGTAACCGTTTTTCACCGACCGATTATTGGTCAAATAAATAGTCAGCAATATTCCGCGTTCTGGAGCAGTGTAGCGTAACATTGTTTATTAACGTGTATTTCGCATGTGTTTACTACACAAATGTCAAAACAGAACTGACTTTAGGGGCCAATCGCAAAATTTATAGCATTTTCTGATAGGAGGATTACTTTTGCGCCACCTTGTATATGGCTAGATATATTTGATCGTTTATAACTTTTGTATTAATCCATCGATTTTCTGGGATGATAGCTTATTTTTTTCTAATAAAACAGAGCTTAGCGCTGATTTCTTCAAATAATAAATAGTTTTTTAGATGTTCCCACTCAAATTCCATTTTTTTTATGTTTCCATAACAAAGATAAAAACCCGTAATGATTAATCATTTTCTCAGAAACTAAAAGGCCTAGCAAAAAGTAGTGTAAGCACTGTTTATAGCAAATTTTATTAGCTTACGAGGTGTGTTCAAAAAGTATCGCGAATTTTGTGTTTTTTCAAAAATTATTTATTTATTCATGAATATCTATTTTGTCCCCTTCAAAGTAATCCCCATGAGATATTATACACTTGTGCCAACGGTTTTTCCAATCTTCGAAGCACTTCAAAAAATAATTTTTTTGTATCTTGTTCAGCTCCTCCTTCGATGCCGTCTTTATCTCGTCAAGAGAAGCGTAACGTCGTCCTTTCATGGGCCTCTTCAGTTTAGGGAACAAGAAAGTCACAGGGGGCCAGATCTGGGGAATACGGTGGCTGCGGCGTCATTAGTGTGTTGTTTTTGGCCAAAAAGTCGCGCACAAGCAACGATGCGTGAGCAGGGGCGTTATCGTGGTGCAAAAGCCAATTTTTGTTCTTCCACAAATCCGGGCGTTTCTGGCGGATTGCTTCGCGCAAATTGCGCATAACTTGCAGGTAATATTCCTTATTGACCGTTCTTCCCTGTGGCAAGAACTCATGATGCACCACGTCCCTGCAATCGAAGAAAACTGTCAGCAAAACTTTCACATTCGACCGAACTTGGCGCGCTTTTTTCGGTCTTGGTTCGTGCGGCAGCTTCCATTGAGATGATTGAGCTTTGGTTTTCACGTCATAACCATAAACCCACGATTCGTCACCAGTTATGACCCTCTGGAGCAAATTTGGGTCGTCGCGGACAGAGTTTAACATCTCATTAGCAATCTTCATGCGATGCTGTTTTTGGTCACAATTGAGCAATTTTGGTACGAATTTCGCGTAAAAATCGAAGACGATCCAAAACACGTGCAAGCAAAGCAGCTGTCAACAATTAACTGAACATTCAAAATGGCCGAGCTTGTCGGCATAAGTGAGAGACATGAGTACCAAGATAACGCCGCAAAAAATTCGAAATTCGAATATACGTAACCAGCGAAAATTCAAAATTCGCGATACTTTTTGAACACACCTCGTATGTATTTTTGAAACCGTTTTGCAATTGCCAAACTTACCCATGATATACGAGGTGTGTTCAAAAAGTATCGCGAATTTTGAATTTTGGCTGGTTACGTATATTCGAATTTCGAATTTTTTGTGGCGTTATGTTGGTACTCATGTCTCTCACTTATGCCGACAAGCTCGGCCATTTTGAATGTTCAGTTAATTGTTGACAGCTGCTTTGCTTGCACGTGTTTTGGATCGTCTTCGATTTTTACGCGAAATTCGTACCAAAATTGCTCAATTGTGACCAAAAACAGCATCGCATGAACATTGCTAATGAGATGTTAAACTCTGTCCGCGACGACCCAAATTTGCTCCAGAGGGTCATAACTGGTGACGAATCGTGGGTTTATGGTTATTCCGTGAAAACCAAAGCTCAATCATCTCAATGGAAGCTGCCGCACGAACCAAGACCGAAAAAAGCGCGCCAAGTTCGGTCGAATGTGAAAGTTTTGCTGACAGTTTTCTTCGATTGCAGGGACGTGGTGCATCATGAGTTCTTGCCACAGGGAAGAACGGTCAATAATTAATATTACCTGCAAGTTATGCGCAATTTGCGCGAAGCAATCCGCCAGAAACGCCCGGATTTGTGGAAGAACAAAAATTGGCTTTTGTACCACGATAACGCCCCTGCTCACGCATCGTTGCTTGTGCGCGACTTTTGGGCCAAAAACAACACACTAATGATGCCGCAGCCACCGTATTCCCCAGATGTGGCCCCCTGTGACTTTTTTTTGTTCCCTAAACTGAAGAGGCCCATGAAAGGACGACGTTACGCTTCTCTTGACGAGAGAAAGACGGCATCGAAGGAGGAGCTGAACAAGATACAAAAAAATGATTTTATGAAGTGCTTCGAAGATTGGAAAAACCGTTGGCACAAGTGTATAATATCTCATGGGGATTACTTTGAAGGGGACAAAATAGATATTCATGAATAAATAAATAATTTTTGAAAAAACACAAAATTCGCGATACTTTTTGAACACACCTCGTATACATTATTAAGTGGACCCATCCTTTCTTTTTTTTTTTTTGGGTAAAATAACCTCCATTTTCGGAATAAGGGGTTGTTTTACATTCGACTTTCATAACGGCGTCGCTGATGGTTTTTGGCTGTAAACGAGTGTAATGATTGGCTCAATAAAATGATATTTTCAGTTGATAGTCTGGCATCTATCTTTCACTATTTAGCCATCCAACTTCAAGACATTAGAAGCTTTGTTGTTGTTGTTGCTTTTACCGACAAAAAAAACTGTCCGAAGGTTTTGGGGAGTTTTGTCGAAAGTGACATTTCTTTGCCGGATATGAACCCGGCAAGCTCCTGTTTTCTCTTGCAGTACATGGGCGATTGTCGCGGGACCACTGCAACGTCCTGGGTCATGTCTACCCTCCGTAAGGAAGGAGAAGTTGGGTAATGAGAGGTGAGAGGTGGTAGGCATCATATCCGTAGATCAACCATCGAATTACAAGCCATTACCCTTTTAGCCGCCTCTTACGACAGGTATGTCCACCTCGGGCAGGCGTACATTAGGAGTGATAGGGTCGAGCAGCTTTACCCGACATAACTTTGTTTCTGCTTGACTTCAAAAACTCTAAGCTACAGCTTTGATAAACAGGACCAAGAATTTCTTCCGTTTTCCATGGTAAAGTATTTTACCAATTTGCACTGGCACTATGGCGACATGCATCCAGCACGGATGCATAATACCACACCATACATGTGTATTAGCCGCTGCAGGAAAGTGTTTATATCATTGACGCAACAGCCAGGTCTAGCGTACCGGAATGACTCATGTTTTACCTGACCACGGGCTGTCATTTCGATGTAACCCTGTACTCGTAGTGACTCCTCCTAAAATTGTCATCCTAAGAGCAGGTTCGTGCAGGAAGGCTGCTCAACACCCTCTTGCCCCGGGCTAAGTCCCTCCACATACAGATCCATTAGCTCTTCCGTCGCACCGCTTGCTCTTCCAGATGCTGTCTGTATGACTTGCTGCATTAATAATACCCAGAAAGCATTGTAAATTCCAGCTGTACCCATAGAGAAGGCAACAATTTAACACGCCATTGTGACAATCATCAAAGCCAAATGCATACAGTAGAGTGAATCATCATTGAAGCGAGCAGAGCTTGAACAGTTTGCAGTTTTACTCAGAGAGTTTCCAGAAGCAACAGCGGTAGCAGATACAGCTACGGGCAAAATATTAACAGGGAATATATGTAAGAATAAATAATGCATGATTGTTTTACATTAAAAAGTTAAATCAAATGCATGTGGGTACTTAGTTTTGAAAAAAAATTTGTTTTTGAAAATAATTAATTGTACGATAGTAAAAGAAAATGTATTATTATTCATATTTGAGAGGACAACATCTAAAGCTTGGTTAGAAGGATAAAAAACTCATTAAAAATTTTTATATAAAATTTTAATAAATAAAAAGAACAATCATTCGAGAGTTGAAATTTTGTTGTACAGTATTGCTTAGTAAAGTTCTACTGTTTGTTCCTACCACAGTACTCTCTGGATAACGCTGTTAAATTCATTCATCCCATTCTTAATATATTTATATTAACTTAATTTAGTATTATACTAGGAATAAGTAGACATAAAGTAGACTGCTAATTTGACTAAATTTAAATCTTTCATAAATTGTTTGTAAACTAACCGGTAGTAGTGGAGCGAGAAGAAATATTTCGTTTGACGATAGAAGGGCTTAAGAAAAAATTAGGAGAATTAGGGTGCTCTACTACGGGCCGAAGGGCAACTCTTCAAGATAGGCTTTGCGAATATTATAATTTATTAGTTATTGATAACGATGGCTCCAATTCGGACCATGGCGACTCAGCTCATTCATGTGTTAGCACAGTTCCTCAGGCAGTATTACGGCGGCCCAATTTCACTTTGCGGGATATCGAAGACTCACTGTCAGTCGAGGAATGGCTTTTAGAATTCGAATGTAATGAATTACAGAAATTGAATTGTTGGTATACAAAAAAAACATAAATTCATTTATTCTAAACGGCCAAGATGTTTACTAGAAGTCAACGTAGCAATATGAACTGGAGCATGCTTAAAGGAGCATTGCGGTAGGAATTTGGGGTGAATCTTTCCTCTATAGACGTTCGTCGGGCACTAAGAAGTCGTCGTAAGCCAACAAACTAAGATTTCAGGGAATATTTATATAGCTTGATGGAGACAGGTGCTCCAATTAGATTAGATGAGAAAAGTTTGATCGAATATGTTATTGAAGGTATTCCCGATTCAAAGATGGGTAAAAGTAACTTATACCAAGCAAGCACCCTGCAGGAACTTAAAGAGCAAATTCATATCTATGAAAAAATTCAGGTGGGTAAACAGGGTCTTTAGGCAGGTGATAACCAAAGAACAGGCATCAACCAGACAATTTCTGAGGAAGTCAAAAAGGATAGGAAATGTAACAAGATTGGACATCTCGCTTAATGTTGTCAGAAATCATCAAATAATTGTTTCAAAGGTTGGAAGGCAGGACATCGTGTTGCACCATGCACATCGGGTAGCAAAAAAAATAAAAAAAAAAATAAAAAGTTGAATATAACAGGGCCAACATTATTTCTTATTTTAGACGTTTTCATGCAGGTTATGGAATAATAGCTAAACCCCTATCGGATCTCCTTAGGCAGGATAAAAAAATTTGTTTGGGCGAATTAGAGGTTGCATCATTTCACAACTTAAGATGTCATTGGTAAATGCACCTGTTCTAAGTCTATATAACCCAAAGTCCCAGACTGAAGTGTATACAGATGCGTCGAAGTACGCGTATGGTGCGGTCCTTTTACAAAAATGCAGTGACGATCAGGAATTTCATCCTATACAGTATATGAGCCATAAAACAAAGCCAGCGGAGGAGCGTTTTCATTCCTAAGAGCTTGAGATTCTAGCTATCGAAAAGGTTTTGAAAAAGTGGCGTGGATATATGTTGGGTATGAGGTTCAAGATTATAACAGACTGCAACGCATCTGCTATGACAATGAATAGGAAGGAAATACCAGCAAGGATTTCGCGATGGGTATTATATTAACACCATTTTAAACGCTTTTCCCTATTCACTTACTTTTAATTAATTATTAAAAGTTGTTTAACTGAATAGAGTAGGAAAATTTTTTAGAAACAAGCTGCTAAGCCGTAATAGATCTATAAAAAAAGCTATGGCGGTTGTCCCTAAAAAATTGTCCTACTCTATTCAATTAAACAACTTTTAATAATTAATTAAAAAAAATTAGTAAAAAATATAAACAATAATAATTTTCAAAACAATTAAAAAAAAATGTAAAATTATTATTCTATGCACTAAGCACTATGATGAAATCCGGCACAACATAATATCGGCGTTTGGTCCAAAGGTGTATCGATAAGGACTCAACAACATTCCTTTGTCAGCTCTCGTCCGGTGAATGTAGTCATTCAGGCACAAGCTCCACCTGCTGCCGAAGAGAAGCGCTAACTTCCAAGGAAGACAAGAGTAACACTGGCCCAACTTCGATCTGAGTGTAGTAATAGACTGAACCATGACATGTCGAATGTTTTCCCAGCATGCGGTGTGTCTCCCCAAAACAACAACCATTTGTTTACCTGCTCGACAGAGCAGCTTTCTCTCAACCTACCCAATTAAAGGCGCTAGGGTTAGAAGATTTTTATTAAATGCTAGGTAAAGAAAGTAACGACTAGAAATGGCGAAGCATTGATACAACAACAAAGTGTTTATGTTTCCTTGCAGCCTGCATGCATCTCGAATTGCTGCGGCAGAATACATTTTTTAACAGAGACCTACTAGCATGATTTGGATACATTTGGATCTATTCGCCACTCCTTGCCCAAGGTACAGGGGGGGATGGGGGTGATAGATCCTCCCCCTCGTTAGTGAAAAACAATTTTTTTATTTTTGATTTTATAACACAATACCATTTTATGCTTCTGATTTATAATTTTCTTATTTAAGGCTAATACAAAGTACATTCTTCAAGTTATCGGTTAGTTGCTTATGGGTTTGAGTATTAAGTTTATATATATACACTAGTCTTTTCAGACTAGGCTTTTAAGACGATAAAACCGGTTTCGAGGTATGAGTACTCATTCGTTTCGTAATCAGATAGTAGATCGAAATAATACCATAATTTTCGCGGTCTGTAATTGCTGAGCTAAAACTCTACTCCCGTATCTCTCACTTCTATAAACATCAGAATTCAGGCGGTCTAAAAATACTAGACTAGGCAGGCTCATTAATTTAATCAGAACCCACAATGGCGGAAAAATAGATAGCGAAGAGAATTTTTGACACGTTTTTTATAAATTGTACTTTTTTACGACCTTTTTAATTTAATTGCAAGTTTTGCTGGCTCGAGGTCCGTGTTTTTTGATTAAAACATTGTTGTTCTTTTTTCAAGAAACCAATATATTTCCATTGGTCCATGGCAACCGTCTTCAGGGTTACAAAAACTAATAAAAACATAAACAGTTAACAAACTTGGTAATTTAACATTAACATAAATATGTAAATTAGACTGGGTCGATTTATTGACCGATATCGCGCCATCGATTTTTCGATAGGTTTTGGGCTCAGGAAACAAATACCCAAAAAAAAATAAATTTCGAGCCTGCGAAATTGAATTTTTTTGACTTTTTTCGACTTTCATTTTTAAAGTTTTTTTCATTACCTACTAAAAAAATTTTCGTTTGATTTTAAAATTTTCATGTATACCCTGCCCGACCCAAAAATATCCGATAAAAACGTTGGCGATAACAGTTTTTACTCGATTTTTTTGTGGCAATATCGGCCCAGGCGACGGTGGCAGAATTCCTCTTTCGGGATGTTAGCTTACTGTGCACAGGTTTTCTCAAATCGGCTGCCACGAAATATCTTGAGGTTTGTCTGTTGGTGAAATATTTATGATTACATACACAAACATTTATGTTGTAAATTCTTTTGCTAATTTGCTTTCACCTGATGTCTGCAATAGTTCACATTCCAAAAATTCATTTTCTGGGGAGGAAATCGGAAAACTCGCGTTTCTTCTACAATTTCCACAATGCAATTTTCTTCTAAAAATAAGGCAATACGATTATAGTGCAAGCTTTGTTTAGTTTCGATTCAATTCTCATATTCTTGCTTCTGGACATTTTTAATTTATTTAATTTAGATATTTTATTTAACTTGTACACGGCGTATTTTTATATTTGTTCACAGCGGTTTTTCATTTAGCAATGGCACAGGCGAAGCTGCTAGCCATAGTGTGTCTCAAATTTCAGTTATCGTTGCAAACTTTTTTTCATTCCCCCAAAAGTCCACACAAGAGCGACATATCAAATGCCACATCGCCTTTTAGCAAGGGCTTAAACCATTACCGATTAAAACCGATTCATTTTCCAAAATCGAAACCGTTGTTTTGATCTGAAAAAGAACAAAAACGAACCCGTTTCAAAAGGCGGAACCGGTTCCAAACGGCCGAGAACCTCGTTCCCAGTTTTCCGTGGATTCACGGTAATTTTTTTATGTAGTGGATTCGATCTCGTTAATAAGAACAAACCCATTTTATAGACTCTAAGCGTAAGAGCCATGATTTTTAATTTTAGCTTTGTTTGTTCAAGCTTGAGGCAAAGTGGCTGTTACGTCTTTTTATTTTCCTTTTTAAATTTAACCGAATAGAATGTTTCCTTTTTACAAACCTTATGGCAATTGTGAATTTTTTGTGTAATTATAAGAAAAAAATGAACATGAAATGGTATTATAACTTTAGCCGATGTTTGTAAGTATATATAAAGCTAGCAATAAAGTATACCGAAATGATCAGGGGATCCACGGCGGCCGCCGTGGTGTGAAGGTAGTGTTGCCGGCCTACCACACCGAAGGTCCATGGTTCGAGCCCTGGTACAGGTAACATCAAAAGTGATTTGAAAAAAAAAGTTTTTCAAAACGGGGTCGCCCCTCGGCAGTGGTTTGGCAAACTCTCCGAGTGTATTTCTGCCATGACAGGCTTCTCAGCAAAAATTCGTCTCCTTTGTAGATGCCGTTCGGAGTCGGCAAAAAACTGTAGGTCCCACCAATTTGTAGGGAAAATTCAAATCGGCACACCACAAATTGGAAGAGAAGCTAGGCGCAAAAATCTCTTAGGAGGTTTATGATGATATACCTGTTGTATATCGCGCCATAGAGATAGATAGAGATATAAAAAAAAAGTCAATAGCACACATGTATGTACTTTTTAAATAATGAATGGTATTTTTATATTTTAAATACACAGTCTTACAGAAAACTATAAAAGAAAGTTACTACGAAGTGAAATATTCTAAAATTAATGCTGAAAATTTACTTTTTTTTTTTGTTATTTTAGCAAAAAAGGACTCCAGTGTGCTTAAATCCTAATAGTGTTCTTCAGTAGTAGTGTCATTTGTTTGCAAATATAAACTCAATATTCGGAAAGAATTTTCTACATCAATTCTGGAAGGCTGATAAAAAGTTTCTTCCTCCGAAGACAATTCAAGGCAGTAATGCTCCACAATATCATCATCTGTAGGGAAGCCAGTTGTGCGAAGCTCGCTATCTACTTCAATATAATCCTGAAGAGTGGCACTGCATGTTATTTTCGTAATTAGCCTCAAAAATATTTTGATTTTCATCAATCTCGTATTTTACCTCCCATTCGGAATTATTACCAAATCCAGCCCTTTTAAGCAGTTCGCTATTGTTTGTTTACTGACGTCAATATCCCAAGCTTCAGTTCCGTAATTGCTACTATCCATGAGCGTAATATCCTGTTTTTTATTTACATCTATGCGTTTAAGTCATATATGTAATATTTCTATATTGCTAGTAATTATGAGTGCAGGGCGCCAAATATTACAGTACATATATACAGTGGGAAAGGGATATAAAATATCAGTGGCGGCCGGAAAATTTGTATGTTGAAAGTGTAGGTAAACATTTTTAATTTAGAATTAATAAACTTTACTTATGTCAAATGCGTTTTTCATGGGGAGACAAAAAAATATAAATATGTATATTCAAAATGTGTGAATGTGTGTAAAGAAGTTATAGGCTTACACTTGGACAGTCGATTCTTTTTTTTTTTTTGCCAAAAAAAACAACAGACGAAAATGAGCACGTACAAAAAAAAATTTACGAAGTTGATCTTATTTCATAACCAATAAGTAATAACTAATTTAATCAATTTCAGCTAAGTAAAGCAATATACATGAATTTATTTATTGGTTTTTTTATTTTGTTTAAATAATAAATACTTTGCCAAACCTTTAACTATATTTATACTTATTTCACTATTCAATCCCTTAAACTGTTTTATAACTTTTGTAAAAAGGGGAGAATGCCCCTTGAATACCCTCTTACTACTTTTGTTTCGAAACGATACCACAATTGCAATTATACAATTACATATTACAATTACAAATTTTCACATATATTTACATATACTAACACAAAAATACCGCGCATGCGTAGAAATTACAGTCATAATGTTTGACGGAATTCAAACAAATTGCGCAGATAGGATAGTAGCAATATAGAAGTATTACATATATGGTCTAAGTGCTTCCTTAACGAATCTGGTAGAAATGTGTGGGGAGTGTTTTTGTCGTTACAAACCACAACAACAAAAAATTTTATGTTTTCAAATTTTGAATTACTCCCTGATCAAGCGATTGCAACTTAGCGGTCATATTCGGTGGAAAAAATGCCAATTCAATAGCGTTTAGTTTGTTTTGAACTTTCCTAGGATGGGCTGGACAGTTACCGATAAACAGTAAAATTTTTTGGGCAGCACTTAGAAAATGCTTATCCAATTTGAGAACCCATTGTCCTCAGCATTAAACATATCCCGTTCGCAATACTTTTGTTATAAATTCGGCAAGACATCTTTTTTCTATTTTTCGCAGTCTACTTCACTAACAGAATTTCCTTCACCACATGCGTTTTTTAACCCACACCATATCTAGAATTAAAAAAGTTCACAAAATATTATTTTATTGACTGTTTTGTCGAATGGATGTTTTGTTCGATACATCTCAACCTGTGCTTGCCATAATATGGTCATCTCCAAAATGCTTCGATATAGGCATGTTTGCATTTTCTGCTACTGTGAACCAATCGAGAATTGCTTTGCAGATATTCTCATATTTTGGTGGTTTAATCCTTTTACTACATACAGGAATTCCTATTTGGAGTCTTGAAAATTTACTCCTTATTTTAAAAAATTGTGAATACTGTACTAGCCGGATTACCATATTTTTCAGCAGCCTGGTTTTCCTTTACCCGCCTTCCACTTCTGTGATTAGTTTATATTTTTCTTCAATCGACAAACATTTTAAAACGCATTTAGTTGCTATTATAATGAACCAATTGAATTTATTTTAGACCTAATAACAAGTGCGATTGACTTTTAACTGACGTAAAATTCAAAATAAAGCATTTTATATACAACAAGGGGTTTCCCCGAAATTTGAAGCAAAATTCAAAAACAAATATGCTTTACTTCGAACTAGAGAATTGCTATGTTTTTCTTTGCATGGATTTTCTTTCGAGTTATGGAAGTTCGAGGTACGGAAGATAATTTGTAATTAAAATACTCTCTTAATGCTACTGCCAACCGTTTTCGTTCGAGTTATAGAAGTTTAAGTTACGGGAGTTCATCCCTATCCCTTACAAAAAACCAAAGTTTTTGTTGTTGTTTGTAACGACCAAAACACTCCCCGAAGATTTTGGGAGTGTTGTGCAAAGTGAGAGTCATTTGCCGGATATCAACCTGGTACGCTTCGGTACTGATTTGGGCTACATGCCCGACTGTCGCGGGAGCGATATGAGAAGGAGAAGATGGGCAATGAAAGGTGAGACGCATCATATATGTAGATGAACCATCGCTTTGCACGTCATTACCTTTGTGCATTTTAGTCGACTCTTACGACCCGTATGCCTGCCTCGGGCATATTCTAAACCCCTAACCAGCAGGGGTGGCCAAACCTAGTAGTTATGTGTGTATCTATGCTCTTTCTTGCACCCGTGTGACTAATCTCAAAAAAAAAAAAAAGCGATCCGCGGTTAATCCCTTTAATCTACAGTTGGCTATAATTCAATATAAGTAAATTTTGATTTGTGTAGCATGCTCATAGAGGTGTAAGTCAATTAAAGTTTTTGTAGCGTACTTATAGGAGTTAAAAGTACCCGTTTGGGTAGTGTAACATTGTATACGTATAACATACGTTTTGGTAAGTGTGGCATCTGATTTATCTACACGCATAACCACAATACACAAAACCTCATTAGATGATTTACAATCCACATTCGCTAGGTTCTGACATTTGCGTATACACATTTTTACATCTTCTCCTTCTCTGGCATCTGATTTATCTACACGCATAACCACAATACACAAAACCTCATTAGATGATTTACAATCCACATTCGCTAGGTTCTGACATTTGCGTATACACATTTTTATATCTTTTCCTTCTTCTCTGGTAAGGCGCCAAACTTGTAAGTCTAACTTTGTAACAAATAAAGATATTATAGTGGCGGCAAGGATATTTAATAATGTCACAAATTATTGGCACTGTAAGACAATTTAAATGCAATGAGAATAGTTGGGAAGTTTTCATTACGCAGTTGCAGCAGTTTTTTACGGGAAATGATATAGCCGACGCAGTAAAGGAAAAAGCTAACAGCCGAGAGGTCGAATATTCTTCTCCAGAATTTGCTCAACCCATTAAAGCCAGAGGAGGAAACCACGTCTTTTGAAAGGTTGTAACGTAGCGTCACAATAATACGTCCCTCACTGTAACTACAATAACGTCTATAAGCACACCATAACTGAGCGTCACTAACACAAGCTGATAAACAGCAACAACGGCATGGCGAACACTGCAACCAACACAAATTCATACCCAGGAAAATAACACACCATGGCAAGCGTTGTAATTCTCAACCGTTCTATAACCCTCCGTATAGAAAAAGAGTGATTTTGGAAATCTAAAATAATTCGCTTTAGGCGAGTCAGCTTTTTGGCTTATTGCTCCGCCGACTAGCTAAGTGGAACAGTAGTGCTGCTTCGGCGGCGTACTGACTCTCTACTTAGCTCTGGCCTTGGCTATGGAAAGAGTTGCAGGTTGTTAGGGAGCAACGATGCTCTCCTGACACCTGCAAAAGATAGTGTGCGAATACAAGCGGGGGTCGGAGGTGTTCAGTGAGGGGTCAGCACACTAAAGGAGTCTGATATTTTTGGTTGGGTGAGTCGGCGGAGTTGTTGCCTTATGGCTTTTCGCTTCGCCGACTAGTTAAGTGGAAAGACCGTGGTGCTTCGGCGGCGAAATGATTTCAAGCAAGGGGAGATGGTAATGTGCCTTTAGGGCGCACCTAACCTCAGCCCACTCACTGATCGGCCTTCGAAGTCCTAGCTGGTACAACTCTGCTCTCCATTCAGCCACCTAAAAAGGGCATATTTGGTTCAAACCCACCTAGAGGCCACAAAACTTAACTGGTTTTTAAAACTTAAACGGGGTATTGTTCAGGAGCTAAAAAGCAAGAGATTGTCGACGCGATTGTGAGCGCCTAACATGATTTCGTTCATGCGCGATCAAATGCTTATGCGCAGGTGTAATTCGTAATTAGTTCATCCCACCTTATCAATAAGAAGATTATTCGCGCTTCAGTAATTATCGAAAGTGTGGTTTCGGTAAGTGAGAGACCCTTACCCTGCACAACCCTCCGCTATCGATCCACTTTTTGGTTGCGTCTACGTGACGTAGAGAGGCACCTTCGTTCCCAAGACCAGTGGTGCGTCCTTCGGGACCACTAAATACATTTACCGGTGTGCACTCACCGGGCCATCGTCCTACACCAACCGGCCATCAATCATCGGTAACCAGGCACCGATCCACTGGCATCAACCAAGCGGTCATCGGTAACCTGGCACCGATCCACCGGCATCCACCAAACCCGTCGTTTCTGATTTGCACCGATCCACCGGCATCAACCAACCGGTCATCGGTAACCTAGCACCGAACTCCCGGCATCCACCAACCCGTCGTTGGTGATTTGCACCGATCCACCGTCATCAACCCACCGGTCATCGGTAACCTGGCACCGATCCACCGGCATCCACCAAACCCATCGTTTCTGATTTGCACCGATCCACCGGCATCAACCAACCGGTCATCGGTAACCTATCACCGAATCCCCGGCATCCACCAACCCGTCGTTGGTGATTTGCACCGATCCACCGGCATCCACCACTCGTCATCCGTAATTAATAACGATTCACCGGCATCGGTGATTCATACCGATCAACCAACCCGTCATCGGTGATTCATACCGATCAACCAACCCGTCATCGGTGATTCATACCGATCCACCGGCATCCACCAACCCGTCCTCGGAGATTCATACCGATCCACCGACCCGTCATCGGTAATTAATACCGATCCACCAACCCGTCATCGGTGATTCGCACCAATCCACCATCATCCACCCTACCAAGCCACGTTATACGTTACTACTGACACATCCTATTCATCGTACCCGACTAGATACCCCTGTGTGTGTGTGTGAAACACGAAATAACACCATCAAATCACCGTGTTCTTATTACTAAAGGAAGTGGGACCTCTACTCGACTCTGGATGGGCTGAGCATTACCCCAGCCTTCGATGAAACCCACCTCACATCCAGTCCTTCCTTTTTTTGATTGACGGCACTGCAGTTTGGCACTACCTATCCATAGATATACAATTGTTAATACCTTAAATGTATAGTTTGGCCATAAAGTGGGACAATTTTCCCTCAACTTGCGCATTTATATTATAGATATATCGTCTTATTATTTACTGGGGGTTTGTCGGACCTCTGCTGAACTTGAACAGAGTGAGCTTTACCTCAGCCTTCGGCAAACCCCATTTCATAAGGTGCGTAGAAGTTCTCAGCGAATATTTCAAACCTCCATCAAAGGGCTTTGCAGAACGGCAAAAGTTTTACAGTGCCAGCAAAGAAGCCACTGAGAGTGTAAACGAGTGGGCAGTACAGGTGAGAGCTTTGGCAATGCCTTACAAATTCGGTAATTTCTTGGACACAGTTATGCGCGACAAATTTGCCATGGGGCTTGAAACGGGTGCAGCAAGAGACACAATTTTTTTTCGAAGATATAACGAATTGTATTGAAAATGCAGCAGAATATATACGGAAGCGGAATAAAACGCGAAGCTGAGGTGAGCCTGCATTATATAAAAGGTAGCAAACGAGGTGGTGCGGCAAGGCAAAAACAACAAAAGCAGAAGCAGACGTGTGCAGTGTGTGGATATACTAATCATTCGAGCCGTGATTGTAAATTTAAAAATTATAAGTGTCATAAGTGTAGTTATAGAGCTCATTTAAAGAACATGTGCCCTAATAAGAAAAAAAAACGAAGGTTTTAATTATGTTGATAGTGCTGAGGTTCCTCTATTTTCCATGAGAAGCATTTTAGATGGTCCTTTTAGGGTTAGAGTAGAAACGGAAAATACACATTTAGACCTGGAACTCGATACGGGATCAGAATACAGCATGTTATCTTGCATGACGGTTGCATATAATGGTTATACGGACATTGGCATTGGACAAGGCAACGTTGAAACTAAAAAAAAACTATTCTCCAAAGTTTTTTAAGCCACGAGTCGTTCCTCTGGCAATCAAAAGCAAGGTTGAGAATGAGGTTAACAAATTAACAAAGCTTGGAGTCTTAGACGGAGTATCTTATGCGGAGTGGGGAGTGCCTGTGTTAAAGAAAGCTGATGATGTTAGAATATGTGGCGATTTTAAAGTCACTCTGAATCCACAGCTGATGAGAGATAAATACCCTCTTCCTTGCATAGAGAATATATTTGCGAAACTACACGGTGGAGAGGAGTTCTCCAAGCTTGACTTAACAATGGCTTATTAGCAAATTCTTTTGAAAGGGCCGTCAAAAAGGTTTACCACGATTTCTACTTCAAAAGGGTTGTTTCAATATACCAGGTTAATTTACGGTTTAGCATGGGTACCAGCGATTTTCCAAAAAATAATGGGGAGTTTACTAAGGGGCTTAGAGGGAACGATGGTGTTTTTAGACGATATTTTAATTACAGCTCTAAATAGTGAAATGCATACTAAGCGAGTAGAAAAAGGTGCTTGAAGTCTTGCAATAGTGCGAGTTTTTTTCTAATGTAACACTGATCTTAGAATTCGAACTTTTTTTCTCCATCAGAGACGAGAATATGAAATTCGTATGCAAAACCACCTCCTGATTCCGAAAATCGAGGTTATTTTTGATTCTATGGTACCGTTTCTGAGATATTTACGATTCACCGTTATTGAAAAAAAAAAAGATGGCTCCACTTAATCATGTATACCTCAACAACATCAAGAAGCAATTCCAAAGCGGTTTGAAAATTTTAAAAGCTAATAAAATTTGGTATAAACCATGCATACAAAACTTTTCGCTAGGCCCTGTAAGTTGAAGATATTGAACAATCAATACGGGTTTTGACCTTTTTTTTTGTAACAATATAAAAAAAATTTGTACTTTGCGTGGAAGGATATCGAACACTTTTTATTTTTCTCCAGATATTTTTTTCTCTGTAAGCTCTGTTTTATAACAAAAAAAATAAGCTTCATCTAATAAAATCGATGGACTAATACAAAAGTTATAAGCATTTAAATAAGTATAGCCATATAATACTTAAGTACCCTACTATATTAGTTAGTACGTAGGTAGATTTTCGAAGGGTTGTTAGATACAAAAAACTGGTAATACCGTTTTTTAAGTAGGTAAACTTTAAAATTTCAAACCCAGGTACATTTGAAGCCAGACCAATTTTTTTAAACCAGGTAGTATTTTCTTTGTATAACTAAGGAACTTTTTTGTCAAGGTAGACTTCAATTTTTACTTGATCTGAGTATAAATAGGAGTAAATGCGAATCTTTAATGCATATCTGACTAATTTCCGAAACTATCTACTTAGGCAATATATGAAATTTAGTACACCACTGAAGTTGATGTAACCAACTTGCCATTCGACAGACTGCTATATTTGTCCTACAGAAGTATTTGGGGTTGGAAAGTCAAGAAAAGTAACGCATACCAGCGTATCTACAGCGTCATTGCCTGTACCAAATTCAACGGAAGTTACTCATAACGCAATTTTTGCTGTGCAGTTGTGGAAATTTAAGGTTTGGATTTATATTGGAACGAATTTTCGTCATCCCTTGTCAATTTTGCTTTTGTAACAAACCGGTTTCGGCGAACCACCATCTTCAGTGCTTGATTTCGTTCTGATCTGTGTCTATCCGTTGTCATGTATTTATAGTCTGGATGCTGTATCAGGTAGTGTTAGTATTAGTGTATATGAGTCGTGTCTTAAGAACGTATCCGAACGGGTACCTGCAATGAGGGTTGTTTTTAACGCTCGTTTATTACGTGTGGTGTTATATCAGATAATTAGTTTGAGGATGTTAGGTCAGGTAATGTTAAGTGTATACTTAAGGGTGGGTTTTGACGCTCGCTAGTCATGTAGAAGTCATTAGTTGTGGTTTTAGATCAGGTAATTAGTTTGAGGATGTTAGGTCAGGTAATGTTAAGTGTATATTTAAGGGTGGGTCTTGACGCTCGTTAGTCATGTAGAAGTCAGTGATTTTTGTTTTCTGATTTGTTTTGTGTGTGTGCTCGTTTATTGTTACTCGTTTTGTTATTGTACCTGCGGTGTTGTTTGGTCCTCTGTAAATTAGTTTTAGCGGTGCAAATATGGAAATGGTGTTTGTTTGTTCGTTAATTACTCTCCCGTCAAATGTCTTAAGTTTGTATATTTCCATGTTTTCTAGCACATTTAAGCGCCGCCCTTTCTTTGTACGTGAAGTATTCTGGCTGTGTTTTTGATGTTGGTCGGGGTGCATTTGTTTTTGAACATGTGATTTGCCTGCGAATGCCAGCACAGCTATATAGGGCAAACAGGACGAAAAATAAGTACACGATTCCGGGAGCACATCAGGGACTACAACAGAAAAACATGGAAACCCACGGAGTCAAACTATGCAAATCACATGTTCAAAAACAAATGCACCCCGACCAACATCAAAAACACAGCCAGAATACTTCACGTACAAAGAAAAGGGCGGCGCTTAAATGTGCTAGAAAACATGGAAATATACAAACTTAAGACATTTGACGGGAGAGTAATTAACGAACAAACAAACACCATTTCTGACGCAATATTTGAACCGCTAAAACTAATTTACAGAGGACCAAACAACACCGCAGGTACAATAACAAAACGTGTAACAATAAACGAGCACACACACAAAACAAATCAGAAAACAAAAATCACTGACTTCTACATGACTAACGAGCGTCAAAACCCACCCTTAAATATACACTTAACATTACCTGACCTAACATCCTCAAACTAATTACCTGATCTAAAACCACAACTAATGACTTCTACATGACTAGCGAGCGTCAAAACCAACCCTTAAGTATACACTTAACATTACCTGACCTAACATCCTCAAACTAATTATCTGATATAACACCACACCTAATAAACGAGCGTTAAAAACAATCCTCATTGCAGGTACCGGTTCGGATACGTTCGTAAGACACGACTCATATACACGAATACTAACACTACCTGATACAGCATCCAGACTATAAATACATGACAACGGATAGACACAGATCAGAACGAAATCAAGCACTGAAGATGGCGGTTCGCCGAAACCGGTTTGTTACAAAAGCAAAATTGACAAGGGATGGCCAAAATTCGTTCCAATATAAATCCAGTATCCACCCTGTCGGAAAAACACAAAACCAAATCAACTCATTTAAGCTTTGCTTTATTTGTGCAAAAATTATAAGTTTTAAAGTTTTTGATTCATACTCTGTGATAAAATTAAGTTCGAAAACCAAGTGGTCTACTTTGAAGTTAAAATTTAATTGTTTCCTAGTGTTTTTCATATTATATGAATATAAGTTATTCAATTTAATTTGCTTTTACTTATATTTGCATATTGTTTTTGGTGCGGTTGATTCGCTTTTGTCATTTCTTGCTTTTGTTTTTGTTCGGGTCAGAACGCTAAGTGGCGTGTTGGCTCTGTGTTGGCAAGGGTGCTGGGTTGAACGGGAGAGTCGTGGACCTGGTACATGATGGCAAGGGCCTACGTTGGTCACCTTGTAAAATGCCGTTCAACCGAAGTTGATCTATTTAAAATCTTTAGGGAAATCCGTAATGGGTTTTCCGAAATTGGCAAAGACCTGTTTTTACTAGGAGAAAAGTTTCATGAGTACGAAGCAGTTTTTAAAATTTTTAAGTGTTTAGACGAAATCTCCCCTGATTCAAACACTGATATCCGTGAAAACAATCCTAGAAGTACTGATGATTCCTCATGTCCTGTATTCCTAAATACAATTCCAATTCCTAATGCTATCGCACCCTTATCGTTAGAAATCATTGATTTAGCCTCTCCAAATCCATCAGCGCAGCCATCGACTTCCAAGATAGCCTCGTCGAAGTCAAATTCGAAAAAAAAACCCGAGCCCCAACCTATTAGGTTGGCACCTGAACCAACTATTAGGAGTCTGGTTGTGGTTCCACGAAATAAATCTATTTTTGTGTCTCGTTTCGCAACTGACACTACGGAAAGGATTTGAAGTTTTACATTCAATCTAAAATCAAACCGATAGTCTACCTATAAAAAAGTTTAAATTTAATTATGAAAAAAACGTCTCCTCTTTCAGAATTGATCTTTCATTGAATGATTTTGATTCAGTTTTCAAGAGTTCGTTTTGACCTTACGGCGCTTTTGTGTGTGAATTTGAACATAAGCAGAAGAAAAACATCCAGAAGGTAGCCAGGGTCCCACGTGATAGTGCAGTGTCAAAAAACTAAATGTAAAGGCTGTAAATTTTTACTATCAAAATGTTAGAGGTTTAAATACCAAACTTACCGAACTTTATTTAAAATCTCTTTGCTGTAATTACAACGTTATTTCCTTTACCGAAACGTGGCTAAAACCACATATTTTTAACGCTGAAGTCTTATCTGATGATTAACAGGTATTCAGAAGGGTTCGCAATAACAGAGTCGGGGGTGGCGTTCTAATAGCTATTAATTCGTCAATGCCCTCTTAGGAGGTTAATGTTCCTTGCATCGAGTCATGTGAATTCAAGTGCGTCCGATTATAGCTGGGCATCTCTTTTACATACTTAGCGGTTTGTTATATTCCTCCCTCATCTGATATCTCAATCTACATACAGCTTATCTCATTGTTGAAAACTGTAAATTTAATAACTAAACTTTTCGATTCGATGATCGTTCTGGGCGATTTTGACCTACAGCATATATCGTGGAATATCTTTGACGGAAGCATTGTCCCAATTCCATCCAAAGCGGGGTATAATGACTTTTTGGATGAAATGGCAGACCTTTATCTTAATCAAATAAATGTTATTTCTTACAATTTCGGAAAGGTCCTGGACTTAGCTTTTGTCGATGATACATCTAAATTCTGTGAGTAGGTGTGATCCTTTGATTTTACCGGAAGACGTTTACCATCCTTCTTTTGAGATCGTTTACGAAATCATAACTAATGAAGAAGGCAGTGATACTAAACCATGCGATTCTAGTAGACTCTTTGACTACGACTTTGCTAAACCCAACTTTAAAAAATAAAATCAAGGGTTGTCTAAATTAACTTGGCCTAAATATTATAGCGATATTCAGCTTAACATTTCACATTTTAATAATACTATTTATAGGCTCTTTGAAAAGCATGTACCTAAATATAAATATTTCTCTGATGAACCAACGCATGGTTTACTAAAGAACTGAAAGCTTTAAAAAATAAAAAATAAACGTTCATTCAAGCTATACAAGAAATCCGGTTTAAGCCAAGATTACTTAAAATACTCCATCCTACGATAGAAATACTTTGAACTGAATAAAATATGTTACACTGCTTATATCTGTAAAATTAAAAAGAGCCTTATATGTAAACCAAAGTCATTTTATGGTTTCGTAAACTCTAAACGTAATATAAGAGGGTTTCCTATTGCCATGAAATTCCAAGACCAATTTTTTAAATCTAATTATTCTACTGCCACCTTTTCTCGATTAAACAAATATCCATATCAGTTAAATGCAAACAACATCATTAATAGTCCTATAATTTCTCCTGCAAATGTTTTATTCTATCTGAAGACCTTAAAGGAATCATTTAAATGTGGCCCTGATATGATCCCGGCATGTTTTCCCAAAAATTGTGCTAACCACATTTACCAGCCTCTAACCGATCTATTTAATCTGTCTTTAAAAGGCGGCGTCTTTCCAACTGGTTGGAAAGAATCTTTCCTTATACCACTTTATAAGAGTGGGAGTAGGTCATCTGTAGATAACTACCGCGGAATCGCAAAGCTTTCCGCTATTCCCAAATTTCTTTGAAGCCATTGTTACAAATCAGCTTACAACTTCTATATTTTGTGAAGGAAACTCAACAAGTACAAACCTACTAGAATTCACAACTCATGTTTCAAACGCGTTTAGAGAAAAATTGCACACAGATTTTATATATACAGATTTCAGTAAAGCGTTTGACAAAGTTTGTCATTCGTTACTTCCTCCGCCGCAAATAAGAAAGATGCTTAACAATAACCAATTCAAAGAACTATTGTCAACAGTGGAGGCAGCAGCATGGGATTCTTTTGAAAAGGTCGTTGCTTCTTTTTAAGGCAAACGCAAAAGTCCTAACTACGAGATGATATTGAACGACTTAATCAAGAACTATGCGAAAATGGGTAAATAAAAAAACATATTTAAGGCCGGTTTCTAAAGTAAACTTTAAAACCTATCTGCCCGATAAACCAAAAATTTTAAAGTTTACATGAGAAAACGGCCCTAAAGCTGAATTCATCGTTCAGTTCCGAACAAATTTTTTCTTTACATTGTGCTCGTTCTCTTCTCATTCTGTATCAGAGAAGTGGAAAAAGAACGAGTAAAATGTAAACAAAAAATTTGTTCGGAACTGAACGATGAATCCAGCCTAAGAAAATTACACACAAATGTGTCACTTATTTATCTGATTTAATTACTTCTTTTCTTTTCAGGAGTAAAACATAATTTACTCTCGCCGTACCAGTCAGGTTTTAGGGCTAAGCACAGTTGCTCAACGGTTTTACTAAAGATAATGGATGACATACGAGTACCTTTTGATAAAGGTTATCTAACAATACTGTGCCTGCTAAACTTTTCGAAAGCATTTGACTCAGTTGACCACGCATTGCTGTGTCATAAGCTACAAAAATACTTCGGGTTTGGTAGTAGCGCTCGAAAGTTAGTGGAGAGTTATGTGTCAGATAGGTTTTTATTTGTGAGTAATGGAATGGATGTATCGGAACCAAAAAAAAAATAATGTTTGGAGTTCCTCAAGGCTCCATTCTAGGTCACTTGTTATGTAGTATTTTTGTGCATGTGTGCAAATATGCCAGTATACATGCGTACGCTGATGATATTCAGCTGTATTTATCAGATATGTTTCATAATATAAGTGACTTATGCGTTAGGGTTAATAGTGACTTTTCGTCAATATTAAATTGGGCAAATGACAATGGCCTGTGTCTCAATGCCGGTAAATCATATATGTTGCCCATTGCAAAGAGAAATACCTCAAACTTCACAATTCCAAAAATAAGCATTGGAAACTCTGGTGTGGCAACCGTCACTAAAGTTAAGAAATTCGGAATTGTAATAAACTCTAGCCTCACTAGTGCTGATCACGTAAACTCTGTGGTGGGTAAGGTGTATGGCACGCTGCGTAATTTTAGACAGTCCGCGCCAACTTATCCAACTTATTCTGCCACTTATAACATACACGGAGTTAGTTTACAATAAGCTCGATTCAAGATCTGCCCATAAAATTGAGGTAGCGTTCAATCACGTCGCTCGGTACGTCTATGGCTTGCGCAAGTTTGACCATATAACACTTTGGAGATCTCGACTGTTAGGCTGTAACCTGTATGATTGTCAGAAGGCTAGGAGCTGCATTTTCCTGTTCCGTTTAATCTCAACCAAAGCACCTCCTTATCTGTATAATAAAATTGTATTTAATACGTCGCTCCGGTCATGCACTTTATCTGTACCCAGTTTTAACTATGCAACCTCGACGAGGTTGTTATTTTTGTCAACACCACACGTCTCTGCAACTCTATTCCAGCTTCTGTTAGAAACTCTTTAAATTAGAACAACTGTATACGAATTATCTACGACTATTTTGCTAGCCATTGATTATGATTCTGAACCGTCTATTCTAATGAAAATGACTTATTAACTAATTTTCCCAACACTTTCTCTATTTCTCATAATTATGTTAACTGTAAGTTTGAAAAATTATAAAAATTGTTACTTAAATACAAATGGTAATACTTGTTTGTTGTACGATAAAAGATTTTATTATCTTAATGTACTAATTGTTTAATATTAATAATTCGGAAGATGAATCAGTAAATATGTCTATAAAACTTCATTTTCTGCACTCCCATTTAAATTTTTTTCCGCAAAATTTTGTGACGAAAGTGACGAGCATGGCGAACGGTTTCATCAGCAAATGAAGTTAATTGAAGGTCGGTATCAAGGATTCTGGGATGTCGCAATGATGGGTGACTACTGTTGGTTTCTCATAAGAGAAACCGATCCTAATCTAAATACGCCTTGATTTCCTCAAAATATAATTGCATTTTGGATTATCAAAAAGACCAAGATAGGCTATACTACGACCGTACGATTACCCAGACGATATAGTAATACAAATGACAAACAAACCAAACATTAGCATTACACTACCCGCTCGATCAAAAGTAAGTAGACAAATTAATATTAAAAGTAATAATGAAGAATTATTCATACCTCATCAACAAATAGCTAAAGGCATTTTTATTGCTAACACCATAGTAAATCCATATAAACATTTGTAAGAATTATTAATCTCTTTTCTCTTTATGGCGCGATATACAACAGGTATATCATCATAAACCTCCTAAGAGGTTTTTGCGCCAATCTTCTCTTCCAATTTGTGGTGTGCCGATTTGAATTTTCCCTACAAATTGGTGGGACCTACAGTTTTTTGCCGACTCCGAACGGCATCCACAAAGGAGACGAATTTTTGCTGAGAAGCCTGTCATGGCAGAAATACACTCGGAGAGTTTGCCAAACCACTGCCGAGGGGCGACCCCGTTTTGAAAAACTTTTTTCAAATCACTTTTGATGTTACCTGTACCAGGGCTCGAACCATGGACCTTCGGTGTGGTAGGCCGGCAACACTACCTCCACACCACGGCGGCCGCCGTGCTAGGCATTTTTATTGCTAACACCATAGTAAATCCATATCAAACATTTGTAAGAATTATTAATACAACAGACAAAAATGCTACTATTCAGGAATATGAGATAAATACAGAAAACCTAGATGACTACATTATTATAAAAAACAAACCTGAAACAGAAACTAATAATAAAGAGAAATTAGAAAGGTTAAACAAAAATTTCCCCCCTTTGCAACAGAACAGCTTAATACATTATGTACGGAATACATTGACATATTTGCACTAGAAATAGAACCAATAACTACTAAAAATTTTTACAAACAAAAACTGTACATGAAAGATGGCAATCCAGTCTATATAAAAAATTACAGATTACCACAAGCGCATAAAAGTGAAATAAGTAAACAAGTCAAAAAATTAATCAAAGATGATATAATAGAACTATCTACGTCAGAATACAATAGCCCAATTCTGTTAGTAACCAAAAAATCACTACCCGGTAACACTGAAAAAAGATGGAGACTAGTGATTGATTACAGAGCAGATAAATTTCCACTTCCGAGAATTGATGACATTCTGTTAATCAATTAGGAAGAGCAAAATATTTTTCATGTTTAGACCTAATGTCAGGTTTCCACCAAATAGAATTAGATTCAAACTCTAGAGATATTATATCATTTACAGCAGACGATGGTACATACCGTTTTAAAAGATTACCATATGGCTTAAAAGTAGCCCTCAATTCATTTCAAAGAATGATGACTTTAGCATTCGCATGCCTTGAACCTTCACAAGCATTTTTATATATGGATGATTTGGTAGTATTAGGTTGTTCCGAAAATCACATGATGAAAAATTTGCGAGACGTATTCTGAACCTGTGGAAAATATAATTTAAAATTACACCCCGACAAATGTTTACTTTTCGGTCAAGAAGTCACTTATCTTGGACATAAATGCCAGACCCAAGTAAGTTTGAAATTGTTCAAAAATATCAATATCAAAACTGCTGATGACGTCAAACGATTTGTTGCATTCTGCAATTATGACCGAAGATTTGTGCCAAATTTTGCATCATATTCTAGAATTTTAACAATATTATGTAAAAAAAATGTTTCCTTTGACTGGACAGAGGAATGTCAAAAGGCTTTCGTCTATTTAAAGGAGGCATTGACTAGTCCAAATATCTTACAGTATCCAGACTTTGGTAAGGAGTTTTGTATTTATAACAACACATGCTAGTGGCTATGCCTGTGGCGCAGTTCTTAGTCAAGAATATGAAGCCAAACAATTACCAATTGCCTATGCGTCAAGATCATTTACAAAAGACGAAAATAATAAGCAACAACAGAAAAATAATTAGCAGCAATTCACTGGGCAATCACTTACTTCAGACCATACGTTTATGGCAGAAAATTTTTAATTAAAACAGACCATCAACCATTAACATACCTTTTTTCGATTAAAAACCCTGTATTAAAATTAACTAGAGTTAGATTGGATTTGGAAGAATATGACTTTGGGGTGGAGTATATAGCTGGAAAGGAAAATTATTTAGCAGACGCACTATCACGAATAGATATCAAAGATCTTAGAGAAATGTCAGTAGAAGCATGCAAAATAATAAAAGTTACGACTCGATCGGGAACTGAGCAAAATAATAGTAATAATACTAAAAATTAAGAAAATAAATGTCATAATGAGAACCCTATAATATACGAAGCGCTTAATAAATGTGAAGTAAAACGGCTAGTGCAGCTCGTTTTCAATCCTCCGAAATGGCATTTCAAAAAAGGAAAGAAAATTTGTAGCACATTAGACACAAGCAACTTAATTGTTGAGGCGAAGATTGACTTGGGACAATTCTTTACCAGGCTTATGAAAGTAGCCGGCAATTTAGGATTTGTCAAAGTACAGTTGTCTTTAGGAGACAAATTGTTTGATTATACTCGAGTAGATAAATTTAAAGAAATAGGTACCAAAGTTCTCAAAAACGTAACTATTGCATTAACTCCGGAGGTTATTTATGCGTGTGACAAATGTCGAAAATATTAAAGAAATTCTTCATAGGTCCTGTTTTTGGTGGCCACCCAGGAATCAATCGTATGACTAATAAAATAAAACAGAAATACTACTGGAAAAATATGAAAAATTACATTAAAAAATACATCAAAAGATGCATGCATTGTAAGAAAAACAAAACTAATACAAATCTGAAAGAACCAATGACAATAACGGAGACACCTCCGAAAGCTTTTGATATAGTGCAAATTGACACAATCGGACCATTACCGAAATAAATAAATGAAAATAAATATGCAGTAGCTATTGTATGCGATCTAACTAAATATTTGATTGCGATCCCGGTTCAAAGCAAACATGTAATAACAGTTGCTAAAGCTGTGTTTGAGCATTTCATCCTGATTTATGGAAGTATGAAAACAATCATTACGGATATGGAATACAAAAATAGCTTATTTGAAGAACTATGCAAACTTCTCAAAATGAAGCATAAAACCTCAACACCATACCACTATCAAACTTTAGGTACTGTTGAGCGCTTAGAGAAATGTTTACGTTTGCATATGCGTTGGCTTGCATGCGTTACATGCATTTAATATATATGTATCGCATCTACATATGGTTGACTACGCGCGGAATATGTATGTATGTCTAGTATATAAGAATTAGAGTAAATATGTATTGTAGTAAATAAGGAAATGTTTCGAATAATTTAGTATAAATAAGTTGATAAAATTTGAATAAAAAGGAATCTTTCATGGTGCTTGATAGTGGCACCAACCCAAATTACAGTCTTCTAAATTGAAAGATATTTTAATGCCAATTGTGGATTTTTGATGATCCGTTTGCAGGCCTGCCTTGAGCCATCCAAGCTACAGCATAAAAAAGCAACAAAAAACTGGGTACTATAATTCTGTTTTGTTGTTTTTCCGACAGGGTGAATGATTGATGTATATTGGAACGATTTTTCGTCATCCCTTGTCAAATTTGGTTTTGAGACAAACCGGTTTCGGCGTTGTGCCATCATCAGTGTCGATTTTCGTTCTGATCTGTTGTGGTCGTTTGTCTTGTATTTATAGTAGGTAGCAGGTAACGTCAGCATGGGTGTCTGTTTGTGTACGTGTGTGCATGTGTTGAGTGTGTACATTCAGAAACGGGGGTGGTTTTGCATCGATCGGTTTTTTGTGTGGTTGACTGAGGCAGGTAAAAGTTGGTAATTTTTGTTGTTTGACCTGTTTTGCTTGTTTGTTGTTTTTGATCTTTTGCTGTTTTGTGCTTATTTGTCGGTGCGTGTGTGTTTGTGGTACCTGAGTGGTTGCTTTGTTTTTTGTAAACCAATTTTAAAGGTTCGAATATTGTGTCGGAAACAGTGTTTGTCTGTTCGTTTATTATTCTACCGTCGAATGTTTTTTGTTTGTAGATTTCCATGTTTTCGAGTACGTTCAGACGTCGGCCTTTTGCTTGTACATGTAGGACCTTGAGTGTTTTTTTGATGTTTCCGGGGGGGCATTTATTCTCCGCCATGTGGTTCGCAAAGTTGGACTCTGGTATGATGGTTGGATTCCGTATCTTTTTGTTGTAATCTCTAATGTGTTCTCTGAACCTCGTTCTTGCTTGTCGTCCAGTTTGTCCTATGTAACTGTGCTGGCATTCACAAGTGAGCTTGTATACACCATGGCTGCTAAACGGATCTTCTGAGTTAGTTTTGGTTCTTAGCTTCCGTCCTAAATTGTTCGATGTTTTGAACGCTGTGTTGATGTTGTATTTTCTAAGGAAATTTGCTAATTTATATGTTGCCCTTCCAGTATATGTCATTGTCGTCCAGGTTTGTGTACTTTCTTCTCCATTGTTTCTTTTTTGTTCTCTAAGGTCTCTCCTGAGTTTATCTACTAGTGCTTTTTTATAACCGTTGTTTGTAGCGATGTTATATATTATTCCAAGCTCTCTTCTATATGCTTCTTGTGTAAGAGGTGTTCTTTCCAATCTTTGTACTAAGTGCCTTAGCGCTGCATTTTTATGTTGTTGTGGGTGGTTCGAGGTATTATGTATTATTGTGTCGGTGGCCGTTGGTTTCCTATATATGTCGTAGTTGAATTTATTGCTAGCTTTATCAATAATTATTGTGAGGTCCAGATAATTGATTCCTCCGTCTTTTTCGGTTTCCATTGTGAATTTTATGTTCCCGTGCTGCTTGTTGAGGTACTCCAGTACTTGCTCTTCGTTGTTGGTAGTTAAAACGCATATGATATCATCCACGTACCTTGCGTAAAATAACACTCCTAATTTGGAATTTAATTCCTGTATATACTCTTTTTCCAGGTTTTGCATAAACGCTTCCATAAGAATAGCCGATGTTGGGTTTCCCATCGCAAGTCCGTTTGTTTGTCTGTATATTTTATTGTTGAATTGAAAATAGTTTTGACGTAGTGTTGTTCTTACCGTGTTCGTGATTTGCGTACTTTTTACTTTATCTTTTGTTTTACGTAGTATTATAGAGTTTACTATGTTCAATGTCTCTGCTAGTGGTATTGATGTGTACAGATCTTTTATGTCGAAAGATACCAATTTGCTGTCCTTTGTCACTTCAACGGTCCTAAGTTTGTTTATTAGTTCAGATGTATTAGTTAGTATTCAATACTGTTTTTAAATATTTAGATAGCTTATAGCATGGTGCCGATTTAAAATTAATGATTGGTCTCATTGGATTGCCAGCCTTGTGGATTTTGGTAGCGCAATTAGTGGTGGAGTTGACGGGTTCATTTGGACTAATGTATATGCCGAGTTTGTATCTATTATATTTGTTGCCGTTTTTATAGCCACTTTGATTTCTTTCTGGTATTCATCCGTGGGGTTCACTCTTATTCTACGACATTCCATATCCTCGATGAGTTTTTCGGTTTTTGTTATATACTCATCTTTTCCAATTAGCACAGTTGTGTTGCCTTTGTCCGCCTTCGTTGCGACAATGTTATTTATCCTGAGTTTATGTTGTAGGTTCTTGACTGTTTTTTGCTCCGTGTTTCTCTTCTGTCCTTCCTTTGCTTTCACTTCCTTGTTTATTATTTCTCTGCACATGTGTCTTGCGTGCTCTTGTTCCTCAACTGGTATTAATGATATTGCGACCTCTGCGTCTACGATCGCCTGTTCCGTTTTTCTTTTTTCGTTTTGGTCTATAATATTGTGTTTCAGTCCTTTTTTAAGAAGTTGTTCTTCCGCCGCGGTGATGGCCACTGTCGTTAGGTTTACGAGCCTGGCATGGAAATGGTGCGGTTGTTGGTTGTTGTCCCGTTCGCGACGTCCTGTCAGCTTATCTAGTTTCCGGTTAAGCGTCCTGTATTTCTGTTGTAGTTCATGTTCGAGCTCAGTCTTTATGCGCTCGAAGCATTCCATTAACGTATCGGTAGGTAATTGCTCCGCCAACCTTAAATGGATGGATAGAATTTCGGCATTTATTCCATCTTTCTTGGCGTACTGGTTTTTCAACTCATATCTTAGGAAGTCTCTTTCCGCCTTCCTAATTGTCCTCATGCTTGTATTGGTGTTTGTTTTCATTGTTATTTTTGCAAATTTTGGTGTCACATTCAATTCTATGCATTGTTTGTTAAACCAAATGTTTGCCTTCGTTGTATGCAATTTCAGTAAACGTCGTTTGTAAACTATTAGTAGACCGTTTTCGTTTAAGTTAAAGTTAAAAGTAAAAAGTTACTTAGGACCGTTGAAGTGACAAAGGACAGCAAAACCACTAGCAGAGACATTGAACATAGTAAACTCTATAATACTACGTAAAACAAAAGATAAAGTAAAAAGTACGCAAATCACGAACACGGTAAGAACAACACTACGTCAAAACTATTTTCAATTCAACAATAAAATATACAGACAAACAAACGGACTTGCGATGGGAAACCCAACATCGGCTATTCTTATGGAAGCGTTTATGCAAAACCTGGAAAAAGAGTATATACAGGAATTAAATTCCAAATTAGGAGTGTTATTTTACGCAAGGTACGTGGATGATATCATATGCGTTTTAACTACCAACAACGAAGAGCAAGTACTGGAGTACCTCAACAAGCAGCACGGGAACATAAAATTCACAATGGAAACCGAAAAAGACGGAGGAATCAATTATCTGGACCTCACAATAAGTATTGATAAAGCTAGCAATAAATTCAACTACGACATATATAGGAAACCAACGGCCACCGACACAATAATACATAATACCTCGAACCACCCACAACAACATAAAAATGCAGCGCTAAGGCACTTAGTACAAAGATTGGAAAGAACACCTCTTACACAAGAAGCATATAGAAGAGAGCTTGGAATAATATATAACATCGCTACAAACAACGGTTATAAAAAAGCACTAGTAGATAAACTCAGGAGAGACCTTAGAGAACAAAAAAGAAACAATGGAGAAGAAAGTACACAAACCTGGACGACAATGACATATACTGGAAGGGCAACATATAAATTAGCAAATTTCCTTAGAAAATACAACATCAACACAGCGTTCAAAACATCGAACAATTTAGGACGGAAGCTAAGAACCAAAACTAACTCAGAAGATCCGTTTAGCAGCCATGGTGTATACAAGCTCACTTGTGAATGCCAGCACAGTTACATAGGACAAACTGGACGACAAGTAAGAACGAGGTTCAGAGAACACATTAGAGATTACAACAAAAAGATACGGAATCCAACCATCATACCAGAGTCCAACTTTGCGAACCACATGGCGGAGAATAAATGCCCCCCCGGAAACATCAAAAAAACAGTCAAGGTCCTACATGTACAAGCAAAAGGCCGACGTCTGAACGTACTCGAAAACATGGAAATCTACAAACAAAAAACATTCGACGGTAGAATAATAAACGAACAGACAAACACTGTTTCCGACACAATATTCGAACCTTTAAAATTGGTTTACAAAAAACAAAGCAACCACTCAGGTACCACAAACACACACGCACCGACAAATAAGCACAAAACAGCAAAAGATCAAAAACAACAAACAAGCAAAAAAGGTCAAACAACAAAAATTACCAACTTTTACCTGCCTCAGTCAACCACACAAAACACCGATCGATGCAAAACCACCCCCGTTTCTGAATGTACACACTCAACACATGCACACACGTACACAAACAGACACCCATGCTGACGTTACCTGCTACCTACTATAAATACAAGACAAACGACCACAACAGATCAGAACGAAAATCGACACTGATGATGGCACAACGCCGAAACCGGTTTGTCTCAAAACCAAATTTGACAAGGGATGACGAAAAATCGTTCCAATATACATCAATTTACTATAATTCACTTATATCTTTCCTTATATTAATCGAAAAATATATTAAATCCTTTTTATTTGCGCGGAGGTTTTACACATTCAATATATATTCACAGTATTCCGATCCATATTGATAGATTTCGAAATTTCTACATATTTTGCGATCTGGATCACGATCCAGAAATATTCCATGCTACACGTTCAATGAATATTGTAATCAAAAAATACTGTCAGATTTTACTAAGGCTCGGTATTGGCGGCCGGGAGAAAGAATTGGGAATCGGAACCTAACTTTTTAACCGTATAAAAATGATGAACAAAAACTAGTTTACCCCGGTGATAAAGTAGTCGGATGGGGTATCTATATCGGCGAATCCATGACAGGATAAATAATCCGAAGTCGGAGTCTAGGTTGGTCTAACTTTTTTACCCCTTTAAAAGTAATCGACAGAAAACGAATTATTCAAACTTTTTTTGTAAATTTATTTTAAATCAAATTCAAATCTTAACTTCCGCACCAAACCGCGTCTTTGGATACATGTCTCGCCATTACGGTATCACCTAGAAAAAATGTGTGTCGCTTTGCTGGAAATATCTGGTAATTTGTCGGAATTGGATTGTATTACATCTCACAAAGATAATTCGCTTGCTTTTAATATATAAAATTATAGATTTATTTGCTCGGTTGTAATTTGCTTTGATATTTTAAACGAAATTAATGCTTTTAAGGAAAAAGTGCAGAGCCCCACAATGAATACTCAAATCTGCACAACTTTAGTAAATAAATTGATTGATAGGTTCACAGAATATCGCACGGTCGAACATTTTGAATTTGATAACAGAAGATCCAAAGTGGCTTACGCACTCAATGTTGAAACAGATTTCCCATCAATAAATATCATTCGTCCAAGAAAAAAACCAACTCAATTTCAATATGAACACAATGATGAAGTTTTAGTAGAGTCCAAAATTAAATATAGAGTGGAGTTTTTTTTTAGATTCTTGGATCAGACAATAACTTCTTTACAGGATAGATTTGAGGAGTTACAAACATTTACCGACATATTTGGCTTTTTTAGCGTTAATTTAATAATGAGTTGATGAAACATTTTAAAGATTTAAATCTGAAGCTTAAATATGATTCAAGTAGTGATTCAGACATTGACGGTATTGATATGTTTAATGAAATAGTTGCATTAAAGTTAATTTTGAAGAAACCCAGTCTAATGATCCACGAACCATATTACAATATCTTTTTACCAATGACTTAATTGCAACATTTGCGATAATAGAGCTAAGAATATTACTTACACTACCGGTTTCAGTTGCATCTGGTGCAGGATCCTGTTCAAAATTCAAAGTTATTAAAAACTTTTTTATGTCTGTCACTGAAACCGGAGCTGCATTTTTTCAATAAAATCTAATGCGACTGGTGCGGACAATATAAGTCTTAGGTTTATCAAGCTTGTTCTACCGTACAACATCATATCATCCTTGGCACACATTTTCAATTTTTCGTTGACTTCGCTACAATTTCCTGATGCTTGGAAAGTAAAGCAAATATAACGCCTGTTGCCAAAATAAATAACCCAATGTCGTCTGCAGATTTTCGACCAATAAGTATCCTGCCTTCCTTATGAAAGGTTTTTGGAAAACTGCTAGTGAACCAACTGATCTATCTATACTTACGCTTTTAGATTTTTCTAAAGCATTTGATACTGTTTGTCACAAAATTCTTCTTCAAAAGCTACTGGCGTATTTCGGATTTATCCCCAATGCTGTTAAAATATTGGAAAGTTATCTAATGAATAGGAAGCAACGGGTCGTTTCCAACGAAACCTGCTCCCAACTATTGCCTATAAAAAAAATGGAGACAAATACTAAACTTTTCGAATTGGATGTGTGCTCTTTACCATCTCCCTAATTCCTTACACCTTCAACTACTCCCTATTTCCTCATATTTTATATAAGCATGTAATTAATTTATATGATCTAGGCTAAAATTTTTTTACGTTAAGATTTTTTCAACTTTGTGTAAAACAGTATAAAAGACTATGTCTTACTTCTGTATAAATAAATAAATAAAATATTTAAAATCAATAATGCTCAAGCAAAGACTTATTAATTTAGCTATACTCGTACTTTCAGTTGAACAAGAAATTTTAGACAGCTTGGATACAAGAGTTTCGCAAATATAAAGGCAATATATGATTTATTTTAGTTTTAACTTTAGTAAAAAAATATCACTAAGTAGGATAACAAATTTGTGAAGTGAACCACCTAAAATTTTGAATGAAGGTGTGCACCAAATTTCATCAGTATATTTAATGACAAAAAGTTTTGGTAGAAGCATAACCCGCTAGAACCATTATTTAAAAAACCGTTGCATAAGATACCTGCGCGTCTGCAACGACTTATGTTAAAATTACAGTTGCACGATTTAGAAGTAGGGTAAAAACCAGGTAAATACCTTTTTTAGCTGATACTCTTTCAAGAGCAGCTTTAAAAGAACATTGAGTGAGTTTGGTAAAGATTTTTACCTTCATTGCTATTTGCTAATAAAACAAATCGATATTTCGGCTAGCGAAATGGATGGAATTAAACATTTCTCTAAAGCAGACAAAATATTCCTAAAAATATTGGAATATTTTAAAAACGGATGGCCGTATGAGAAAAAGCCTGTAGACAAACAAATACAGTCGTACCATAAGATTAAAGATGAGCTAACTGTCTTTGAAATGTTCTTTTTAATAACAACCAGGAAGTTATTCCTAGAATGTTACGAAGCAATATATTGCATGAAGGTCACATGGGAGCGTACTCAAAACCTATATTTATTGGCCAAATATAAGCAATAACATTTATAACATCATTTCCAATTGCGAAATATGTATGAAGTACCAGAATTCTAATCCTAAAGAAGAATTACAACCTCATGATGTGTAGCGTAACATTGTTTATTAACGTATATTTCGCATGTGTTTACTACACAAATGTCAAAACAGAACTGACTTTAGGGGCCAATCGCAAAATTTATAGCATTTTCTGATAGGAGGATTACTTTTACGCAGTAACCGTTTTTCACCGACCGATTATTGGTCAAATAAATAGTCAGCAATATTCCGCGTTCTGGAGCAGTGTAGCGTAACATTGTTTATTAACGTGTATTTCGCATGTGTTTACTACACAAATGTCAAAACAGAACTGACTTTAGGGGCCAATCGCAAAATTTATAGCATTTTCTGATAGGAGGATTACTTTTGCGCCACCCTGTACAAACGAGGTTGGTTCAGCATTACAATCTGTACAATGATGGGGCATCTGACTCAGAACAAAATGCCTCTGTATGCGGAGATTCATCCGGTGTCTCTCAGCAAGTATAGTCTGTTTAACCGTCACACTTGAAATTGCGTGATAAAGAGGACTCGATGGGATGGAATGAGTGCAGAAATTTTGTTTATGCAAGGCAACTGTTAAAGGGTGACGCCAGAGCATTTGTTAGAAGCCAATCTAAAGAAAGAAGCACTAAACAAAGAATTCGGTAAGAAATTATCGGCTATCGAAGTCCACAAAATGTTGAAAACTCGAAGGAAAAAACCTTCGGAGACCCTGCGAGAGTATTTTTATTGTTTGACGGAGATAGGGAATGCTATCAACCTTGATGAGGAGAGTTTAATTGAGTATTTTGTGAAAGGCATCCCGTATTCCTGGCAGAGCTAGTCAATCTTTTATCAGGCACAAACAGTGTAAGAGCTTACGGTTAATTTAAAGGTTATGAGGAAGTAAAAGGTCCTGAAGCACAGACTTTTTCGAAGGAAAATTGACAAACCTCTACAGTAAAGCACAAGCGACCAAACAAACGAAAGACTCAGAATGTTTTAAATGCAGCGTAATAGGTAGTTTGACCAAGAACTGCGATTTGAAAGGTTTCAGCGCAGTCGAATGCAAAACCAAAAAGCAAGAGGACTGTAAAAAAGGAGGTATCAAAAAAAGGAAAAAGATAGTCCGCATATGGCATCGGAATATGAAGTATTGCCTTGGACTTCTTCAAGAAATCGGGGTTTTAAGGAATTGACAATAAACAACGTCACTATATCCTCTATAATCGATACAGATAGTGCCATCAGTGCTACACATTATGATACACTTTTGATGTTAGACGGTACCCAATTAATCAACGAGACAAGAAAGTTCACAGGGATCGGTGGGGCGACGATAACCACTGTAGGTAGTTTTGAAAAAGAAGTCCAAATCGATGGAATTGACATAAAAATTAAATTTCACGTTGCAAGAGAAAGGGATACTTTATACAATGCCGCTCTTGGATATGATATTTTAAACTTAGTTAATGTTTTCATAGGGGACGAGGGAGCTTCGTTCCAGCCGAAAGAGAAGGTCAAGTGCATAAGTGTAGAAGAGGAACTGGTACAGGAGTTTGGTCAAATTTGTCTATCCACCATTACCGAAGAGAGTAATAAAAAGACCATGACTTGGAGCATTTGAATAGCGAATACGAAATCCCTGTCTACATGCGCCATCGAAGTTTACCGATTTCTGATTAGGACTATTGGAATCAGAGTCAAAAAAATTCACGGCATTTGTCACTCACAATGGCCAAATTCACCCGAAATTTTCTGCAGATTTATTTCTGCCATATTTCATGAGCTGGTTCTAGAGGGAACTGGAGTTATCTATATGGATGACCTTATAGTCCCATTAAAAGAGGAATGTGAGGGATCCAAAAAGCTAAAAAAAAGATTACAGCAGTAGCCGAATCATACGGACTCAGAATAAAGTAGAGCAAATGCCAATTCCTGCAAAAGTCAGTGAGTTTCTTGAGTTACATCATCGAAAATTTAACAACAAAATTTTCAATGAGAAGAGCGGTTAGCGACTTTTCAGTACCAAACGACCATAAGTCACTCCAGCGTTATCCAGCGCTTTATCCCAAACTACGTAACAGTCGCAACGCCCTTAACAAATCTTCTTAAGAAAAACGTTAAATTTACAATAGGAAACGAGCAAGTAGCTGCAGTACAATAGCTGAAAGACGCCTTAATGTGTGCACCTGTACCGAAAATTATGATCCAACAGCATTACCTGAGGTTCATACCGATGCCAGTAAGTACGGTTAAGGCGCAGTTCTTTTGCAGAAAGACAGTGACGACGGACAACTACACCCTGTCCAGTACACAGTAGAAAAACGACACATGCAGAACAAAACTACCACTCCTACGAACTAGAAGTACTTGCTATCATCAAAAACGTGGCGAGTTTATATTTTGGGAACCAAATCCAAAATAGTAACCGACTGATGTGCCTCTAAGGGTGTCTAGGTGGGCAGTGTTTCTACAAAAATCCGATTACACCATCGAACATCGTTCGCACAGCTGTTAGAATTGCCATAGGAAAGGGAAGTTACGAAGATTACTATCTAAAATATGACATTTTGTACAAAGATTCGTCGAAAGAGCTGCTAATATTACCAACGAGAATGGAACAGGAAATAATAAAAATCGCACATCAGCAAGGTAATTTTGATCCCTAAAAGACGCAGGATCACGGGCGGTATTCAGTCGAGAAAGTAGGGGACTCGCAGTTATGCTGTAGCATAAAATAAGAAGAAATGGGACCCAGGATTCGGGTCGGCCCTGTCAGGATAGCCGAGTGTATCATGACACAAATCAACCCTGACACTGAACGATGAGCAACAGGACTAACGGCCCATCGAAACAGACTAAGAACGACAGTTTAAAAAAACCCACTCGAAACGGACGGTCGCTGTTCACGCGACATAGGTAGCCGCACGTCCCAATCCAAAAACTAATACTCATTATACAAATATTTCATGAATTGTACATAAAATCATACTCGTTATATATATTTCTCATGAATTGTACATACTTTCACTACAACGCATGTATAACATCACATTATATTTACTCAATTAATGACACAATGAAGTATATTTTGTAATGATTTTGGACGTGAGGCAACCTCGAGTAAAAACCCCACTCCCATTCGCCTCATGATCAACAGCTGTCATGTGGGCAGCCATCATATTTTCATAAATTACTTTGTTTTTTTTTTCACCGGCTCTTTTGCATACCAACAAAAATATATATTTTTCCGTGCTGAAACAAATCAAAAACAAAAAAAAAAGTGCAAAAATTGTGTGTCGCGGAAGCAACAAAAGGAGTAACCTTATCCAGAAAAACGCAATTAAATAGTTATTCATTTGCAAAATTAAAGTTTTATAGAATTCATATGTAAAGTTTTTTTTTCGAATAAATTTCAACCTACCAAGAAAATTTCCGTTTTTGTGTTTATTCGGTAGTGATCTTTTATTAAATTTCTCAACTTTTGCCTAAGTGATTGTGTTACACTGGAGCAGCTTTCTCATCAAATTTATTAGACTTACCATCCACGAAGAAATCTAGGAGGATCACTATTTTAACCTAATAATATATATCAACCACTTGTTCAAATTTCAAAGTCTAGTGCATATACTCGTAGCAGCTTTGGCAAAGAAATACAGGCTTAATTGAATGCAGTGCAACTAGTTGCGGAATATGAAAAGTCACCGAAGTCCAGCTACAAACAATCGCAATACAAAGAAATAGTCTCAGCATATAGCCCGTAGCTGCCAAAAGGGAAGTCTTGTGCCGAAACCCATCGTTCCCAACCGTGAGTATTACCCCTATTTATCATCAAATTAACTAAAGGGATTTGAGCCTAAGATAAAAATAATTTATAAAAACCTGAAGTTTAATTTAAAAAACCATATTTATTTTGTAAATTTGAAATACTAGTGCAAATAAACTATACTTACAACTAATCCAAGTGTTTTGAACTGTATACATATGAGGCGACCTGCAGTGTAGCGAATTTGCTGGTTATTATCGCAATTATGTACAGACGTATATGTACTTATTTTATGTACGTAATGAGGAGCTATTCGCTTCGTAAGGACCAGAATGATGATGCGGCTTATCCGTTGTTGTCGAAATAAAAACCTAATGAATCCTAACACTTCTAAATTCATTTGTTTACCAACTTTATAGTAGGGGAATTCATATAAGCCTATAAAAGCCCCTTAAAGCTTATAAACCATATAAAGCTCGTAAACTTGCATGAAAAGTGACAATTCTGCATTTACACGCTTCATAAAGTATTTATAAAGTTAAATGAATCCCCTTAGTAATTTTATGTTACAATTATAAAGGGTATGGCGAGTGATCAGGGTTTAGTGGAAACAGATGAAACTTCAAGTCGGCCGATTTGTTATAATTGCAGAGAAAATGGGCATATTGCGAAGAGTTGGACCAAGTTGAAGAAAAGATTTAATTAAAAGCAGATTGGTCGCGTTGGTAAGTGAAGAAGATGTCAGAGATAACGCTAAAGATATGGCTTTAGAAGAAATCGAAACGTCGCACAGTGCTGTATGAGCGGTCAAAAATTATAAAAACCGTTGTAACGGAAGTGAACTTGTTCGGTATCATTGGGAAGGTAATTTATCCAAGATAGAGGATCTGGTCTTAATTTTTGTTTGTACCAAATACGTTTCTTACAAAAATCTCTTAAAGTTGGGTGTTTAAAATTTTTTTTATGAAAGTGCCTTTGGTTGGAATCTTTCAAAAAAAAAAAAATTGCCAAAAATACGATTTATTATATCTAATCTTAACATAACATTTTTCTTATTAGATAATGTTTAAAAAAGCACTCCAAAGCGCGTTTTAAGAAATGTTAAGTTTTCTGGTTTCGACGTGCCATTTGCTACACCCCAAAAATTCCTTGCAGAAAATCTCAGAAATGCTGAAGTTTGTAAAGGTATGATTAAACAAGTAAGGAAGTCTACGTTCGGGTGGAACCGAACATAATTTACCTGGTAGTTTTATTTTGCTTTGTTGATATTCGCCACAGGGTGGAAAGTTGATGTATATTGGAACGATTTTCCGTCATCCCTTGTCAAACCCAAATTTGTTACAAAACCAAATTTGACAAGGTGTTTAAGCGACATAAGCTATAGTTATTTCTTTCGTTTATTTCATTTGCGCTGCACTAGTTTATGTTTTGGAATCCCAAATCGGGGGTATTTCACAGCGAAAATGAGGAAGCCAATCCCGCGCGATGCCTCAGAGCCAATAGTGCTCGCCCTCAATTAATACATACAAGGTGTAGCAGGTGCCCCCACCCCTCGTTTTATATAGAACAAATAATTTAAATAAATCAAATAATAATTAAATAAATACTAGAAAAGGGCTCCGCCGTGGTGTGAAGGTAGTGTTGCCGGCCTACCACACCGAAGGTCCATGGTTCGAGCCCTGGTACAGGTAACATCAAAAGAGATTTGAAAAAAAGTTTTTCAAAACGGGGTCGCCCCTCGGCCTCCATTTCAAATCGGGTTAAAAGCTCCTCCATCATGAAATGGAGGCGACGAACAAACCACGAATGCTAACGAAATATGTAGATGATTTGTTCGCGATAACAAAAACGGAAGACACAAATATTTTGCTGAACCTACTAAACGGGTACCACCGATCGATTAAATTTACAATTGAAGTAGAAAAGGAGGGAAAGATACCGTTTCTGGACACCCTAGTGATTAGGAGGAACAATAAATTAACATTAGACTGGTACAAAAAACCAACTGCGTCTGGTAGACTGATTAACTTCAACTCACAGCATGATAGAAGAATAATTGTGAACACGGCTAACAATTTCGTGAGACGAGTTCTCTCCATTAGTGATAGGATTTACCATACTAAAAATATTAAACTTATAAAGGATACCCTCGAAAATAATGATTTTCCAACAAAATTAATAAACAAACTTATATACAATTATTACTCGCGTCTTGGTAAAGATAATAAGAGGAAAAATCAAAATGCCAAAATATACAAATCGGTTACATATGTCCCTGGGCTTTCGGAAAGGATAAAACATTCAAAAATGTACGATAAAGAAAATATTCAGCTAGCATTTACCTACAGTAATTCCCTTAAAAAGGTGTTCAGCAAATTAAAAGACCCAATACCAAAACAGGAAAAATCGGATGTTGTTTACAGGATTCCTTGCAACGGCGACGGGTCCCACGTATGCGAGAAAGTATATGTAGGTACTACAAAATCAAAACTGAAGACAAGGATATCCGCTCATAAATCTAATATAAAATTAAGGAACAATTTTTCGGACAACAAAACGGCTCTATCATCTCATTGTAAGGATACTGGACATTACCCGGATTTCGATAATGTCAAAATTTTGGAAGAGGAGAAAAATTATTATAAGCGGTTTACTTTGGAAATGCTTCACATAGTGGACACCCCCAATGATAAAAGGATGAATTTTAAGGCTGACACGGATCATTGTGCGTACGCCTACCGCAACCTGATTTTAAAGCACAACCAACACTCGTGACAAAATATAACAAAAATAAAATCAAAAATTTGCTCCGTTCTCTGCACATGTACACTCGTGCAGTTCTTGTACCTTGGTACAATAACTATACACCTGATTACTTGTATGCATACCTACTTTATTGGTTTCGCCGCTTACTATATTATTGTTGTAAATGTTTCTCAATTTTTGTTTACAATTACGGGATTTTATTAGTTTATATATATATGTACATTCTCTGTTTAGATTCGTTGTTTCTGATAACCACTTTTCTTCACAATTTTTAGTCTTTGCATCACAGCGGAAGATGTAATTCACGCTTATGCATTATGTTTATTTATGTTATTTTTATGTGAAATACAATGTGTTTATTTTTATTGTTTTTAATTTCAGTCCTGATGATGATATCAGAGTGATATCGAAATATCGAAAATAAATATTAACAACAAATCCAGTTGTTTTATTTAAAATAGGCCTAGAGCTCATAAATAATATAAATAAAATAATATACAAACACTAACTTAAAAAAAAACTACTCGCCCTCCATAAAACTTAGACATGGTCTTTCGAGCCGGATTCGAACCGGCGACTTATGAATATCACTAGACGACTAAGCCGCCTAGGGGGGCGAGAATGTTTAAGCGACATAAGCTATAATTATTTCTTTCGTTTATTTCATTTGCGCTACACTTTCTTGTAATTCGCAACCAGATTATGAAATAGTTCGTAGATATAGTTTATGTTTTGTAATCCAAAATCGGGGGTTTTTCACAGCGAAAATGAGGAAGCCAATCCCGCAATTAATATATACAAGGTGTAACAGGTACCGCACTTCCCCCCCCCCCTCCCTCCCTTTCTATATAAATTAAATAAAAAATAATATAATTTACTATTCCCAAAACATCGCCCCTTCAAGGGGGGGTTTTCACAGCGAAACTGAGCAAGCCAATTCCGCGCAGTGCCTCAGAGCCAATAGTGCTCGCCCCCAATTAATACATACAAGGTGTACCAGGTGCCTCGCACTTCCCGTTCAATAAGAACAAATAACTTTAATAAAAAATACTAATAATTCAAAATAATACATTATTCAAGGGTTGCCCCTTATGCGACATGTGCTCCGCACCCCCGTTCTACTCACTGAACTAATAATACAATAATATACAAACATTAATTAAAAAAGCTACACGCCCTCCATAAAACTTAGACATAAGGGATTACGGAAAATCATTCCAATGTACATACCTAGTAGTGATCTATTTTGGCATCACAATTTACGCAGGTCTATTTTAATACTTTTCAGTTCGTATTATAAAGCCAGCTGATTGTTTTCAATAAAAACTTTTCTGTTATTAGTTTTGCGGGGTAAATTAATTAATTTATATTTATTATTTATTTCCCTACCAACGACTTCTAACAACATTTTTTCAAAATACCAATACATGCACACTTTATGTTTGTGAAATTTGCGTTCAAATAGACAGACGGACATGGCTAAATCGTCGTGATTATTTCAATCTACTTTTTAATGGGCCCATCTCTGCTTCTTCTCTTCTTTTTTTCTTCTTTTATGGCGCGATATACAACAGGTATATCATCATAAACCTCCTAAGAGATTTTTGCGCCAAGCTTCTCTTCCAATTTGTGGTGTGCCGATTTGAATTTTCCCTACAAATTGGTGGGACCTACAGTTTTTTGCCGACTCCGAACGGCATCTACATAGGAGACGAATTTTTGCTGAGAAGCCTGTCATGGCAGAAATACACTCGGAGAGTTTGCCAAACCACTGCCGAGGGGCGACCCCGTTTTGAAAAACTTTTTTCAAATCACTTTTGATGTTACCTGTACCAGGGCTCGAACCATGGACCTTCGGTGTGGTAGGCCGGCAACACTACCTCCACACCACGGCGGCCGCTTCTTCTCTTACTTATAAACATTTCATGTTCATGAAAGGTATGAAAATCAAAAAAGATATACATATAACTTTCCTATTGCAGTGGGGTATTAACTAATTGGCCGGATATTTTACTTGTGTGTTTTTCGATTTGCCTACTTTTGGGCAGGAGTATACTTCATATTATTGAGAAGCAGCTGAAAAATCTTTATGGAATATCTAGTTGAAATTACAAACAATGGCCTTTGAAAACAGCAGAAATTTTATGCTGAAAAGCGGGCGGCGCCACACCTACTTCCCCAAAATCCACAATCCGCTCGAGTTTTGCTCAAAACGCTTATTATGTGTGCAGAATCTTATTGATATAGCTTGCATAGTTATAGAAATATCGCGTTTTACATTTTACAAAAAAATTCTTGAAAACCATGTTAAAAAACTGGGCGTGGCCGTATACCGATTTCGCCCGTTTCTACAACAAACATTAACCTTTATATACTCAACATTTTCGCCAAATATCGTTTCGATAAATCGATTTTTGTCGGAGTTATGGCATAAAAAGTTTTGTGGAATAATCCACTATAAAAGGGGCGGGGCCATGCCCATTTAAAAAAATTTATTTTTTTCGACTTTCTTCCTTCGCGGACACTTTGAAAGTGAAATAGAAATTATATTAAGCGTTTGTACGCAAAGTTATTGCCTGTTAAATATATCTATGATCCTTTTCAAAATCTTTCGTATAAAAGTGGGCGTGGACCTCAACCGATTTAAGTGTGCCAAGGAACCAGCATACCAACCTTCATGGAGATATCTCAAAATTTACTCAAGTTATCTTGTTAACAGACGGACGGACATCAATTTACTCAATTTCTCTTTTTCTCCTGAACATTTTGATATATACGAGTATATGTCAATATCTCTCTCGATCTGTTTATGCCGTTACATACTACCATTAGGCGAATGAAGCTAATAGTACCTGGGCGACCGAGCTTTTCTCGGCATTTTCATAGGTTGCCATACAATATAGTTTGCTTTAAATACTCATCAGTAAAGATATTATGGTTGTTTGAATGAATAATTTTACTTACCAGCAGTGGAGCTTTTTAAACAGAGATTTTTTAAAAACATATATTGATAATAGAAAGATATTTAATATTTTTTTTTATTGGTAACAAAGTTTGAAAGCATATAATAACTCCTTAGTGGCTGCTCAAAAAAGTGTACTCCATATTTTCGGCAAGTCTTTACAAGATTTCTTGCTAAATTGTATGGTTAAAGGCTGTCGATTGTTGTCAAATAATCGAGAAAGAATAGGATCACATGGGTATATTTGTCGGTTAGTGTTTTATATATCGGTCAACATTCCTTGATTTCTTCTTTCTTTTTCAAGATAGAATTATCCAAACAATTTTTACATTTACCACACATGAAATCTAAGTCAACACTTTCTTCCATACCTTGTTCCAAGTACGTCTCTGATTTTCTTCCGGAAGCATTACTTTTAACGTTTTTGGCCGTGAAAACGCCACATATAACATAACATGCATAAACATCGATGAATTTAGCTCCACTTCTCAAAAACATGCTGTGGCAGCACTTAGGTAAGAATTCTTAGAATGTAGTATACTATGTACAAGTATACAAATATCTTTTCTTTTCTTTAAATGGTCATGTAACCGCCTCGGCGATTTTGGAAACACCGCGGGATCGCAAATCGGTCTCCACTTGGTCCTTCCATCGGAGTGGTGGTCTCTCTCTTCCTCTGCTTCCACCGGCGGATGCCGATAAGAATACCATCTGGGCTGGAGCATCTTCGCTCAGTCGCACAACGTGGCCTAGCCAGCCAAGCCGCTGTGTTTTAATTCGCTGAATTATATCGGCGTCTGCGTAGAGCTCATACAGCTCATCATTAAATCTTCTTAGGTCCACAAATCTTTCGAAGAATCTTTCTCTCGAATACTCCCAGAGCCGCCTCATCAGATGTTGTTAGTGTCAAGCTTCTGCACCGGGTGCGATGAGTGACTTATAGTGTTATTTTTGTTCGCCGAGAGAGGACTTTACTTTTCAATTGCCTACTACAGAAGTTACTTCGTTTTGCCCTCGTTCACAACCAAACCAATTTTTTCCGCTTCTTTTCCTAATTTGGAGTAAACAGAAGTTACGGTCAATATCGTCCACATACGCCAACAGTTGCACGCTTTTATAATATATTTTTCCAGCGCGGTTAAGTTCTGTAGCTTGTATTATTTTTTCCAGCATTAAATTAAAGAAATCGCACGATAGGGGGTCACCCTGTCTGAAACCTGTTTAGTTTCGAACGGCTCGGAGAGGTACTTCCCAATTCTGACCGAGCTGGCGGTGTTGCTCAAGGTCATTTTGCATAGCCGTATAAGTTTTGCGGGGAAACCAAATTCAGACATAGCGGAATATAGGCAGCTCCTTTTCGTGCTATCGAAAGCGGCTTTAAAATCAACAAAGAGATGATGTGTGTCGATTATTTTCTCACGGGTTTTTTCCAAGATTTGGCGTATTCTAAAAATCTGGTCGATGGTAGATTTACCAGGTCTGAAGCCACACTGATAAGGTCCAATAAGTTTGTTCACGTCACTTTATATGCGATATTCAAAAAGCTGATTCCGCGATAGTTCGCGCAGTTTGCAGGATCGCCCTTCTAGTGGATTGGCCAGAGAACACTTAGATTCCAATCATCACGCATGCATGCATCCAACCATACTCTGAAAAGAAGCTGATGCATGCGCCTTACCAGCTCCTCGCCTCCTTGTTTGAATAGCTCAGCAGACAAACCACCAGCTCCACTTTTTGTCATTCGCCGAATGTTTTGATATAGTTTTCGGGCGTTATGCCCTTTGGCCAGCATCTCAAGCTCCTTGATTTCACGCTTTTCTGCCTCTCTTTTTTCGCCCGGAAAAGCCGCCTCGCTTCCCTCTTCAACTCGCGGTAGTGCTCACACAAACTCCTCGTTGCATTCGATCTCAGTGTTGCATTCTAGGCTAAGTCCTTTCTCTTCGTTGCAGCGCGGCACTCTTCATCATCATACCAGTTGTTTTTTCGCGTTCGCCGGAATCCAATTACTTCTTCGGCTGCGGTACAGAGTGCTCCTGAGATATAATCCCACTGCTTATGCATTCCACTAGGTTGAATTGTGTTCTCGGAGAGCAGGTATAAGGCGATCTGCGAAATAATTGGCGGTCTGTTGCGACTACAGCTTTTCGACGTCCAGCTTTCCCTGCGTGTTTTGTTGCACCTGTTTTGTCGCAGAGGTGAGTACGAATCTTGGCTGCTACTAGGTAGTGATCAAAACCCTGGAAGCATGTCGTCCATCTATCACAACGTGGTCGATCTGGTTGCGTGTTTTTCGATCGGGGGACAGCCATGTAGCGTGATGTCTCTTCTTGTGCATAAACCTAGTGCTGGATAAGACCATGTTTCGGGCACCGGTGAAGTCGATCAGCCTGTATCCATTTGGCGAAGCCTGATAGTGGATACTGAATTTTCCGACAGTGGGGCGGAATACACCCACCTTACTTACCCTGGCGTTAAAGTCGCCAAGCACGACTTTGATATCATGACGGGTGCAGCGCTCGTATGCTTCTTCCAAGCGCTCGTAGAATGCATCCTTTTCCACGTCGTCCTTCTCTTCCGTCGGTGCATGCGCGCAGATAAACGATATGATGAAAATTCGTACTTTTTTTCGGATTGCGGCGAGACTTTCGTTCACGGGTGTGAACGACAGTACTCGGTGACGAAGTCTCTCTCCCACCACAAATCGCACGAATCTGCGCTTGTATACATGCCCACTCCAATAGATGTTGCAAGGTGTTTTGATCGTGTTTCCTCGCCCGGTCCATCGCATCTCTTGTATGGCTGTGATGTCAGCTTTTGATTTCCTCAGAACCTCAACCAGCCGCGCAGCGGAACTTTCCCCATTAAGGGACCGGACATTCCAGGTGCATGCCCTTATCTCGTGATCCTTATTTTGTTTGCAGGTGTTGTCATCTAAAAAAGGGGTTCTCATATCCGAGGCTTTGTTGTTGAATTTCATTGGACCGTTGTTTTACGTGGTGGGTGCCAAACCCAATGCAAAACCCGTTTCACTCAATTACATGCTTGTATAGCGAGCCGCTTGATCCAAGACAGACGCCTGCTTGCAGCCGCACCACATGATGATCAGACGCTGCTGTTTGAATCTCCCCAGCCAGCCCTTAAACCGATTATGTCGAAGTGGCCTTACCAGGTTGTCCCCGTCTCACGTTTAGCTCACCACCAAACGGGTGTTCGGTGGTTACCCCGAGGATACTTGGACGCAAACGTCCGAAAGTGAAGCTGCTTGAACCGCATGCAAAAGAATCGCTCTGGCCATTCCCCGATGAGTGGCGATTAGAAACTTTCCCCACTTGCGTGGACTTCTACCTCTAGACCCTGAATATTCCACTACACCTGTAAGCACACTTCAATTCCTTGCTTACCCGGATATTTTGCTTGTATGTTGCCTAATTTTTGGCAGGAGTATACTACATACTATTGATAAGCATTGGCTCAATTTTCATTGAAACATCTATGTAGTTGAAATTACAAGCAATCGCCTTTGAAAATAGCAGAACTTTTATGCTTAGAATTGGGTGGCCCACTTCCCCAAACCCACACTTTTTTTTGCGGTGGAATTTTGCTTAAAAAGCTTATTACGTGTGCAAGATTTTATTGATATAGCTTGGATGGTGATAGAAAAAATGTGGAGTTACCCACAATATTATGTTCCATACAAAACGACAACAATATATTAGCAAGTCAGGTGATCTATGCTTACAATGATATGATGAAACAAATTTGAGGACATAGCATAAAAGAGAATTCAAAATACATAAGGACCTAACTGAAGTTTACAAGAAGAGGTTTTTCTGCTGCGGTCGCTATAAAAGACCTAACGCAAAATATATTCGATGCCATTCTATTGACGTGTACAAATTTAACAACTTAATAATAAAGTGAATTTTTATTCTAGCTACGTGCGTTGATTTATTTGTACATACAAAACCCCCACAAAAAATTTTACAAATTTTTAATTTTTGCAATAAACAGTAACCTTTTTATTGTTTGCTGGGTAGGCGCTTCTTCGGCCGGCAAGATTGAAAGAAAAAACCAAAAGTTTTTACTTTTTTCTTTCTATGCATTTCGACGCTTTTGCGTCATCATCAGGGAAGTCTGTTTAATAAATTAAACAACATAAATTAACAACATAAATTGGTATTTACTTACTTAACATTAACATTCAAAGTTTAAGCAATCACTCACATTCATTTTGTTAATAATTAGAAATTACACCACAGTAATATTGAACGATACACACAATATTTGACTGCATCTTCTTGAAAAAAAGAATTTGGCCCAATCATAATAACATAACCTTTTTAGTATTTGTTGTTAGAGCAGTGCTCGAATATTTATGTTTGTTTTGTTAGTTGATATTAGAGAAAAATTACAGCGATATGCACAGCGATGGTATGTTTCGAAGTGCCCACCTTCTCATCAGACCCCTTCTCGGACGCTGGGTTACGAACACAACTGCCTGCAAAAAAGCGGCTGTTAGAGTACTCCATTTATTATTCAACATTTTCGCCAAATTTCGTTTCGACAAATCAATTTTTGCTTCGTGCTGCAGCTTGCAGTTCTGCTGTTGTAAATACTGGAAGATCTTCGTTCATGTTTACTCGATCTTCACTGTTTTCCCTGATTTCATGAGTGGAGAAAAGTGCGTTCACTATGTTATCCATTACGTTCGCATCTAAATCAGGTGTCGGCATGCTGGCCCTAGTCTTCTTCAGTACTATCATGCAGCACAGTCCCCATGGATTCCTGTTGAAGTCTTTCCGGATCTCCTCCCATTTCTTCTTCTTGCTCTGAATGATGGTGAGTTTCAAAATCTTCTTTTTTTACATGATTTAGCTTCGCCTGTGGCTTGCCCCATGGGCGAAGCCCTTGTATATAATCACAGTCTCTCCTTTCTCAGCGATTTCTCCTGACGACTAGTAAACGGTAAAGATAGTTAATAATATTTGCATGGCTTTACTACAGACCTGTTTAACGCCGCGCATGGTAGCGTTGACACACTCTATGGCGTTCGTAGGGGTGTGAGCTCCTGGTCTTGTTGATGTTCCAGCCTGGCCGCCATGTCCAGACCTCCTTTCTCTCACTCTGAGAATCATCATCAAGCTTTTCTAACGGAAGTCCAAGGAAACGCGCAGTTTCAACAGGGTTGGAGCAGAGTGACATTGGTGTTAGAAGAGTATGTTAAATTGAACAGGAAAAGAGATGTCTAGTTTCATAAGGGGACATACCACATGCAGGGCACGTACTTGGTATGGTGAGGTTCAGTCTGGATAAGTAAGAGATTAGCCTGTTACAATATCCAGAACGAAGTTGTGCTAGCATGACCCTGATCTCCCTCGAAAGAAGACGCTCCTCATCAGCTATTTTAGGTGGTTGTATGTCACAGGCCGATATCTGAGGGATCTGTCTACCGACTCGGTATAGAGGTCGTTAAGAGCTCGCTTGTGGTTACGCAAATCAATGTGGTAATGTGGTGCCGATATTATCATAGCGCTTACGGAGATCTCTCCGTATGTCTCTGGGGGGGCGGAGCTTCATTCAATAGATGTCGATTTGGATGACTGGGTTTATGATAGTTCAGAAGAAACTGTTTACTCAAGAGTTCCGCATGCTCTTGAACATTGGGCAATTTAGCCTCTTGATGGAGGTGAGACTCAGATGACATAAGCAGACATCCCGTAGCAGTTCTGATGGCGGTGTTTTGGCAGACTTGTAATTTCCTCTAGTTGGTGTCAGCAAAGTTGGACGACCATATGGGCGCAGCATAGTCAATAACCGGCGGCCAATAGCCTTATATGTAGCTAGCAACGTTTCTTTATCTTTTCCCCAAGAACTGTTGGCCAGTGACTTGAGGATATTGTTGCGGCTTTGTACCTTTGAGGCTATTGCGGTGCCATGACTAGCGAAGGTGAGGCTGTTGTCGAACGTCACACCCAGGATTTTAGGGTCGTTGACAGTAGGTAGAGGTACTCCATCTACGTAGACGTTTAAGTCTTGTCCCATCTGCGCATTCCACGTCGTAAAAAGAGTCGTCGTCGATTTTGTCGGAGACATAATCAGATCTCGCCCGGTGAAGAAGCTGGAAAGGTCTCGGAGATAACATAATCCTCGTACAGAGTTCGTCAATGGAGAGGCCCTTACCCGAAATTAATCAAAAGAGGGCACTTCTTTGATTCTTTTTGTCTATATTTGTTGTTCCTAAATTTGACTGACGCCTGCCGAACGTTGAAGTAGTTAGCGGTCCACCTTTTTAGGCCGGCTGGGAGCGGTGTCTCTTCCAGGTCTCTTAAGAGTGTGGCGTGGTTGACCGTGCCGAAAGCTTTAGAAAGGTAAAGTGCCACGACCACCGTCCAATGGTTTAGAGGATGTTAATTCAAACCATAGTTTATCTACCATAATTTGCCCATTCTGCCGGAGAGGTTGCATGCCTCTAGATTTTGCTTCCACTTGGTCAATATTTGGTCATTGAACGTGCGTCGATTTCCGCGTTGCGATATTTAATTATGGGGTCTGCGGGATTGAGAAGTCTCACTTGGTCACGTTCTCTTATCAGAGCCGCTGCTTCCGCAGGGAAATTTGGTGGATTTTCCGGCTCCTGTGATATAATCCCACTGATCATACATTCCACTAGGTTGAATTGTGCTCTCGGAGAGCAGATGTGAGAGGCGATCTGCGAAATAATTCGCGGTCTGTGGCGATTGCAGCTTTTCGACGTCCATCTTTCCCTGCGTTTCTTCTTGCACCTGTACAGAAGTGGGTACGAATCTTGGCTACTACTAGGTTGTGATCAAAACCCTGGAAGCATGTCGTCCATCTATCACAACGTGGTCGATCTTGTTGCGTGTTTTTCGATCGGGGGACAGCCATGTAGCGTGATGGATTTTCTTGTGCATAAACCTAGTGCTGGATAAGACCATGTTTCGGGCACCGGTGAAGAAGTCCATTTGGCGAAGTCGGATAGTGGATACTCAATTTTCCGACAGTGGGGCGAAATACACCCACCTTACTTACCCTGGCGTTAAAGTCGCCAAGCACGACTTTGATATCATGACGGCGGCAGTGCTCGTTTGCTTTTTTCAGGCTCTAATAGAATGCATCCCTTTCCACGTCGTCCTTCTCTTCCGTTGCACAGTGGCGCCTCTGCCGTTAAAGCATGGCAAAAATCAAAAAAATCATGAAAGCGTTCGCTAAATCTAAAACATGTTAGAGAACTTTCCAGGGATCAAGAATATACAACTGTTTTTTCACAGAAAAAATAGTTTTATTTTTTTGTTAAAAGTTAGATATACCTGTTTTTCGAAATGCCTATTTTTAGCCCTTTTTAAAACTTTGATGGAAAAAAAAAATGTTAAAATATGTGCTCCGTCAAATTAACAGTAGTTATTTGTGAAATATTCAGTTACCTAAATTCATAGTCTACCTGCGTCCAGCTGCAACTTCACTTTTTACATCAAATAAAGTTAAACAACCTTGGGCATATATACGCGCCTGAGCAGGTATATACAAGGTGGCGCAAAAGTTAGCTTCCGATGTTCAGCATATCGGTTGTGGCACGTGCAGTGTGTGCTGTTGCACCGTCTTGTTGGAACCACATGTTTTCCAATCCCAATTCATCAAGTTGCGGCAAAAAGAACTCGTTGATCATTGCTCTGTAGCGCTCACCATTCACAGTAACCGTTTGGCCCCGACCGATTATTGGTCAAATAAATAGCCAGCAATATTCCGCGTTCTGGAGCAGTGTAGCGTAACATTATTTATTAACGTGTATTTCGCATGTGTTTACTACACAAATGTCAAAACAGAACTGACTTTAGGGGCCAATCGCAAAATTTATAGCATTTTCTGATAGGAGGATTACTTTTGCGCCACCTTGTATAATTCAGTACGGCCGTAAGGTCGGTTTTGTTATTGGAACTTGTTAACAACATAAATTTTTTTAGTTACGAATTGTATACCTGAAATTCATTTTAATAATTTGAGTAGGTATACGAGTATAACGCTATCCATCATACAAAGCACATTATCATTCGTCTTTTGGAGATTAAGGAACTTAGTATTCTGTTTACTTAAATAAAGTGAATAGTATTTTTAAATATAGTTCACAATTTAATATTTAGTCAGATACACTCGAAACCAATTCTAATATGTATCTAGAAAACTCGCAACTATTTGCGGTGTTTAAATCTACAAAGTCAAGACGGGACTTCGTTGAGGCTATTATGAGAGAATTAGCGACTGAAACAAGCATTAAAGAAAAGGAAGGCCTAGAAGAAAAAATTGGTTTACAATACATTATGATAGAAAGAAAATGGAAGGACGTCTATCGTAACAATTCAAAATTTCTAAGTAAGCATGAAAAGTGGCTAGCTGACAAAACTTTTTTGGACGAAGAAACGCCTAGCACGTCAACCAATCCAACTAGATGGAGACCAACAAAACCCATAGAAGAGTGTTCTACCTACACAAGGAAAAGGAAGCTGTCTGATACCACAAAAGCTATGGCCACGACTCATCTTTCAGAAGCACTGGCTATTAAATATAAAAAAGACGAAGAAAACGTGAAGTCTCGTATAACAGAAGCAGTTGCGGTAGCAAGTCCAGTGCGACTGATGAGGATCAAAAACAGCATTCCAACACCACCAAATTCGCTACCTAGGAAATACACTCCCGAAGAAGCTTTTGCGCTGTTTATAGATCTCGGTTTAACGAAGAAAAAATATATTATATTGCGTAAGTCATTATTGCAAAGTAATGCCGATATTTTACCTGGATACAAAAAAATTACTCAAGCCAAGAAACCAGCAGTTCCTCTAAGTCCCAAAATAACCGAAGTATCAGCTGAAATTGAGCTACAAAACCTGATGGATCATACGTCTACACGACTCCTTCAAAGTTTTACTAAAGAAAAGTTGAAATCACTGCCAAAGGAGCTAGCATTGATAACTAAGTGGGGCTGTGATGGATCCTCAGGACAAAGCGCATATAAACAAAGAATGAATGTAGACGATGAAACAATTACAGATAGTAATATGTTTATGGCTTCTATTGTTCCATTACGACTAAAAGATGAAGATTCAGAATATTGGAAAAATCCACGTCCGTCATCAACTATATTGTGCCGCCCGATATTATTTAAATACGATAGGGAGTCTTCGGAACTCATAAAAGCTACAGTGAGTGATATAAAAAATCCAATTGCCAAATTAGAACCAACAATAATTGAAATTGAAGAGGGGAATGTCATTACAATAAAGCATGATTTTCTTCAATTTGTAAGAAGACCCAAAAGGTCTTTGAAAATCTTGATGATTCAATAACTGAGGAACTAAATTATGAGTATGGAATATGTCCTTTGCATGCTAGGATAAGATGTATGGAATTTGTTTTGAAGCTGACTTATACACTACCACAACAAGGAGAAGTTTTCGACGACAATACAACATGTAAGGAGAAACAAAACAGGAGAAAAAAAATAATTCAGGATGCATTCTATAAAGAGATTGGCCTTAGAGTTGACTATACATACTTTGGAAATACAAATGATGGTAACTCCTCAAGAAGAGTTTTTGAAAACGATGAAGTGACTGCTCGCATAACAGGAGTTGATAGAGATATTGTGAAAAGGTTGGGAGTAATTTTAAATATATTAAACTGCCATGAACCAGTTAATGGACCCAATTTTGGAGAATATGCATCTAAAACTACAGAGTTGCTGCATCAAAAGTATCCTGAGAAGAAACTTACACCAACGGTACATAAAATTTTAGCACATGGAAACGATTTAATAGAGTACCAGTGCTTACCATTAGGAGAATTGTCTGAAGAAGCTCAAGAATCTAAGAACAAGGACTACAAAAGATATAGATGTATGAACACCTGTAAAGTATCACGAGTTAGACCAAACGAAGACCTTTTCAACATGTTAGCTATCTCTTCTGATTCAGTCATATCATCTATGAGGTATGTAAGAACACAAAAAGATCTTACACATGCCTATAGCTCAGAAATGGTTGCTTTGTTAGATATATGTTCCAGTGACGATGACTATGTTAAGATAAAATAAGTTTCTCACTTCTTATCACAAGAATGAAAAAGAGATTTACTAATCAATTTTGTTACTTTATTGAAAAATAAGATATCTATGTACAAGTTAATTTTTTATTTCAAATAAAAGAATTAATTAATTTAGTAATTTATAAATACATACTTTTCGTTATTGCATTTCTCCAAAGTTTATCAAATTTATTTCAAAGCTTAGGCATTTCGCCTTCAAACGAGTATTAAATTTTTATAGAAATCAATACGTCTATCGAGTTTGGTACAAATTGGTAAAGCGGTTACTAAAATCAAACTTTTTAGCATAAATGGGCAATGCCACTCCCCTTTTCCAAAATTCGTTGGCTGTTTAATCTTTAGCTCCAATAAAATTTCATTGAACCACTTTCAATAACTTTTAGTAATTAATAAAATACACATTTGGTTTGTAAATTAAAAAAAAAAACATGTAAAATTTTATGTGGCACCAAAAACGGACATTTGAGTTTTATAAGAGTATTGCCTTTAAAAGAAACAATACGTCTATCGATTTTGGTAGTTATTGATTACGTGACTACTTAGATACAACTTTTTGTCATAAGTGGGCAGTGCCACGCTATCTTATCAAAATCATTACTTTATCTTATTTAATGCTTTAACACATCATTATTAGACAAATCTCATTTAATTTTTTTTATTTTTTACTAAAAACATTTTGTTTTTGCATTTTTCTAAAAAAATTCGACTTTAACGAATTTTTTAGAAGCACCCTGTATCTGTGACATTCTGAGCTTTCATACAATACAACTTCAAATAATTAGCTTTCAGTTGCATTTAAAATTTTTAAAATATCTTCATTGGTTCAAAAGTTATGATTTTTGCAAAGAAAAAACTCAAAAGGCGCCACTGAGCGCAGATAAACAAATATACAAACATACAAATATATAAAAATAGCTCGTTTAAAGTTATAAGATACCTTGTGTGAGTAGCACTACTACATATAAAAAGTATCTGAAAGAATATTTATTTTAAGGGTATAAAATGCACTTTTTACAAAAAAAATATTCACTTATTACAGCTACGACAGTATTCTCCATCATTCAAATGCCAAAAAAAAACTGTAAAACCCCGTAAAATTTATTACTGTGGTGCTCTGTGTTAGCGAAGCGTCAAATAGTAAAAAATCGAAAGATAATATAGTATTTCTTGCAAATATTAATATGATTTTCTTATTAATATATTTAATTTTAGTCGGTACCTGAATTTTCGCCTGTCCATCAGAAAGAGTATGTGCATTTTTTGCATTCATTGAAGACCAAATATGAAACCCTGAAACCTACAAAGCATTTTTGGAACAAAAAATTGCATTTCAAAAAAATGTTATTCCAAATGGCTAAATTATATAATCCGGATTCCGATGCAAATTTGGATGTGTGGCGTCGATGTTGAAGAAAAGAAATTGTTTGCCAGATTGCGAATATGGTTTAGTGTAATATCCAATTAGAGTTCCAATTTAAAAAACGTCACTGAAAAAAAATCCCTTTTGAACTAATGCTACTGTTAGATAGCTTTGTTCACACAACAATATCTGTTAAAATATTATTTATTTTGGTTAACATGTGATGCAGTTTTTTAGACTGAATGGTTAGCTATCGATAAGCGTCAAAATAAGTAGACGTTGACGACTTTAATTTTTCAATAAACAGCATTACATTCAAAAAACTAATTCTTGGTTCAGTCTTTTTCAACATATGTTGATCGTACAAACTGATAAAACGAGGATAAAAAAATATGCTTTGCCTTTTAAAGTATTTATTGACCTTTTGAATGAATATAATTTTTTAGGCGTGTGACATCCACGTCAAAAGATATCATAATTTTAAAGTACATTTTGCAATCAAACAGGACGAAATTAAAATGACTGCCATTCCTAGAGTGTTTAAGTTTGGGAGACCTAAAATATCTTATTTGTCATCACTTAAGCTGTGGAATGTAACCGCGAAGTCCTAAATGCTGGTAGCAAAACGTCCTAAACTATTCGGTATTGGAACTACCTCTGAATATGAAATTTTACAGTTTAAATCTCAGTCTCCATGAAAAACATAAGAGCCAGGTGAAAACCAATTTGATGTTTGAAATCACCGTACTGTAATCAACTTAGATACAAACTTTTACTCAAATACGTCCATTATTCTATTTTTGTCCACTTTTTATATGGAGATACAGCAGTGCGCGTCGGTAAATAAAATTTCTGATGTAAATGCTCGTAAAGAGTTGTGTAAGAATATCGTGATAATGGGTGTTGCGAAGCTTGAGTGTAAAGCTTTAATAGATTCAGGTATTAGTAAATCTTTAGTAAAATCGTTGATTGTAATGAAGTGTGGCTTGTGTGTCAATGCGTGCTATGAAAAGTTAATCGGTTTTGCAGGTGGGAAAATTATTAAAGTTGGTGAAGTTATGAGGCTTGTTGAGTTTTTGGTTGTAAACGATTCCGTCTTGGCTCACGATGCACTTATTGGAATTTAAGAGCTTTCGAAAGGAAAAGTGGTTATTGAAGGAGGCACTTGCATAGTTATGTCGATTAGTTTGTATATACTTTAAATACTGATGGTGAAATTAAAGTTGAATACAGACAGAAGCTTAGGAATTTAGGAAATACATATAGAAGTTGTTTCGGAGAAAAGTTGGGTGTGCAAACAATTTAAAATGGATATCAAGTTAGTGTGTCAAAACCGATATCAAAGAAGTCATACAGTATAACTATTCCGAAACAGCGTGTTGTTGAAGGGATAGTTTAATAGTTATTACAGTTGGATATCATTCGTAAACCAAATTCGTTGTATGTATCTGTTGCCGTTGTGAAGCCTCAACAAAATGGTGCAGATAGATTATGTGTAGATTTTCGTGAGCTCAATGCAGTAACTGGAAAACAGCCTTGGTTCATGCGGACAGTGCACCTAGAAAGTATAAGATTTCCATCTTACAATATTAGACACAGGTGTGACAAAAGATGAATACAAACAAGAACCTTTTTGATTTAATTAAGACGTGTTTCCTCTAAAAACTACTAGATAGCAGAAACAAAGATACCTCATCAGTAGGGCTCGGATTCTTATGTAAATACATATTTTTACTGGTGATTTTAAAAAGGTAATGATTAAGTTATTTTTATGAATCATGAAATTTCCTTAAAAATGGCATTCAATCGTTCATGCATATTTTACATATTTTGTTATAAATACATATTTTTTGCATATTTTGCAAAAGCTTTTGTTTTTGCATATTTATAGTGCATTTTTTCGCATATATGTATATACGGTTTTTGTATATTTCTCTTTTAAGTATTTTGTTTCCAAATACTCATCTGAACCACCCTGTTAAACAATCAATGGCATTGTTTAATTTGTCACCCAAAGAATAAAAAGGTCGTTTTATTTTACAAGGCAGCATTTTCATTTGCTAAAGAGGCCAAAGGAACACACCTAATATTTGTAAATCCACATTTTAACGTCGTCTTTCGTTGTAAAACAACTGGAAACTTTGATTCTCATTCATTTAACACGAAAAACCTTTTAAATATTGGTAATTGGATTCGTTTTGGTGATTCTTAATATCAAATCATTTATGTTTAACAATCTTTATAGTGACCAATGCCGAAAATTAAACCAACTTCAGCGTCAATTGTAAACAAATATGTGGCTGAGCATCCGGAAGCTTTTCAAACCGATGGAACAGTGCTGTTTTGCAAAATTTGCAATAAGTGTGTAAGCTGTGAAAAAAAATCTCAAGTTGACCAACATTTGAAAGGTTTGAAACATATGGAATTACAAAACTGGCGCTCGAAAAAATCGCAGTCTTTCATTAATACTTCTGCTGAGACAGGACTTAGCAAATTTTCAATTTCAATTTATGCGAAGCATTTATCTCGGCAGATATCCCTTTGTTTAAGCTTAGCAACCCGCAACTAAAAAGTTTCTTAAAAACATATACTAATGAGCTCATTCCACATGAGTCGACAATCCGTAAAAATTATGTCGACCACATGTATATTCGATTGTTAAACGAAATCAAGAAGGCTCTAAAAGATCATTTCATTTGGGTTTCTATAGACGAAACTACCGATATACAGGGGAGATATGTGACAAATATTATTGTGGGAATTTTACATGAAAATGAGGATATGCGAGACAAGAAATGTTTGCTCAATGTCGTGGAGCTAGACAAAACCAACCATGCCACAATATCTCGTGCTTTTAACGACTCAATTGGCTTACTTGGTGAAGACTTCGATAAAAGCAATGTTCTCCTATTTTTAACCGACGCAGCACCATATATGGTAAAGGCGGCAAGGGGGTTACAGCTATTTTACCCGAAGTTGTTACATGTTACTTGTTTGGCTCATGCTTTTCACCGAGTAGCGGAAGAAATAAGAAGTAATTTTAGTGAACTGAATTCTCTTGTATCAAATGGAAAAAAAATATTTGTGAAAGCTCCCTCGCGTATACAGCTTTTTCGTGAACAATGTCCTGATATTCCTCTTCCTCCAGAGCCAATCATAACCAGATGAGGCACATGGCTTGATGCAGTCAAATATTATGCCCAGAATTTTGAAGAATTCAGTGAAGTAGTAAAAGCGCTAGAGGATAACGATTCAATAGCGATTAAAAACATGAAAGAACTTTTAAATTTACGTTTCCTTAAGTCTCAATTAACTTTTGTATTTTCCAATTATGGATTTTTATGCGATGTAATGACAAACTTAGAAGGCAATAATTCTTTGAGAGATGCAGTGGATTTAGTAAATAACTCCATAGAAAAAATAAACAATGTTAAAGGTGTAATAGGTGAAAAAATTATAGAGAAGCTAAATTTTGTTATTCAAAAAAACAAAGGTTTTCTTGAAATAAAGAAATTTTTGGATATTTTAGATTTAGGGGAAAGTTGTTCTCAAACCAGTTATACTATAAAAGAACTGTGTGCATTTAGATATGGGCCTATAACATCAGTTGATGTGGAGCGATCATTTTCTTTGTACAAGAACTTTTTACGACACAATCGGGAAAGTTTCATATTTGCAAATTTCAAAAAACATTTCTTTGTTTACGCTAATAAAGCAATAAATAAAAATTGATCTCGCTTGTGTATGCATACACTAATATGCTAATTTTATATATTTGTTACTTTTTATATGTATGTATCTATGTCTATGAAGGAAGATATAAGTTTCTGTGGTTTTTCTTTTTAAAATATTGCACCTTGAACAATACATAAAAGAATTCATTGACAATTTAAAGTTTTCTGGAAAAATAATTCTTATTCTGCCTAAGGCTACATTTCTGAATCATAAAAGGTGCAATATATGCAATATTTATTTTTATAATAATAAAATGATAATAAATAAAAAAACTTAAAATTTGTTTGTTGCATATTTTACTTGTTTTTCGTACATATTTTTTAATTTTAAATGCATATTTTATGCGCATATTTACGATTTTTTAGCGCATAAAATTCCGAGCCCTACTCATCAGTATACAGTAGAATCTTGAGCTGGTTGAAAAAATATCGAACGATTTGATAATCTACTCCAATTTCATTCTTTTCTAAAACTACAATGCTTTTGATTTTTGAAATCTATAGTCACAGGACAACTTGTGCATGCTTTTCACTAACGGAATCGATATATCGATAATAAACATCAAAAGACGCTAATATATTGCATCATTGAAAGCTACACCGGCACCGATCGAAAGATGAACTACTCTGACATGAAACAATGGGCAAATACAATTTGCCAGATATTCCCCAAAGAAAATCCGGTAAGTTACATCCAGCGTTCAGCAAAAGTCTATGCATTTTTTACAAAAATTTATAAATTTTAACAAAAACTTTTAAAATACAATCTAAACTACTGGGCAACTCCAGAACTAATTTAAATTAACATACGAGTACAACTTACCTTTGCTACTTTTAATCAAACTTTTAGATTAATGCTAAGTATGTAATTTTAACCATTAAATTTTAGTATAACGAAGTGCTTCTTTGATGGTCTTTAAAATTTTTTTTGTTTGGGGTGTTGGTTTTTCCATCGAAAAACTCCATAAACGGCCATAAAATTGCATATTTAGAATTTCAAAAAATCTAATTACAAAGCAGTTAACTAATTTTATTCAAATTTATTTAATTTATCTGCCTTTCGCAAACCGCTTACAAATTAAACTTTTATTTTTTATCGTATTAAAAACAAAAAATTTTTTAAAAGTATGTTTTTATGTACAATATATTTTCTAGATAGAAAAAAAGGACAGAAGAATCTCTCAGGCAAAGTGCATTCACGATGGGTGAACTCTATCAGAACTGGAATACCTTCAAATAATGGAAGCGAACAAGAAGAAACATCGCATGGTTGGAAATGCTAGTCTCAATTTGAAAATTAAATTAATTGCGGAAGATTTTTTGGAAAAAAGGTGGCTAACACACAACTGCAGACCGCGGGAGAAAGTCAAATCGTATTGGAAAGAAACATCTATCACGAGGTTAAAAAGCGGACACTCTTTGAACGATTTGTTGGAGGATTGGCCTCGGTATAGCGACTCCAACGGTAATGAATTAGTGAGTAAAATTAAATTACTAAATAAATTTTGTATAGGTCGAGATAGATTTCGAAAAAAGGTATCCAGGAAAATCAAATCAATTGTTTTTAAAGCTGGACAACTTTTATAAAAAAAGAAGATGTTAAGGACAAAGCAAGCAGAGAGGTACTCCTTTCTAAACTCGAATACAAAAATATTTCAAATGGTTCATATAAATGGCAATTTGACTTAAATTTTTAATATTCATACGATTTTTGAAAGATTCTAAATATTACATAACTATATTATTACTGCATTGTATTCTATAGCCACTTCATCATAATAGGAAAAAAAAACCTACGATTTTTAATGCCAAATACGATTTTAATATCCTGGCTTCAACCCCAAATGACATATTTTCCAGTATTAATGCACTAATAGAAGATTATGCTGACAAAAAACAGGCATTACAACCTCGTATAATAGCTGTGGGCACAGATTTTGCCGATGTATTGCAGTACTATGTATTTTGTGATGGCCTCAAATGGAAATGCTTCTCATCTATGAAAGCTGTTGAGTATATTATTAAGTTAAGTCATGTTCTTCAAATTGAATATGCACATTGTCGCAAGCTAGTTTGGGAGTTTTTGGAGCAATGCTTATTTTAATTGAAGACTGAAGATTTCCTATCAGTTTTAAGTTTATTACGTATTGTCTTAAATAAACATAAAGGATTCAAAAAAGCCCAAACTTCCTTGCTTCTTGTGTGACCAGCATTTCCTTTGTACATCAAAGTTTACCATTGTGTCCCTGACATTTATAACTTTGTATGTAAATCCGAAAATTGTAATCAAATTTTCACAAATTCTCAAATCAATTTAACAATTTCGAACATTTAATTTAAGTTTTAAAAAATCGATTATTTCATTTCTTCATAGCCTTCGTAACAATCAAAATTTTTCAAAAAAAAGTGCTTCTGATATTCAAAATTTAATAACAGAAAGTATAACTACACCAATATGTGAAGTAATTAAACTTTTTATTGTAAACAAAAGTAATGAACTATCGAGCTTTAAATAATAAGCTTACAGCAGCAAAAATAGAAATAACCCTTGCAGATATTCGATTTCAATTAAAAAAGTTTATCGAAAGCGTCAAAGTATTAAAAGAAATTGTTTCTTGTACGCAAGAAATGACAAATTCCCATACCTATTCTAGTTTTCTGCGCGGGAGTCTATGGAATAAATATAATGCCGATCCGACTTTTTTAACAATACCTCTCTTTAAAATATATAGATGAAATTAGTGACTAACTAGGATCGAAATCTGGACAACAGAAAATTTTTGGTATTTATTAAATTTATAGATTTAAATGAAACTGGTATTAATAAAGCCCTAAAGACATTTATTGAAATTGACAGATGGTTTGGTCATGTTGTTGTTGTTATTAACAGTGCTTCGCCCTGCCTAATACGCACGATCACTCTGAGAATCTTGATGATCTCTTCTAACGGGAGTCCAAGAAAACGCACAGTTTCAACAGGGTTGGACCAGAGGGATATTGGTGTTAGAATAGTAGGTTCAACTAAACAGGAAAAGAGATGTTTGGTATCATGAGGGGACATACCACATGCAGGGCACGTATTTGGGATGGTGGGTTTCAGTCTGGTTAAGTAAAAGTTTAACCTAATACAATGTCCAGAACGAAGTTGTGCTAGGAGACTCATCAGCTATTTCAGGAGTTTCGATGTCAGTTACGGAGTTTACAGGCCGAAATGTGAGGGATCTGTCTACCGACTTGGTATGAAGGTCGTTTAAATCCCGCTTATGGCTACGCAGATCAAACGGCAAGGTAATGTGGTGCCGGATCTCATCATAGTGCCTACGAAAATGTTTCCTTATGTATATAGGGGGAGGAGCTTCATCCATTAGATGAAGCTCTGGATCACTAGGTTTGAGGCAGTTCAGTAAAAATTGTCTGCTTAACAGATCCGCATGCCCGCGTACATTGAGCATTTAAGAATCCTGGTGAAGCTGAGACTCGGATGGCAAAAGCAGACCTTCCGTGGCTGTTCTGATGGCGGTGTTTTAGCAGGCTTGCAACTTCCTCCAGTTGGTGTCAGCAAGGTGGGGCGACCATTTCAAAATGTTTCTTTGTCTTTTCCCCAAGTACTGCCGGCCAGTGACTTGAGGATCTTATTGCGGTGGCATGACCAACGAAGGTGAGGCCGTTGTCAAACATCACACCCAAGATTTTGGCGTTATTGACAATAGGTAGAGATACTCCGTCTGCGTGGACATTTAACTCTTGCCACATCTGAGCATTTCATGTCTTAAGTACCTCCTTGGTTCGCCGGCTTCCCTGGTTTTAGTAGGAGAACTACAATCGTCTGTTTCCATACCTCAGGTATGACGAAAGTAGTGAGAGATAGGTTAAAAAGAGCCGCTAGATAACTCTGTCCTTCGTGGCCTAGGTGTTTAATCATCTTCATGGCGATTCCGTCGGGTCCGATGGATTTGGAGGGGTTGGCCTTCATTATGGCTTCCTTGACCTCTGCGACTGAGACGGCAATGGGCGCAGTGGAGTGTTTGTGCGCACGTCAGACGGCTCTTCTTTTAGTCCTATCAGATGCATTATAAACAGCCGGCAAAAGAAGCTCGCGCATTTCCTGGATTGGATAGGGCATTGACAGTCGACCATAATTCGCCTACTTGGCCGGAGAGGTTGCATGCCTCAAGTTGTTATTTCCACTTGGTCAGTTTGTGTTCTCTGACTATCCTACGAATTTCCGCATTTATATCTTTGATTCTGGGATCTGCGGGATTAACGAGCCTCACTTGGTCACGTTCTCTTGATATTGACGCAGATTCTGCAGGGAAATTCGGACGAATTTCTGGTAGTCTAACAGTAGTAACGAAGCGGCCTGAGGCTGAATCGATGACCTTGAGAAACTCTCTTTCAACTTTGCGTACGTCTGTCGCAGCGAAGGAGCGCTCTGAATAGTCCGTAAAGCGGTCCCAGTCCGCTTTGGTGAAGTCAATGTATGTCAGTTTATCGGTTGTTATGGAGTCGGTTGGTCGTTCAACGGAGAGTATTTAGGCCCGCGCTCGTAATGAAGATGTCTGGCGAACTGTGGCAGTTACCTGACACCCTAGGGGGGGCATCTCCATTGACTATACAGAATGCTGAGCTATTTGATCTGCAATTGCATGTCCTCTACTGTCTGCTGGCAAGTTGGAGTGCCAGAGATTGTGATGTGCAAGTTGGAGTCGCCTAGGATTAGACGGTTATCGCCCCTTAGCAACGCACTAATATCGGGATGATAATCTCTCAGACAACACGTGGCAGGGGGAGTGTAGATGTTTATAATTTGCAGGTCGACGTCGCCTGACCAGACTACTATGCCTTGGCATTCTAAGGTAGAGTGCTTGGGTCGACGTCAGGGGAAAACAAATTATATTGTACAGAGTGATGTGTAATGACCGCAAGGCCACCCCCATAACCGCTGGGACGGTCCTTTCGAAGTACATTATACCCATCACAAGTTCGTAAGTCCTAACTTGCACCCAGAGAAAAAATCGTAATTTTTAATCAACACGATTCATGTTGAACTCACACGATCGTTTTTTACACCCAAAGCAACAACAATTTTTCAAAATAACACGATGTGCCAGTCGCGCATTTTTACTTCTGAGACTTCGTGTAACATGAAGCATGCCTTTAACAATAATTTATTGTTGAAACAACTTTGAAAAAGTGTTCATGCAAACTTAAACGTGAGTTTAACAACAATTAAGTGTTGAAGTTACATTGAAAAAGTGTTAATGTAACGCGAATAATGCCTTTAACAATATCTTACTGTTGAAGTAACGTTGAAAAAGTGTTAATGTTACGAGAATAATGCCTGTAACAATATTTTACTGTCGAAGTAACATTGAAAAAGTGTTAATGTAACGCGATTAGTGCCATTAACAATACCTTACTGTTGGAGTAACGTTGAAAAAGTGTTAATGTAACGAGAATAATGCCTTTAACAATATTTTACTGTTGAAGTGACATTGAAAAAGTGTTAATGTAACGCGAATAATGCCTTTAACAATATCTTACTGTTGAAGTAACGTTGAAAAAGTGTTAATGTAACGAGAATAGTGCCTTTAACAATATTTTACTGTTGAAGTGACAATAAATTAGTGTTAATGTAACGAGAAGAATGCATTTAACAATATTTTACTGTTGAAGTAACGTTGAAAAAGTGTTGGTAAAAGAACAAAACCAACTATCCGGTTATGCATACATAATTTTGCGCAGAATTTCAAGACGCATACATGGCGTGCTGTTAAAAAGTGTTTTTATGTGTTGAGTTTTCCAAACTGTATAAATAAAATAGTATAATCAGTCAAATGGATGCCATACTAAGTGATGTGGAGGAAGTATCCAGTCAGATATTACTAGTTATGCCCAGTGGTGATGTACTCTGTTCTGGTGAGACTTCTCTGCCGCAGAGCGGCGCCGTAGTAGGTCCGGCGTCCGAAAACACAAAGCTTAGGGATATCATAAGCGGGAAAATGGAGTTTGGAAGTGTACCAAAGAATGAAAGGTAAGTTTTTGTGAACGATAATATATGCGCATATTGATTTAATCATTAGTTTAATGTTTGTGAAAAAGTGTGCATGTTAGAATACATAGAACTTTGGAAAGCTTGAAATTGCGAAATTGCAAAATAAGGCCTATCCCAGTAAATGTACATTTTTTTTGTGTTTTCAGACTATGGAATGGACAGTGAAAGCCTACTTTTGATCAAAGAAGACGACATCAATGAACTGTTTCCCCTTTCAATGCTTGGAACACAAATTAAATTTAAGCAAAGGCTAGCTAATTTAAAAGAAACTAAAGTAAGCATTATTTTTTATTAAATATAGTAAACTGTATCTCGGTTGTATGTATTCTTCATATTTCAGGTGGATTATAGTTCTTTAGAATCTTCTACTAGTTCAACAAGCTCCAACCACATATCTAAGCCCGCAGCAAGTACACCTGTAAAGAGCTTGGATGAAATATTAAAATCAACTCCTAAAAGTTTTGGCATATTGCAGCAATACAAAGAAAATAGCTTTTTACAAGACGAACATCGTGACGCTTTGGATGAGAGCGGTCAACCCCTATGACAATGAGGGATATCATTCATTTTTCTGAACGAATTATATTATTATTTCCTATTGAAGATTTGGTAAGATTTCCCAAAAGCAAAAACTTTGACACTGGGTGTGTATTAACCCAAAAGCCAGGCCCTGATGTTTTGAAATTTACATTTTATTTATTCATACCCAGCAAAAAATCCACTAACAAACAAAAGTGCGCTTTTCAAAACATACAGTTAGAGAATACAGGGTCAGCTATAAGTTTTAGGGACCAATGGTATCATAGCTTTATCATGATTGACTCCAATATACGCACCAGCCTTCAGCTGGCTTGGCAGCGTTTGAAGGTATACTGAAATCTTCCATGGTAAACATTTTTAGCTTTGATGCTTTGATGAACCTAAATTCGAAGCTGCTCCCAGGCTGCATTAAAAAACACTAACTTAGTTATTTCTTTTATACATGCACAGAGATATTATTGCAATAAGCGCAGCGGAAAGAATCCTACTGGAAAATTGTATGACAAAGCAACGAATGCACGTCGTAAAATGAAAACGTATTTAAGTCACGGATGTGGAACTGGATACAAATAGTTCTCAAGAAAACGAGCAATTTTCAGATGAGGATGCTGTGGAAAAAAAGTTTGGCTTTCACACAATCTGGAACCTTGGAGTGTCGTAGAACAGAATTGGAGAGATTAAGAACGGAAGATGTAAAAAATAAGAGTCTAAAAATGCTTGATGAATGGCCGCTTTTCAAACATTCACTTGGATATGCTTTGGTATGTATAAGTGAAATTTATAAATTTTTATGTGTACATATATTGACAACCTTCCTTTCATTCATACACTAGATTGAAATTGATTGCGAAGCCAAATACACAAGCAACTCACAAAGTTTGTTCGCCGGTTGGTCCAATCTCACAAGGAATATACTTCCATATATGAAGGAAAAAGTAAAACACGCAGCGTCGAAAAATTTTTTAGCAAAACTCGATACATGCTCAAATTCCGGTAATGAAGTGTTTTGTTGCACTAATTTAATATTTATATGCAATAATATTATATATTTTTATTTAGATTCAAGCGATTGTATAATAATACTGCTTTTGCACGCTGTGCTCAAGCCATCTTGATTTCCATGCAGCAAGCATCTGCTGGTAAACGTCTCAAATGGAAACCATCTATAACTGATGCGCAAAATGCTATAGTGATGCACTTCCAATGCATTAATGACTACCAAAGATTATATGAAGAGCTTAGGTCGAAAGCTATGGAGAAATCGCTTCCACTGCAGCCTGTAATTTTAGTTATTGGACCAGATATAGCTAATTTGATTAACTTTTATGTTCTTTTCGACGGTATTCTTTATAAGGTGACCACATTTTTAAAAGCACTTGATACAATATTTAAGTTATTTCACGTTCTAAGTTTCGAGTATCCTGCGGAAGCAAAAAACCTATACAACTTCATACAAAGTTATTTTTTTAATATTGTATGCACACAAACTCCAAGTATTGTCGTTCTCACTAGTTATCTAAAAAATGTTAAGTAGTTTTAACAAAATGTATAAATGTTTTCTCTGCAATTTTGTAGCGTTAGACGCAGTTTGGCTAATCATTTAAAATAATTTCACATTAAACATATAAAAACATTTATTTGCAATGTTCCTAAATGTATAAAATGCTTTTCAAACGTATATGCTTTTCAAAACCATTTGAAGAGAGTCCATGCTAATACTGCTGCATTTACGAGCTCACAGCAATTACAAGTATTCTCACGTCCAAGGGAAACAATCGGAAACATTAGTCAAATGGTTCCCTCTGCAGACAGCGGAAGTACAGCACAGTTAGATATAGATATTAATCGATTCCTTTTATCTCTACATAACAAAAATAATTTTAATAGAAAAGATGTTCTTACAGTTTTAGACAACGTAAATGAACAAATTTCGAAACCAATTCAGGAACACGTTTTAACGTCAATTTCACCACTAATAGGATATCTATCGAAAATCAATTCCGGGAACTTATTTCACCTTTTGAACATATTTCTAGCGAGTACCGTTTTCTAAAGTCATTAGAAAGTGAAAATATTTTTCAATTTCCTATTTCATTTACTATTAGTGAGGAGATTTCTGCAATTATAACTAATAGTAGTCCGGGATTACATTCTAATAAAGTTGTAGGAGTAGTTATGCCAATAAAGTTTCAAATTACGAAATATTTTCAAGCGAAAACCAATTTGAAATGTACATTGGAAAATATGCAAGCTTTAGAAGCAAGTAACCAAGAATTTGCAAATCTTATACATGGTGAAACGTGGAAAAATAAAATGCGTGACTTCAAAGAAAAAATAGTTGTTCCTTATTTTATATATTATGATGATTTTGGAATTGATAATCCATTAGGATCACATGCTGCAGATCAAACTGTTTGTGGAATTTATTACAGCTTTCCTACAATACCAAAGCACAACCAGTCTTCATTAGAAAATATATTAGTTGCTGGATTTTTCAAATCGAGGCATCGAAAGAATATGGATATACGAGGTGTGTTCAAAAAGTATCGCGAACTTTGTGTTTTTTCAAAAATTATTTATTTATTCATGAATATCTATTTTGTCCCCTTCAAAGTAATCCCCATGAGATATTATACACTTGTGCCAACGGTTTTTCCAATCTTCGAAGCACTTCAAAAAATCATTTTTTTTGTATCTTGTTCAGCTCCTCCTTCGATGCCGTCTTTATCTCGTCAAGAGAAGCGTAACGTCGTCCTTTCATGGGCCTCTTCAGTTTAGGGAACAAGAAAAAGTCACAGGGGGCCAGATCTGGGGAATACGGTGGCTGCGGCATCATTAGTGTGTTGTTTTTGGCCAAAAAGTCGCGCACAAGCAACGATGCGTGAGCAGGGGCGTTATCGTGGTGCAAAAGCCAATTTTTGTTCTTCCACAAATCCGGGCGTTGCAGTTAATATTCCTTATTGACCGTTCTTCCCTGTGGCAAGAACTCATGATGCACCACGCCCCTGCAATCGAAGAAAACTGTCAGCAAAACTTTCACATTCGACCGAACTTGGCGCGCTTTTTTCGGTCTTGGTTCGTGCGGCAGCTTCCATTGAGATGATTGAGCTTTGGTTTCCACGTCATAACCATAAACCCACGATTCGTCACCAGTTATGACCCTCTGGAGCAAATTTGGGCCGTCGCGGACGGAGTTTAACATCTCATTAGCAATGTTCATGCGATGCTGTTTTTGGTCACAATTGAGCAATTTTGGTACGAATTTCGCAAAAAATCGAAGACGATCCAAAACACGTGCAAGCAAGGCAGCTGTCAACAATTAACTGAACATTCAAAATGGCCGAGCTTGTCGGCATAAGTGAGAGACATGAGTACCAACATAACGCCACAAAAAATTCGAAATTCGAATATACGTAACCAGCGAAAATTCAAAATTCGCGATACGGTTTGAACACACCTCGTATGTACTCGTTTGGACCATTAGTACAAGTAATTAAAGAATTAGAAACCGAAGGATTAGTACTAAATACCTCGTATAGAGAATATCACATATATTTTGTTTTAGCCCTAATAATTGGCGATAACTTAGGTTTGAACTCAATATTAGGATTCACCACTAGTTTCAATTCAAATTATTACTGTCGTAACTGTAAGGGGCAAAAAGTCAATTTAAGATCAGATATTGAGGAGTGTCGAGAATATTTGCGAGATAGAGAAAATTATTCTTTCGATTGCTCTTTTAAAAACGAAGCATTGACCGGTATTAAAGAACCATGTATTTTTCACGATATAAAAAGTTTCCACACAGTTAATAATTTTTATTTTGACATAATGCATGACATATTTGAGGGTGTTTGTAGGTATGATATTTCTGAAGTTCTTTTAAATTTTATTGTAACGAAAAAGTATTTTAGCATTGATGCGCTTAACTATCGAAAACAAATGTTTCAGTATGGCGAGACAGAAATTGGAAATGTTTCTACTCCTATAACTTTAGTTAATTTAAAATCTTCTAACTTTCGCATGTCAGCTAGGGAAATTATGACATTCTTGCATCAACTTCCTTTAATTATTGGTGACTTAGTTCCAGAAAAAGATGAAGCATGAAATTTTTTTTTGATTTTAATCCAAATTATAGATTTTCTTATGATGCCTGCTATAAGTGAAGTTAACCTAAAACAATTAGATTGTCTCATTAAACAGCATAATTCTATGTATATGTCACTTTTTAAAAAACATTTGAAGCCGAAATTTCAGTTCCTTGTTCACTACGTTTCATCAATAAAAAAATTCGGGCCTTTGAAAAACATTTGGTGTATGAGATTTGAAGCAATGCACAAAATTTTTAAAACCTATGCAAATTCAATGAACCCTAGAGTAAATGTGCCCTGGAGTCTTTCCATAAAGACCTCTTTAAAATTTGCTTATAACTTGAAAAACGAAATATTTTTTCAAGCAGACTTAAATAGAAATAAAAAATATATCTTACCTTCAAGCTCTATATCAAAATATTCGATGGGTTTTCAAATTAAATTTAAGTTACAGAAATTTCAGTTCTATTCCAAAATAACTTACAAAGGCTTAGAATTCAAAAGAAATTTCTTTTTTGTTACAAAACGTTTTTTTTGTCCTTTACAAAACATTATTGTTTGTCCTTTACAAAAACTTTACTTTATTTGTTCAAAGTATAATATAACTTTTGATCCACATATTCAAGCATATATATTGAGTAAAAATCCCCTTTGTTTTTAAATATATATAAGTATAGTGGCGACTTATATTCTCCACCTTTACATGCACACCTTTTAAGAAATAATAAAAGGGTTATACGTTTAAAAAGTTTATGAAGTTGATGCAATATTGGAAACACGGTTTTTTTTAGTTGATCGTTATTTTAATTGTAAACATTTTCCAGTTGTAAGACATTTTTCCGAAAACGAAAATAAAGTTTTATATAATTAAGAGCTTCAATATAATTGACCAGAAAATAATCCATGTTTGTTTATAAATCAGCTGTTTTTGTATTTCTGGGTATTGTAAAAAAGAAACAAAACGCTGAACATAATCTTAAAAAATTTTAAATTATAAAAAACTCTGTTAACCAAATTGTAATATAAAGAGTACTCAAACCGTTGTAGATATTTACATACAATCAGGGGATTCATTTAAGCTTATAAAAGCCTCGTAAAGTTTACAAACCTTATAAAAATGCCATTTTCCATACAGGTTTACAAACTGTAGATGGTTTATAAGCTTTACGAGGCTTTTATACGTTTACATGAATCCCCAGAAAAAATTGTTTATCAGAATGAATTATTTTTATATTATTATTAAAAGAGCGCCCTAATGTGGCATTTAATTTTTATTAACATTGCCCATAGATTCATATGTTATATAACGTTGAATCATCTTTTATCTAAAAACTACTTATATTAAAAAAATATCATCAATATGTCAGTTAAATAAATAAAACAATTTCAATTGTAATAAACCACGTCTTTTATTGAAGAACGAGGAAACAGGGTATAGTTCTTAATTAACATGATATAGTGTTATTTTAACACTATCATCCAATGTTAATTCAACAATAATTCTTGTTAATTTACCCATAACTATCGGTTTAATATCATGTAAGATCAACAACAGTTTAGTGTTAAATCAACACTGGCATCGTATTAAATACACACTATAAATTAGTGTTGAATTTACACTTTTAGTAATAATTCCTGTTAATTTAACCGTAGCTATCATGTTAAAAATCATGTAAAACTAATCATTTTTAGTGTTAAATCAGCATATTTAATGGTGTTAAATAAATACTTTAAGCTATCGTTAAATTAACACTTTATTAACACTTTTACATGAGCGTTACATGATGCTTCGAGTTGAAAAATTTTAACTACAAAAATTGTTGATTTCTCGTTGATTTAACATGGTTTTTTTTTGGGTGTGTGTTAAATTTTGTCTCCTGTAAAATCAATTATCTCCGCAATCTTTTCAGCTAATCCGTTACAGTTCAGCTGTAAAATTTTGAAGTGTGTAGGAGGGGAGAGTGGGGACATGCTAGGCGTGAGGGACGGATGCGCTTGCCTATGTGGAGGTAGGCTAAGGCCTAAACTATGTCGCAGTCTAGGGTTGACAGCGCTTTGGCCGTTATTGTCTGGCGTGGAACGCGGCTGTGTACTGCAACAGGGGGATATGAACGTATCCGTCCAGAGGTTACCGTTCGCGAGCCCAGACCACATTAGGGTGTGACATAGGCCAATACAATTGTTGCACTTGACCGATGTCGCAGGCGTATATAATCTTTACCGACAAACAGTGCACGTAGTGAAAGGTACGAGGAGGTGGTGGTCCTGGCCCACGTGCAACCTGGAAGCAGGGGGCGAGGGGACATTGGGGGCAGAGAAAGAGGGGACTGACGCTCGGCGATGCTCATATCTGACCTATTCGGGATAGGAGTGTCGAGCGGCCGTGCGAGATGGAGACGCGACAGTCGGGAGTGGGTGAGGCGGGAACGGCAGCAAATGCTGCTAGTCGTGTAGACAGAGCCACCATCGTGGCTACTTGAGGGTTACACGAAATAACAGCCCTTGGCCGGGTAAAAAAACCCGGGTCATCCCGGTACGATAGAACCGGGTGTTGGAAGAATGCAAAAAAAAGGTCAAACAACTTAATTGGACAAACCACAGTTGCTTCTAAAAACGTTAAAAAATTTTTGCTCAAATACATTACTTGCCCATTTTGACAAAAATGGAATTATAGCATTAGCTTAAGATGCATCAAACGTTTGTTAGAATCTTTAGCATATTTTTCAAGAAAATTAACTCCAACAGAAAGTAATTATTCTACTTTTGATACAGAACTTTTAGCAATTTATAATCCGGTTAAACATTTCAAACATTTTCTTGAAGAAAGAACTTTCACTACTTATACCGATCATAAACCTTTAACTCATGTTCTAAATTCTAAAGTAGACAGATCTCCTCGTCAATTGCATCATCTTGAATATGTTTCTCAGTTCACTTATAATATACAATATATACGTGGAAAAGACAACATAGTTGCCGACACACTTTCCTGTATTCCACAAATGCATGCAATTACAATTCAAAATATAAATTTAGAAACTTAATTTAAAAACCTACAAACCGATAAGATATCACAAGAAATTATATCTGATCCAAATTCCGAAAACAATTTAAAAGAAATCATTATTCCAATAATTAATTTAAACATTTGGTGCGATACTTCTCAACAACCATTTTGACCATATGTTCCACTTTCTATGAGAAGAATTATATTTCACAAAATTCACTCTCTATCTCATCCAAGCATTCGTACCACTAGAAAATTGATTTAAACAAAATATTTTTGGCCAAACATGCGTAAAAAAATTAATGAATGGACATCATCTTGCATTAATTGTCAGAAATCCAAAATTACGAGAAATACAAAAACTCCAATTCAAAAAATTCCAACAAATTCTGGTCGTTTTGAACATATTCACTTGGACATTGTTGGTCCTCTTCCTATATCAAAAGATTATCGTTATATTCTAACTATTATTGATAGACATTCTCGTTGGTCTGAAGCTCACTCAGAGATATTTTAGCAAGCACAATAGCAACTACTTTCGTTCAAAATTACGTGCCAAGATTTGATATTCCGCTGAACATTACAGTAGATCAATGTTCTCAATTTACTTTGAAAATTTTTACTGAACTAACCAAATTATTAGTGTCAACACCGACGAATGAACGATCCTTCTCAACTTTGCGATGACTAAAAACGTATTTGAGATCAACAATGTCTGAAGATCGTCGTGACGGCTTAGCCTCACTCAATGTACATCGCGATGTTAAAATCGATCCGCAAACTAAATATGACTTTTGACAATAAAATTTCCGTACTCCGAAAATAAATTTCTTATAGTTTTTCAGTGATTACGTAACTTGAGTTTAAACCACCGCCCTCCCCCCTCTCTTAGATATTTTCTGCGCACGGGCATGTTCACCCACTTTTATGAAACGATTGTTGTGCTATAAAAGATCATAGAGGATCTTACTGTGCTAAAATATAGTGTTAATAAATGAAATGAAATATCCTACCATACCAAATACCATCACTTGCATGTGGTTTGTCTCCTCATGATACCATGCATATCTACAGAAGAGCTTGATGACGATTTTTAGAATAACTGTGCACAACATCGAGTCCATATTGTAAAGTATAAGACTCAAAAGTTGCTCCCCAGCACCCGTACCAAGCAAATATTTTTAAATTAAATTTAAAAAAATGTTAGAAATGCATTCTTTGACACTCCTTGCATCTACTTTTTCAAAGAAATCTTTAATGTACAGAACCAACTTATCTAGAGTTTTATTATGGTATAGATAAAAAACAGACAGTGAGCATAGCGGTTATATAGACTTTGGTACAATCGAAAACTGCGCTTCCTTTCCATACCAGTTGATACCTCCCAGTTTCTTTGTTGTCGATAGGTGAATCTTGGGGGATGGAGGTTCTTTCTTCATAAGCATAACATGACCCAGCAAGCTGAGGCTTCGGACTTGTAATTCGCTACACTATTATCATCTCATCTTCTTTCGACACTGTCCGTGATTCCGATCCGGGCATCAGGACAGGTATAATGGGAGACAGGTTATGGTGATTCGCGAAAGATTACTTCACTTCTCAGTAGCCTACGCAGTCCAACACTTGTGGCAAGAGAGATTCTACATAAAATTTCCCGACTGACATCATTTTCGATGTTACCGCTGGTTACCAAATAGACAAAGTCCCTCCTCCAACGTTGGTCGCGGCAAGGGAACATCTTCTGGAATGGGAGGTCTCAGTGTCAGACGAACTAAGAGGAAAGCCTCATACTTGCTATAGCGTCGAGAGGGGTGAACACATTGGGTACGAAACACTCTCGGCTGCAGGAAATGTGAGGATTGCCGCACCAACACCACCATAAGCCAAGGTGTTAAAGTATTCGTGCCGAGAGCTGAATTCTCAGCGGGCGGTTATTGATAGCTGACCGCGAACGGTCCCCTCCGATGCCCGGGCAAGGTTGTTGCTGTTGTTGTTGTAGCGACTACTTAACCTGCCTAGGATGTCACCCCTCATCCAACATTGTCATCAGGTTCTTCTAACGGAAGTCCAAGAAACCTCGCGGCTTCAACAGGGGTGGACCAGAGTGAAATTGGTGTTAGAAGAGTGGGCTCAGTTGAGCAGATGAACAGATGGTTAGTATCATGGGGAGACACGCCGCATGCCGGGCAGACATTTGGCATGTCAGGGTTCAGTCTGGATAGGTAAGAGTTTAGTCTGTTACAGTATCCAGAACGAATTTTATTTTGTTTTGTTGTTTTTCCGACAGGGTGAATGATTGATGTATATTGGAACGATTTTTCGTCATCCCTTGTCAAATTTGGTTTTGAGACAAACCGGTTTCGGCGTTGTGCCATCATCAGTGTCGATTTTCGTTCAGAACCGTTTTGTCTCAAAACCAAATTTGACAAGGGATGACGAAAAATCGTTCCAATATACATCATCCAGAACGAAGTTGGGCCAGCGTTACTCTTGTCTCCCTGGGCAGTTCGCGTTCCTCGTCGGCAACAGGTGGAGCGTGTGCCTGTAGGACTGCATTCACTGGGCGTGACCTGACAAAGGAGTTTACCGACTCCGTGTGGAGTGGTTGAGGGCCCGCCGGTGCACCTTTGGATCAAACGGCGAGAAAATGTGATGCCGGATCTCGTCATAGTGCTTACGGAGGTGACTCCTTATTCTCCTGGGAGGCGGATTTTCGTTGAGCAGGTTCCTGTTCGGGTGCTGCGGTTTATGGCAGTTGAACAGGAATTGTCTGGTCAACATCTCGCAGTGCTCTTTGACATCGAGCATTTTTGCCTCATTATGAAGATGGTGCTCAGGAGACATAAGGAGGCACCCCGTGGCAGTTCTGAGTGCGGTGTTTTGGCAGGCCTGCAACCTCCTCCAATGTGTGTCTGCTAACCCCGGCGACCATATTGGCGTCGCGTAGCTCACAACCGGCTGGCCGATTGCCTTGTACGTTGCCAGTAACGTTTCTTTGTCTTTACCCCAAGTACTGCCAGCTAGTGACTTGAGGATTTTGTTACGGCTTTGTACTTTGGTGGCAATCGCGGCTACATGAGCACCGTATTTGAACATGTTATCAAACGTGACCCCTAAGATTTTGGGGTGTGTGACAGTCGGAAGCTTAATGCCGTCGACATAGACGTCTAATTCCATGTTCGCCTGCGCTGTCCACGTCGTAAATAAGGTGGCCGAGGATTTGGTCGGTGACAATGTCAGGTTCCGTGCAGCGAAGAAACCGGAAAGGGTTGGCAGGTAAGAATTAATTTTCGAGCAGAGCTCATCGTCGGAGGGTCCAGGTGATGGATATTTTGTCGTTCGGTTTGGTCGGATTAGACAAGGATTTTACAGTGGACCATAATTTGCCAACACCAGCAGAGAGGTTACAGGACCTTAGGTGCTCCTCCCATTTGGCGCGTTTGTGTTGATCAACTAGCCGTCTGATTTCCGCATTGAGATCTTGAATTTTAGGATTCGTAGGGTTCAAGCGTCGCACGTGGTCACGTTCATTAGCCAGGACCGCTGCCTCTGCGGGGAAGTACGGACGTATCTCCTTAATTCTACCTGACGGAATATATTGATTGGAGGCTGAAGCTATGACCAAGCGAAACGCTTTTTCCCCTTCTCGTACGTCAGACGGAATGGGAAGAGCAGCGAAGGTACTCTTAGTGAAATTAAGAAAACCAACCCAGTCAGCTTTACTGAAGTTAGTGAAGGTGCGCTTCTCAGAGGTAACGAAGTCATTATCGATTGAGAGGATTATGGGCAAATGGTCAGATGCAAGAGTAAGCATTGGTCGCCATTCAACGCAGTGTATGAGACCTGCGCTGACAATTGTGAGGTCTGGCGAACTAGAACAATTTGCCGCAACTCTCATGGGGGCGTCCCCGTTCACAGTGCAAAACGTCGAATCGTCTATTTGTTCAGCCAAAACCTGCCATCGGCCTGTAGGCTTGAGTGCCACAGATCGTGGTGTGCGTTGAAGTCTCCGAAGATTACACGATTATCGCCTCTGAGTAACGCACTGATGTCAGGGTGGTAATCTCTAGGACAACAGGTGGCAGGAGGTATATAGATGTTATTGATTTCGAGGTCGACGTCGCCCGTCCGGACAACCATTCTTTGACGTTCCAGGAGGTTGTCCCTCGGGTCGACGTCGGGCTCAAATGGACGATATTGCACGGATTGGTGTGTGATGAAGGCGAGTCCGCCCCCAAGACCTCTCTCTCGATCACGTCGGTGGATGTTATAGCCGTCACAAGTCCGAAGATTTGATCGGGCGTTTAACTTCCTCTCCTGAATGGCAGCGATCTTGATGTTCTGTCGCTTCATGAAGTTCACTATTTCACACACTTTCCCGGTTAGGCCGTTGCACTTTAACTGTAGGACGCGAAAGTGCGAAGGGGGCGAAGTGTTCACGCTGGGAGTCAGGGACTGGTGCGTATGCCTTGGTGGAAGCAGGCTGGGTCGCACTCTAGAAGACGAGGGATCCGAGGCACCAGAAGGTGGCGAATCGGTCGACGTTGTAGGTTGCGTAGCTCGACAACATGGTGCAACGTACGTATCAGTCCATAGGTTCCTGTTTCCAAGTTGAGAACATATAAGCAAGTGACACAGGCCAAGGCAAGAATTGCATTTGACTGATGTCGCAGGTGTATATAGTCTCAGCCGACAAACAGAGCACAAGGTGTAAGGGACCAGGAGCTGGTGGCTTTGACTTACATTTGTGCTAGTGGTGGAAGAAGAAGGGGAAGTTGAAAGAGGGAGGGGGGTGGGCTGTCGCTCGGCATTGCTCACATCTGAGACAGAGGTGCTACGTAAGAAGTAGCTGTGAGAGGCTGTGTGAGGTGTTGGCGCCTGTGGGCATGAGCGGCAGCGGGTGTTACACACTACTTGCTGGGCGTTATTAGTGCTATTAGTCGTGGATACTATTTCAGAAGCTTGTGACGGTGCGATACTAGATCGTCGTTGGCCACGGGACGTCCTAGGGCGTCAACAGCAAGGGGCCACGAAAGTTTTGTAGAAACTAGGAGGCCTATGTGTGGAGGGATTTAGCCCGGAGAACCTGGTTTTGTGCAACCATCTTTTACAAGAATTGCATTGGACGGAGTGTGAACGCTTAACGTAAATCTTCTTCCAGCAGACGCAGCAGATCCATTCTCCTGGACCCGGGTTGGATTCAACCCCAGCCCGGAGCAGGAGAGGTTTCAGCAGCCCTGCTGCAAGGAGCTGCTCGGAGGATGACAGTATTAGTGGAAAAAGTGACAGGTCAGACAGGGTAGAGTCGAAATAACAGCCCTTGGTCGGATGTAAAAATCCGAGTCATTCCGGTACGTAGAACCGGCTGTTGTGGGAATGCCCGGGCAAGGTCGGAGGTATAAGTGCCTTCTCTAGGCATGCCGGCTCTGCAGAAGAGTGACCAACCCACTCCGGGCATACTCGTGGGAGCAAGATATGAATTCGACCAAAAACAATAAACAAAAACAAACCAAAGAGACAGACGGATAAGGAGGTCAGGAGGACCTCAGACACCGAACTGTGGGGAGCGTGGGAAGGACGACAGACACAATAGCACGGACAGAAACAAGGATAACAGGACGGGGGATGGATAGAAAACAGACAGACGGACATCGGCTGAGGGAAAAGGAAAACTCCTCGGATGAGGATTTCTTTCCTCGAACCAAGAGACTGTAGGGGCAAGTGGCGGTGCAGGTACTGCAGACAGCAGTACTCCGCCAAAAAGTCAACAGTTTGCGAAGGCCGCTACAAAGCGTCCTGATAGTAAGAATGCGCGGTCCAACGCATTCCAAGGGAGACGACTATACCAGCTTGCTCTATCTATTCTGGATACGATAGAACGGAACAGGGCAAACTGTGCCGTTTATCCTAAGGATGCGGCGGGCCGCATAGTCTATCAGGCTGTGGTAGATGAGTACCGGGAGTACCTAAATACCACAGAGACAATTTCCGCTGCTACAAGAAATAGGTCTCTGAAAGAGGCCCCTAGCACATCTAAGAGGAACAGGTCTCCTGAAGAGGCCACTAACACCTTTAAAAAAAATCTTTTGCGGAAACGGTCAGGAATAACCTTCAGGTTGCTCTTGTCGATGCGACCACCAACAGCGGCAGGCCCGTTTTGTGGAAGTGGGGGGAGATCGAGGCAAGGTTGTCCGAAATGGTCATCCAGTTCGTCACGGCCAACCCAGGAGGTTTTCTCTCCTCCTTCGGCTCGGCGGAGGTTGTCCGCGGTCACAGGGTGGTAAAGTGCGAGGAAAAGCACTCAAAGGACTTCTTGGAAAAGTGCCTGCTGGACCTAGGCGATGTTCATCCAAGCCGCCGACGTTCCAAAAAATCCAAGACCGAGGATATGGATCCAGCGAATGAAGATCGACAGCGGGACGCTGTTGAAATATCTGCAGGCTCACAGCCGCGAGCAGCATACATGTTTTACATATAGACAGAATGTCTAAAATATTGTTTATACCGTTGGCAAGATAACAAACAACAATTAGAGGAAAACTTGAGTTAAGCAGCTTGCAAAACTACACGCAGCATGGACTATGGGTTAGGCAGCTGCGGTTGCAATCAGAGTCAGTGGGTTCCATTCTCCACAAGATCCTCTGAAATGGAAAAACCATACGAACTATATAGCTTGTATATGTTTGTTGCTTTCAATTTTTTCTCTAATCTAGAATAATAATAATTAACTATGGACGTTCATATTCGAAAGAACAGCTCAGCATGCATATCTCAAGGGACGGAGTCAGCTTTACACGAGGTGGTGCACACAGTGGAAGAGAGTATACAGTTCACTCTGGCCGCATTCCTGGGCATTCAGGGCGCCTTCAATAATGTTAGACTGGAGGCGATAGAACAGTCGCTCTCTGTCAGTCTTAAGTGATCTTGGTATTGAGGGCCCTATAATAAAATGGACAGGGATGGCACTGAGCTTAGGAGTTATCAGTGCCAAGGTGGGAGCAAGTGAGGTCACAGCACACCCGCGGAGAAGGACTCCTCAGGGTGGTGATCTGTCTACACTTCTCTGGCTTTATGTTATATACAGCAAACTTCGTAAATTCAATAGGAATGGAGTTAAAGTGGTTGCCTACGCGGACGACGTAGTACTACTAGCATTGGGTCTGTGCCCTAACGTGATCAGTGGGATCATGCAGGGAGCACTAAGGAAACTAAGTGGATGGGCGGAGACCGTGGGGCTCAATGTCAATCCCTCAAAGACAGAGCTTGTGCTATTCACTACTAGGACGAAAACGCCAAGTTTCAATATACCTTCTCTTAATGGTCAAGAGATGCGTCTTTGCGATAGCGCGAAATACCTAGGCGTCCTTTTAACACCCAAGTTGAACTGGAAGCTTAATATAGTCAAACGGGCATATGGAGCTATGTACACCTGTAAAAAAATTTTAGGCAGACAGTGGGGCTTGAGTCCGGAACTCAGAGCATGGATGTACAAAGCAGTTATTCGACCGATCTTAGCTTACGGGGCAATAGTGTGGTGGAAGGCAATCGAGGTGAACTACATTAACAAAATGCTAAGCAAAGATCAGCGAGCTGCCTGTGGTGCAATTACCGGGACGATTAGATCATGGCTCACAGAGGCTCTGAACGTGATATGTAACATGCCACCGATCGACCTTTTTATCAAGGAAACAGCACCCAAGGGTGCACTCAGGTTTCGGGAGTTGGGACTCTGAAAAAGCGCACATACGGCCACAGCCGTATTCTGCTGAATATTAACGACGCCTATATCAAAACTAAAACGGACTACATCAGTCACAGGACAGTTTTAGACACAAACTTCAAGATTTTATTCCCTTCCAGGAAGGACTGGAAGGAAGAGGAATTCACTCAGAAATTCGACATTTAAATTTTTGCGGACGGATCAAAAATGACCTGCGGTGTAGCAGCTGGCATTTTTGCAGCACTCCCGACAATATCCATGTCAATCCGAAATCTACGCTATTCAGGAGGCATGCAGGGCATTACTGTGTACAAATATCACTGGCAATTATCTGTGACAGCCAGGCGGCTCTTCTTGCTCTTGAGTCAACAACGAATTCATCGAGCCTGGTTAGTCAGTGCAGGGAGTGGACCATGAACCTGGCTAGGCGGCATATCGTTTCTCTAATATGGGCGCCGGAGCCTCGTAACATACAGGGAAACGAGATGGCCGTTGAGCTAGCACGGCGTGGATCAGCTCTTGATGCGAGGGAGTTCCTTGCACCCCTGGGACTTAACAAGGATCGGATCTCTCAGCACTGGCTTAGCGAGGCTATGTTGTATGATTCGTTTTCAAGAAAAGAAGAATTTTAATAAAAAGCCAATGACAAGATGTGATTTTTATTTACAAGTCAAACAAAACAAGCATAAGTTCCACAAATGCTCGATTGACAAACAATCCGTTCAAAAAATCAGCTGAAGGAATTGCGAAATCGTGATTTGACCGACCGAACTAGTTGCAACGTAATGGAGTGGGCTACATGTTCCAATTCGGTAAAACTACGATTTAAAACAATCGAAATCGGAATAAGACGCTAAACTGAGTCGTTAGATCCGACTTTTCGGAATCAGAACTGAACTTCCTTAGTGCAAACATACGTACCCTCTCCCAAAAATACTTGGGACTTGTATGTAAGTAAATATGTTACAATACTATTACATACCTGTATTATCTGATGTAGGCAGATAAGGTTTCGCATCATAATTTAGTTGTTTCCGCTCACGGGAAGTTCGCCAAAATACTTTGTTTCCTCCTGTACGCCTCTGTAGGGTGGGAGGGTCCCGACTTGATATACTCCGATTTCGTAAAATACTTGAAAATGGCGCACCATATTTACTGTTTAAATCTATATGGCTGGATTCTAAATTTGGCATTTTCGCAGTAGCTAACAAAGCTTCAGCAATTGATGTATAAAAGCTTCTTGCTACACCAGACCCTTCACCTGGCTCATCTTTAAACGTAACTTTTACACGATTGAAAGTAAGAGGAGCCTGTGCCCGTCTGGTCTGACTCCCGAACTGTGTATTTAGCTCCTTAAAAGTTTGAATAATTAAGCTTTCACGGTTTCGTTCCAATTTACATAGTATGAGGTCGCGTTGTTGTCCATTGCGTAACTTTTCCATGTGCCTACGAAATCGTATTTCTTTAACTGGGAATCCCCGTAGTTCCGGCAGTATTGACCCATATTCCATTCCAACGTCATCCATGAAGACCCGTCCAAATAAATCCAGTGTTAACTTCCATTGTCCAAGAAGAAAATTCCAGGAGGGTGATATTGGGGAATATTGATAGCAAAAGTGTTTCCCACGTGGGGGGAAATTTACATTCGCCATCATAGCATCGCTCTGTATTTCTGACCTAGCGATGTTTCTTTCAGATTCCGTTTGCTTAGGAGCAGAACTTGCGCGTACAATTACACTTCGAGAAGTTGATGCTGCAGTGGAACTTGAAGAATAACGTTCTTTCTCATCCGTTTTCTGTATTTTAAATGGTGTTACAATAACATCTGGACGACTAGTGGTCTCAGGGTTCTCAACACGCGGTTCAGCTTTTAGCGGGAGTCCATCGTCTTTTTCACCCACCGGTTTAATGTTATCAAGTTTGGTATTTAGATCTGTTGAAATGGAGAATATAAAAGTAAGTTTATCTTTTCAGGCAAAGCTTTTCTCTAGCATGATAATAAAATATTGTTGCCGGTAATCAAAATCCCAGGTAAAAATTACATTTGTTTCATACTGCAAAATTACCGGATAGTGATTATGCCATTACTGTTAACACGTGTTAAATAACCTTTCAGCGCAAGTTAAATAATCGTTTTGAGAAATATATACATATACTAGTCCTTTCAGACCTTCTAAAAATTCACTAGGCTTTCAAGACGATAAAACCGGTTTCGAGGTATGCGTATACATTGGTTCTGGTAGTAACAAAATAACAGACTGCAATAGTACCGTAATTTTAGAGGTCTGAAATTGCCGAGCTAAAACTCTACTCCCTTATCTCTCTCGTCTTTAAAAATCCGAATTCACACGGTATGAAAATACTGGTGTGTGCAGGCTCGTTAATTTAATCAGAGCACACAATGGCGAAAAAGAGATAGCTACGAGAACTTTTTTCAAACTTTACCCAAGTTTCATCACAAATTTCACACTTTTTAATCCGAATTTTTATAAAAAATTTAATAATAATAAAGTTCCGCGGTGAAGTTGGCAATAAATAGTGCCAATAAGGGGCAATTATAAATAAATTTACGCTGTCAGTTTTGTTATGCGAACGCACCTTTTCACCTTTTCTTCTTTAACCGTCTAAACGATTTTGGCTGTCCAACATAGCTCGTCAGTCGTTTCTTCTTTCTGGCAACTGGCGCCAATTTTAAAAACCACAGGGTCGCAAATCTGTCCCCACTTGGTTTTTTCATCGGAGTGTAGGTCTCTCTCTTCTCTCTTCCGATTTGACAAACCCGAAAATAACAAACATAGAGAAGAGACTTACTCTCTGTGTCTGTGGCTGTGCCCATTTGTTAGCAAGTGTTATGCAAGTGCGGTGCAGTTTCTATTACACTAGTAATAAATTCGACCGAATTAGCCTTTTTTAAATAAACACATAAATAATAAAAAAAGCGGTCATTAACACAAAAAAGTGTTATCACAAAGAACCTTTGCACGGAAGGCCTTTAGAAAATAATAGCGTTTTTTCAGGTTTCAGTCCCTGAAAATAATAAATATTTTTTTTTTTTGTTGAGCAAAAAGGTATACTATTTTGGGAATTTTTAACCATTATCATAAGAAATATTTTTATTGAACCAATATTCAATGACACCAATTCGCTTTTGCAAAAAGAATTAATGTCAAATTATTTTGAGAATTAATGTCATTGACGTTAATTCTTTTTTTAAAAGCGAATTAATGTCAAAAACGCTAAATATCATAAATGCTTTACTAATTTCTATAATAACAATGCAACACTGCTATTTCAGGTGCAGTTACATAGATAACACAGGCCGACAAGAAATTTTACCATAAACCAGACCATACTTTCCTAAAGGTTTTCGATGCGCTGAATTCAAATATGGACGCAGAATTGCTCTATCACGTCAGGATTTTGAGATATCCTAACCTAAATGTGCAAAAAAACATAGTTTTTGCCTATTTTTGAGGTTAAATATAAACGACAGATTTTTGTTTTTTTAAAAAGCACACATAGCATCTTAAAGAAGAAGTATTTCTCTTACGAATGGCGTTGAGTTTGCTGTAATATCTTTTTTTTTCGCTAAGATACAGCAATTTAAAGAGCGGTAAAAATTCTTCGAGGTTTGTGAACTTGGGGTCAAGGCTTGGCTTTGTGGGCTACGGGTATATAAGCTTGGGGTTTCGGGTATTACGGTTTTTGGGCTTGCGGTTTTGGCATTGGGGTTTGCAGGCTTGGGGTTTATGTGCTAATAGTTTGTGGGATTGTGCTTTGTGGGCTTGTGGTGTTTAAGCATTAATTTTATAGATTTAAAATTGCCGGTAAGAGGTTTTTGGGTTTGGGGTATGTGGGATTGGCGTCTGTGAGCTTGGGGTTTGTGGGATCGAGTTATTTGTACTTAAGATGTGTAAGCTTGAAATTTGTAGACTTATCGTAAAAGGTATGTGTTCTACTGCATCATACCTACGTTAATTCAGTGCCTTTTCAGCTATAGGAAAATTAGCAAATTTATACACTTTAAATTGCTCTATCTTAGCGAAAAAAAAAAGATATTTGAGCAAACTCTAGGCCATTCGTAAGAGAAAGACTTCTTATTTAAGATGATATGTGTGCTTTTTAAAAAAAAAATCTGTCGTTTATATATAACCTCAAAAATAGGCAAAAACGGTGTTTTTTGCACATTTAGGTTAGGATATCTCAAAATCCTGACGTGGTAGAGCAATTCTGCGTCCAGATTTGAATTCAGCGCATCGAAAACCTTTAGGAAGATATGGTCTGGTTTATGGTCAAAAAAATCCGTCTCATTTTGTCGGCCTGTGTAATGGACTAAGCAGGTTTTACTCCAAATTTTCATTTTGCACCTTATATATGTACAGTATATGAAATAAAAAAATTGTATTAAATGAATTTTGATAATTTGCGCGATTTTATATTCGAAATTTTTATTTTATGCCTTATGTATGTACTTTTATGGAATAAAAAAATTTTATCAAATGAAGTTTGATAATTTTCAGAAAAGCGCAGCAGGAGATTTTTTATTTCAAATTTTCATTTTATACCGTATATATGTATTTTTATGAAATACAAAAATTGTGTTTTCAATTTTGCAATTTTTATTTTATACCTCATATATGTATATAAAATTATAAAAATTTTATTTAATGAATTTACATACAAATATCAAGTTTTAAATTAAAATTTGGAATAAACAATTGCCTGCTGCGCTATTCTGAAAATTATCAAAATTCATTTGATAAAATTTTTTTATTCCATAAAAATACATACATAAGGCATTAAATGAAAATTTGGAATATAAAATCGCGCGAATTATCAAAATTCATTTCATACAATTTTTTTATTTCATACACATATGTACATATATAAGTGTAAAATGAAAATTTTGAGTAAAACCTGCTTAGTCCATTATCTTTGTAACTGCACCTGGAATAGCAGTGTTGCGTTGTTATTATAAAAATTAGTAAAGCATTTATGATATTTAGCGTTTTTGACATTCATTCGCCTTTACAAATAGAATTAAAAATACATGTATACGGTATACGATATAAATTGAAAATTTGGAATATAAAATCGAGAGATTTTTTATTTAATTGATAAAATTTTTAATTTATTCGATAAAATTTTTTTATTTCATATACATACATATATAAGGTATAAAATTAAAATTGTAGGTTAACCTGCTTAGTCCATTATCTATGTAACTGAACCTAAAATAACATTTGCGTTGTTATTATGGAATTTAGTAAAGCATTTATGATATTTACCGTTTCTGACATTAAATCTCTTTTGAAATGCGAATTAATGTCACTGACATTAATTCCATTGACATTACTTCCATTAATTCCATTGACATTACGACGCATCACCCCGAAATTCTTAAAAAGAGTTCATAACTAACCAAAACAATCCATCTAGTCATAAATGACCAAAAATGATAAAAACCTTGATAATGGTTATTCTTAACTAAATAAAAATGTTTCTCATTTATATCGGTTATAACGACCAAAAAAAAAATAAATATAAATTTATTATAACCAATATTTGGCATTCATCAATGTTAATGGTTAAATACGACCTTTATCTAATTTCTGCAATAACCGTTACGTACCTGCTCTTTTTTTAACAGATTTTCTTATACCAACGAAGAGATTAACATGAAAGGTTTTTATAAGTACATAAAATACAAATACATTGATGGGATATTATTAACTCTTAAACCCTACAGCAAACAAAAGGAAAAATTATCCCAACAAACAAAAAAACTACAATTCTAAGCAGAATGCAGAAAGTACGATTTAAATAGAACCCAACCATTTGACAAGCTCCACAAAGAAAATGACGATAACAACAACATCAGAAAAAATCATGACAGAAATAGAAAAGGCAAAGCGTTCAAATATAGAACTCATACAAACAAAAATTAACACGAAATATACAAGACACCAGATAATTTATGCAGAAGAGAAACTAAGATCAAATCTCAGTAAAAGTGATTTTTAATCTATCATTCATAACCAAGCAATCTTAAATTAACGAATTGTAAACGAAAGAAAAGGGACGAAAATATCAGATTTGGACAGAATGAATCAAAAACAATTACGAAACAGGTATAAATATAAAACAGAAATCGAATTTCCTGAAGACGTAACGTGGTTCCTCTCTGGGTAAGAAGTTTGCACTACACTAGACAAAATATCCATCACCTTCGGTGATAAGGTACAGTCGAAACCAAAGAGATGCGCGAGCGCTTTCTGCCGGCAATTTGTACTGCATCCTCCGGTTGACAAGGAAATCAGGCGTGCCATTAGGGAAGCGCACAAACGTAAAAACAGCCAAGCGCCCATTGCCATCACCACCACGAAGGTTCGGGAGGCCATACGGGGGTCCAAAAACTCCAAATCTATTGGCCCAGACGGTATATCCATGCTGATGCTAAAACATCTCGGAGAAGAGGGAGTAAGGTACCTAACAACTGTCTTCAATCTGTCTATGACCACCTTTGTCATTCCAGAAAGATGGAAACCGGCAAAGGTGGTGCCATTACTAAAGCCCGGCAAGCCGGCCAACGAGGGGAGTCTTATCGACCGATATCACTCCTCTCGCCAGGAGTGAAGACCCTGGATACGGTCTTGCTCCCTTATTATACCGCTAACTTGCGCCTAGCCGAACATCAGCATTGGTTCCGTAAAATGCATAGCACTACCACCGCGCTAAACGCCATCAGGTAGGTGTCGGTCTCAACCAACCTCGTCGAAATGACAGGACCGTGTTAGTTGCGCTTGATCTGTCGAAAGCTTTCGACACTGTCAATTCTGCGCAACTGATCAACGACCTGGAGGTTTCAAATCTTCCCCCCTGTCTAAAGCGTTGGACCGCCAACTATTTGAGTGGTCGGCAGTCATCGGTTGAATTTAGAGGCAAAAGATCAAAATCACCTATAATTCGAAAGAGGTGCCACAGGGTGGTGTCCTATCCCCGCTTTTGTTTAATTATTACGTATCGAGGCTCCCTTCCCCACCAGAAGGCGTCTCGATCGTCTCCTACGCCGATGACTGCACGATCCTGGCGACTGGCCCCTCCGTTGACGAGCAATGCTCAAGAATTAATTCCTACCTTCCATCCCTATCCGGTTTTTTCGCTGCACGAAATCTGACATTGTCACCGACCAAATCCTCGGCCCACTTATTCACGACGTGGACAGCGCAGGCGAACATGGAATTAGAAGTCTACGTTGACGGCATTAAGCTTCCGACTGTCACGCACCCCAAAATCTTAGGGGTCACGTTTGATAACATGTTCAAATACGGTGCTCATGTACCTAACCGCGATTGCCCCCAGAGTACAAAGCCCAACAAAATCCCCAAGTCACTAGCTGGCAGTACTTGGGAGAAAGACAAAGAAACGTTACTGTAAACGTACAAAGCAATCGGCCAGCCGGTTCTGGGCTACGCGACGCCTATATGGTCGCCGGGGTTAGCAGACACACATTGGAAGAGGATGCAGGCTTGCCAAAACACCGCACTCAGAACTGCCACGGGGTGCCTCCTTATGTCTCCTGAGCACCAGCTTCACAGTGAGGCAAAAACGCTCGATTTTAAAGAGCATTGCGAGATGTTGACCAGGCAATTCCCGTTCAACTGCTATAAGCCGCAGCATCCGAGCAGGAGCCTGCTCAACGAAAATACGGCTCCCAGGAAAATAAGGGGTCACCTCCGTAAGCACTATGACGAGATCCGGCACCACATTTCCTCGCCGTTTGATCCAATGGTGCACCGGCGGGCCCTCAGCCTCATCCACACGTAGTCGGTAAACTCCTTTGTCAGGTCTCGTCCAGTGAATGCAGTCCTACAGACACAAGCTCCACCTGTTGCCGATGAGGAACGCCAACTGCCTAGGGAGACAAGAGTCACGCTGAACCAACTTCGTTCTGGATATTGTAACAGACTAAACTCTTACCTATCCAGACTGAACACTGACATGCCAAATGTCTGCCCGGCATGCGGCGTGTCTCCGCACGATACTCACCATCTGTTCATCTGCTCAACTGAGCCTACTTTTCTGACACCAATTTCACTCTGGTCCACCCCTTTCGAAGCCGCGAGGTTTCTTGGACTTCCGTTAGAAGAGCCTGATGACAGTGTTGGATGTGGGGTGACACTTTAGGCAGGTTAAGTAGTCGCTACAACAACAACAACACTACAATAAAAAACCACTTCAAACCCCTAAAGATCGCTGCAACAACACATCAGTATGACACGAAATTAATTTGTTTTTCTTTTTATTTATTTTTAATAATAAATTCGACGGAACCAGCCTATTCTGAATAATGACAAAAAATCGCCCATTAACACAAAAAAGTACTAATATACTTACACTTATTGTTATGCACCGACATAAGCATATCGATGAAACATGGCAGTACCACCGGCCATATCTTGCAATATTTCGACGCCGCATGGCAACACCGCAGTTTTTTTCTCTATGCTGTGAGCCGTCAGCAGTATCAGCTGTCAGAACAGACAGAAACAACTTATGCAGAAGTGGAATCTGCGGTGAGCATACTTATTAAATAACTTTATTCATCTCTTATATGCGCACACTTATCTAGAAGTAAACGCATTAAATGGAGCTGTATTTCAACCACTTTTGTAAGGGATTCTGAACACTTACAGGGTGGCTGATGAAAGCCGCTACCAAAAAAAAATTAAATAACTTTTTTTCTATTTAATGAATCTGGATTGTCCGCCGCTATCACGCACTGGAGTCCGTAGTTTCGGTTCAAAGAGAGTATAGGCGCACGTTTGGCGGCAATCCTCCGAGCAGATGGACCATAATAAGACTTGTAAACAATTTTGCCGAGCATGGGACAGTCAACAGAAGACCTTACCATCGAAACCCTTCAGTTCGAACGGAGGAAACAATCGCTGCTGTAGCTGCTGCCATACAAAACAATCCACGTGTTTCGACAAGAAGCTTATCTGCTCAAATGGGTGTAAGCAGACAGTCATTACAGTCAATTATGCACAAAGATTTGGACTTATTCCCATATAAAATTCAAATGGCCAACAAACTGAACGCTGCAGACTTGCCGATTCGCTTGGAATTTTGCCAGAAGATGCTTCAAATGGTGGAAGAGGATGGAAACATGTTGAACTGTCTTTTCATGTCTGACGAGGCCCATTTCGATTTAAACGGCAACATAAATAAACAAAATTGTCGAATATGGAGTGCTTCCAACCCACAGATACTCCATGAGACGGAATTGCATCCACTTCGTGTCACAGTGTGGTGTGCAGTTTCATCACGCTGCATTGTCGGGCCCTACTTCTTCGAAGAAAACGGTCACACCGTTACTTGAGCATGTTGAGAGAGTTTTTCTATCCAGAATTACGCCGAATGAGAATTTCTTTCAACTCTGTGTGGTTTCAGCAAGATGGTGCGCTCCTCATATAGCCCAACCTGTTATGACAGAATTGCGACGAAAATTTCCCAATAAGCTGATATCCAGAAACTCCACATTCCGTTGGCCACCCAGGTCGCCTGACCTTACTGCACCTGACTTTTTCGTATTTCTCTTACGAATGGCGTTGAGTTTGCTGTAATATCTTTTTTTTCGCTAAGATACAGCAATTTAAAGAGCGGTAAAAATTCTTCGAGGTTTGTGAACTTGGGGTCAAGGCTTGGCTTTGTGGGCTACGGGTATATAAGCTTGGGGTTTCGGGTATTACGGTTTTTGGGCTTGCGGTTTTGGCATTGGGGTTTGCAGGCTTGGGGTTTATGTGCTAATAGTTTGTGGGATTGTGCTTTGTGGGCTTGTGGTGTTTAAGCATTAATTTTATAGATTTAAAATTGCCGGTAAGAGGTTTTTGGGTTTGGGGTATGTGGGATTGGCGTCTGTGAGCTTGGGGTTTGTGGGATCGAGTTATTTGTACTTAAGATGTGTAAGCTTGAAATTTGTAGACTTATCGTAAAAGGTATGTGTTCTACTGCATCATACCTACGTTAATTCAGTGCCTTTTCAGCTATAGGAAAATTAGCAAATTTATACACTTTAAATTGCTCTATCTTAGCGAAAAAAAAAAGATATTTGAGCAAACTCTAGGCCATTCGTAAGAGAAAGACTTCTTATTTAAGATGATATGTGTGCTTTTTAAAAAAAAAATCTGTCGTTTATATATAACCTCAAAAATAGGCAAAAACGGTGTTTTTTGCACATTTAGGTTAGGATATCTCAAAATCCTGACGTGGTAGAGCAATTCTGCGTCCAGATTTGAATTCAGCGCATCGAAAACCTTTAGGAAGATATGGTCTGGTTTATGGTCAAAAAAATCCGTCTCATTTTGTCGGCCTGTGTAATGGACTAAGCAGGTTTTACTCCAAATTTTCATTTTGCACCTTATATATGTACAGTATATGAAATAAAAAAATTGTATTAAATGAATTTTGATAATTTGCGCGATTTTATATTCGAAATTTTTATTTTATGCCTTATGTATGTACTTTTATGGAATAAAAAAATTTTATCAAATGAAGTTTGATAATTTTCAGAAAAGCGCAGCAGGAGATTTTTTATTTCAAATTTTCATTTTATACCGTATATATGTATTTTTATGAAATACAAAAATTGTGTTTTCAATTTTGCAATTTTTATTTTATACCTCATATATGTATATAAAATTATAAAAATTTTATTTAATGAATTTACATACAAATATCAAGTTTTAAATTAAAATTTGGAATAAACAATTGCCTGCTGCGCTATTCTGAAAATTATCAAAATTCATTTGATAAAATTTTTTTATTCCATAAAAATACATACATAAGGCATTAAATGAAAATTTGGAATATAAAATCGCGCGAATTATCAAAATTCATTTCATACAATTTTTTTATTTCATACACATATGTACATATATAAGTGTAAAATGAAAATTTTGAGTAAAACCTGCTTAGTCCATTATCTTTGTAACTGCACCTGGAATAGCAGTGTTGCGTTGTTATTATAAAAATTAGTAAAGCATTTATGATATTTAGCGTTTTTGACATTCATTCGCCTTTACAAATAGAATTAAAAATACATGTATACGGTATACGATATAAATTGAAAATTTGGAATATAAAATCGAGAGATTTTTTATTTAATTGATAAAATTTTTAATTTATTCGATAAAATTTTTTTATTTCATATACATACATATATAAGGTATAAAATTAAAATTGTAGGTTAACCTGCTTAGTCCATTATCTATGTAACTGAACCTAAAATAACATTTGCGTTGTTATTATGGAATTTAGTAAAGCATTTATGATATTTACCGTTTCTGACATTAAATCTCTTTTGAAATGCGAATTAATGTCACTGACATTAATTCCATTGACATTACTTCCATTAATTCCATTGACATTACGACGCATCACCCCGAAATTCTTAAAAAGAGTTCATAACTAACCAAAACAATCCATCTAGTCATAAATGACCAAAAATGATAAAAACCTTGATAATGGTTATTCTTAACTAAATAAAAATGTTTCTCATTTATATCGGTTATAACGACCAAAAAAAAAATAAATATAAATTTATTATAACCAATATTTGGCATTCATCAATGTTAATGGTTAAATACGACCTTTATCTAATTTCTGCAATAACCGTTACGTACCTGCTCTTTTTTTAACAGATTTTCTTATACCAACGAAGAGATTAACATGAAAGGTTTTTATAAGTACATAAAATACAAATACATTGATGGGATATTATTAACTCTTAAACCCTACAGCAAACAAAAGGAAAAATTATCCCAACAAACAAAAAAACTACAATTCTAAGCAGAATGCAGAAAGTACGATTTAAATAGAACCCAACCATTTGACAAGCTCCACAAAGAAAATGACGATAACAACAACATCAGAAAAAATCATGACAGAAATAGAAAAGGCAAAGCGTTCAAATATAGAACTCATACAAACAAAAATTAACACGAAATATACAAGACACCAGATAATTTATGCAGAAGAGAAACTAAGATCAAATCTCAGTAAAAGTGATTTTTAATCTATCATTCATAACCAAGCAATCTTAAATTAACGAATTGTAAACGAAAGAAAAGGGACGAAAATATCAGATTTGGACAGAATGAATCAAAAACAATTACGAAACAGGTATAAATATAAAACAGAAATCGAATTTCCTGAAGACGTAACGTGGTTCCTCTCTGGGTAAGAAGTTTGCACTACACTAGACAAAATATCCATCACCTTCGGTGATAAGGTACAGTCGAAACCAAAGAGATGCGCGAGCGCTTTCTGCCGGCAATTTGTACTGCATCCTCCGGTTGACAAGGAAATCAGGCGTGCCATTAGGGAAGCGCACAAACGTAAAAACAGCCAAGCGCCCATTGCCATCACCACCACGAAGGTTCGGGAGGCCATACGGGGGTCCAAAAACTCCAAATCTATTGGCCCAGACGGTATATCCATGCTGATGCTAAAACATCTCGGAGAAGAGGGAGTAAGGTACCTAACAACTGTCTTCAATCTGTCTATGACCACCTTTGTCATTCCAGAAAGATGGAAACCGGCAAAGGTGGTGCCATTACTAAAGCCCGGCAAGCCGGCCAACGAGGGGAGTCTTATCGACCGATATCACTCCTCTCGCCAGGAGTGAAGACCCTGGATACGGTCTTGCTCCCTTATTATACCGCTAACTTGCGCCTAGCCGAACATCAGCATTGGTTCCGTAAAATGCATAGCACTACCACCGCGCTAAACGCCATCAGGTAGGTGTCGGTCTCAACCAACCTCGTCGAAATGACAGGACCGTGTTAGTTGCGCTTGATCTGTCGAAAGCTTTCGACACTGTCAATTCTGCGCAACTGATCAACGACCTGGAGGTTTCAAATCTTCCCCCCTGTCTAAAGCGTTGGACCGCCAACTATTTGAGTGGTCGGCAGTCATCGGTTGAATTTAGAGGCAAAAGATCAAAATCACCTATAATTCGAAAGAGGTGCCACAGGGTGGTGTCCTATCCCCGCTTTTGTTTAATTATTACGTATCGAGGCTCCCTTCCCCACCAGAAGGCGTCTCGATCGTCTCCTACGCCGATGACTGCACGATCCTGGCGACTGGCCCCTCCGTTGACGAGCAATGCTCAAGAATTAATTCCTACCTTCCATCCCTATCCGGTTTTTTCGCTGCACGAAATCTGACATTGTCACCGACCAAATCCTCGGCCCACTTATTCACGACGTGGACAGCGCAGGCGAACATGGAATTAGAAGTCTACGTTGACGGCATTAAGCTTCCGACTGTCACGCACCCCAAAATCTTAGGGGTCACGTTTGATAACATGTTCAAATACGGTGCTCATGTACCTAACCGCGATTGCCCCCAGAGTACAAAGCCCAACAAAATCCCCAAGTCACTAGCTGGCAGTACTTGGGAGAAAGACAAAGAAACGTTACTGTAAACGTACAAAGCAATCGGCCAGCCGGTTCTGGGCTACGCGACGCCTATATGGTCGCCGGGGTTAGCAGACACACATTGGAAGAGGATGCAGGCTTGCCAAAACACCGCACTCAGAACTGCCACGGGGTGCCTCCTTATGTCTCCTGAGCACCAGCTTCACAGTGAGGCAAAAACGCTCGATTTTAAAGAGCATTGCGAGATGTTGACCAGGCAATTCCCGTTCAACTGCTATAAGCCGCAGCATCCGAGCAGGAGCCTGCTCAACGAAAATACGGCTCCCAGGAAAATAAGGGGTCACCTCCGTAAGCACTATGACGAGATCCGGCACCACATTTCCTCGCCGTTTGATCCAATGGTGCACCGGCGGGCCCTCAGCCTCATCCACACGGAGTCGGTAAACTCCTTTGTCAGGTCTCGTCCAGTGAATGCAGTCCTACAGACACAAGCTCCACCTGTTGCCGATGAGGAACGCCAACTGCCTAGGGAGACAAGAGTCACGCTGAACCAACTTCGTTCTGGATATTGTAACAGACTAAACTCTTACCTATCCAGACTGAACACTGACATGCCAAATGTCTGCCCGGCATGCGGCGTGTCTCCGCACGATACTCACCATCTGTTCATCTGCTCAACTGAGCCTACTTTTCTGACACCAATTTCACTCTGGTCCACCCCTTTCGAAGCCGCGAGGTTTCTTGGACTTCCGTTAGAAGAGCCTGATGACAGTGTTGGATGTGGGGTGACACTTTAGGCAGGTTAAGTAGTCGCTACAACAACAACAACACTACAATAAAAAACCACTTCAAACCCCTAAAGATCGCTGCAACAACACATCAGTATGACACGAAATTAATTTGTTTTTCTTTTTATTTATTTTTAATAATAAATTCGACGGAACCAGCCTATTCTGAATAATGACAAAAAATCGCCCATTAACACAAAAAAGTACTAATATACTTACACTTATTGTTATGCACCGACATAAGCATATCGATGAAACATGGCAGTACCACCGGCCATATCTTGCAATATTTCGACGCCGCATGGCAACACCGCAGTTTTTTTTCTCTATGCTGTGAGCCGTCAGCAGTATCAGCTGTCAGAACAGACAGAAACAACTTATGCAGAAGTGGAATCTGCGGTGAGCATACTTATTAAATAACTTTATTCATCTCTTATATGCGCACACTTATCTAGAAGTAAACGCATTAAATGGAGCTGTATTTCAACCACTTTTGTAAGGGATTCTGAACACTTACAGGGTGGCTGATGAAAGCCGCTACCAAAAAAAAATTAAATAACTTTTTTTCTATTTAATGAATCTGGATTGTCCGCCGCTATCACGCACTGGAGTCCGTAGTTTCGGTTCAAAGAGAGTATAGGCGCACGTTTGGCGGCAATCCTCCGAGCAGATGGACCATAATAAGACTTGTAAACAATTTTGCCGAGCATGGGACAGTCAACAGAAGACCTTACCATCGAAACCCTTCAGTTCGAACGGAGGAAACAATCGCTGCTGTAGCTGCTGCCATACAAAACAATCCACGTGTTTCGACAAGAAGCTTATCTGCTCAAATGGGTGTAAGCAGACAGTCATTACAGTCAATTATGCACAAAGATTTGGACTTATTCCCATATAAAATTCAAATGGCCAACAAACTGAACGCTGCAGACTTGCCGATTCGCTTGGAATTTTGCCAGAAGATGCTTCAAATGGTGGAAGAGGATGGAAACATGTTGAACTGTCTTTTCATGTCTGACGAGGCCCATTTCGATTTAAACGGCAACATAAATAAACAAAATTGTCGAATATGGAGTGCTTCCAACCCACAGATACTCCATGAGACGGAATTGCATCCACTTCGTGTCACAGTGTGGTGTGCAGTTTCATCACGCTGCATTGTCGGGCCCTACTTCTTCGAAGAAAACGGTCACACCGTTACTTGAGCATGTTGAGAGAGTTTTTCTATCCAGAATTACGCCGAATGAGAATTTCTTTCAACTCTGTGTGGTTTCAGCAAGATGGTGCGCTCCTCATATAGCCCAACCTGTTATGACAGAATTGCGACGAAAATTTCCCAATAAGCTGATATCCAGAAACTCCACATTCCGTTGGCCACCCAGGTCGCCTGACCTTACTGCACCTGACTTTTTCTTGTGGGGTTATTGCAAACAGGAAGTCTTCAAAGCAAAACCAACAAATTTGAATGAACTAAGGCAATCCATTCGAGAAACCATTGCGGCTATTCCTGTCTCAACTCTCCAAGCAGTAATGAACAACTTTTTGGTAAGATGCCGCACATGCATCGACGAGCAGGGGGGGCATTTAAATACCATTATTTTTAAAACTAATTAAGCTATATTTAATAAAATTTAATGAGCTTTAACATGAATAAAAGAAAAATGAATTCCATACACTGAAAAAAAAATTATTTGAGTTTCTTAATGTAGCAAAATTCATCAGCCACCCTGTATGTAAGATTCATAAAGGGAGGGCATCTGCCCTTGTACATGTGTATTTTATCACTGTTGCTCTGCCGCCGAAAAATGGTCCCTTTTTTATTAACAGTTTCGTATATTCTCAATGCACTCAAACCAAAACTTTTTTTAATTGAATCAGCAATTTCGAAATTTTATGAATATTCTATCATTAAGATAAGTGAAAAAATCCCATTACTTTCCAATAAAGTATGTTTAGTATGATTTTTCCATTATGCAATAACAAAATGTTTATGTATATTACACTTTATAAATTCATAAATGTTCTCTACAATTATACCGTTTTAATTACTTTATTTAGCAAATTATGAATAAAACACATGATGACAATTTTGACCTTCAAGATAAAAAATATATATTATATACTCATTTATAACTTCATTGGAACTTTATTTATTTAATATTTATTTAATTATAAAGCGGCCGCCGTGGTGTGAAGGTAGTGTTGCCGGCCTACCACACCGAAGGTCCATGGTTCGAGCCCTGGTACAGGTAACATCAAAAGTGATTTGAAAAAAGTTTTTCAAAACGGGGTCGCCCCTCGGCAGTGGTTTGGCAAACTCTCCGACTGCATTTCTGCCATGAAAGGCTTCTCAGCAAAAATTCGTCTCCTTTGTAGATGCCGTTCGGAGTCGGCAAAAAACTGTAGGTCCCACCAATTTGTAGGGAAAATTCAAATCGGCACACCACAAATTGGAAGAGAAGCTTGGCGCAAAAATCTCTTAGGAGGTTTATGATGATATACCTGTTGTATATCGCGCCATAGAGATAGAGATTTATTTAATAAATGTAGTGATATCCAGTGGTGCCCAAATTTTTTTATATTGAAGTCTAAATCACAATATAGTTCCGAAAATTGTGTCTACGCTGAGATGTTTTTTAGTTGAGGAAATAAAAAAAAATTATTTTTGATAAAAGCAACACAAAATACAGCTCACATTACGCTTCGACTTGTAAACTTTTAAAATTAACTATCGAGACGGGTTTTCTTGACAAAAAATCGTCAACTCAAAATTATATTTAAAAATTAAGTTGGGTTCAGGCTAGGTTAGGTTACCTTTTCTAATCGTGAAGTCTTCTTGCTGAATTAAGCAGCTCGAGATATATCAAAATTTATATATATATCCCAACCCCTCGGTATTTACATAGGGTGGATTCTCTTAAAGATGGTTTTGGTAATCGGTAAACTAAATTTCAAACAAGTGTATTTCTCAACAATTTTAATAAACTCTGTTCAAAGTACCATTTACCATTTTAATTAAGATAGTTAATTACAGAGATTCTGCTTTTAATATTTTTTTTTAAATTTTCATTTATAAAAATTAGTTATTCTTGTTAACTATGATTCGCCCTTGAGCACAATTACTTTGAGAATCGTTATCAAGTTTTTCTAACAGAAGTCGAAGAAAGTGGCAGTTTCAAGAGGTACCACATACAGGGCAAGTATTTGGAATGATGGGGTTTAGTATTGACAAGTAAGAATTTAGAGTGACTCTAGCTTTCCTAGAAAGAACGCTCGCCTCATGCATCGTACATTAGAATTTGAAGGTGAGACTCAGGTGACATAAGAAGACATTTCGGATCAGTTCTGCCAGCGGTGTTACCCTGTTTATAAAAACTAGTGATATGTTCTTCTTATTTTCGGTTCTAGGTTCCATGGTATTCTTTCTCGATTTTTTTTAGATTGTCTACGTTTCTACGGCAAAGCTTCCATTTCTATTGGAACCGTTCTACGAATCTTGATCCTCTTTTACGAACGGACTTTTACGATCGAATTTTGGCTCACATATTTTGAATCCCTTTGAACCAACCTGTTCGGTTGAACCCTTTCGTATATCTTATAGGATATGGAATTCGGCTCCATACATCACCGCCTTCCAAATTACGAGACCCTGCGGGTTAGGGGTTTAGAATATGCCCGAGGTAGGCATACCGGTCGTAAGAGGCGACTAATATGCACAAAGCTAATGACGTGCAACTCGATGGTTGATCTACGGATATGATGCCTCTCACCTCTCATTACCCATCTCTCCTTCCTTACGGAAGGAGGGGTGACATGACCTAGAAGGTTCCACTGGTCATACCAAATCGCTACCACGACAGTCGGGCAGTACCGCAAGGGAGTACCGGAGCGTACCGGATTCATATCCGGCCAAGGACTGTCAGTTCGACAGCAACCCCCAAAACCTTCGGGGAGTGTTTTTGTCGTTACAACAACAACAACAACAACACTTATATTGAGAAACCAATTTTTACTATAAATTTTTCTCAGTGCCCCCAAAATTAAAAAAATTTTAATTTCATTGCCAGTTGTCATAGTGTAAATTTCTATTTCATACTTAAGTGCCTAAGCTTCATACCAAAGGGGTTTTTGCTTTACCCTTCCATATGAAACTCAGGCACTTTCATATGAATTGAATTTATATGCGGGCGCATATGGTAGTGCTATAAAATTTTTTTTTGTATTCAAAGTGCTACAAGGGTATATGGATTCGGCAGCACTGGTTATAACAATTTAAAAAACTAATTCATGTGAAAAGTGGCGGACATGAATATCCACACAGTCGTTTTCGCATTTTTCGCCTTAATAAAATTATTTTAACAAAAACTATACAAAAACACGTCAATTTCTATTACAGAGCTATAAATTTTGTCTTAAAAACGTACGCAAAATTCGCAAAAATTGGCAGAAATTTATCAAAATTTTCAAATATTTTTACAGAGTTTTGAGAGCTTTTTGGAGTATGCAGTTTTATAGTTCATTAAATTTTAATATCATGATGTGTTAATCTTAAGTTCGTGACTCATTTGGTGTATATTAACTTTAGTCGCGGAACGGCAGTACGTAACGGTGAAAACGGATCGAGATAGATATTGGCTTATATATATCAATATGTTCAGGACGAAAACAGAAATTGATTAAGCCATGTCCGTCCGTCTGTGAACACGATAACTTGAGTAAATTTCGAGATATCTTAATCAAATTGGTATGCAGGTTCCTTGGCACTCATCTCCGGGCGCTATTTAAAATGGGCGAAATCGGATGAAAGCCACGCCCACTTTTTATATATAGAATATTTTCGAAAACACAAAAAAAGTGATCACTCAGTACATAATATACCTATAAGGATAAAATTTGGTGTATACATTAAGCCTGAGCATAAAATAAAATTTTCAAGAAATTTTTGAAAATGTGTGTGGCACCGCCCACTTTTGATTAAGTAAAATTTAGAAATGTTATTAATCATAAATCAAACACCGTTTGCGATATCGAAACGAAATTCAGCACGCAGGTTTTCAAGTGTGCAAGGAATGCTCGAGGAAAACTTTTATATGAACGATTTTGAAGAGGATAGTAGATATATTAAATAAAGTTCACTTAAATGATCAGCATGATGAGCGGAGTCGATTTAGCCCTGTCCGTCTCTCCGTCCGTCTGTCTGTCTGTCCGTCTGTCTATTTGAACGCAAACTAGTCTCTCAGTTTTACAAAGGAATGCTGAAATTCGTTGTTTGCTTTCGCCATTTTATAATATACTAGCAAACCCGGTAGACGTTGTTTTGACGTTTTGATATATAGAACACATCTATATATAAAATGTCATTAACTTGAACCAAATAAATTCCTAACTAAACCGAACTGGAGCTTTATATAACCTGGGGGCTTTTCCAAAAGCTATATACAGACTGTGTCGTGCCCAGCGAACTCCTGAAACCTATTGTCAAAGTTCAAGAGCAATACAAAACACAAAATATGTGGACGTGGCACCGCCAAAAAATTTCATTAGTTTAGACCAAAAAAGTTCGGAGTTGTGACGAATTGAAACTTTATATAGCCTGGGGGTGTGACTCCACCCACTTTTCCAAAACTATATACTGTCTATGCTGCACCCAGTGAACCCAAGTATATATTGTGAAAATTTTATAAAGATCGGTTGAGTTCTTTGGTTCCTATAAAAGACACACATTTTTTATATCTATTTTTGTTACGCACACAAGGTATATTTCTTCGTTCGGCATAAACGAATCGAGATATATATATTTATTAATGTATATCAAAACGTTCAGGATAAAAAGTAAAATATCCGGGCAAGTAGTTTATACCCTACTGCAAAAGCGAAGTTGTATATCTTTTTTGATATTCATACCTTTCATGAATATGAAATGTTTGTACGTATACTGAAATGATCAGGAGGATGAGCCGACTCGATGTAGCCATGTCCGTCTCTCGAGACGTCTATCTGTCTCTCCGTCTGTCTATTTGGACGCAAATAGGAACTGAGAGTATTAAAATAGACCTGCGTAAATAGGGATGACATAATAGATCACTACTAGGTATATAATGTTCGGTTCCACCCGAACTTAGACTTCTTTACTTGTTGACAATTTTTTCCGACGAGCTAAGCGTTCATAAACTGGTATAGGGAAAATACAGAAGTCCCCAAGAAAAAAATTGGCCAAGAACAGTAAAAAAGTGTCACGAACTTAAGATTAACACATTATGATATTAAAATTTATACTAAAATTTGATCGCTTACAAAACTGCATACTCCTAATAATTCTGTGAAAAAATTTTAAAATGGTAATAACATTTCTTTGAATTTTGGCGGATTTCGGGTACATTTTTAAAACAAAACTTACAGTTCTTGTATTAAGCATTGACACACAGCCTTTGTTAAAATAAGTACCTGGGTGACCGAGCCTTGCTCGGTATTTTTCGAATTTGTCGCATAGTCTTACTTACCAAGAGCATAAATTTCCAAAATATCGAACACTAACCACAAAAAGTCACTTAAGCCTGTTTGGCGGTTAGGGCTCGATTATTCGACAAAAATTTTCTGTTTTAAATGTTTTAAATTTATTTAGGTAATGCTATCCATTTATTTGAACATTACAAATTGAAAGCCTAAGCCTCTCGTTCTCCTGTGGTAGTAGTACTTTTAATGTATTTGGTCGCTTAACTCTGGAAAAAGCCACATATAGCATACCATGCATGAAAACAGGTGAATTTAGGTCTACTTCAACAAATTCAAAAGTTTGGCCTTGAGCTTTGTGCACAGTCATGGCAAATGCTGGTCTTACTGGAAATTGGTGCCGTTGCAGGGTACAGCCGAGCTGTCCCTTTGATGAGTCAAGTGTGATTCTGGGTATATGCACTTCTTTTCCGGATTGTTCGCCAGTAACTATTTTTGCTTTTATTATATTGTTGCAAAGGCTTGTCACAATAAGTCTTACTCCATTACATCCATTATTACATTATTATTGAATTTTTTTTCAACTTTAACTCATGTGGTGGTAAATCTGAAATATTGATTGTGTTAAGAAACTCCGTAGTAAATTCAAGTGCCGCTTCATGGTTATCTTTCAGGGAATCATAGCTATGGAAGACTTTGTACTCCGCCGGAAGTTTGGCTATAATTTCATTATTGATTCGATCAACATCTCTATTAAGAGCCGCGAGTATTGCCCGATCTTTCATGGTATCACAGTTTTCATTATAAATACAGTTTCCAAATATTTCATCAATTAAGTTTGAGTTTGAAATTATATCTTGGGGCAATTCGATTTCTTCTAATGCGTTTACAGGTAATTCTCCAATGCCCAACTTCAATAACTATTCAGCAAACTGCCATTGTTCTGGATCAACACGCATATTTTTGTCAAGGGTGAACGTCTTAAAATGTGACCATAGGAAACTTCTCTTAATGGACAAGTCCAATAACTCATTTTTGTTTGCTCGCGGCTGAATAGGAAGGCATTGACGAAAGTCACCTCCCGATATCTAAATCCAATCGATCGCAAAACTTGGTCAATATTTTCAAGTCCATACTTTGAAAGCATTGGAGCTGCATCCATTAAAAAACATCTATTTCTGCTAACGAGCGAGCTTTTGTAGAACCAGCTTTAACACTTGAAACTGAGCATATCACACCTAGCGACAGCAGCACCACACGACACGATATAGTTGATCAAACAGCAACAATTTTGTCGTGCGGTGTAGTGCTGCCAGATGTAGATTCAGCTTAATTCATCATTTTAAGTTCTTGAGTGATGTTTGCCATGTTATGTTATATTTATTCAAGTACCTCGAGATGCCACGAAATTATGTCCACGAAATCGATTTAGCCGTTCCCGAGATAGTGGTCGATATCTGAAGAAATAAATAAAATGCGGTCAGGTGGCAACCCTACTCGAAAATAGTTTGGTTGGTATACGGCCTAAAATACCTTTCATTTGATACCCATATTCCCATATATTGCTTAATATTTAAAAAAAAATGATATGGGTGGCAACCCTGTGAACCACCCCAAGTGGAACCACCACCAAAGTAGAAAATCTTGGAACAAAGGATACTACCCATATACCAAATTTCACCCAAATCGGTTAAGTCGTTCCTGAGATAGTAGTGGATATACAAATATACAACTATACAAATATACAAATATGCAAATATACAAGAATAACTCGTTTAAAGTTATAAAGATATTATCAAAGCCAACATTTGTGAAAATCGAAGAAAACGGTTCTATGTACGAGTATATATTTATATCCGCCATTCTCTCTCTCTATGGCGCGATATACAACAGGTATATCATCATAAACCTCCTAAGAGATTTTTGCGCCAAGCTTCTCTTCCAATTTGTGGTGTGCCGATTTGAATTTTCCCTACAAATTGGTGGGACCTACAGTTTTTTGCCGACTCCAAACGGCATCTACAAAGGAGACGAATTTTTGCTGAGAAGCCTGTCATGGCAGAAATACACTCGGAGAGTTTGCCAAACCACTGCCGAGGGGCGACCCCGTTTTGAAAAACTTTTTTTTTCAAATCACTTTTGATGTTACCTGTACCAGGGCTCGAACCATGGACCTTCGGTGTGGTAGGCCGGCAACACTACCTTCACACCACGGCAGCCGCCATTGCATATCACAAAAAAGAAAGAATAAATTCCAAGTACTACAAAAAGTTTGATATTTTTCTTCATAAATGGACAAGTTATTTTTTCCTGTGTTCAAGTTATAGCTGGTAAATTCTTTTGAATATTGTGGCGATTATGCTCAAGCATGTACCACCCCTAACTCAATAACACTCCCACCACTAGTTAAACACAATAGAGATAATGATGGCGGGAGGCCAATAGACTGCGTAAAGTTTTATCAAAAAGTCTTACTGTTTCGGGCTTCATTCAGAAGCATGATGGAGATTGGAATCACCTAGCGGCGAAATGGTCGAACTTCTAATAGACTCGCACTTTCCGGGCTGTTCCACGGAGCCACAAACAGCCGACAAGCACGAAAGAAACTATAATTCCATGAGGCAGCTAATTAACCGTAAAGGTCGAGTGGGATATCAGAACCTTCGACCCATTTAAATCTTCGGGACCCGATATCATCTTTCCCGCTGCACTTCAAATGGCAACTGTCGTTCTCTGCCCCGTGCTGTCTGAAATCAATACATGCTATGCTACGTTCCACAGAGATGAACCGAGGCGAAGACAGTCTTTATACCCAAAGGAGGTAGAACTGCACACTCGGAGCCAATAGACTTCAGGCCTATAAGTCTCAAATCCTTTCTTCGCAAAGTCTTTGAAAGAATATTGGACGCGCACATTAAGAATAATCTGCGCTCACAAAACCTCCCGAAGGCTCAACAAGCATACTCCAAGGGCAAGTCAGTGGAAACACACTCCACGCTATCACCATGAAGATAGAAAAAGAACTTGCCCCAAAGAGCTACCTTAAATACCCTTCTGCGTATGGGACTGGAGCCTCCGCTGGTGGAATTCGTTAGAAAACTCCTAACAAAGAGAACTATCCAAGCTATTTTCGAAGGAGCCTCAATAGTGCGATACGCATCTAGGGGCACTTCTCAAGGAGGAGTTCTATCCCCTCTACGGTTAACACCCTACTTCTGAAGCTGGAAAATATCGGCTGTCAAATCATTGCCTATGCCGACGACGTCTCTCTTACGGCGACTGGTAAGCATCTTCAGACCCTAAGCGAACTTCTCCAAGCCGCCTTGAACCTCGTGAAGGACTAGGCACTGGAAAGCAGACTTAATGTAAGCCTCTCTAAAATGGAAAAGGTCTTTTTCACCAAAAAGTACAAAATACCAGCTTTTATACCACCACTCCTAAATGGAGTTGGGCTCACACTTTCTCAAGAGGTCAAGTACTTCGGCGTTGTCTTATATGGTAAACTCAACGGGAAGAAGCATGTTGAGGACATATCAAAGACGGCTATCACTTACCTATATGCGTCCAAAGCAGCCGTAGGGAAGAGGTGGGGCTTGAACCTCCGAGTTATGCACTGGCTGTACACCATCGGTTCAAACTGCGTTGTGTTTTATGCACTGGCTGTACACCAGCGGTGCAAACTGCGTTGTGTTTTATGCAATGGTGTCTGAGTGATGTCGGAAATGTTTGAAAAGATGTGCCGCCATCTGAGAAAAAATGGTAAGAGACCTCTTCATTGCAACACGCACACCACATGCACTTTTGCGTTGATTTTCAACAAACCTTCGTTACGACAACCAAATAGATAAACGCATCTCATTTATAAATTTCAAAGATATCGGTAGAGGCATCTCTTCACACACTCGCTACCAACGAACACACATTTTAGGTTCCTTTTTACATATGTATATAGACATTTCCCCGCTATACTGTTTGTGCTTGATATCGGCTTTTGCCACGAACTGCACCCCACTTTTTAATCATTTTAGGTTGTCTTTTCTTTGGACAATTTAAAGCTTTATTTACTTGTACTGAAGTAAGGATTGATTTTATTTTGTAATTTTTGTTTTAATTTACGTTCAGGCTTATTATTTTCGATAATAATAAGTGATTTTTTCTGTTAAAACTACAGATTTTGATTTTATATTTTTAGTTAATTTTATAGCTTTTGAACCTCGCCCACGCACACTTCACTTGCCACCCCGTCGGCCCATCTTTCACGTACAAAGTTTCTATAGCGGATGGCCCGAGCCGCACGTCGCCATATAATTAAATCAAAAAGCTTTTTACTTTTTGAATAATAATAACAAATTAATTTTCACCATTAATTTCTTTATTCCACAAATAATATAAGTACGAGACTGCACAACCTCATGACATGTAAGAACATTGAATGAATTAAAATAATGGCGGCTGTAATTCGAGATGTTAATACAGTTTGGCACTACATGATGCCATGCATGAAATATGCTAGAGTTGTCATTACATCAACATAAATTTCTATGGATTTTAGTAAGTAAATGATCGTAAGTAATTTCTATATACTTGAATATGTACTCTAAGGTAGCTAAGCTCAGGCCAAGGGGGTCATTACTGGCTGATAGTGGGCGCACTACCTAGGTAGGTTAGCTGCGAATAAACAATAAGCAGCCAATGACCAAGAGCGGCAAGAGAGGAGGGCTTGGTTGAAAAGACCTCTTGCGGGTTAGGGGCTTAGAATATGATCGAGGTAGGCATACGGGTCGAAAGAGGCGACTAATATGCACAAAAGTACTGACATGCAGCTCGATGGTTGATCTACAGATATGATGCCACTCACCTCTCATTACCCACTCTCCGTCCTTAAGGATGGAGGCGTGACATGGCCTAGAAGGTTCCACTGGTAATACCAAATCGGTACCACGACAGTCGGTCAATACCGCAAGGAAGTACCGGAGCGATTCATATCCGGTCAAGGACTGTCAGCTCGACAGCACTCCCTAAAACCTTCGGGGAGTGTGTTTGCTGTTACAACAACAACAACAGCGCGGACCCAACAAACAAAAATGGAAAACGGACAACAAAAAACACAAAAACCACAAAGAGAAGAAATATGGCAAAGAGTTGCATTCAGAAGAAGCAGCAAAACTCAACGCTCGCCGGTTCTAGGGATAATGCTATTACAAACAACAGCGACACCGAAAGCAACAACAGCAGCAAGACCGGTCTCGACCAACGTTGACGCCCCAATAGCCCTAGAAGCAGCAAAGCTATAATAAAAAAGATTAAGAAAGAATTAACTAGGCGAAATAATATAAGTCTGGACATTAGAACAGGACTCTCAGAGTTGGAAGAAACTATCGACGTAATCGGAGCTACCGCCGTAACTGGATCAGAGAAGAACTCTAGATTAAAAAAAAACCGACACAAGGTCCGAAACCGACCAACGAAAGCGGAAAATGTTTAGTAAACGGGAAAAAGAGGCTTCTCCAGAAAACTACCGAGGCACATGCAGAAGCTGTCCCAAACCAAAATAGGGTAGACAAGGCAAAGAAGGAGAAGCGATCTAGCATTACAAATCAGCAGACCGAGGCAGTATTAATCATGCCCACAGAAGGAAACAGTTACTCCGATGGTCTACTCCGAAAATAACAATTAATCTCCAACGGAATCGTTTACAAGCTGCAACAAGGAAATTGTCTAGCAGAGGCACATACAATCTAATACTAATACTAATCTTCCTTTAATTTCCTTAATTTTATATATCTTCTTCTTCTTTAAATGGTCATCGAACCGCCTGCGCGATTTTGACCTTCCAAAATAGCTCGCCAGTCGTTTCTGCCTTGCGCCAACTGGCGCCAATTGGAAACACCGCTGGATCGCAAATCGGTCTCCACTTGGTCCTGCCATCGGAGTGGTGGTCTCCCTCTTCCTCTGATTCCACCGGTGGGTGCCGACAAGCATACCTTCTGGGCTGGAGCATCTTCGCTCATTCGCACTACGTGGCCTAGCCAGCGAAGCCGCTGTGTTTTAATTCGCTGAACTATTGTTGTTGTTGTTGTGGTAGCGACAAAAACACTCACCCAAGGTTTTGGGGAGTGTTGTCGAATTAACAGTCCTTGGCCGGATTTGAACCCGGTACGCTCCGGTACTCCCTTGCGGTGCTGCCCGACTGTCGTGATAGCGATTTATGACCAGTGAAACCTTCTAGGTCATGTCACCCTTCCTTCCGTAAGGAAGGATAAGGTAGGTAATGAGAGGTGAGAGGCATCATATCCGTAAATCAACCATCGAGTTGCACGTCATTACCTTTGTGCATATTGGTCGCCTCTTACGACCGGTATGCCTACCTCGGGCATATTCTAAACCCCTAACCCGCAGGGCATTCGCTGAACTATGTCGGCGTCTGCGTAAAGTGCATACAGCTCATCATTAAATCTTCTTCGGTACTCGCCGTCACCAACGCGTAGAGGTCCACAAATCTTTCCAAGAACCTTTCTCTCGAATACTCCCAGAGCCGCCTCATCAGATGTTGTTAGTATCCACGCTTCTGCACCATATAGCAGGACGGGTGCGATGAGTGACTTGTAGAGTGTTATTTTCGTTCGTCGAAAGAGGACTTTACTTTTCAATTGCCTACTCAGTCCGAAGTAGAATTTGTTTGCAAGAGTAATTCTTCGTCTGATTTCTAGGCTAACATTATTGTTGGTGTTAATGCTGGTTCCCATGTAAACGAAGTCCTTTACTATTTCGAAATTATTGCTGCCAACAGTGGCTTGGTTGCCAAGGCGCGAATGCGCTGACTCTTTGCATGATGACAGAAGGTACTTCGTTTTGCCCTCTTTCACCACCAATCCCATTTTCTCCGCTTCTTTTTCTAATTTGGAGTAAGCAGAAGTTACGGCGCGGTTGTTAAGGCCAATGATATCAATATCGTCAGCATATGCCAACAGTTGCACGCTTTGATAAAATATTGTTCCAGCGCGGTTAAGTTCTGCAGCTTGTATTATTTTCTAAAGCATTAAATTAAAGAAATCGCACGATAGGGGGTCACCCTGTCTGAAACCTGTTTAGTTTCGAACGGCTCGGAGAGGTACTTCCCAATTCTGACCGAGCTGGCGGTGTTGCTCAAGGTCATTTTGCATAGCCGTATAAGTTTTGCGTGGAAACCAAATTCAGACATAGCAGCACATAGGCAGCTCCTTTTCGGCTATCGAAAGCGGCTTTAAAATCAACAAAGAGATGATGTGTGTCGATTCTTTTTTCACGGGTTTTTTCCAAGATTTGGCGTATTGTAGAAATCTAGTCGATGGTAGATTTACAGGGTCTGAAGCCACACTGATAAGGTCCAATCAGTCTGTTCACATCAGGCTTCAGTCTTTCGCACAATACGCTTGATAGGACCTTATATGCGATATTCAAAAGGCTGATTCCGCGATAGTTGGCGCAGTTTGCAGGATCACCCTTCTTGTGGATTGGGCAGAGAACACTTAGATTCCAATCTTCAGGCATACATTCCTCCAACCATATTCTGCATAGAAGCTGATGCATGCGCCTTACCAGCTCCTCGCCTCCGTGTTTGATTAGCTCAGCAGGCAAACCATCAGCGCCTGGTTTCTTGCTCAGTTTCTCCATTTGAAAGGGCAGAGAAGTGATTCCTCCATATTCTGAGTGCTCTCTGAACATCGGCCACCAGGTCGCCGTTCTCATTCTTACAGGAGTTTGCCCCGGGTTTAAAACTTTCTGTCATTCGCCGAATTTTTTGATAGAATTTTCGGGCGTTATTCCCGTTGGCCAGCATCTCAAGCTCCTTTATTTCACGCTTTTCTGCCTCTCTTTTTTTCGCCCGGAAAAGCCGGCTCGCTTCCCTCTTCAACTCGCGGTAGTGTTCACACACACTCCTCGTTGCATTCGATCTCAGCGTTGCCTTGTAGGCTTCGTCCTTTCTTTTCGTTGCAGCGCGGCACTCTTCATCATCATACCAGTTGTTTCTTCGCGTTCGCCGGAATCCAATTACTTCTTCGGCTGCGGTACGGAGTGCTCCTGAGATATGATCCCACTGCTCATGCATTCCACTAGGTTGAATTGTGCTCTCGGAGAGCAGGTGTGAGAGGCGATCTGCGAAATAATTGGCGGTCTGTTGCGATTGTAGCTTTTCGACGTCCAGCTTTTCCTGCGTTTTTTGTTGCACGTGTTTTGTCGTACAGAGGCGGGTACGAATCTTGGCTGCTACTAGGAAGTGACCAGAGTCGATGTTAGGTCCTCGTATTGTGCGAACATCTAAAACGCTGGAAGCATGCCGTCCGTCTATCACAACGTGGTCGATCTGGTTGCGTGTTTTTCGATCGGGGGACAGCCATGTAGCCTGATGGATCTTCTTGTGCATAAACCTAGTGATGGATATGACCATGTTTTGGGCACCGGCGAAGTCGATCAGCCTGAATCCATTTGGCGAAGCCTGATAGTGGATACTGAATTTTCCGACAGTGGGGCGGAATACACCCACCTTACTTACCCTGGCGTTAAAGTCGCCAAGCACGACTTTGATATCATGACGGGTGCAGCGCTCGTATGCTTCTTCCAAGCGCTCGTAGAATGCATCCTTTTCCACGTCGTCCTTCTCTTCCGTCGGTGCATGCGCGCAGATAAACGATATGATGAAAATTCGTACTTTTTTTCGGATTGCGGCGAGACTTTCGTTCACGGGTGTGAACGACAGTACTCGGTGACGAAGTCTCTCTCCCACCACAAATCGCACGAATCTGCGCTTGTATACATGCCCACTCCAATAGATGTTGCAAGGTGTTTTGATCGTGTTTCCTCGCCCGGTCCATCGCATCTCTTGTATGGCTGTGATGTCAGCTTTTGCTTTCCTCAGGACCTCAACCAGCCGGGCAGCGGCACCTTCCCCATTAAGGGACGGGACATTCCAGGTACATGCCCTTATCTCATAATCCTTATTTCGTTTGCGGGTGTTGTCATCTAAAAAAGGGGTTCTCATATCCGAGGCTTTGTTGTTGAATTTCATTGGAACGTTGTTTTATGTGGTGGGTCCCAAACCCAACGCACAACCCGTTTCACGGGAGGTTAAATTATATTACACGTTTCTTTAGCGAGCCGCTTGATCCAAGACAGACGCCCGCTTGCAGCCGCACCACATGGTGATCAGACGCTGCTGTTTGAACCCTCCAGCAAGCCCTTAAACCGATTATGTCGGAGTGGCCTTACCAGGTTGTCGCCTTCTCACGTTTAGCTCACTACCAAACGGGTGTTCGGTGGTTACCCAGAGGATACTTGGGCGCAACGCCCGGAAGTAGTGAGCTGCTTGAACCGCATGCAAAAGAATCGATCAGGCCATTCCCAGGTGAATGGCGATCAGAAACTTTCCCCACTTGCGTGGACTTCTGCACACGGCCCCATCCTCCTAATTTTCCATAAAATGTTTCCAAAAAATTTAAAGATTTATGCCTGTGAAGTCAATTATAAAATTCAATCAAAAAATTTTTATTATTAAAAAACAAAAAAATTACTTTTTTTTCTAGGGTAAAATTGCTATGAATATGAAATACTGAAATTTTAATAAAGCGGTTTGTAATATAATTTTGCAATTTTCGTGTATTTTTTCAAACCAAAAGGATCTAACCTACTATGAATTGGTACAGTAGCTGATTTGATACTGATGCATAGGCTGACTAGTATGAATGACGGATGGTATGATTCTGGTGCATGTACTGACTAGTATGTAACCGGATATGATCCTAATGTATGTATGATCGTATATACAGACTAGTATTTTGAATGGTATGATATTGATGTATATGATGACTAGTACGTCAACTGGTATATAGCTGATGCAGAAACTGACTAGTATGCCAATTGGTACGGTGCTGATGCAGATGCGGACAATTGCCATCTCGTAGGACATCGCCGTGTTAAAAATATCAGTTGCTAATAGGGAAAAATTACAGAACTCGAACTAGTTGAGCCGGTTTGGCAAACTAGTATTTGACTAGTATAAAACTCGCAGAATTGACTGCACAGAGGCTCTTAAGGAATGAGAAATATGGAAAACCACCCTTAAGCAGTACGAAAGTGGTCCCGGGGTGGGCGACGGTTCCAAAACTTGGGTTTTTAGTCCACAGACACACGGCTGGTGCGACGGTATCAGCTACAGTTCATTAGGCATATTTTCATTCCCAACCCCAAAAAAAAAAAACAAAAAAATAAAAATAATAATTTTTACACTAAGCGCGTGGCGAAGTGTCGCTCAACCTTGACCAGGTAGTAAATAAATAAATAATAAATACATAACCAAAATACACATACGAAACACATGTTGCTTGAACGAGACACACGCTACGCCTTCCAGTATTTTTTTAAAAGATGTCGCCAGATTCTCCATTAAAAGTATCCAAAATCGCCAAATTTCACTAACATGTCACAAATAAGTCGCTAACCAAATTTCCATCAAAACGATACCTATAGAGCTTACCGACAATGTTCTTTCAGTGTGAGTTTTCCTGGTGTGTATACTAAAAATTTGTAAAACATACGATGAAAATCGTAGCCGCTCTAATAGCTAATTAACCCATACCTTATTACACTGATTTTTAATTCTACTCAAAGCTTTTTCATCGCTCATATTTAATTCCAGAATGGTGAATCTTTGGATTCATATCGATTTTGATATAAACAAAATTTTGGAGAAAAAATCTAAATTTTCTTTAAGTTTTTTAAACTTGTTGGCAACCGTTTATCAATTTATTTGCAAAGGGTTCTAATATATTCAAAAGCTTTATATATTATTTGAGTACCCACAAATATGTCACCAAAAAGATTCGGAGATATTCGAATTTTTTCGAAAATTTGTCGGCATTTGAAAATTTATGTATCGGTGTTTTGAAACGCTTCCTGCAGCTGCAATTTTATTAAAATTTACACGAAAATTGGTGTGTATCTACGCAATTCTTTGCCATATGCCAACATTTTGTCGGCTCCTTACAATCAACTCGGTTTTGTTGTCCCGAACTGCAATTAAAACAATGTTTACTGCACCGGATTTATTCTTATCAGGTTTGTTTTGTTCATTTTCGCACAGTGTTGTATGTTGCCCTTTACCAATCGCGCTATTTTTCCAACTGGCGCGATCAACTCATAACATTTAATTATATCTTTAAATGTTGGTGCACTGTAAAGCGGATATTTTAGATCACGCAATTTTAGATCAACAATATATTTTATATCATCGACTCATTACCTATACACCCTAATGCACCAATCTTTCGCATATTTAAAACATACTCATGGAAACGCTCTGATACCGTCTTTCGCCTTTCCCTTAACATTTTATGTACTTTTTTACTACTTTGGCAAAACTGTCAACTGTTACGCTATTTCTGCTGCTTTGCTCAATACTTTGTGGGAGCGCTTTGATCAATTCGCTAAAATCATTACTACCTACATCGTTTGCCATTTCGTTTCCACTTATCGTATATGAGTAAAAATTTCTGAAGTGGCCCCTAATTTTTAACAATGTCGTGAATTTTGAATTAAATAAAAGTTATATATTATTTGAGTACCCACAAATATGTCACCAAAAAATTTCGGAGATATTCGACTTTTTTCGAACTTTTTCGGCATTTGAAAATTTATGTATCGGTGTTTTAAAACGCTTACTACAGCTGCAATTTTATTACGATTTACACGAAAATTTGTGTGTATCTTAAGAAAGCATTAACGCAGATAACCACATAATTTTTATTTTTCTGACGGTGCTGCTTCACAGTATAAGAACAAGTACAATTTTATAAATTTGGCGCTCCATGAAAAAGAGTTTGGAATGAAAGCAGAATAGAATCTTTTTGCTACTTCCCATAGAAAAGAAGCTTGCGACGGAATTGGTGGAAGTGTTAAAAGACAGGTTTACAGCGATTCGATGCACATCGTATTACGACCGCCCAAGATCTTTTTCAATGGGCGAAAATTTTTTTTTCAAAAAATTAGTTTTGCCTTTTGCACGAATAGTGAACACAAAATTCACTATTTAGAGCAAAAAGCTCGGTTTCAGAACGCATTAACAATAAAAAAAATACACGTTTATTTCATCATTTTAAACCTATAGTCGAAGAACGAATGGAATGTAAGCTTTTTTCGGAGGACTCGAAATCTATTGTAAACGTTATGTTACAGAAAAAAGAAAGAAAGGTATCTAAAAGCAGACGTGTAAATGAATACTATATGAACCCTCGCAAAACAAAATATATATAAGTTAACACGCATGAGTCGCGGTCACTGCGACGCTCTCACGGCTGACCAATACACGTGCCGCTAAGTCAGCACAATTACATTCTCACGGCGCACGGCAACCTAACACTCAAATTCAAGGTTACCAGCGGTTAGTTAGTACCAGCGGTTAATACGTATGCTACTGCATTTCTCCAGACGTATCGTCAGCATAACTCTATTTCACATGCTTGTGAAATAGAATCTACACATACGCAACTGTGGGAACTAACGGGCGAACTTATTACAGACAACGGGCTGTCAACAAATATGCAACAGGTACGCCGCTGCTGGACATCGGCTATAAAGGGAAGCAGCTACCACGGAGCAGGCAGTCGAGTTCGAGACGCGGTTCAAAAGCTTTAAGCTTAGACTAAGTTCAATTTAATAAAACCTAATTGTGAAACACCAAACTAATAGTGTTGTGTTTAAATAACTAACCTTGCCAGGATATCTGGGTGTGTTGGCCCAAAAAAATTAATTTTTTTAAGAAAAGGACCTTCAGTCCTTTAAGTGGCGCCCGAGCGGTGTATTAAAAATCAGTGGAACAAAGTATAAAAGAGGCCTTGAGCCAAAAAGTGACAAACTCCAAAATTGTTTAAACTGGAATGAAAGCAGCAAAAAGGCTGAAGTGAAATAAAGAGCCTCAAGTGACAATACAAAGTCTTCAAACTGGAAAGAAGTTCCCAAAGAACTATAAAAGGAAAAATCCTGCATTATAAACAGTGAAAAGAGGCGGATAGCCAAACAACTATTAAACAAGAAGCTAATGCTAAGCCTATACGTGATAGGGGCGTATGTAGAATTTTTAAAATAACCCTTATTATTGTCTTGCAGGACAATGGAGGATTTACAGGTAACCGTCACCAATTTAACGGGTGCGGTTAAAGCACTCCTAGAACAGGTGAACAACGTCGATATGCGAGTATCTGCCTTAGACAATCTGCGATCCCTTTTAGACCTGTACCGATAGTACCGCAAGCAGAACCGCGAGCTCCGGAGCAACGGAGGCGGATCTTAAGGACATCTCAAGATTGCCTGATTTCGTAAAGGAACTGCAATCCTTTGACGGCAACCCCCTCCACTATTTCATGGGTGAACTCTGTTGAGAGCATCCTGTCCGACTTTAAAGTAGTAAGAAACAAACCAATATACCGTGCTATACTACAGCACATTCGCCAAAGGTACGAGGAGCACCTGATGCTGCTCTGATATCGTACAACATATTCGACACCAATTGGGGTGCAATTAAGGAGTGCCTGCCACTCCATTACGCGGATAAATTCGATATCCGCATCTTGGAGTACCAACTCCATCAACTAACACAGAAAGATTCACGGCTCGATGAATTTTACGCTGCTGTGAATCACCAATTCTCGTTGATTATAAATAAAATCAAAACGGGGACATACTCTGCGAAGACGGGGAGAGTCCTCAAAGATACCTACAGGAACCGCGCTTTGGACGTTTCGGTACCTGATAGGCTTTACGAGATAATCGAGAGGGAACACAAGCGAGCCCATAGGGACCCGCGTGAGAGAAGGGTGCAGATTCTCGAGCAATACTACTTCCCATCAATGGCAAGGCAAATAAGGGAATATTCCAAACAATGCGACATCTGCAAACTTAATAAATACAATAGGCATCAATCGAAACCCTTCCTTCAACCCACACCGATTCCGAGCTATCCCTGCGAGATCCTTCATATAGACATATTTGAAATTGAAGGACAAAAATACCTTAGCGCAATAGATACATTTTCAAAATTCGCTAAGCTGTTTGCAATAAAGAACAAGTCTTCAATACACATTCGAAGAAAGCTTACTGATCTGCACTACTTTTTAGTACCAAAAATATTGGTCATGGACAACGAAAGAGGATTTCTAACCTCTCTTGTCTTGAACTATGTCCGTTCACTAGATATTGAGGTCTACCAAACCCCCACACAACGAAGTGAAAGCAACGGTCAGGTTGAGCGCTTGCACTCAACCTTGATTGAAATATACCGCTGCACTTCTGTAGAATTTGGTGAACTGACTCCGAAGGAACGCGTCTCGATAGCAGTGGGCCGGTACAACAATACCGTTCACTCTGTTATCAAGCGAAAACCAGCCGACGTATTCCTTAACAGGACTTCTAGGGTCAACTACCAAGGTTTGGTGGACTTCAGAGAGAAAACGTATGATGACGTTAAAGCCTTATTGGAAAGGGAGCAGGAGGTCAGGAACGCAAGGTTGAACAATAAACGTTCTGCCCCATGCACCTTCAGTGCGGAAAACAAATTATTTATTGCAAATAAACAGATAAAGGCTAAACAAAAGCCACTATTCAAGGAAGAAACTGTTGCTGAAAAAAGAAACGTAACTATTGTTACTGAAAGTGGGAAGAAATTCCACAAGACTGACGTAAAAAACGTCTAAGATAACATTGGTCATAAGGCAAATCTTATGCTTAGATCCTTTGGTCCCAGGGCTTTGGGTGCAAATCATTTTGTAGCCGATCCAGTCAGATCCAAATATCTCGTTGGTTCGAATGACGACGATCGGTGTGGTTCAACTCCACCATAAGGTCTTTGCTTTAATTGACGTGAAGCGCTCGTGCCATGAGTAGGCCATTTGCAATTATCAACGCTTATGGTTAAAAGGGATCACCACGACCCTTCCGTCAGCTGAGAAATCGCCTATATTCCAATGCAAAACTAAAAATTTTATTTGAAATGCAGTGTATGCACTGCCTAAAATATAAGAACAATCTTAGAGCCATTGGGCTGGCAAATAAACCCGCATAAAGCGGCAATATATAAGACGCATAAAGGCGTTCACAAAAAAAAAAACAAATAAAAAAAGTAAAAAAAGGCGAAACATTCCTCGAAAAAAGAAGAAATTACTAATACTAACACCCTGAACTAAAAAACTAACTCACTAATCCGCAACAAAAAACGGTAAATCAAAAAACCGAATACTAACAAGTTAAACTATACTTAATCTAACTTACTAATGCTTTCTAATAAACTAATAATAACTGAAAAGCTAACTGTCAGTAAATTCCACTAAACATCGCTCCGGGTCTTCATACATTCCCGTCGAGCCCGGACGACCCGAACTCCACTCACTAGTTATAGCACTAGCATTTAGGAAAGAGATGACAATTAAATTAGGTACAAGTCATAATACTTGAAATGTTACATAAATTTTACATATTTAAATCTTCAGCTTCAAGATAAGATCCGAAAAATCGTAAGATAGCATTTAGATGAGATGAGATATTTTTTTTGATATAAAATTCGATAAATAGCATTAAGTTCATGGAATATTAATTTTGAAATGTAAATTTTTCACTAAGTATGTATATTAGTTATAAGGATATTTGTACCTTGACTCCTAGAATCTGCCTCCGTGCGTCCGCACAAGCATACATCGTATTCGATCTGCACTCGCCTGTGGTAACCGTACGAGATGGGTATGGCTGGATAGTCAACGTGTACTCCAAGATAATTCATGTGATCAACCTAGCCCGATATGAAGAAATCGCAAGGCGCCTGGAAGCCGAAGTCACCGCTTGTACTAAACAACAACCAACAGTACAAGGTAAATAATGAAATATTTAAGAAAACTCATGAGTTATTGCACCGTTATTGTAACCGTCACAAACTTCATCCTGGGACATGACCACGTTATTAAACTATCAGAGGAAATCCTGCACAAGGTAATGATCCTGAAGGAAGATGTCAATGAGTTTGTTCAAGCCTGTCAAGTGGCCAAGGCCGGAGTGTTTACCAGCAACCTGCTAAACAAAGAAGAAATCAACGAATTGATCAGCGAGATCGAAGTCCTTCCATATGCTAACGTCATCGAAGCCATCGAATACGGTGAACCATCAATCTACACGAATGGTACCTTGCCACTTTTTGTTTTGTCCATGCCAAAGGTGGATCAAACGAAATTCAACAATCCTATCACTCGAGCAATTACCAAAAATGGTCATCGGCTGGATTTAATGTACAGCCAAGTTCTAATCAACAACAGGGAAACATATGGCATCAAGGATAAGTGCATTCACCTAACAAGTGCAATGGTATGCAAGAAGGATGCATTGGACCTACTACGCGAAGAGGATTGTCTGCCGCGACTGCTCAAAGGTGGTGAGACCAGTTGCCGCTACGTAAGCTGCAACGACTCAACGATCGAAGTCATCAAAGAGGACATCATTCTATTGGACAACTTCAATGACACAGTATGGTCAGGTGATACCCCCAGCTATTTGAACGGCTCTTATATTCTTCAATTGGACAACGAAATTATACGACGACGATCAACTCGGTTTTGTTGTGCCGAACTGCAATTAAAACAATGTTTACTGCACCGGATTTATTCTTATCAGGTTTGTTTTGTTCATTTTCGCACAGTGTTGTATGTTGCCCTTTACCAATCGCGCTATTTTTCCAACTGGCGCGATCAACTCATAACATTTAATTATATCTTTAAATGTTGGTGCACTGTAAAGCGGATGTTTTAGATCACGCAATTTTAGATCAACAATATATTTTATATCATCGACTCATTACCTATACACCCTAATGCACCAATCTTTTGCATATTTAAAACATACTCATGGAAACGCTCTGATACCGTCTTTCGCCTTTCCCTTAACATTTTATGTACTTTTTTACTACTTTGGCAAAACTGTCAACTGTTACGCTATTTCTGCTGCTTTGCTCAATACTTTGTGGGAGCGCTTTGATCAATTCGCTAAAATCATTACTACTTACATCTTTTGCCATTTCGTTTCCACTTATCGTATATGAGTAAAAATTTCTGAAGTGGCCCCTAATTTTTAACAATGTCGTGAATTTTGAATTAAATAAAAGTTATATATTATTTGAGTACCCACAAATATGTCACCAAAAAATTTCGGAGATATTCGACTTTTTTCGAACTTTTTCGGCATTTAAAAATTTATGTATCGGTGTTTTAAAACGCTTACTACAGCTGCAATTTTATAACGATTTACACGAAAATTTGTGTGTATCTTAAGAAAGCATTAACGCAGATAACCACATAATTTTTATTTTTCTGACGGTGCTGCTTCACAGTATAAGAACAAGTACAATTTTATAAATTTGGCGCTCCATGAAAAAGAGTTTGGAATGAAAGCAGAATAGAATCTTTTTGCTACTTCCCATAGAAAAGAAGCTTGCGACGGAATTGGTGGAAGTGTTAAAAGACAGGTTTACAGCGATTCGATGCACATCGTATTACGACCGCCCAAGATCTTTTTCAATGGGCGAAAATTTTTTTTTCAAAAAATTAGTTTTGCCTTTTGCACGAATAGTGAACACAAAATTCACTATTTAGAGCAAAAAGCTCGGTTTCAGAACGCATTAACAATAAAAAAAATACACGTTTATTTCATCATTTTAAACCTATAGTCGAAGAACGAATGGAATGTAAGCTTTTTTCGGAGGACTCGAAATCTATTGTAAACGTTATGTTACAGAAAAAAGAAAGAAAGGTATCTAAAAGCAGACGTGTAAATGAATACTATATGAACCCTCGCAAAACAAAATATATGTAAGTTAACACGCATGAGTCGCGGTCACTGCGACGCTCTCACGGCTGACCAATACACGTGCCGCTAAGTCAGCACAATTACATTCTCACGGCGCACGGCAACCTAACACTCAAATTCAAGGCCATGGTTAGTACCAGCGGTTAATACGTATGCTACTGCATTTCTCCAGACGCATCGTCAGCATAACTCTATTTCACATGCTTGTGAAATAGAATCTACACATACGCAACTGTGGGAACTAACGGGCGAACTTATTACAGACAACGGGCTGTCAACAAATATGCAACAGGTACGCCGCTGCTGGACATCGGCTATAAAGGGAAGCAGCTACCACGGAGCAGGCAGTCGAGTTCGAGACGCGGTTCAAAAGCTTTAAGCTTAGACTAAGTTCAATTTAATAAAACCTAATTGTGAAACACCAAACTAATAGTGTTGTGTTTAAATAACTAACCTTGCCAGGATATCTGGGTATGTTGGCCCAACAAAATTAATTTTTTTAAGAAAAGGACCTTCAGTCCTTTAAGTGGCGCCCGAGCGGTGTATTAAAAATCAGTGGAACAAAGTATAAAAGAGGCCTTGAGCCAAAAAGTGACAAACTCCAAAATTGTTTAAACTGGAATGAAAGCAGCAAAAAGGCTGAAGTGAAATAAAGAGCCTCAAGTGACAATACAAAGTCTTCAAACTGGAAAGAAGTTCTCAAAGAACTATAAAAGGAAAAATCCTGCATTATAAACAGTGAAAAGAGGCGGATAGCCAAACAACTATTAAACAAGAAGCTAATGCTAAGCCTATACGTGATAGGGGCGTATGTAGAATCTCTAAAATAACCCTTATTATTGTCTTGCAGGACAATGGAGGATTTACAGGTAACCGTCACCAATTTAACGGGTGCGGTTAAAGCACTCCTAGAACAGGTGAACAGCGTCGATATGCGAGTATCTGCCTTAGACAATCTGCGATCCCTTTTAGACCTGTACCGATAGTACCGCAAGCAGAACCGCGAGCTCCGGAGCAACGGAGGCGGATCTTAAGGACATCTCAAGATTGCCTGATTTCGTAAAGGATCTGCAATCCTTTGACGGCAGCCCCCTCCAATATTTCATGGGTGAACTCTGTTGAGAGCATCCTGTCCGACTTTAAAGTAGTAAGAAACAAACCAATATACCGTGCTATACTACAGCACATTCGCCAAAGGTACGAGGAGCACCTGATGCTGCTCTGATATCGTACAACATATTCGACACCAATTGGGGTGCAATTAAGGAGTGCCTGCCACTCCATTACGCGGATAAATTCGATATCCGCATCTTGGAGTACCAACTCCATCAACTAACACAGAAAGATTCACGGCTCGATGAATTTTACGCTGCTGTGAATCACCAATTCTCGTTGATTATAAATAAAATCAAAACGGGGACATACTCTGCGAAGACGGGGAGAGTCCTCAAAGATACCTACAGGAACCGCGCTTTGGACGTTTCGGTACCTGATAGGCTTTACGAGATAATCGAGAGGGAACACAAGCGAGCCCATAGGGACCCGCGTGAGAGAAGGGTGCAGATTCTCGAGCAATACTACTTCCCATCAATGGCAAGGCAAATAAGGGAATATTCCAAACAATGCGACATCTGCAAACTTAATAAATACAATAGGCATCAATCGAAACCCTTCCTTCAACCCACACCGATTCCGAGCTATCCCTGCGAGATCCTTCATATAGACATATTTGAAATTGAAGGACAAAAATACCTTAGCGCAATAGATACATTTTCAAAATTCGCTAAGCTGTTTGCAATAAAGAACAAGTCTTCAATACACATTCGAAGAAAGCTTACTGATCTGCACTACTTTTTAGTACCAAAAATATTGGTCATGGACAACGAAAGAGGATTTCTAACCTCTCTTGTCTTGAACTATGTCCGTTCACTAGATATTGAGGTCTACCAAACCCTCACACAACGAAGTGAAAGCAACGGTCAGGTTGAGCGCTTGCACTCAACCTTGATTGAAATATACCGCTGCACTTCTGTAGAATTTGGTGAACTGACTCCGAAGGAACGCGTCTCGATAGCAGTGGGCCGGTACAACAATACCGTTCACTCTGTTATCAAGCGAAAACCAGCCGACGTATTCCTTAACAGGACTTCTAGGGTCAACTACCAAGGTTTGGTGGACTTCAGAGAGAAAACGTATGATGACGTTAAAGCCTTATTGGAAAGGGAGCAGGAGGTCAGGAACGCAAGGTTGAACAATAAACGTTCTGCCCCATGCACCTTCAGTGCGGAAAACAAATTATTTATTGCAAATAAACAGATAAAGGCTAAACAAAAGCCACTATTCAAGGAAGAAACTGTTGCTGAAAAAAGAAACGTAACTATTGTTACTGAAAGTGGGAAGAAATTCCACAAGACTGACGTAAAAAACGTCTAAGATAACATTGGTCATAAGGCAAATCTTATGCTTAGATCCTTTGGTCCCAGGGCTTTGGGTGCAAATCATTTTGTAGCCGATCCAGTCAGATGTTGGTTCAATTCCAAATATCTCGTTGGTTCGAATGACGACGATCGGTGTGGTTCAACTCCACCATAAGGTCTTTGCTTTAATTGACGTGAAGCGCTCGTGCCATGAGTAGGCCATTTGCAATTATCAACGCTTATGGTTAAAAGGGATCACCACGACCCTTCCGTCAGCTGAGAAATCGCCTATATTCCAATGCAAAACTAAAAATTTTATTTGAAATGCAGTGTATGCACTGCCTAAAATATAAGAACAATCTTAGAGCCATTGGGCTGGCAAATAAACCCGCATAAAGCGGCAATATATAAGACGCATAAAGGCGTTCACAAAAAAAAAAACAAATAAAAAAAGTAAAAAAAGGCGAAACATTCCTCGAAAAAAGAAGAAATTACTAATACTAACAAACTGAACTAAAAAACTAACTCACTAATCCGCAACAAAAAACGGTAAATCAAAAAACCGAATACTAACAAGTTAAACTATACTTAATCTAACTTACTAATGCTTTCTAATAAACTAATAATAACTGAAAAGCTAACTGTCAGTAAATTCCACTAAACATCGCTCCGGGTCCTCATACATTCCCGTCGAGCCCGGACGACCCGAACTCCACTCACTAGTTATAGCACTAGCATTTAGGAAAGAGATGACAATTAAATTAGGTACAAGTCATAATACTTGAAATGTTACATAAATTTTACATATTTAAATCTTCAGCTTCAAGATAAGATCCGAAAAATCGTAAGATAGCATTTAGATGAGATGAGATATTTTTTTTGATATAAAATTCGATAAATAGCATTAAGTTCATGGAATATTAATTTTGAAATGTAAATTTTTCACTAAGTATGTATATTAGTTATAAGGATATTTGTACCTTGACTCCTAGAATCTGCCTCCGTGCGTCCGCACAAGCATACATCGTATTCGATCTGCACTCGCCTGTGGTAACCGTACGAGATGGGTATGGCTGGATAGTCAACGTGTACTCCAAGATAATTCATGTGATCAACCTAGCCCGATATGAAGAAATCGCAAGGCGCCTGGAAGCCGAAGTCACCGCTTGTACTAAACAACAACCAACAGTACAAGGTAAATAATGAAATATTTAAGAAAACTCATGAGTTATTGCACCGTTATTGTAACCGTCACAAACTTCATCCTGGGACATGACCACGTTATTAAACTATCAGAGGAAATCCTGCACAAGGTAATGATCCTGAAGGAAGATGTCAATGAGTTTGTTCAAGCCTGTCAAGTGGCCAAGGCCGGAGTGTTTACCAGCAACCTGCTAAACAAAGAAGAAATCAACGAATTGATCAGCGAGATCGAAGTCCTTCCATATGCTAACGTCATCGAAGCCATCGAATACGGTGAACCATCAATCTACACGAATGGTACCTTGCCACTTTTTGTTTTGTCCATGCCAAAGGTGGATCAAACGAAATTCAACAATCCTATCACTCGAGCAATTACCAAAAATGGTCATCGGCTGGATTTAATGTACAGCCAAGTTCTAATCAACAACAGGGAAACATATGGCATCAAGGATAAGTGCATTCACCTAACAAGTGCAATGGTATGCAAGAAGGATGCATTGGACCTACTACGCGAAGAGGATTGTCTGCCGCGACTGCTCAAAGGTGGTGAGACCAGTTGCCGCTACGTAAGCTGCAACGACTCAACGATCGAAGTCATCAAAGAGGACATCATTCTATTGGACAACTTCAATGACACAGTATGGTCAGGTGATACCCCCAGCTATTTGAACGGCTCTTATATTCTTCAATTGGACAACGAAATTATACGACGACGATCAACTCGGTTTTGTTGTGCCGAACTGCAATTAAAACAATGTTTACTGCACCGGATTTATTCTTATCAGGTTTGTTTTGTTCATTTTCGCACAGTGTTGTATGTTGCCCTTTACCAATCGCGCTATTTTTCCAACTGGCGCGATCAACTCATAACATTTAATTATATCTTTAAATGTTGGTGCACTGTAAAGCGGATGTTTTAGATCACGCAATTTTAGATCAACAATATATTTTATATCATCGACTCATTACCTATACACCCTAATGCACCAATCTTTCGCATATTTAAAACATACTCATGGAAACGCTCTGATACCGTCTTTCGCCTTTCCCTTAACATTTTATGTACTTTTTTACTACTTTGGCAAAACTGTCAACTGTTACGCTATTTCTGCTGCTTTGCTCAATACTTTGTGGGAGCGCTTTGATCAATTCGCTAAAATCATTACTACTTACATCTTTTGCCATTTCGTTTCCACTTATCGTATATGAGTAAAAATTTCTGAAGTGGCCCCTAATTTTTAACAATGTCGTGAATTTTGAATTAAATAAAAGTTATATATTATTTGAGTACCCACAAATATGTCACCAAAAAATTTCGGAGATATTCGACTTTTTTCGAACTTTTTCGGCATTTAAAAATTTATGTATCGGTGTTTTAAAACGCTTACTACAGCTGCAATTTTATTACGATTTACACGAAAATTTGTGTGTATCTTAAGAAAGCATTAACGCAGATAACCACATAATTTTTATTTTTCTGACGGTGCTGCTTCACAGTATAAGAACAAGTACAATTTTATAAATTTGGCGCTCCATGAAAAAGAGTTTGGAATGAAAGCAGAATAGAATCTTTTTGCTACTTCCCATAGAAAAGAAGCTTGCGACGGAATTGGTGGAAGTGTTAAAAGACAGGTTTACAGCGATTCGATGCACATCGTATTACGACCGCCCAAGATCTTTTTCAATGGGCGAAAATTTTTTTTTCAAAAAATTAGTTTTGCCTTTTGCACGAATAGTGAACACAAAATTCACTATTTAGAGCAAAAAGCTCGGTTTCAGAACGCATTAACAATAAAAAAAATACACGTTTATTTCATCATTTTAAACCTATAGTCGAAGAACGAATGGAATGTAAGCTTTTTTCGGAGGACTCGAAATCTATTGTAAACGTTATGTTACAGAAAAAAGAAAGAAAGGTATCTAAAAGCAGACGTGTAAATGAATACTATATGAACCCTCGCAAAACAAAATATATGTAAGTTAACACGCATGAGTCGCGGTCACTGCGACGCTCTCACGGCTGACCAATACACGTGCCGCTAAGTCAGCACAATTACATTCTCACGGCGCACGGCAACCTAACACTCAAATTCAAGGCCATGGTTAGTACCAGCGGTTAATACGTATGCTACTGCATTTCTCCAGACGCATCGTCAGCATAACTCTATTTCACATGCTTGTGAAATAGAATCTACACATACGCAACTGTGGGAACTAACGGGCGAACTTATTACAGACAACGGGCTGTCAACAAATATGCAACAGGTACGCCGCTGCTGGACATCGGCTATAAAGGGAAGCAGCTACCACGGAGCAGGCAGTCGAGTTCGAGACGCGGTTCAAAAGCTTTAAGCTTAGACTAAGTTCAATTTAATAAAACCTAATTGTGAAACACCAAACTAATAGTGTTGTGTTTAAATAACTAACCTTGCCAGGATATCTGGGTGTGTTGGCCCAACAAAATTAATTTTTTTTAAAAAAGGACCTTCAGTCCTTTAAGTGGCGCCCGAGCGGTGTATTAAAAATCAATGGAACAAAGTATAAAAGAGGCCTTGAGCCAAAAAGTGACAAACTCCAAAATTGTTTAAACTGGAATGAAAGCAGCAAAAAGGCTGAAGTGAAATAAAGAGCCTCAAGTGACAATACAAAGTCTTCAAACTGGAAAGAAGTTCTCAAAGAACTATAAAAGGAAAAATCCTGCATTATAAACAGTGAAAAGAGGCGGATAGCCAAACAACTATTAAACAAGAAGCTAATGCTAAGCCTATACGTGATAGGGGCGTATGTAGAATCTCTAAAATAACCCTTATTATTGTCTTGCAGGACAATGGAGGATTTACAGGTAACCGTCACCAATTTAACGGGTGCGGTTAAAGCACTCCTAGAACAGGTGAACAGCGTCGATATGCGAGTATCTGCCTTAGACAATCTGCGATCCCTTTTAGACCTGTACCGATAGTACCGCAAGCAGAACCGCGAGCTCCGGAGCAACGGAGGCGGATCTTAAGGACATCTCAAGATTGCCTGATTTCGTAAAGGATCTGCAATCCTTTGACGGCAACCCCCTCCAATATTTCATGGGTGAACTCTGTTGAGAGCATCCTGTCCGACTTTAAAGTAGTAAGAAACAAACCAATATACCGTGCTATACTACAGCACATTCGCCAAAGGTACGAGGAGCACCTGATGCTGCTCTGATATCGTACAACATATTCGACACCAATTGGGGTGCAATTAAGGAGTGCCTGCCACTCCATTACGCGGATAAATTCGATATCCGCATCTTGGAGTACCAACTCCATCAACTAACACAGAAAGATTCACGGCTCGATGAATTTTACGCTGCTGTGAATCACCAATTCTCGTTGATTATAAATAAAATCAAAACGGGGACATACTCTGCGAAGACGGGGAGAGTCCTCAAAGATACCTACAGGAACCGCGCTTTGGACGTTTCGGTACCTGATAGGCTTTACGAGATAATCGAGAGGGAACACAAGCGAGCCCATAGGGACCCGCGTGAGAGAAGGGTGCAGATTCTCGAGCAATACTACTTCCCATCAATGGCAAGGCAAATAAGGGAATATTCCAAACAATGCGACATCTGCAAACTTAATAAATACAATAGGCATCAATCGAAACCCTTCCTTCAACCCACACCGATTCCGAGCTATCCCTGCGAGATCCTTCATATAGACATATTTGAAATTGAAGGACAAAAATACCTTAGCGCAATAGATACATTTTCAAAATTCGCTAAGCTGTTTGCAATAAAGAACAAGTCTTCAATACACATTCGAAGAAAGCTTACTGATCTGCACTACTTTTTAGTACCAAAAATATTGGTCATGGACAACGAAAGAGGATTTCTAACCTCTCTTGTCTTGAACTATGTCCGTTCACTAGATATTGAGGTCTACCAAACCCTCACACAACGAAGTGAAAGCAACGGTCAGGTTGAGCGCTTGCACTCAACCTTGATTGAAATATACCGCTGCACTTCTGTAGAATTTGGTGAACTGACTCCGAAGGAACGCGTCTCGATAGCAGTGGGCCGGTACAACAATACCGTTCACTCTGTTATCAAGCGAAAACCAGCCGACGTATTCCTTAACAGGACTTCTAGGGTCAACTACCAAGGTTTGGTGGACTTCAGAGAGAAAACGTATGATGACGTTAAAGCCTTATTGGAAAGGGAGCAGGAGGTCAGGAACGCAAGGTTGAACAATAAACGTTCTGCCCCATGCACCTTCAGTGCGGAAAACAAATTATTTATTGCAAATAAACAGATAAAGGCTAAACAAAAGCCACTATTCAAGGAAGAAACTGTTGCTGAAAAAAGAAACGTAACTATTGTTACTGAAAGTGGGAAGAAATTCCACAAGACTGACGTAAAAAACGTCTAAGATAACATTGGTCATAAGGCAAATCTTATGCTTAGATCCTTTGGTCCCAGGGCTTTGGGTGCAAATCATTTTGTAGCCGATCCAGTCAGATGTTGGTTCAATTCCAAATATCTCGTTGGTTCGAATGACGACGATCGGTGTGGTTCAACTCCACCATAAGGTCTTTGCTTTAATTGACGTGAAGCGCTCGTGCCATGAGTAGGCCATTTGCAATTATCAACGCTTATGGTTAAAAGGGATCACCACGACCCTTCCGTCAGCTGAGAAATCGCCTATATTCCAATGCAAAACTAAAAATTTTATTTGAAATGCAGTGTATGCACTGCCTAAAATATAAGAACAATCTTAGAGCCATTGGGCTGGCAAATAAACCCGCATAAAGCGGCAATATATAAGACGCATAAAGGCGTTCACAAAAAAAAAAAACAAATAAAAAAAGTAAAAAAAGGCGAAACATTCCTCGAAAAAAGAAGAAATTACTAATACTAACAAACTGAACTAAAAAACTAACTCACTAATCCGCAACAAAAAACGGTAAATCAAAAAACCGAATACTAACAAGTTAAACTATACTTAATCTAACTTACTAATGCTTTCTAATAAACTAATAATAACTGAAAAGCTAACTGTCAGTAAATTCCACTAAACATCGCTCCGGGTCCTCATACATTCCCGTCGAGCCCGGACGACCCGAACTCCACTCACTAGTTATAGCACTAGCATTTAGGAAAGAGATGACAATTAAATTAGGTACAAGTCATAATACTTGAAATGTTACATAAATTTTACATATTTAAATCTTCAGCTTCAAGATAAGATCCGAAAAATCGTAAGATAGCATTTAGATGAGATGAGATATTTTTTTTGATATAAAATTCGATAAATAGCATTAAGTTCATGGAATATTAATTTTGAAATGTAAATTTTTCACTAAGTATGTATATTAGTTATAAGGATATTTGTACCTTGACTCCTAGAATCTGCCTCCGTGCGTCCGCACAAGCATACATCGTATTCGATCTGCACTCGCCTGTGGTAACCGTACGAGATGGGTATGGCTGGATAGTCAACGTGTACTCCAAGATAATTCATGTGATCAACCTAGCCCGATATGAAGAAATCGCAAGGCGCCTGGAAGCCGAAGTCACCGCTTGTACTACACAACAACCAACAGTACAAGGTAAATAATGAAATATTTAAGAAAACTCATGAGTTATTGCACCGTTATTGTAACCGTCACAAACTTCATCCTGGGACATGACCACGTTATTAAACTATCAGAGGAAATCCTGCACAAGGTAATGATCCTGAAGGAAGATGTCAATGAGTTTGTTCAAGCCTGTCAAATGGCCAAGGCCGGAGTGTTTACCAGCAACCTGCTAAACAAAGAAGAAATCAACGAATTGATCAGCGAGATCGAAGTCCTTCCATATGCTAACGTCATCGAAGCCATCGAATACGGTGAACCATCAATCTACACGAATGGTACCTTGCCACTTTTTGTTTTGTCCATGCCAAAGGTGGATCAAACGAAATTCAACAATCCTATCACTCGAGCAATTACCAAAAATGGTCATCGGCTGGATTTAATGTACAGCCAAGTTCTAATCAACAACAGGGAAACATATGGCATCAAGGATAAGTGCATTCACCTAACAAGTGCAATGGTATGCAAGAAGGATGCATTGGACCTACTACGCGAAGAGGATTGTCTGCCGCGACTGCTCAAAGGTGGTGAGACCAGTTGCCGCTACGTAAGCTGCAACGACTCAACGATCGAAGTCATCAAAGAGGACATCATTCTATTGGACAACTTCAATGACACAGTATGGTCAGGTGATACCCCCAGCTATTTGAACGGCTCTTATATTCTTCAATTGGACAACGAAATTATACGAATTGATGATAAAATCTCCTGGAGCATGATCAGCTCAGGCGTTCAAATACTCCCATCGGTGCTATCCACTATAAACAATAAAAGCCTCGCCGTCAACCTTAATCTTTTCCACGAGATGACTATTGGCAATGTTAAACTCCTGAAATACCTAAAGGACAAGACGAATTGGTTTACAGCTTCGGAAACTCTACGCTTGTTTTTGGTATTAATTCTCATTTGGATAGTTTGGAGGAAGCTAACAAAAGTGACAGCACTTCCTAAATTAAGATTGTCCATACTACAGACGGATATTCAGGGACGAAGAACGGAAGACACCTGCCCACACTCGGATCTGCGGGACGCAGATCTTTAGAGGGAGAAGAGTTAACACGCATGAGTCGCGCTCACTGCGACGCTCCCACGGCTGACCAATACACGTGCCACTAAGTCAGCACAATTACATTCTCACGGCGCACGGCAACCTAACACCCAAATTCAAGGCCATGGTTAGTACCAGCGGTTAATACGTATGCTACTGCATTTCTCCAGACGCATCGTCAACATAATTCTATTTCACATGCTTGTGAAACAGAACCTACACACAACGCAACTGTGGGAACTAACGGGCGAACTTATTCACAGACAACGGGCTGTCAACAATTATGCAACAGGTACGCCGCTGATGGACATCGGCTATAAAGGGAAGCAGCTACCACGGAGCAGGCAGTCGAGTTCGGGACGCGGTTCAGTAGCTTTAAGCTTAGACTAAGTTCAATTTAATAAAACCTAATTCTGAAACATCAAACCACCAAATTGTGTTTAAATAACTAACCTTGTCAGGATATCTGGGCATGTTGGCCCAACAAAATGAATTTTTTTAAGGACCTTCAGTCCTTTAAGTTGCATATTATTATTTCTATTAATATTTAAATGTATTCAATTAAATGTATCATTTGAAGCTTTATAGGGTTTAAAAAAAATAAAAAATTAACTAAGAATGGACTTTACAATAACTGTAATTCCTTAAAAACTATATGGTTGCTCAAAAATTTGTTTGCACATACTTAAACCTAATAAAATAATGTACATTATGTAATATAATTAATACTAATATCTCGCAAAGAATGCACTTAAAATTTTATTTGTTTGAAAAAAACTTATAAAAAAAATAGTATATGGGCATTGACGAAAATGCTAATGCATATGGATTGAGTTCGACACAAAAATATGTGAACGCTCACAACAAGATGAAAGGTACAGCGAAGCTGCTAGAGACAGCACTATGCGATATACTAATAGAAGAATTTGACAGAAAGCTATGAAGTAAAGTACATAAAATGTTAAGGGAAAGGCGAAAGAAGGTATCAGAGTGTTTCCATGAGTATGTTTTAAATATGCGAAAGATTGGTGCATTAGGGTGTATAAATAATGAGTCGGTGATAAAATATATTGCTGATGATCTAAAATTGCGTGATCTAAAACATCCGCTTTACAGTGCACCAACATTTAAAGATTTAATTAAATGTTATGAGTTGTGAGTTATGACACAGTACGAAAATGAACAAAACAAACCTGATAAGAATAAATTCGATGCAGTAAAACATTGTTTTAATTGGAGTTCGGCACAACATTACCGAGTTGATTGTAAAGAGCCGACAAAATGTTTTAAATGCAACGGAACAGGGCATATGGCAAGGAATTGCGTAGATTTTAGGAAAAGTATAAATGTGGTAAGCCAAACCAGATTGAAAGTTGTAAAAATAAACGGCACTAACAATTCTTGTCTTGTTCATCTGGGGCTGATGGGTCGCTAATGAGTAAGCGCATGTATGAATAGAAATTTGATGGGTGCACAATGCAAAAAAGTTGTGTGAAGCTATATGGCTTGGGAAACGTTGCTACGGTAGCATTGGGCAAATTTGAAGCACACGTAGAGATAGATAGTTTAACTATGCAACACACATTTATGGTAGTACCGGATGGAAAAATAAACGTAGACGTTATCATAGGTTATATTTATTGCAAAAATTTACTGTAATTTTTAATGCAGATGGGTATAAATTTATACAAACAGCAGAGGGTACAAATGAAGAACAACTTCTATGCAATGTGTATAATGTGGTAGACACTCAACTTGACGTCGATGTTGAGTTGCAATATAAAGCAGCCTCATCGCAGTTAATCGAAGATTATAAACCATCTGATATTGAACAGCATTGTCCGATAAAGCTAGGTATCACTCACAGCTGTAACAATATTTCTTTGTTTGAAAATCCGAGTCGGTTGTCAGTGGCCCAACATGAAGTCGTAAAAAAACAGGTCGACGCACAGTGTAACTTATTTCACTTTTAGGATGCCAAAAGTCCAAAAAACAATGTTCTCCAATCTCAAATATTTTTTGACAGGAAACAGATTAATAAGCAACTGTTAACAAAATGTATACAAAGCAAAGTAAAAAACCCACGATCACCATGATAAGCATTATGAAACTTGGATAACTGAAAAAAGTGTAAAAATCATTTCACAGTCCAAAATGTTTGACCAACTTTGTGCCCACGTGGTGGATTTTTGGATAACTGTTTTGACTTCAAACTTTTTTATTTAAGATACTTGGGTAGTTTATAACAGCATTGGTAAGTTTCAGACACGTGGGCATTTTTTTTTTAATTTTTTTGTTTTAGGGAGCCACTAAAAGTTTGGTAAGCTTAGAAAATTTTTCGTTTTCAACTTAGGGTCTCTATGACCTCGCTCACGTATGAATGCACAGTGACCTAACAATGGAATGTCCTCAGTTCAAGTCTACAATACTACAACCCAAAAAGAAAAGACAATTATACCTGAAATGGTAAAAACCCAGAAAAAGGAAACTTGTGCACTGAATAGCCTTCATTGTGTGTCATATGGAGTTTCCGAAAGTTTTCCCATAGTTAACGAGTTGTGCACTTATCCCATCAACTTATGTTATGTATGCACGCCTACCTGAGGGTCGTCTATTATGGGTGATACTTCTAAGCTAATTAGTGCTTCGGGAATATACAAATGTATGTATACATCACATAAATGCCTACCTAAAGCTCGCTCCGAGTTTGCGATCTTAGGTAGATCTTTAAAACAAAGAAATGGGTAAGTATATTTTTGTTAAGCATTAACAGGTATTACTTTCCCGTAAATACCCAGTCTCTTCTGCTATGACAAGTGATATAACAAAACGCTTGGGCTAAGACTATATAAATAGAGGACATAGCTAAAAATTAATCATACCAAAGACGGACTGCATTGAAGTAAAACCAACCAAACAAATTTTTTTATAACATCAACTAGTTATGGCTATTTCACGAAATGCACTCTTTGAAGTTTGGCTAAAAACCAAAGATGGAGAAACGAACAAAGCATACTAATACATATTTTGAGTATAATTGGAAGAGATATGGATCATTCAAAATTAAAACAATACATCATCCAGCTAACTTATAATATTCGTAAGAGATTGCCATGTTGTTTTCGATCTACAAGTAGATTTATTGAGAAAAACTCTGAATGGTTATCAGAAAATCTGGATTTTACAGATAATACGCTATGTTGAGCCATGCACTTCTCGTGATATTCCTAAGCCGGGGAGGCCAACAAAAAACTTCTCTGAGTCATCTATGCGCACAAAAAAAAGAAAAGGTAAGGAACTAATGAACAATGTCGACAATGATCAACTGTTAATGACAGCGGAATTGAAATTACGATCATCAGGGAAAAGATATTCTGCTAAAATAAGGAGTTGTCCACAGCATCACCATCAAGAGGCAATGCAATCAAAAAGTCCCGACTATCGGAAGAAAATAAGAGAAGTTTGTGGCCAGATCAAGCAATTGCGATGATAGTTGACTCAAATCTTTCAATGAATGAAAACTCCCTGATCCGGCAGCACACTTCAGAAGTAAACAGAAAGTTAAAAGAATCAAAGGTTTTATGCTATCCTGAAAAAATAACCGTAACGGAAACCTATGCTGAAATTGAATTGCAATCCCTAATTGATCACAGCTTACGAAGATTGTGTCTTGCACAAGAAGAGGTATTGCTTTCTATTTCTGAGGTTAAAAAACTAAATGCAATTATAAAATGGGAATGTGATGGAGCTGAGCATAGCTGTTACAAACAACAATTTTCGGAAGAAACCAAATCGGACACTAGAATGTTTTTCATTTCACAAGTACTCCTTCAAATGTATACAATGGTTGACGAACGAAATGTTATAGTTTGGAGTAATCCTTCTCCATCTTCCACGAGATACTGGCGCCCGATAAAATTTGTTTTTACAAAAGAAACAGGAGATATCATTTTAAAGGAGGTGCAATCTGTCAAAGACCAAATTTCCAGTCTTCGTCCTGCAACAATTCAAACAGATAACCTAAACTTACTAGTGAAATCAACGTTTGTGTTGTACATGATTGATGTCGGCATATACATCATCGCAAAAGTGCTACATATGTGGAGCTTCTCCCAAAGATATGCAAGCCCTGTCAGAGCGAATTTTTAACGAAAGCATGCTTGCTTTCGGAATTTCCCCTTTACACTCTTGGATACGATGCATGGAATGTATGCTACACATCGCTAATCGAATGGAAATGAAGACCTGCTGTGTGCGGAGCGAAAAAAATAAGGAAAAGATGAAAAAAAAGAAAGAACATATCCAGAATAGATCCAGGAAAGAAGTTGGTCTTTTGATTGATATGCCAAACCAAAAAACAGGCAACACAAATGATGGCAACACTGCGAGAAGATTTTTTGGAGATCCTGAAATAACATCAGACATAACCGGCATGGACATCAATCTTTTGAAAAGGTTTCATACAATACTTTCATGCATAGGATGTGGGTTTCAAATAAATTCTGAAACTTTTGACCACTATGTGACAGAGACAAGGGAACTATATTTATCGGAATATGCTTGGTACAATATGCCAGTGAGCGTACATAAAATTCTGTTTCATGGAAAGAGTATAATCGTGTCTGCTATTCTTCCTATTGGTCAACTTTCGTAAGAAGCTCAAGAGTCCAGAAACAAAGATGCACGCAACTATCGTGAACTTTTCACCAGAAAAAAGTCAAGAATTTGTAGTAACTTGGAATTGCTGCACAGATTGCTGATATCGTCAGACCCGTTCATAAACAGTTTGCGGAAAACCCCTAGGTCAAAGCGGTGAGCATTAACGAGTGAAGTTATTGGATTATTATCTGAACCAGAGCATGTCGTCGATATTGACTCCGACTAACTTTATACCAGTTATAATATCACTTTTTATTTATAAGAATGTATTTCGATTTAGTTTTTACAGATATATGTAACTATGTTGTGTTTTACTTTGAAAATAAATTTTTTTAAATATTAATCAAAAGCCTCTTAGGTAAAGTTAAGAAATCTAAAAAATTTTTATTTATATTGGCACCGGAAAATGCTTTTAAAGAAGAAAATATGATTATGTGAAATTTCACCTTATATGAGGGCAAGGAGAAAAAGTGGGCGGATCACGCCCATTTTTATTCTCAAACCAGATTTCAGTATGTGCAACCACACTGAAAAATTTAAAATGAATTGCTCTAATGGTTTGGCTGTTATTAATTTTGGCATCATAAAAATGACAAAAATTACACTGTGCGACGAGTGGTTGAAGTTGGGTATAGTGCAAGATGTATCTAGCAAGGTAGTGTTGGCTAAAAAGAAAGATGACTCGTACAGGCTTTGCATTGATTTTCGAAAACTGAATTCAATTGTATTGAAGGATAGATTTCCAGTGTCTATAATAGACGAGGTTATTGAGAAATTACAAGCTGCCAAGTATTATACTGTCATGGATCTAAAAAATGGTTTTTTCAACGTTGAGGTCGAAGAAAAAAGTCGTAAATACACAGCATTTGTAACCAGGCAAGGACTTTTTGAGTTCAATAAAACACCTTTTGATTTTTTAACTTGCCAGCGGTGTTTGTAAGATTCGTTTACTATGTTTTTAGAGAGATGATTAACGAAGGCATAAGGGAAATGTATATTAATGATATAGTAGTGTATGCGAAAACGGCGGAGCAATGTTAAATAACATGCGAAAGGTGTTAGGTCAAGCACAAAATTGAGACTGCGAATTAATTGGAAGAAATGCAAGTTTTTGAAAAGAAAAATAAATTGTTTGGGCCATAAAATAGAAAATGGTTTTGTTCGGCCTGGACAAGAGAAAATTAGGGCGGTAAAAAATTTTCCTGTGACGAGAAACGTAAGAGCAGTTCAAGCATTCCTCGGGCTCACAGGTTATTTCCGTAAATTCGTGGGCTAGATGAATTGCAGGCTGTTGAAAAGTTGAAGTCGGCATTGCTACAAGAACCCGTATTGCGTATTTTTAACTACAATGCGAAAACACAGTTGCATATTGACGCATCCAAGAATGGATTCGCCGCTACACTGGTGCAGCAGCAAGATAATGAGTGGTATTCCGTGCATTTTTACAGGAGGAAAACGACAAAGCAGGAAGAAGCGCTACATAGTTACTTCTTGGATGTGAAAACTGCCTATTTAGCAACAACGTCTGATTTGGTCGTAGAGATAAAGGATGAAAACAGAGTTAAAATTATACTTAAAACTTTACTCAAGCTTCATAATATTTGAATAATCGCCAAAAAAGTCGCCATCGAAAATTTTTAAAATTTGGTCGCCAAAGTTTGAAAAAAGTCGCCAATAATGGCAAGCCTGTTGGAGGCCGCTTCCAACAACGCGAAAAGAAGCTGCATAGGTGCCGCTATTACTAAATTCGGTTTCCACGAAAAACTTATACAGCTGCCCGAATACTCTCTTAGGTGCTCGAAACTAGAAGCGTCAAGGTTCCCCACATCAGGTGATTCTATTAATACAAGTTGAAGAACGTAACCAATCTGGAACAAAACTTTATAAGAGCGTGCAATTCATGCATATAACCAAGAATGACTCTTGCCAATGAATAATAATTCGATGGTTTATATTCGAACCGGTCATAATCTTCAAGCGCTGGTCAATGAAATTTATGTATGAATTCACAAATGCAAATACATATATCAACAGCTGAAAATTGACTTACCATTTTTAAAATTTCCTCCTTTCACTTCCTGGCTTGGTATTGATATGCAACTAGAAAATCCGAGCTTGGTGGCCACCACACTCATTTTCTCGACAGAGTTTACATTTTTTGCTCCTGCATTTAGCAACGGTATATTCACAAACAAATCCTTTCGTTTTGAATTTGGTTGCAGGAGATGAGGCTTATCAGCAAGAGGTATCGCAACATCTAATGGTAAATCAAACATATCCGGAGCCAAATAACCAAGGCTTAAAGTTGATTCTGAACGTACAAAAAATGAATGCCGGACCGAGGTTGCGGGTGTGGATGTAGAAGAATTTGAATCGAGAAACATTTCGACATTTGTTGCGTTAGGAAGCTCTTCATCGGTTTCTTCATTTTGTTTTTCGGGTAAACTTGACTTGTTACGCATATAATAAATAAATGCATCAAGAACAAATGCAACATGTCGAAATGCTGTAATATCAAGGACTGGCATAGTATCACGATGTTCAGAGGTGTGGGCTCTCATCAGGGACAAACAATATGTAAAAAAATCCCGTCTAGTTGATGAACCTTCGAAATAAAACGATATACTAATCTCTGTTGTAAAAATTTATTCATTACCATAATATACCCATCATATTGGCCCCAGCTGATGTAGAACTAGATTGATTACTGTTATTTTGAGCGTCCAGATTAAGTGGATGTAGAGGGTGTGTTGGATCCGTATAGTTTGCTAAATATGTACCAAATTTCAATTGCGGTTCTATTCCATCCATTATTAAATACATCCATTCCCAAGTAGATTTGAGACGACTTTCAATGTACATCTGTAATGAAAGAATTCAATATTTGTTGAAAACGAATATTAAAGTGGGCAATTCCAACAGTCAATACACTTTTATGTAGAAAGCCCAGTATACGTCTTACTGCCCAAAACCTACTTTCCAACACACTGAGATCCCTCCATATCGTTCGACTGTTCATTTTGAGTGTCTCGACATTTACGCCCTAATTCTAGTGTGGTAACAACATTCGTTTTACCGGCAAATAAATCATTTGGAAACTTTAACACCCTTTTGGTATTCTGCCGGCTCAAGTTGCAGTTCAATTTTGTAACCACCAACATAGGTGGCAACGTCGCGTAACCGCGAAAAGTTGCACGTGTTTTGTAAATATTTTTGTGGACAGAAAATACCGGAAATTTTTTATACAAGTTAACACATGCGGATCAGGGCCACCTATAAGCTAGTAGCTGAGCTCACATATTTCTGTCTGGGGTAGAAATTGCGAATTCCTCGAATATGTAACACGGCACCAACCTGCAGGTGCAGAGTGGTGGTATGTCCAAGCCCGGCTAATGTCAGTGCTTTTGCGTGGGAGTAAATTCATCACCAGCTACTCCATACTGTTTATGTTGCAAAACAAACATCTGCAAGCAACAGTGTATTGAATTCCAAGACACAGCGCAGCCAGCGGCGCTCCCACCAGCAACTGTGACAAGGAGTAAATTCATCACCAGCTACTCCATACTGTTTATGTTATCGTTGTCGCCAGCCGCTGAAGCTTACCGTTTATGCTGTGCTTGCTAAACAAACATCTGCAAGCAACAGCGTATTGAATTCCCAAACACAGCGCAGCCAGCGGCGCTCACCCCAGCAACTACGGCGACTGCGGTGTGTGTGAATGTAGATGTAAAATTAGGTTTAGATTTAGATTTAAGTATCAGTAGGATAGAAGTAAAAGATTCAGTTTTGTATTGCACATCGACCGGCTGAGACGAGGCTGACCGGAAATAAACGATTAATAAAATAAATACTTCTTTTATTAACTTACATACTAGTTCACAAGAATTATTAAATAATATAAGCACTTTTTTACACGAAGTTTCGTTCACATTTGCATTTTATTCTCTAATGCGCATTGTTTGTTTTTGACAGCGTTGCCATGTACTCCAGGTACAAAATTACCGGTTAAGCACAGAACTGACCCGTTAGGGTATTGCTTTTCCTTTTTTTACTTTTTTTTTCCTTTTCCTAATTTCCTTTCAATTTCCCCAGCCTGTACCTTACCTTTACATTTACCTCAACCCTTACCATTACCTTCGGGATCACTTCACGTTTGCGGACCATATCAATCACATTGTGTCAAAATCATATTCGATAGTTGGATTTGTTAGAAGAAACGTTGTTTTTGTTCCGATAGTTATAGGCCTTTTACACGATATGTTCCATGTCATGTGTATATGCCACATTTAACGTATGAAACCCAACATTTCGTGTAAACGCAACTTAATCTTTCCTTTTATACAAGTCAGAAAAATGCACATACGAAACAGAAACGTTTCTATTTTTGTCTCACACAAAATTAGAATCATATGTACTCTCATTTGTTGATTTTAATTTTTTGGGTTTATTTATTTACTTGGTAAAAAGAAGCAGATAAATTGAACTGTTGGCAGATTGAAGTCATACGACATTACGGGAGTGTAGCAAAGTGCCGGCATGACTCTTGTCTCCCTAGGCAGTTCACGTGACTCTTCGGCAGCAGATGGAGCTTGTAATGGCGTTCACTTGGCGAGAGCTGACAAAGGAGTTCACCGGCTCTGTGTGGATGAGTTTGAGGGCCTGTCGATGCACCTTTGCATCAAACGTCGAAAAAATGTGATGCCGGATCTAATCTAATATTGCTTACGGAGATGATGCCTTATTCTCCAGGGAGGCGGGTTTTCGTCAAGCACGCGCCTGTCCGGGTGCTGCAGTTTGCAGCAATTGAACAGGAATTGCCTATGCTCTTCAACACCGAGCATTTCTGCCTCGCTATGAAGGTGGTGTTCAGGCGACATAAGGAGACATCCCGTTGCTGTTCCGAGTGCGGTGTTTTGAAAGGCTCGCAACCTCCCCCAGGGTGTGTCTACTTGCCCGGCGACCATATAGGCGTCGCGTAGCTCAGAACCGGCTTGCCAATTGCCGTGTACGTTGCCAGTAACGTTTCTTTATCCTTTCACCAAGTGCTGCCAACTAGTGATTATGTAGTAGGATATTGTTGCGGCTTTGTACTTTGGTGGCAATCGCGGCTACGTGAGCACCGTAGTTGAACATGTTGTTAAACGTGTTGAGATGTGCGCTGTTTACATCGTTAATAAGTTGGCCGAGGATCTGGTCAGTGACAGTGCCAGATTTCGGCCAGCGAACAAACCGGACAAGGATGGGATGTAAGAGTTTATTCTTGAGCACAGCTCATTTACGGAGGGGCCCGTCGCCAGAATCGTGCAGAGAAAATCGAGACACATTATGGTGGGGAGGGGAGCCTCGACATGTAGTAATTAAACAAAATCGGGGATAGGACAGCACCCTGTGGCACCCCTTGTTTAATTATATGTGGTTTTGATCGTTCGCCCCTAAATTCCACCGATATCTGCCGACCACTCAGACAGTTGGCGGTCCAACGCCAGTATAATCCTGTTATTAAGGCGATTTCGGGTGAGACCGACAATTATCTGAGTGGTAATGGCGTTAAGAGCGGTGGTCGTGCTATGTATTTTACAGAATCCATGCTGATGTTCGGACAGCCGCAAGTTAGCGGTGTAGTAAGAGCGCACGACTGTCTCCAAGGCCTTCAATACAGGCGAGATGAGCGATATCGGTCGATAATACTCCCCTTCGTTAGCGGGCTTGCCAGGCTTTAGTAGCGGCACCACTTTTGCCTGTCTCAATTTTTCTGGAATGACAAAGGTGATCATGGACAAATTGAAGAAGTTTTAACATCGGCATAGATATAACGTCGGGGCCGGTCGCTTTAGGGCAGTGGTGTCCAGAAATCACTTGTGCATAGGCCGTCGTGTGCTGCTGACGTCGGTGCCATCACACCCATAATATCAATGAGGTCGTGTGGCGAACGAACACTGCCATTCGGCGGTAGTGGGAGAGCAATCTTCCTTACGTTTATCAAGTCAGTTGACAAATTTGTTTTGGATACACATAAAAATATGTTTGATCAGAAATGGGAAATCGATTTTTTTTTCGTAGAAAATATGAATTGTGAGCCGCAATGCTTAATTTGCGATCGCATTATTTGTCGGTCAACGAATTTTTTTTTTACAGTGCCATTTTACTTCTTGTCACTCAAGTTATAATTTCGACTGAACAGAGGCGCCTGAAACTTTTTGAGTTGAAAGCGGATTTTTTTTTAAATACATGATAGACGATAATGTAGAAGAATCAAGTAACAGTAATAGTATTGGAGTACCTGTCAAAGATAAAGTGAAAATTCAACAGGCATCTTATGTTATTTCATTGGCCCTGGCTAAAAAATGGCTACCTTATTATGATGGAACTTTTTTCAAAGAACAAGAAAATTGAACAGGAAGCGCGAACAAAATCAAGATACACACTAGAGAGTTTAAGAATCATGCAAAACAGGGACAAAACAATAAACAAGAAAGAGGACACAGATGATATTGCGGCTGCTTATCTTTTATGTTTATGATTTCCTCATCTTTGTTTATATTTAGTTTGACAAGCTTACCACATAAGATGGTATCAATTTTTTTTACAATTAAGCAGTAATTAGTTTTTATTTCGAACCACCTTTTAAATGTAAGTTAAAAAGTTTTTTTTAATATTTTGTTCAATGTTATATGTAGTAATGTTTCTTGGTTTTTGTAATTCATAATATTGTTCCCTTTTAAATGATTGGATTTTCTAAAAATATAGAATCGCCCTTGAAGAAGCCAAGGAAAATTGGCGAAACGTCGGCTGTAAGGTGAAACAAACTAGTTTTATTTGCACCACAGTAGGTTAGATCGGAAAAGCTTAACAAATCGCATCAAGAAAATGTTAGGTTTTTTTGGGGAGGAAGAAATATCATAAAGGAAGTAATAGAAAAAGTTCCTCTATCCAGGCAAACTGTAACAAGGCGTGCTGAAGATACTAGCAATTTCATATCCTTCTGTACCAAAAGCCGCTTATTAAAATCCAAATTTTTTTTTATTGTGGCTCGACAAAACTACTAATATAAATAATTTAAGCCAACTACTTATTTGTGTAAAGTCGGTAAATGAGGTTTTCGAAACTACAGGGAAAACTCTTTATAAAATATTAGAAGATAACGACTTTGCGGTTTATGACAAAAGTAAATGTACAGCGATTTGTCCTGATGGTGCCAGAGTAATGACTGAGAAAAAGAACGGCCCGTTAGGCTTCCTAATAAAAAATGAAATACAAACTAGTTTATTTGACGAGGTGGATATAATAAGGAATTTGAAAAATACAGATTTTCTTCTAGATTTAGCGTTGTTATCTGACATTACCCTACAATTCATTCAGTTAAATCTTTCGCTTCAAAGGAAAGCACCTGTTTAAGTTGGTACCTGTAGTCAGAAATTTCGAACGCAGATTAGAAGGTGTATTAGAGCAATTAAAAAACTATAACCTTATGGGCTTAAACAATACGAATGTCTTATGGACTGAGAATAATAATTTCAGTAAAATTCACGAATACTCCAAGGTTTTTTCAAAGTTATTATCTAATTACAGAGATTTACACATTTTTACAAAATTGAAAACATAATAGAGTTTCATAACAATCCCCTAACTTGTAACATAACCAACCAACCAGTAGAACTGCGGGAAGACTTATTTATACTAAAAGACGGCCTAAGTCTGCCCTTAGAAATCGGTACAGACTTCTAGAAAAATCTTACCGGGTACAAATATCCGAAAATCAAAAATGAAATACCTAAAATGTAGTCCATGTTTGGTTCCACATATGACTGTGAAGTGGTATTTTTATCTCAGATTTGTTACGAATTAAAAGTTATCAGCTCCAAGTAAATATAAATGACGTGCGGTTATCGCCCCTGAGTAACGCACAAATGTCAGGGCGATACTCACCCGGACAACCGGTGACAGGAGGTATATAAATGTTAATTATTTCGAGATCGACATCGCCTGACCGAACAACCATACCTTGACGTTCTAAGGTGTTATCCCTCGGGCCGACATGCAGTTGAACTGCAGGACACGAAAGTGTGAAGGGGGTGAAATAGGCAAGGACTGGTGCGTATGCCTAGGTGCAAGCAGGATAGGTCGCGCATTTCGTCGCAATCTAGAAGACGAAGGATCCGGACCTCCCGAAGAAGGCGAATCAGTCGACGTTGCAGGTGACATGGGCCAAGGCAAGAGTTGCATTTAACTGATGTCGCCGGTGTATATAATTTCAACCGACAAACAGTGCACATGGTGTGAGGGACGAGGAGTTGGTGGCTTTGATTTACATTTGTGCTAATGCTGGACGAGGAAGGGGATTTTTTGAGTGGGAAGGGGTGGGCTGTCGCTCAGCATTGCTCACATCTAAGAGAGAGGTGCTACGCAGAAAGTAGCTGTGAGCTGCTGTGTGAGGGGTTGACACTGGGGGCGTGAGCGGCAGGGGGTGTTGCACACTACTTGCTGGGCAGTTTTAGTTTAGTGGTGGAGACTGTATCTGGAACTTGCCCGGAGCAGCTTGTTTTGTGAAGCTATCTTTTAAATTCGAAACATTGGACGAAGTGTGAACATTTGACGTAAATCTTCTTCCAGCAAACACAGCAGTTCCATTCTCTTGGTCCCGGGTTAGGTTCAACACCCGCCCGGAGCAAGAGAGTATTGAGCAGCCCTGCTGCAAGAAGCTGCTCATAGGATAACAATATTAAAAAAATGTTTACAAGACGATTGCCGTATCACTTCGAAACCATTTCAGGATTATTTTGGGATCATTTGGAATTATCCACACATTGCCCCAAAAAACAATCCCAAAATGTTACGTTAAACATAATCCCGAAATCATCCCAAAAACAATACGCAAATGCGGGACCTACCGTTTTTTGCCGAATCCGAGCGGCATCTGCAGATTAATTTTTGCTGAGAAGCCTTCCATGGCAGAAATACACTCGAAGAGTTTGCGAAACCACTGGCGAGGGGCGACTCCCTTTTGAAAAAACTTTTTCAAATCACTTTTGAAGTTAATTGTACCAGCAACCCCTTGAAAAACCTATGTGGCAGCACCTAGTTAAAAATTCGTAGAATGTGTTACATTGTGTGCATACCAAAATGCATATAAATCGGTTGAGCAGTTTTCGAAAGTCTGGATATACAAATATACAAAAATAGCTCGTTTATGGTTATAATATAATAATAGTAATAATAAAAAAATAGTATTAATAGTAATAGCAACAATAAAAATAATTATAAAGGAAACAAAAATAAAAGAAAGTGAAATTATAGAAAATAAAATAAGCTTGGCAATAATAATAACAGCATTTAAAAAAAAAAAAAAAAAGGTTTCTGCTAACAAGATGGGAGTCGTTGCTGGGTTCGCAAAGGTAGTTGAGAAATGGAAAAAACGCCAGCAAGCCTAACTGAGCTAAATGAAGGGGACCGTGGTAATACTTTCGCGAGGCTGTCGAGACTAGCGCATTCTCCAGCCCGATCAGCTCATCCAACTGATCATTTGCCGGGGCTCGAATGTAAGGAGGCCGAAGACCATGCGTTCAACTCCTTTGGAAAATTCATCGGAAAATTTAAGGTTATTGGAATTGGAACCCGTAACATTAACCAAAATATATAAGATCTAGTGAAGGCGATCAGACGTCGCCGTCACTGAGCCAGCAGCCACAACAACAACGCGCTAAACAGAGCCGATAACACGCTCTGGGTAGCACGCCCCCCGCATCCCAGCGGGTTAGGAGTTTGGAATATGTCCGAGGTAGGCATACCGGTCGTAAGAGGCGACTTATATGCACAAAGGGAATGACGTGCAACTCGATGGTTGATCTACGGATATGATGCCTCTCACCTCTCATTACCCATCTTATCCTTCCTTACCGAAGGTGGGGTGACATGACCTAGAAGGTTTCACTGGTCATAAATCGCTACCACGACAGGCGGGCAGTACCGCAAGGGAGTACCGGAGCGTACTTGGCTCAAATCCGGTCAAGGACTGTTAATTCGACAACACTGCCCATAACCTTCGGCCACATCTCAAAGAATTGCAGCAGCGAAAAGAACACAGGTAAATGCCTCAAATGTGTGTAAATAAAGAGGGTTTGTGTGCGCAAAGATCGGCGATATCTTCGTGTATAGTTGCTACATACTACCTAGCACCCCTTTAGATATTTTTGAAGAAATTTTTAGGAAGATATCCACTAGGCAGCGGTTCGTCATAGCTGGCAATTTTAATGCATGGGCTGCCGAGTGGGGCTCACATCGAACCACCCTGAATGGAAGAGTGCAATTCGAAGCATTCGCTTGCTTGGACGTATCGCTCCTTAACGCTGGTAGGCAACACACATTTTCAGAAACGGCTTCGGTTCAATAATCGGCGTTACGTGCTAGTATGTTCAGGCTGCGCGAGTGGAAGATCAGTGAGTGCTATACTTAAAGCGATCATAGTGGACATCCAATTAGACGGAGGAAGGATTCCCGATAATAAAACGTCTCTAAAGTGTCGGGGTTGAAAAGATGTTACTTTTGGCCCCGATGTTTTCAAGGTAATGCTTCCAACATCTGAGTACACAGAAAGCGCAAACGACAGAGCCACTTAAGTAATCGCTGACAGGCATGCGATGCGTCGATGACCAGAAAGACCTTGCGTAAACAACACAGTTCGGTATATTGGTGGAACGACCTTTACGAGGACAGGCACCTTGACGTTGGTGTAGAGACTTACGTCGTAAGCATCCGATACTGGCCAAAGGGGCTGACAAGGCCAAGGCAATGTCAACCTCGGTGGTCAAAGTCCAATGCCATCGGCAGCTAAGAACTGTCACCTCCTAATCCAGTTATGCGTCACCGTTCCCATTGGATGGTTTGCAGCCAGGAGGATCACAAAACCGGCTGTATTAGAATGGCGCCTCTCCAACACCGGGCCACTCTGGGGACTAACTATGGCCTTACCGCGACAGGGTCTCTGGCGCGGCGGATGGACCAATTCCCCTCAATTATATTTTGATTGCTGAACTCGCCATGGCGAGTAAGCAATCGTACGAACAAGATGAATACAAATAACAAAAACAACAACAGCAAAAAAAAAAAAACACCACAACAACAAAGACTACTCTAAAAAAGGGCGGAGGGAAGAGCAGCGAGACCAAAAATGTACTACAGTGTATCACAAAGGAGGGTTCGGGCAAAGGAAAAGTAATGTCAACCAACAACATGGCGAAACTGAGGGAAACCATCCCGATATCTCAGTTACCAAGGGACGACATTATCAGGCAGATCATTTTCGAAAAGAGATTTAAAGTAGAATTGGGAAACAAGTTAACTTGGGAACAATCCAGAGTGGTGTCTACCATACACCGCTCCCACACAATCGTGCGGTACACAGATGCCTCGAAACACCCAGAAGGAATTGGAGCCGGAATTTTTGGCCCAAGAGCGAAGATTTCCGCGCCTCTGGGGACATACACGAGCATCTTTCAAGCGGAAGCATACGCTATATACATCTGTGCAGAACTAAATCCGCAGCATGGATATAGCAATGAGCGCCTCGCTATACTTAGTGATAGCCAAGCCGCACTCAAAGCGATCTCATCATGTGAGATGAAATCAGCGCTTATCCGCGAGTGTGTAGTGAAGCTAAACGACCTAGGAACCAACAATAGCGTACTGCTAGCATGGGTTATAGGTCACACAGGATTTGAGGGAAACGAGCAGGCTGACAGCCTAGCAAAAAATGCAGGAGGCACAAGACCCATTGGACCTGAACCAATGCTGCCAGTAGGTCCTCAAACACCCAGAGAATGCTTGAGGAAAGAAGAAAAGGAACGAGAGGGATACCGGCGCAATGTGCCGGGCTTACGGCAATCCAAACCGCTCTTGGGGGGGAAAAAACACCTCTCGCTATAGAGCAATCATAGGCCTCTCTAAACCAAATTTAAGAATTCTCAGTGCTATTCTTACAGGTCATTGCAGACTCAACAACCACCTACATAAATTGGGTATAAGGGCGGATGACAATTGCCGGTTTTGTCACACGACATCGGAGACTGCAGAGCATATCCTTATGGCATGCGACGCTATTGCCAGGAAAAGAGCACAAGTTTGCAACTCTGGCAGGTAGAAGAGGTAAAAGTGTCAAGTGTCCCGAAATAAAATATTAAAATACGAAACACTACTGTTTTGACTAATTGCTGTGAATATTTGTTGAGTTAGAGTGCTACCAAGGTCGATAGTCAATTGATACATACTCAAATTGGGTGCTTGTTAGTATTTCAAGGACGAAATTGCTCTTGTGTTTGGAAGTGCAGAATATCTCCGCAAAACAAAATAAAAACCTGAAAGTCATTGTAAAGCGGGATCAATAATAAACACACATTTGTGGATTGTATTCGACCACTAAGCTGCCTAAAAGTATGCAACATTTGTTTTACAATATAAACATTATATGAGGTAGAGTTGCCGCTGTCATAAAAATTATTCCTAAACGGTGGTTATTGAAACTCTGCGATTAACGCTTATTTTATAATCCTTAATACGTTTATCGGTCGTTTGTGAGCCATGATGAAGTCAGCAACTTCTTCTTCCATGAAGCGTCGTTCGAGTAAAGATGGCCCCTTTGGCAGCGAAAAAACTACAAAGCTGGATCGTGAACTCGCTACTTTACGTGAACTTGAAGATAAGGTGCAGCAGCAAACTGATAAGTTGCAGTCCCTTTTTGATGGGCTCTCCTCTAGGCTTACCGATCTAGAAAACAAGCTAGTAAAGCGTATTGATGACGAAGTAGCGGCCTTGATTTGTAAATCTGTTGAGTCGGCTGAACGCATTGCCAATATTGAAGCAAATGTTGACTCTTTTGAGGACAAGATGGCTGATCTCAGCAAGCGGATTGACAGCTTGAAAACTAACGTGCCACCTGCTTACAGTGCTGATGCTATAATCTTTGGCTTGCCTAAAACTGATGGTGAGAACCTCAAAAGTATTCTCAATCATATCTGTCTCTCTATAGACTTCCTCGCGCCACAGATACGAGATATTTTCCGCTCGAAAAAGGCTGCTGAGACGAACCAAAATGGCGCGGTAATTGTAAAGCTCCATTCTCCTTTCGAACGGCACCGCACTTTAGCAGCTTTTAGAGAAATTAGAAAGAGATCAAAGCAAGCAATTCCTCTCTCTATAGTGGGACTGGAGGGAACCTTTTCCATTTATGAAAGTATCCCGATTGATAGAAGAAAGTATCTGCACGAGGCTGTTAAGCTTAGGCGCTCTGGAAAAATCTTATATGTTTTCACCCTACGCGGTGAAGTCTACGTCAGAGTGCAAAGGGGCACTCCTGCATCAAAAATCACCTGCGATGGTGCCCTGGATTACTATAGGTCATAGCTTACTTTTTTCGTACTATTTATTTTATGAACATGTATTTATTGTCTTTAACTTTCTTTTCAGGATGGTCTGTCTGAGCTGTTTTTTCTTTTATTTTATACTTGTCACAAAATACTTAATTTTTGTTGCGTGCTTTTGTTTAGTTAACTTTGTTAACATTTGCTTTTTATGTCCATTAACAATGGCGCTTTAAGTGTTGGCGATAACAGTCTAGCATTGATGTCATATGTAAACGTCAAAAAAGATTTAATGTAGTACATTTCAATGCGCGTAGTTTAAATGCTTCAAAGTTAGACGATGTCCGTTACACTTTTGAGTCCTCGCTGGTTGATGTAATTTGTGTATCTGAGACATGGTTTCTAAATGACTTGCATGACTTTCACTACAACATCCCTAATTATAACCTCATTCGTAATGATAGGCTGGGTAGAAAAGGAGGTGGGGTAGCCATCTATTATAAAAGTAGTATCAATGCTAAGATAATTTGCAAGTCAGATGGCCAAGGAACGGAGCACATAATGGTTGAACTGCGTAGTGGTTCCACCAAGACCCTTGTTTCTTGTGTGTACAACCCTCATAAGTACGTATGTCTAAAGTCCTTCTTTGATGTTCTGTCTTTGTACGTTGTGGAGTATACATATGTTATAGTTTGTGGGGATTTCAATGTGAACCTGCTTACTCGTAAATCGATAAACTTCTTTTGATTTGTCGCTAGTTTTAAAGTTTGATCAGTTTTCCTTTATTTCTGACCATGATCTAATTTTTTGCGCTCTGGATATATATGCTGACTCTACACGCTTGGGTCCAAGTTCGTTTAGGGATTATAGAGCACTTAATATTGACTCACTATTTTTACAACTTTCTTGTATTAACTGGTCCGATTGTTGGTGTTTCCCGTCCGTTGATGACAAGCTGAACTTCCTTAGCAGCAATTTAGTACATGCTTTTGATTCACATGTTCCAATTCGCTTATGCAAACCTAAGTCTTCTTCATGTCCGTGGTTCAATAAGAAAGTTCTTATGGCCCTCAAAATAAGAAACATATTGCGCTCCTAATGGAAAAGGAATCCAAGTCCTCGAAACTGGGAGCTTTTTCTAAGCTCCCGAAATAATGCCGTATCGGTCGTCAAAAGCGCGAAACGCTCGTTCTACTCTGCTAAACTGGATCCTTCTCTCCCCTCAAATATTCTCTGGAAAAACCTAAAGAACTTACGGGTTTATGCCCGTGATGACTCTGACTGTAAGCTTAGTGCTGATTTGTTAAATGATGCTTTCCTGAAAGGCTTTCCCTCTGTTGCTAACCAAGTAAATCTTGTTCCCGTTAACTCTACTGGTAATGTGAACTCTCTGTTCGAATTTGTATCTGTGACTGAGAGTGAAGTGATTAAATCTGTTTTCAATATTAAATCTAATGCTATTGGTGAGGATGGTTTACCAATAAAGTTTATCAAGATAGTGCTTCCATATTGTTGGGTCATTGGTTGGGACACCCTGCCTAACTAACAGCTGTCGTGGTTCAATAACCTGTTCAAATTCATTTACTTTAAATTTGTATCATTTACTTGGATTCAATAACTTACCTAACTGTCGCATTCCAATGTCTAGCTTAAGAGAATGTACAATCATACAAACATATATGTACTTATGTATTTCTAACTAACTTGAATGCTCCCACTCAACATTATACGTATACACACACGCTTGTATGCTTACATATCTACATGCGCCAGAACAATAGCGAGAATTTTACCACCCTTTTTTGCATCTTCTTTCGCTAATGCATGGCTATGTATAAACAAGCACAAAAAACGCGTATATTTGTATGCCCTATTTGAATAATTTGGAATTAATGAAATTATTAAATAGTTAGTCTACATAAGTGCAAATAGCGGTACAATTTTCGTTGAACCCGCATAATTTTGTTGTACTTGCTACCCTGCACTTTTTGGTATCTTATTGTTGCCGTGATTCCGCAATTTCGCTGCTGACGCTACTGCCGCTGCCTACGCGCTGAGCGCTCTTTATTTCAAATTCGTTTCGCTGCCACGGTCAACACCTTTCGTTGCTACCCCTGGCAACTCTGTTACGCTCGCATTGCTGCTCGCAATTATTTCGCTGCTACGCACCTTTACCATTTTATTAAGCATTTCATCGCTGCCGCTATCGTCTTTAATATACATACATACATATTGGGATACATTGGATTGTTGCTGCCTAATTTGTCGCTACCCAACGAACATTCGAACGGTATTTCCCGCCACTTATCATTGCTCCATTCTCGCATGCAGTAAGTCTTGTCAAATAATATATTATTGAATCCTTCAATTTATAATAATCTCGCTTTCGTCAATTTCAATAAATTATTAAAAATGTCTCTCGACGAGCTCAAACAACAACGAGCCAACATAAAGAAAAATATCTCCCGCATTAAAAATATTGTTGAAGCCAGTCTACGGCCAGGAGGTAAGCCATTATCTAATGCAGAATACAAATGTCGACTGGGTATTTTGGAATCATATTTCAAAAATGTGTTGTCCACGCAAACGGAGATTGAAAATTTAGATTCTGAGGATGGAGGTCGTGCTGACTTGGAAGAGTTGTACATAACAACAAAATTGTCAATTCAATCTCAACTCCCCGAGGATCGCAATGAAACATGGTCTGAGTCAACTTGCGTTATGCAAACAGGTTCGAAACTACTCAAACTTCCTTCATTCAGTGGCAAGTATTCTGAGTATCTAAATTTTATTACCTCGTTTAAACAAATTATCGATAAAGAATATAGCCTGTCCAACATAGAAAAATTCAATCACTTACGCAGTTGTCTCCAAGGTCCCGCTTTAGAAACAATTCATGCGTTTCCAGTTTCTAATGAAAATTATACAAAGGCCTTGGAAATACTTAAATCTCGCTATGATAATCCAACCCTTATCTTCTTAGAAAATATATCGTCGCTTTTTGAGCTTTCAGCTATTTCTAAACCAAATGGTGGTCAGTTGAGAAGCCTGATTGACAAGGCATCTGCAATTTATGGTTCTGTTGTCTCTAGGAACTGAAAGCCAAATCTCACAAGCCATGCTCATTTATTTAGTTTTACAGAAAGCAGATGAGGAAACCAATCGCAAATGGAAGGAATCTTTGGATTTTCAGACATTACCCAGCTGGGCAGATTGCACCAAAGTTTTAGACAGACGTTGTCAATATCTCGATTCTGTTGATAACGCCCACGTCGTTGGACCCATTCGTCAAAATCCCAGCAAACCATCAAAATCCAAGAATCCAAGCAAGGGGTATTCATTCGCGGTATCACATATGACTTGTTCGGTATGCTCCAGCAACAATCACAAAATACAAAGCTGCGATCGTTTCAAGGCTCTTAATGTATCACAACGCTTCGAACATGCAAAGAAAATGGGTCTTTGCATTAATTGTCTATCAAAGGGACATCAATTGTCGAACTGCGCTTCAACGCATAAATGGAAAGTTTGCTCTCGTCAGCACCATAGCTTGCTGCATCGTGTCACCACTTCAGAATCGTCAACTGCTAATTCGCCATCCGCCGTTCACACACATATGAATAATACATCGCCGGATCACATTATTCTCGCCACCGCTATGGTTTTGGTTCGTGACGCTTCTGGAAATTATCGTCTTGGCCGAGCTTTGCTGGATTCCTGCTCACAGGTAAATTTCATCACCGATGAACTTTCGCAAAAATTGATGCTGCCACGCAGTAAACACAATATCGAGATCCAAAGTATTGGTGAGTCCTCTACTAATATTAAATATAAAACTTCCACCAATATTAAGTCGCAAGCGACAGGTTTTGAACTACCACTAACATTTTGCATTGCGTCACATATCGCTTATCAACCCGAACCAGAGATAGACACATCTTCTTGGAATATCCCATTGGACATTGTACTTGCTGATGATCAATTTTATAAAACAAACAAAATCGATATGCTTTTAGGAACAGAAAGCTTTTTCAGCTTACTTTCTGTAGGGCAAATTAAACTTGGTAGTAATCTTCCTATTTTACAGAAAACTCTTCTGGGTTGGGTCGTTTCTGGGCGGTATCGTGCGAACTCTGGGACGGTCAGCACTAATTGTTTGTTAGCTTGCGCGGAATCAATCGATTCAAAATTGGAAAAATTGTGGCAAATTGAAGAAGTTTCAACCAGAGTTGACGTGTGGACTCGAGACCAGCATACCTGTGAAAAATTGTATAACGACACTGTCACTCGAAACAGCAGCGGTCGGATTATAGTCAAAATCCCATTCAAGGACGATCCTGCGTACATACTAGGTGAATCATACACAACAGCTTTGCGCAGATTTATCTCACTAGAACGTCGGTTGGAACGCTCACATAACCTCAAGTCACAATACGGGGCATTTATGGATGAGTACCAAAGTCTAGGCCACATGAAAGTAGTCCCTTACCCTAATCTCAACGAACCTCACTACTACATCCCGCATCACTGCGTGTTGAAGCCAAACAGTACATCAACGAAATTGAGAGTTGTTTTCGATGCATCCTGTCGAACTTCTACGCAGAAATCGATAAATGATCTACAATTGGTTGGACCTACGATTCAGAGCGAGCTCGTAATTCTTTTACTTCGTTTTCGTTTACATCGTTTTGCGCTTACAGCAGACATTGTTAAAATGTATATCAGTAAGGAACATCGCAAGTTTCAGTATATTTTATGGAGGAGTTCGCCTAATCAAGATATCAAAACCTACCAGCTCAACACAGTAACTTACGGAATGACATCCGCACCTTATCTCGCTATACGCAGTCTCAATTATCTCGCTGATCAATATCAGTCAAATTTCGTCGTTGGTGCAAATATCATCAAGTCATCGTTTTACGTTGACGACTTGTTTTGTGGTGCTGACTCCGTTGCCGAACTGTCGAGGATACAGGATGAGGTAACTGAACTGTTGAAATTAGGTGGATTTGATCTGGCAAAATGGCATTCCAATAACCAGCGTTTCAGATGCGAAACTACCGATAAGGATTTAAATCTCGATACCTCTCTCACTAGTACTCTTGGTCTCAAATGGGATCAAATTCAAGATAGCTTCATTTTTTCGTTTCTTCCAAAGCAGCCAATAAAAGATCGTGTCACAAAAAGGACAATTCTATCTATCGCATCATCACTTTTCGACCCACTTGGACTCGTAGCACCAGTAATCGTCACCGCTAAAATCCTACTTCAGGAGTTGTGGTTGCTGAAACTTGAGTGGGATGAATCGGTTCCGCAAAACATTCAATCTGCTTGGCAAACATTCGTCGACAATCTGTCGGATCTTTCCTCAGTTAAAGTTTCCAGGTACTGTTTGTCTCCTAATATTCAGTCTTTGCGAATACACGGATTTTGCGATTCATCGATTCGCGTTTATGGCTGCGGAATTTACACTCGCATCGTAGATAAAACTGGCAATATTTGCGTTCGCCTTCTCACGGCAAAATCAAGAGTGGCCCCAACTAAACGACAGTCACTACCGAAGCTGGAGCTTTGTGGTGCACTATTACTTGCTCGACTTTATACAAAAATTAAACCAATATTTTCTGATTATAATTTTGATACATTTCTTTGGACAGATTCACAAATTGTACTTCACTGGCTCAAATTGCATTAGGCTACACTTTCGGCTTTTGTTGGTAACAGAGTTTCGGAAATACAGGATTTGACTGGGGATGCTTATTGGAGACATGTACCAACGAAAGGTAACCCAGCGGACATTGTGTCTAGAGGAAGTACACCATCTGAACTCGCAAATTCTATCTGCCTCTCTGGTCCTGCATTTTTATATGAAGACGTAAGAAAATGGCCTTATGAAACAACCAAAGAAATCGATATGGAGGTTGTTAATGCTGAAGTTCGAAAATCGGCATTTAAGGTAACTATATCCAGTAACTACCTACTTGAAATTCTCGACAGGCAAAGTTCTCACACTCGAGAAGTTCGGATTGTTGCCAGAATGCTTCGTTTTTGCGCTAAATTGAAGAAAACCCAAACAGAAATTGCCAATGAATCACTGACTCCCGATGAACTACACCGCGCATTGTTATGCATTGTATGGAACGTTCAGCAGCAACACTTCGCTGAAGACATTCGATTATTGCAAAAGGAGAAAATGATAAGTGGCGCATTACGAAATCTAAATCCGTTCTTGGACACGACTCAAGGATTTGAATTGCTAAAGGTTGGCGGAAGACTTGAACTGGCTGATCTCCCAGACAACCAAAAACACCCTATTTTGTTGCCGAATAAGTGTGAATTCGTCACACGATACGTTCGATATCTTCACATCAAAAACTATCATGCTGGACCCAAAGCATTGGTTGCTCTGACTCGCTTACAATTTTGGATCGTCAACGCTCGTGAACTCGCTAGACGTATTGTCCGGTCATGTATCCATTGCGTTAGGTACAAACCAAAATTACTTCAACATATGATGGGAAATGTTCCTGTTGAACGTTTGACAACATCACGCCCGTTTTCTCGTTGCGGCGTAGATTTTTGTGGACCTTTCAATGTGTATCTTTGAATCAGGGGCAAGGTACCATATAAAGCATATGTCGCAATTTTCGTGTGCTTTGTCACAAAGGCAGTGCACATCGAAGTGGTTTCAGACCTATCTACAGACGCATTTTTAGCTGCGCTTAAGCGAATGATTGGAAGAAGAGGGCTTCCATCTGATATTTTTTGCGACAACGCAACTAACTTCGTTGGTGCTTGCAGCAAACTTGTTGAATTGAAAGCGTTCCTTTTCAAAGCAGAAAATAAAGAGACCATTACCAATTATTGCTCTAATGAATTTATAAATTTTCATTTTATTCCACCTAGGGCACCTCATTTTGGCGGCATTTGGGAGGCGGCAGTCAAATCAGCCAAGGGCCATCTGCATCGCAGCGTAATGAATGCAAGGCTCACTTACGAGGAGCTCACTACAGTGTTGGTGGATTTAGAAGCAGTTCTCAACTCGCGACCCATATCACCACTCTCGTCCGATCCCAGCGACTTCGAAGCACTAACTCCAGGTCATTTCCTAACTGGCAGCGCATTAAGGTCTCTACCTGAACGAATGGTAGTGGATAATCTTAATCATTTGGACAAATGGAACCAAATAACTGCGTTAAAACAAATATTTTGGAAACGATGGTCGCGTGAATATATAAGCGAACTTCAATCACGAACGAAATGGAACACTGATAACGAGAATATCGCTAAAGACAAAATGGTTCTCATCCATGAGGATAATGTACCACCGCACCGATGGCTGATAGGTCGTGTTATAGACACAATACCAGGAAGGGACGGGCGAGTTTGAGTGGTAAACCTACGCACCCCGAAGGGAACATGCCGTCGCCCAATTCACAAGATCGCAATACTACCGATTTGAAAGTCCTTTCAACGGGGCCGGGATGTTGGGTCATTGGTTGGGACACCCTGCCTAACTAACAGCTGTCGTGGTTCAATAACCTGTTCAAATTCTTTAAATTTGTATCATTTACTTGGATTCAATAACTTACCTAACTGTCGCATTCCAATGTCTAGCTTAAGAGAATGTACAATCATACAAACATAAATGTACTTATGTATTTCTAACTAACTTGAATGCTCCCACTCAACATTAACAAGCACACAACCGTGTATATTTGTATGCCCTATTTGAATAAGCTATACCTCTTTGGAATTAATGAAATTATTAAATAGTTAGTCTACTGTTGACCACCAAGACGCGGTGTTTTATTTGCGCGGCATTTATTCCCTTTTAGTTGCACAGCCCGTTTTCTAGTTTTTGTTTTATATAAATCGCGGTCAGAAAAACTATTCTGACTCTGCACATATGTTGTTGGAACCTTAACCCATATTATTAATCACGCCATCACTACCTCATGTTTTCCCAGCCAGTGAAAGATCACATCTGTACGTCCTGTGGCTAAAACTAAATATGCATGTACCCCCGGTGATTTTCGTCCAATAAGTATTTTGTCTGCCTTGTCAAAAGTGTTTGAGTATATTCTGTCTAGCCAAATTAACTAGCACGTCGATAGCTATAGTCTTATCTCTCCATATCAATCGGGCTTTAGGGCTGGGCACAGTTGCTCTACTGCCATGCTAAAAATCATTGATGATATTCGTATAGAATTCGATAAAAACAAATTAACGCTACTGTGCCTGTTAGACTTTACAAAAGCTTTCGATTCTGTAGATCATCTTATACTTCGTTCAAAGCTAAGTACGAATTTTCTTTTTATTGAAAACTCTGTTCAGCTCATTAAAAGTTACCTTATTGGTAGGTTTCAAAGAGTGAATACCGGTACGGATGTTTCCGAACTCAAAATGATTGTTTCTGGCGTCCAGCAACGCTCAATCCTTGGCCCACTTCTCTTTATCCTCTTTATCAATGATGTATTTTCTGCCTGCAAGTTTGCTATTTAGTATTCATGCTTACGCTGACGATATTCAGCTGTATTTATCAGACACATTCGGAAATATCAGTACTCTAACCAACCAATTAAACAGTGACTTGACGTCCATAGTGCATTGGGCTGACAGAAACGGCTTGTGCCGGAATCCTCAAAAATCTTTTGTGTTGCTTATAGCGAAAAAAGGGTGGAAAATCTGTCCATACCCTCGCTTTTTCTGAACCGGATACCGCTGGAAGTTGTTACTAAAATTACAAATCTTGGTTTTGTTATCAACTTAAACTTGACCTGCGTTGATCACACAAATGCTGTAGTGTGTAAAGTGTATGCCTCCCTGCGAAGTCTGAGGCAAACCGCTGCCTTTACACCTTTTGCCATAAGGCGTAAACTTGCAATTCAGCTACCGCTACCAATAATCTCATACTCGGAATTAGTTTATAATAAGCTGGACTCGCAATCTGCTCACAAGATCGACGTATTATTTAATCATATTACACGCTATGTACATGGTTTAAAGAAGTACGATCACATCTCCACTTGGAGATGTCAGCTCTTAGGATGTAACATAGATGCGTACGTTAAGGCTAGGAGCTGTATTTTTCTTTTTCGCCTCATGTGTCTGAAATCGCCCTCATATTTGTACGATAAACTTATATTCACGAGGTCTGCGCGAACGAGTGATCTAATCGTCCCTATCTATAACTTTGTAGCATCTACTAGACTGTTTTTTGTCAACACAATAAGAACCTGGAATTCGATACCTGCTGTAATTAGAAGTGAGCTAAACAAAGGCAATTTCAAAAATATAATATTCTCATATTTCTCTACCTTATCACATAATTCAGACCGACCATCATGGCTTACTTAATTTACTGATAAAAGCCTTTTAGTTTTAAGTACTTATTTATTTATTTTTATATTTTTCTTGCTTTTTTTCACTTTCATATTTTGTATTTATGGTTTTATTGTGTTTTTTTTTATTATTATTATTATTATTATTTTTTATTATTATTATTATTATACTTTGTGTTGTACTACAAAAGATGTTAAATTTCATTGTACTAATTTTTATATGTTTTAAATAAAATGAAATGAAGTCCTGGGATCACCATGGCCAGAGCATAAACAAATACAAGCCGTCAAGCTAACTGAAATAATCACCTTTTTGAGGGAGATTGGTTTGGATGAGGTGTTGTAAAAAAATGAGATAAGGGCACAATAGACCATCCGGTCGCATTGCTATCCTCATGCAATCTATCTATCTATATATTGGTAGAACGACAGCATACAAGCACTAAGAAGTGAATGTATTTGAGTCCGGAGGCGACTTCAACGATCCTAAAACACAAACGTCAATATGGCTGTGCGGTTGGGTGTACATTTTGCTGTATTTTAATTGTGAAATAAAAATTAGTAAATCTAACTATCTGTTTCTAATTTTTGATGAGAATAAGTGCGAAGTCGTAGTGCTAAATTGTAAACAACTGATTTGTTTGAATAATTCACGTTTGGTGAATTAAGGCAAATTTTCTTATTTTAATTTGCTTCTTTTACTTTATTTGCCGAGTTATCTAGCATTGTGTATTTGTTGCATTATTGGCTTCATTTTTCTTTTTTCAATTGTTTTTGTGCGATTTTCGTTCCTTTGACATTTACATTTATAACACCTGTTGGTGTTGTTTAGAGTGTCCGAATAAGGTGACTCTCAAACTGCTTGCTCCTAACACTTGCTTTTTAAACTTCAAGAGTTGCTTTTTACTTATAAGCTGCTTTTATTTTTTAAATTTGTAACTCTTTCCTTCATATTTTATATAAAAAAAAAACTATTTATTTTTCATATGGTTGACCGTTAGAGTTGTGGAGGTCATAAATGATGGCAAGGGCGTTCGTTGCTCGTGCTTGAAATGCAGATCAACTGAAATTGACCGGTGAACCTTTTTCAGGGAAACACGAAACGCGTTTTCCGAACTAAGGGAAGAAATTTTCTCCATAACAGAGAAATTTAAACACTATAAATATGTCTTCAAGTCCTTCAGTGTTCGGATGATTCGTCTGCCTGCACAGATAACCATCCTAATATTGCGAACTGTTGAAGTGGTAATTCGCCAAGTTCTCTAAATATTAACCCCACTGTAAACGATCCCGTACCTCAAGGTGTTAAATTTTTAAACTTGGCCTCACATAATCCGCTGGCAGTGGTTTCATCCACCTCCAGGGCCTCAAAAAGAAACCATGCGCTGCAAACTGTTGGTATTTTAACTCAACCAGTATTTAAAATGATGTTTTTCGTAAAGATTAAGATTAAATTTTGGATAGATCTTTCTAGCCGTCTGGGGGCTCTTGTTCGCGAATTTGCGTTTAAACCCAATGCGAATGTCCCGAATGTAGCAAAAATCCCTCGTCTGAATACCGATCCAAAAAACTTATTGTAAATTCTGCCTTAAGCATTTAATATCAGAATAAAAGAGGTTGGAATATTAAACTTAAAGACTTATATTTAAAAACTATTCATTGTAACTATAATATTATTGCTTTTACCGAAACTTTGTTAAAACCGCATGTCTTTGATCGCTGTACATTTTTCAATTCCATCTGAAGATATTCTATACCGCTATTGACAACGCGTAATTTAAATGCATTCGAGTCCTGCTAGGTACGAGCTACCGTTACTTAGCTGTTAGCTATATTCCACCGTCATCTGATATATCCGTATATATGCACCATATTTGTTAGCTGTAAATTCGATGATTAAGCCCGCGAACTCAATGATAGCTTTAAATGACTTTAACCTGCCACATATTTCGTGGAGGATAATTGTTAACAACATTGTACCAGCGTCGTCTAAGTTTTGTAACAATGACTTTTTGAACGAAATTACCTACATTTGTCTCAATCAGATTAATATTATTCCGGAAAAGTCGTAGATTTAGAATACGTTGATGACTTATCTAAATTTTGTGTACATAGGTGTGATCCTCTAGTTCTGCCCGAAGACGTATACCATCCCTCTGTTGAGATAGCTTACGAAATCATAAGCAACGAACGAGATTGCATTAATAAACCACGTGATTACAGTAGATTTGATTTCTCGAAAGCCAATTCAAAAAGCTAAATAAAGCACTTTCCGATATTATTCGATACAAAGAGGATATTGATCGCCACGTTTTTCATTTCATAATAGTACCATTTATAGACTTTTTGAGAAGCATGTACCTAAGCGAACGTACGAGTATATATACCATGAACCAACACAAGCGTGGTCCACTAAAAAGCTAAAATCTTTAAAAAATAAGTCTAGTTTTTTTAAATTATACAAGAGAACTGGATTTCGCTCAGATTATGTACAGTACTTCATTCTGAGCCATAAGTCTTTAGAATTGAATAAAAAGTGTTACGAAGCTTACACAAGTTTAATTAAAAAGAATATTATTTGCAACCCCAAATAATTTTATGGTTTCGTAAACAGGAAACGCAGGATAAAGGGGTTTCCTTCAATTCCTCAAATTTAGCAATAACTTATTCCTCTGATCAGTTCTTCAAGTCAAACAATTCTATTGAAATCGTTTCATCACATAATAAATACCTGTACCTACCACATTCAAGTAACTCAATCTACGTTCCAAATTTAAACTTCAATGTTTTGTTACATCTAACGAACTTAAAGGGAAATACATCTCCCAGCCTCTAACAGAATTCTTAAATCTGTCTTTACAGTGCGGGTTTTCCCCGACTCCTTGGAAAGATGCTTTTCTTATACCCCTTCATAGAAGTAAGAGTAAGTCGTCTATAGAAAACTATCGCGTAATAACAAAGCTATTCGCTATTCCCAAGTTTTTTGAAGCAATCGTTACCAGTCACTTAACATTTTCTATTTCTATTGATTGCAAGTTCTCAGCATGGATTTTGTAAAGGTATATCGACAGTAATCAATTTACTCAAATTCACTACCCACATATCGAATGGATTTAGATATAATCTCCTCACAGACGTTATATACACAGACTTAAGTAAAACATTTGACAAAGTTTGTCAGCCCCTGCGGGTAAGGGGTTCAGAATATGCCCCAGGTAGGCATACCGGTCGTAAGAGGCGACTAATATGCACAAAGGTAATGACGTGCAACTGGATGGCTGATCTACGGATATGATGCCTCTCACCTCTCATTACCCATCTTATCCTTCCTTACCGAAGGAGGGGTGACATGACGTAGAAGGTTTCACTGGTCATAAATCGCTACCACGAGAGTCGGGCAGTACCGCAAGCAAGAGTACCGGAGCGTACCGGGTTCAAATCCGGCCAAGGACTGTTAATTCGACAACACTCCCCAAAATCTTCGGAGAGTGTTTTTGTCGTTACCACAACAACAACAACAACAACAACAACAATCCGGCCAAGGACTGTTAATTCGACAACACTCCCCAAAATCTTCGGAGAGTGTTTTTGTCGTTACCACAACATCAACAACGAAGTTTGTCACTCTTCACTCATTCATAAACTGGATCTGATTGGCTTTCAACCTTACCCGTTGCATCTTCTCTTATCTAAGTGGTAGAACACAAAAGAGTAATCCTTAAAAATGCTTTTTCTAATGACATTGATGTGATCTCAGGTGTTGCACAGGGCAGCTATCTTGGCCTGGTTCTGTTTTTGCTGTTCATAATCGATATCTGTACGACTGTAAAGTATTCAAAGATCTTTATATATGTAGATGATGTAAAACTATTTAAGTCATACGAGTATGCGTCGGCGGAAGATCGTTCTTTGCTTCAAACGGATTTAGACTACTTAGTTACCTGTTGCAACGTAAACCATATGCCGCTCAATCCAAACAAATGTAAATTCATATCTTTTTCATGCAGATATATGCAGAAAGCTACATTTGCAATTAAAAACCAGTCTTGAACAAGAAAATGTGTTTGTTGACTTGGGTGTGACGATGAACAGCAAACTTAGTTTCATTCCTCATCTTGAGGTTAGAGGTGTTTTAGCCTTTATTAAAAGGTGGTCAAAATAATTTAGCGACCCTTATGTTACCAAGACTCTTTTTACTATTTTAGTTAGACCGATAGTGGAACATGGCTCGATTATCTAGAATTAGCGTTATCAAGAGTATGTTGATAGGTTAGGATCGATTAAAAAACAATTCTTATTTTTTGCCTTGAAAAATCTTCAATGGGATTCATTGTACAAGGTGGCGCAAAAGTAAGCTTCCGATGTTCAGCATATCGGTTGTGGTACGTGCAGTGTGTGCTGTTGCACCGTCTTGTTGGAACCACATGTTTTCCAATCCCAATTCATCAAGTTGCGGCAAAAAGAACTAGTTGATCATTGCTCTGTAGCGCTCACCATTCACAGTAACCGTTTGGCCCCGACCGATTATTGGTCAAATAAATAGTCAGCAATATTCCGCGTTCTGGAACAGTGTAGCGTAACATTGCTTATTTTCGTGTATTTCGCATGTGTTTACTACACAAATGTCAAAACAGAACTGACTTTAGGGGCCAATCGCAAAATTTATAGCATTTTCTGATAGGAGGATTACTTTTGCGCAGTAACCGTTTTTCACCGACCGATTATTGGTCAAATAAATAGTCAGCAATATTCCGCGTTCTGGAGCAGTGTAGCGTAACATTGTTTATTAACGTGTATTTCGCATGTGTTTACCACACAAATGTCAAAACAGAACTGACTTTAGGGGCCAATCGCAAAATTTATAGCATTTTCTGAAAGGAGGATTACTTTTGCGGCACCTTGTATAGCCTTCCACCTCATACTAATCGATTGAAACTTATAAATCTCGTAATCCTGGCAAGTCGTAGGGAAATGCTTGGTGTAATATTTATGTCTTAACTCTTAAATGGATCAATTTCTAGCCCAATTCCTTTGAACGAAGTTAACTTTAATATTCCCTCACGAGTTTCAAGACATTTGAAACCTATTCTTCTAAGGAATGGATAAACAATTTTCAATTATACGAGCCGTTCCAGTGTCTATGCGAAGATTTTAACTCTCTTAACAAATTACTTATATAGTAGTATTTATGTATTTTAATCAGAGAGCTGGTGTCGATGATGTCGAAAACGACCCCTAGGGTACAGCTTACAAAGTTGTTTTAAAAAAGTTGATAAAGAAACGTGAAGCCATGTCAACATGTCCGTTCTTTCTTAAAAACGTGGTGGATACTCTCTTTCCCAAAGAAAGCTGACATCTTTCATATCGACGAAGTTTTTCAAGCGCTTAATTGACTTCATGACAATAAGTCCCCTGGGCCACACTGTATGCCCAACAAAGTACTGAAGTGGCCTCTACTCATTAGACGTCAACATTCGCTAATTTTTTTAATGCATGGCTAGCTAAAGGGGCATCTACCACCATCTGTAAACGAAGGTGTCATCAATGTAGAAAATAGTAGTATGAGTATGTTTTGGGTTGGAAACGTCTGTAGTTAGCATAGATGCGGAATGGAAACACAGCTATAAAATCGCAGATGTAGTTGGAAACTTGGACTTTCCAATTGCCTGCCCTTCATTCCGTATACAACAGGCAAGGGCCGACTACTAATATTAGCACCCGAATATGGTGACAATAACCCTACCAACCTGGCAGTAGCTTCAGTGAAGTGAAAACAAGAGTAGTACGTTATATGTATATGTACGTATGTAGTTAAATTTATACATTTATTTTTTGTCGCCAATACCGACCTTCTCAATACCACCGAATGAACATCTAATAAAAGATCCCCAGTTACGAACTTGAAAGTACAGTAACGCTGACCAACATACGTTGAGACTAGTGCTCAAACCGCCTCTCGAAGGAATACTTAACGGTAGTGCCACAGTGACTTCGATTCTTTCCCCTACAAAAAAAACATACATTATAGTAAATCATTAGCCCTCCGAACCATGGTTAATATTGGTAAAACTCTGATTTCACAAATACAAAAATTTGTACGCACCCCAACGCATATTTCTGGCATTTGTATGGAAAACAAAACATTTTCAACATGGTGGAAAAGCGAACCTCTTCAAAAAAAGGCGTGAGTACCAAGTACTCGTGGAGTTGGATGTGTAAATGTGTGTATCCTGTAAAAAAATGTAATTTCTTTCCTTTCCTTTCCCTTACTTTCCTTTCCTTTCCCTTACTTTCCTTTCCTTCCCGGTATCATAGTTTATTTTATTTGTTCTATTTTATTTTACTTTTATTTATTTTACTTTGATTTATTTTATTTGATCATCCTTTCCTTTCCTTTACTTTTCTTGCCTTTTCTTTCGTTTTCTTTTCTTACCTTTCTTTCCCGTTATCATAGCTCCTTTTAATTCATTTAATTTAATTAAATTTTTATTTTTTTTATTTTATTTACTTTATTAGATTTTATTTTATAATACTTCATTTTATTTTATTTTATTTTATTTCATTTTATGTTATGTTATATTAGTTAATTTTCTTGCATTTCATTCCATAAGTATAACCACATACATACATAGATAAATTTAACATGAATAATTACTTATTTCGTTTTTGTAAACACTGTGTATATTTATGATAAACGCAATTGCCTTCGTCTTTTGCCGATTGAAATCATATTTTATATATTTAAACATAAGCATTAGTACAATGAGATGTGACATCTTTTATAGTACAACAAAAAAAAAAAGTTTATATTTTTACATTTTTAAAAACTTAAGAAGATAAAGTACACAATAAAAGTATCATTAAAAAAACAAAAACAAAAATGTATAAACTTAAAATCTACAGAGTTTAATATAGGACTTAGCTAGTTGATTCAAGATGGTCGGTCAGAATTATGTGACAAGGTAGAGAAATAAGTGTATAAGACTTGCTTGACATTGCTTTTGTTTAGCTTACCCCTAACAGAAGCTGGTATGGAGTTCCAGGTTCTTATTGTGTTGACAAAAAACAGTCTGGTAGATGCTATAAAATTAAAGGTAGGGACAAGTAGATCACTGGTACGCTCAGACCGCGTGAATATAAGTTTATCAAACAAATAAGATGGCGACTTACAGTACATAAGACGAAAGAGGAAAATACAACTTCTTGCTTTAACATGCTCGTTAATATCACATCCCAAAAGCTGTCTTCTCCAACTGGAGATGTGATCATACTTTTTCAAGCCATATACATACCGAGTAATATGGTTGAACAATACATCAATTTTGTGGGCAGACTGAGAATCCAGCTTATTATAAACTAGTTCAGAGTATGTAATTAAGGGTAGCAGCAGCTGAATTGCAAGTTTGCGCCTTATAACCAAGGGTGTAAATGGAGCAGTCTGCCTAAGACTTCTTAGGGATGCATACACTTTACATGCTACTGCATTAATGTGATCAACGCATCTCAGGTTTGAGTTAATCACAAAGCCAAGGTTTGTAATTTTACTAACAACTTGCAAAGGTATATTGTTGAGATAAAGAGCTGGTATGGAAACATTTTGTAATCTTCTCTTTGCAATAGGCAACACAAAGGATTTCTTTGGATTAAGGCACAAGCCATTGTTGTCAGCCCAGTGCACTATGGATGCCAAGTCACTATTAAATTTGCGAGTTAGAGTATCCATGTTTGCGAAAGTGTCTGATAAATACAGCTGGATGTCATCAGCATAGGCATGAAGACTAACATAATTGCACGAAGAGAATATGTCATTAACAAACAGGCTGAAGAGAAGCGGACCAAGGATTGAGCCTTGGGGGACACCAGATGCAAGCACTTTCAGCCCAGAGACATCCGTACCGGTATTTACTCTTTGATGCCTACCAATAAGGTAGCTCCTCATAAGTTTGACAGCGCTTTCACTAAAACCACAATATCTCCTTAGCTTATCAAATATCATCTAGGATTTTTAGCATTGCGGTAGAGCAACTATGCCCAACCCTGAAGCCAGATTGATATGGAGAGACAAGATAATTGCTATGGACGTGCAAGTTGATTTGGTCAGATAGAAGACCTTCAAAAACCTTTGACAAGGCTGGCAAAATGCTTATTGGGCGGAAATCACTGGGCGAACATGCAGATTTTACTTTTGCTACAGGACGTACAGATGCGGTCTTCCATAGGCTGGGAAAACTTGAAGTGGTGATGGCGTGGTTAATAATATGCGTTAGAGTACCAACAATATAAGGAAGAGCTATTTTGATAAATTTGATTGGTAAACCATCCTCACCAATGGCGTTCGATTTAACCTTGAAAACAGATCTAATCACATCACTCTCAGATACAGAGTGAAATTCAAATAAGGAGTCCACATGAACAGAGGAGTTCACAGGAACAGAAGGAGCTTGGCTAACAATTGAGGAACAACCTTTAAGAAAAGCATCATTTAACACATCAGCGCTCAGCATACAGTCAGAAACATCACTGGAGTATACACGCAGATTCTTCAGATTTTTCCAAAGAATACTTGACGGTAGAGAAGGGTCCAACTTAGCAGAATAGAACAAGCATTTTTCACGTTTGATAACAGATACGGCATTATTTCGGGAGCAACGAAATAGTTCCCAATTTTGAGGAGTTGGATTTCTTTTCCATTGAGAGCGCAGTTTGTTCCTTGCTTTAAGAGCTAGAAGAACCTTCTTATTGAACCACGGACAAGACAAAGACTTAGGTTTACATAAACGAATAGGAACATGCAGGTTAAACATGTTTAGTAAGTTACTGCTAAGATAGTTCAGCTTGTCATCAACAGACTTAAGATACCAACAATCAGACCAATTAATACATGAAAGATCCAAAAATAGGGAGTCAATGCTAAGTGCTCTAAAATCCCTGAAGGAACTTGGCTCCATACGAGCGGAGTCAACATATATGTCAAGAGCGCAAAAGATTAGATCATGGTCAGAAATATAGGAAAACTGGTCAAATTTTAAGACTAGGGATAAATCAGATACTATAAAATAGTCAAGTAAGCTGGGGACAGAATTTTTCTCATACCTGGTTGGTACAGACGTATTAACAATAGAGAGGCCTACGCTAGCAGCATTATCCAAGAAATTTAATGATTCATTCGTGAGCAGATTTACATTGAAATCCCCACATACAACAACATTTGTATACTCCACTGCATGCAAGGACAGAACTTCAAAGAAAGACTTCAGACATATGTGCTTGTGGGGGTTATATACACAAGAGACAAGGGTTTTGGTGGAACCACTACGCAGTTCAATCATTAAATACTCCGTTCCTTGGCCATCTGACTTGCATATTACCTTAGCATTAAGATTCTTTTTATGATAAATGGCTACCCCTCCTCCTTTTCTTCCTACCCTATCATTTCGTATAAGGTTATAACTGGGTATGTTGTAGTGAAAATCGCTTAGGTCACTGAGAAACCATGTCTCAGAGACACAAATAACATCAACCAATAAGGACTCAAAGGTGTAACGGACATCGTCAATTTTCGACATATTTAAACTACGCGCGTTGAAATGCACAATATTGAAACCTTTCTGTTGTTTACATATAACATTCAGCAAGGCCAGACTGTTATCGCCAACATTCAAAGCACTGTTGTTAACAGACATAACAACAAAAGGTTTACCAAGGTAAACAAACAAAAGCACAAATAAAGCATTAAATATTGCACGATAAATAATAAAAAATATAGAAAATAGATCAGACAGACCATCCTTAAGTGAGAATTAAAAACAATAGGTAGATAATTATAAAGTACATTATATGAAAAAAGTGAGTTAGGATCTAAAGCATTCCAAGTCCCCATCACAGGTAATTTTAGTAGCAGGTGAATCTCTTTGCGCTCTAATGTAGACTTCACCACGTAGCGTAAAAACATAGACAATTTTACCTGCGCGCTTAAGCTTAACAGCCTCTTGGAGAAACTTTCTTTTGTCAATCGAAAGGCTTTCGAAAATGGAAAAGTGTCCCTCCAAACCAACCACAGAAAGAGATATTGCTTGCTTTGTCCTCCTTCTAAATTCTCTAAATGCGGCTAAAGTACGGTTACGGTCGTTAGGGGAATGAAATTTTATAATTATGGCGCTTCTATGGTTAGTTGCAGATGCTTTCTTCGACCGGAAAATATCACGTATTTGAGGAGCAAGAAAGTCAATCGAGAAGCAGATTTGGTTGAATATGCTTTTGAGATTCTCACCGTCAACTGTTGGCAAACCAAATATAATCGCGTCAGCACTGCAAGCGGGAGCTAAATTTTTGCTTTGGCTATCCAATCGCTTATTGATATTAGCTATCTTATTCTCTAAAGAAATCACGTTTGATTCGATGCTGGCAATACGTTCAACCGACTCGACAGATTTACTGGTCAAGATCGCTACCTCGTCATCAATACGCTTTACTAATCTATTCTCGAGGTCTGTGAGCTTAGATGAGATCTCATCGAAAAGAGACTGCAATTTTTCAGTTTGCTTTTGCACCTTGTCTTCTAGTTCCTGCAACGTAGAAAGCACAGAAGATAAGACTATACTCTCATCAAGCTTTGCAGTTTTCTTAGTACCAGAAGGAGCATTCATACTGGAACGTCGCTTCTCGGCGGAAGATGCCGATTTCATAGCTCACTACGAGAAGTTGTGGTTAAAATTGCAAATTAATCCTATATAGACACAGCTTCAAGAATAGCCGGGTGGGTATTTTAGGATTTTTCGCTTGTTTATTAGTGAGTCTTATATTTTTAGTCACAGTGGCAACTCTAATTTATTTGTTTGTATAATGTAACAAAAATGTTGCCTACTTTTAGGCAACTATGTCATCAAACACAATCCACATTATTTATTTGTGCTAGCACCCACTTCTTTTTGATTCTCTATATGTCCACTGTGAAGCCTTTTTTGTTGTTTTTATATGTTTTTGTTCAGCGGCAATATTCTACACTTGCCCACGCAAATTTTTGTATAAAAGCTAATAATTTGCAGAATTTCACGTGCTCTATGGCTGCATTTATCAAAATGTCTAAGAAATTGACTTAGTAATAATCTGACTCACAAACATAAGCATATTAATCCAGTTTTACCGGTTATTTTAATATTTTACACCTTATCTTAGGACACTTTGCAATTTCACGTCTATCACAAGCAAGGGTTGCCAACTAAATTGATCGAGTTTTATCAGCAAAGCACTTGTATACAAACCCTTCAAAAATTTGAGGAACAGGTGGTCTAATTGGAGTACGATTTAAAGCAAATGTGGAGCGAGCTGGTTTCGGGCATGGTTACATGTTATGCTGTCTTGCCATGTTGAATGTCAAACGTCGTTTGACGTCAACTTTGTCGTGGCTGGTCGGCCATTTGGCTTAGTCTAGGGCATTGCTAACTATACACCAATAATGATGAGAAGTTGACAAGTCATTTTCAGATGCTGCCACCAAAACAAAAATATTTTTAGGTGTTTTTAGAAAATAAAAAAGGATGTTTTGTAACTTAGAAGAAAATATAGAAGCATTAATAATGTGCTTATCGTTCGATATGCTAGTAAAATCTTTTTTTTTTCTTGCTTATTTATGATTATAAATGATATAATTTTTGGCAGAATATGCTACATACCAGTGAGAAACAGCTTACAATTTTTAATGAAATATATCTTGATAAAATTACAAGCAATCGTTTCGACAAATCAGTTTTCGTTGGAGTTATGGGCATAAAAATTTTTGTGGAATAATCCGCTATATAAGGGGTTGGGTTACGCCCATTTACGACAGTTTATATTTCCGAATTTCTTCGCACACGAACACTTTTAAAGTAAAAGAGAAATGATACAAATCCATTTTACTCAAAGTTATTACCTATTAAACAAAACTGCTTCCAAATTAAAGTGGGACTGGTCATGGATTATAAGAGTAACCTGTTTGACAAATTTCGTTTCGATATTGTCAAGTAAGCGGATATTTTATTGTCAATTAAATTCAGATATTTAGTTTATTAAAAAGATAATGTTTACAAAGTAGATATTAAATTTCATTAATATCTCAGTCGCTCGTGGTACTTGCTCAGAGCTCGCTCCGATCGTCCGTTCAGCTTCGCGTTCCAACACTTACTGCCTTACAATATTTTGAACAGTTTTTGATTTATGATTACTAATATTTGTAAATTTGACTTAATAAAAAAATTCAGAAATTTCCAAAACAATGCACTTGACGCCTTAATATTAATGTAAACATCAAATTTCATCCTTAGAGGAGTACTTAGTACTGAATAACCACGTTATTTGTATTTTTGAATATATTCGATACATAAATCCGATTTCGCCCATTTGAAATAGCGATGGGAGATGAGTGCCAAGGAACCTACATACTGTGACGAATTCGATGATTCCTTGATTATCAATCCTGGGTTCGATCACTATAAAGTCGAATAAACACACGCACAGATAATGTAAGTAATAGCTAGTTTTATTTACTAGTAATAACCGCAAAACAATTTTAAGAGTTTGATAACTTTACAGTAGTTCACTATTGAACGCTTGAAAATAAACTGATCAGTCTGCCTTGCTTGGTCACTGCCTTATATAGTCCGACAGGGTGCTTGCCTACGCACCGAGAACTTTCTTGGTTGTTCGCTTTTCGTGTTCTGGAAGGGTCGGTGTTATTTATTGGCATCTCCTCTTTGCATCGTATTCGCAAACACTCGCGCCATCTCTCTTCCTCTTCCTAGTTACACGCTTGCATGCATAAGCGTAGCCATCGTTATCTCGGTTGTGTTAACTAGTGGTGGGAGTGTTATTGAGTTAGGGATGGTACATGCTTGAGAATAATCGCCACAATACCAAAGACGGACGGACGGATATAGCTTAATCCATTTCTCTTATCTTCCTGAGCAGTTATATTATATTCCAATTAATATTTTATTTAATCATCGAAGCATAAAAATTTGCCAATAACATTTTATTAATTGTAATATCAGTTGATTTTGGTGGTTTTACTTTCCGGGTCCCACTTTTTCCTACATCATTATTTGGCAGTATTGCCAGCGAAAATACTTTCGCTTCCTCTTCTGCTTTTAAGTTGACATTTGAAAAACGAGTTGGAAACATCGCCACATTTAGTTTTATAAATATTTTGCAGGTGAGTAGTAATATGTTATCAAAAAATATTTTAATAAAGTGCGGTGAACAACATTTGCGACGTGGATTGCTCAAAGAGGCATCTAAAACGCCTTGTAGGCGAAAACACAAAAATGTATGCCCAACAATTGTCGGAAAGTGAAGTGCCGGCTGAAAAGCAAATTCGTGGAAATTCCACCGACGTAGTTAGTGAGGCCGGAGTGCAGAAGTCCACGCAAGTGGGGAAAGTTTCTGATCGCCATTCACCTGGGAATGGCCAGAGCGATTCTTTTGCATGCGGCTCAAGCAGCTCAATACTTCCGGGCTTTGCGCCCAAGTATCCTCTGGGTAACCACCGAACACCCGTTTGGTGGTGAGCTAAACGTGAGAAGGCGACAACCTGGTAAGGCCACTCCGACATAATCGGTTTAAGGGCTTGCTGGGGGGTTCAAACAGCAGCGTCTGATCACCAGGTGGTGCGGCTGCTAGCGGGCGTCTGTCTTGGATCAAGCGGCTCGCTATACAAACGTGTAATAGAATTCAACCTCCCGTGAAACGGGTTGTGCGTTGGGTTTGGGACCCACCACATAAAACAACGTTCCAATGAAATTCAACAACAAAGCCTCTTGGCGAGCTATGTTGGACGGTCAAAATCGCCCAGGCGGTTAGATGACCATTTAAAGAAGATGAAAGTTAGTGAGGCGCCCTGCGAGAAATTTGTTTTTCCAAATTTAAGTGCGGTTGAAATAATAAAAACCGTTTCGTGAAAAACTTGCTGAATTGCAAATGGAGGCAAGGACTCCACATAAATATTTAAGGAAACTCTTAATGATCCTCAAAATTTAGATGTTCTTTGAAGTCCGTCCGTCCTTTTAAATTCAAATAATGAAAAAGTGGTTACCGAACAAGTTTCTCCTGGAGAATACGTTCATTCTGGTATAAAAACCCAATTAAAAAGGTTAAACGCTTGGTGTCTTCTTACGATGATTGATGGCCTGCCCTTCTTTCATAGCTCGAAAACCCAGCTTTGGCCAATTGTGATGAAAATCGTAAATGTTCCTTAGGTAAATTTCTGTTTTTCCGCTTGGTGTTTGCAAAGGCAAGGTGTTTGCAAAGGTGAGAGTTGTTTGGAATCGGGCAGTAAAATACTAAGCCTTAAATTGAGGGCTTTAATATGCGATGCACCACCTAGGCCCTTTGCATGCGGCATTTCTCATCACACTTCTGCTCATGGATGTTCAAAGTGTACAACCGAAGCGAAAAAAATCAACAATGTCCTAACATATCCCACTGAAGTAGGTGCGCTTGTAGGTGATGAAGATTTCACTCTTAGAAAATTGTTAAATCATCACCATATAAGATTTCAGGCCGAAAAAACGCCCTTTGAGAACATAAATTTGCAAATGACTACGAAGGTAACTTTTGATGCAATGCATTTGATTGACTTGGGGGTACGAAAAAGTTTCTAGTTAGACTTTTGAAAAAATAAGCTAGATTTTGACAGGAGGCCCTATCATTATTTGTATCAAATTTCCCAGAAATTTTTGGAGATAATAGCGTTTCGTATAATGTTCACAACCTCTTACACTTGACTGACTGCGTTAAAACAATAGGAGTTCTTATGTGAGTTAAATTTAGGGTTTGGGGTATAAGGAAGCTTCTATTATGGTCTTCGTGTATATTTTTCGGCTTTTCAACTTTATTATCTACCTGTTCTGTGATTTCGAACTGGGAGGAAGTCTCCCACATGTTGCCACGTTGGGCATTTTTTACCGTAAAATTTTGCCGGTTTGGTACATATTATATAGGTAATGTGACAAATGAAAATCAGCCAGATCGGACTAAAATAACATACAGCTCCCATATAATCGATATTTTTGATAAATGGGTTTTGGAGGAGAGAGGAACACAAAATTTGGCAGCTATAGTACCTATTACATATGTAATGTGTGTAGTGAAAATCATCATTTGTAGTAGAACACCACACAAAAACCTCTTATTAGTGAAAAAAACCGCAAACTTCGCTTAAAATTTGCTAATAAACATAAGGGAAAGGGAATGGATTTTTGGCAAAAGGTTTTGTTCACAGATGAGTCAAAATTCAATGTATTCGGAAGTGATGGGAGGGCAAAAGTTTGGAGAAAAGCAAGAAAAAGAAAAATTTGGTATCAACCGTCAAATATGGTGGCGGCAGTGTAATGGTTTGGGGAGCAGTTGCGGCATCTGGAGTTGAAAAATTTGCATTTTTTGAAGGTATTATGGACAGTAATAAACATAAATTATTGTTGGAAGAAAATTTAAAGCCCTCGGTGGATGTTTTGGAACTTGAAGCAGGTTGGATCTTCCAACAAGATAACGATCCAAAGCACACGGCCCAAGTTGTCACGGACTGGTTACCATATCTACCAAATTAGAAAACACCACATTTCAAAGATCAAATAACAGAGGCTTGGAATAGTAATACCCTTTTCGGAGTTGACAATTTAGTAGATTCAATGCCACGACGACTTCAAGCAGTTATTGATGTAAAGGGCGGACCTATTAAATACTAAATAATAATAAATATAGGATTAAGATAAGTTTTCTCTCTAAGAAAAGTTTTATACTTTTTGTCAGCACTGATTTTGTGAAATTCGCCAATTTTTTTTCATTCCTTAATTAAAATAGGGGTTTCTTCTGTTTATTGTAGTTAAGGAAAGGTTTGAAATAAAACTGCATCTTCACTTTTTCTCTTAATGCTTTTGGTTCCTTGATCTAGCAAAAATAGGGGGGTTTATGCAGACTTTTGCCCGTCACTGTACACATATCGAGAAAAACTACACTTTTTAAACAAATTTGCTAAGATACTACTAGATTAAATACTTTAATCGTATTTTAGAAACTCGTTGCACTTCCCTGTTTTTTTTAATGCAAATGCAAAAAAACCACATGATTTCTTAAGGAGTTTTTATGCTGAACACGAATCTGTGGTCAAAAATTTCCACCATGTCTAGTTCCCGACAAAAAACGGTCTGAAATTGGTATAATTTGAACATGCCATCACATTTTTAAAAAGTGTAGCTTCCCTGCAGTCAACTGCCAAACTGGTTAGTAGACATTCTAGTTCATTAACTAGAATTTCGTGGTTTTATTCATATCAGTTTGAGCGACTGCAACAGTTTCGCTATCATAAGCAGCAACACCCCTCTAAAATCGTCGATACATGCATACGCGAGCGAAAAAGAAAACCATTCAGTACTCGGGTAGCAATCGTTCAATTAACAGCGCCGTCCTACATTTCAACTTTCTCTTCAACTTATATTCAGAGATCATGACGTACGTGCATTTCAACAAAATCACCCTTATTTTTTGCGACATCGCTACTGCATAATGGCGTACCAGCGACGCAAAAACAAGTAAGCTCAAATGAAACCATGAAAAAAAATGAAAACAATTGAGTAAGTAAATAACATTTCTTTTTGAAATAATCAGAGTAACCTTTTTCTGATAAAAAAAAAACAAATTCATAAAAAAATATTGAATTGTTTTTATTTTCCCAGGGTTGACTTGTTGTAATTGTGAAAACAGTTTTCATAAATAAAATAATAAGAAATAACGGAATGGTTTAGAGGCTGCAAAAACGAAAATGGTGAGCAGAGACACGTATTATGTACTAGAATACCATGCTCGAGTTACCTGCATGGTTATCTGCAAAGAACTCAGAAACCTATAATTTTCTTCATAAAAAGCGAATCTTTCCTTAATATTTTTAAAAGTATGGATTAGATTCTATCTGAGATTATAATTTAAATAAAAAAATTTTCCATAAAATGTTTCAAAAAAATTTAAAGATTCCTGCCAGTGAAAACAATTATAAAATTCATCGAAAAAAGGACTATTTAAAAAGGAGAAAATTACTTTTTATAAATGTTTTCTAAGGGCAAAATTGCTATGAGTAGCGCCTATACTTTTATTGAAATTTGTATAATTTTTGTATATAATGACTAGTAGGTCAACTGGTATATTGCTGAGGCATAGTATGCCAATTGGTATAGTGCTGATGCAGTTGCGGACAATTGCCATCTCGTGGGACATCGTTGTGTTAAAAATACCAGTTTCTAATATGGAAAAATTATAGAACTCGAACTAGTTGAACCGGTTTGGCAGACTAGCATTTGACTAGTATAAAACTAGTAGAATTTACTGCAGGGTGGTGTCAAATTTACTGATCTAATAATTACAGCAAGTATGACCCATAATTAACCGATTTATGAGCTTGATTTCCTTACCGTCAAAATTTTTTTTTTCATCCTTGAACCAAGGAGTTCTATTGACATCAGTACATACCTCCGCATACCTCACTCCTGTATTTATACTTAAAGCTTTGAAATTATTATTCCATTCGCACCACACCTCATCCTTAATTCTCAAGAGAGCTTCAAATGGCGTAAATCCTGTATCAACAATTTGCCCAACACTCAATGCAGTTCTCGCTGCACACTCAGGCTTTTCATTAAGACTTATTCCCATATGTCCTGGTACCCAAATGAATTTAATAGACAACAAACTATCCTTTAATTGATATAACAAATTGTGTATCTCAGCAACAATAAATTTATCGGAGGTAATCTTGTCTAACTCCATCAAGGCCGATAGACTATCAGAGAAGACAACAGCTTTGGATCTCTTTTGCCTCACAATCAGCATAATAGCCTGCTTAATGGCAATTAATTCACCAGTCATAGATGTAAGTTTCTGATTTAACTGATACAAAAAGGATAAATTTCCATCACAAGATGCGTCCGCCGAGAATATATAAAACCCCTCCTCAATCAACTTATTTCTGATTTCCTTATAAATCGCCCCAACCTGGTCTCTAGAGTAATTTTTCTTCGAACGCGCTAGGGAGTGTTTCTGAATAAATTAACCTGGTTGTCTATTAAAATTAACATTTGTTATAATCCTGTCAAAGATATTCTTATGTTTTTTATATATATTACTGTAACTCGTATTTACTAAGGGTTCACTAATAACTATCTCCCTCAAGCGAGGATTTGTCATGAATTGTTTAACTAATTCTTTCGACGTCAGCCATTTGGCTTTAAAATGTGGAGGCAGCTCCTTAGCCATCGAAAATCTGGAATGCACAGGAGCACTAGGAGCTACTCCTATGCATCTCCTCAAAGTATCATTTACAATTCTACTTAATTTGTTATTATATCCAAACGGTGCATTTGCCCACGTAATGCAACCATAGCTCATTTTCGACCGAACAAAGGCTTTATACACATTCATTGCAACTTTCGGCACCAGCCCTGATTTAGACGTAAGACGTTTTACCAGATTCGTAGCTTTAATAGTTTCTTTTTTGATTTTGAAAACTTGAACTTCCAAAAAATTTCAACTGTCTGACCTGTTCAATGTGAATGTTAACTACCCTTAAGGAAAAAGAGCTACCCCCACCCTTACCCATATTCATCACCTTAGTCTTGTTTGTATTTATGTTTAAGCAGAGCTTACTACAAAAGTTCGGAAATCTACTTATTTTTGCCTGTAGATTTTCAAATGCACTGATTTGTGTAATGCCTACTGATACTATCAAAAAATCATCCGCAAACTGAAACATGTGTGTACTAGCATCTTCTAGAAGGTGAAGCTTAGCAGTGTACAAATTGAAAAGAATCGGTGATAAACAACTACCTTGAGGTAAACCGTTCTCTATAATTTTTTGACTTTTCCCTAAAATAAGCGCTCTTTTGTGAAGAAAGTTGTAGACCCAACTATATATCATGTTATCGACACCACACTCATGAAGCATTTCTATCGACTTGACTATGTCCACACAATTATAAGCGTTTGAAAGATCTAAACTGCAAATAAAAACCTTTTTCTTGTTCTTTTTAAAGCCACCTATGACCTGAAGATTTTCATTTAAACACATTACTGCTGATTTATTTTTCCTATACGCAAAACTTCTATTAGGGCTTATGTTTTTCCCTTCAATAAACTCCGTCAAAAGTTCTTTAACAACCATGTTAAAAGACTTCATCAACACTGTAATCAATCAATCTAAAGTCATCAATCTCATCAAAATTGCCTCTAGCTTTCGGAATGGGCACCATCGAAATTCTTCTCACCGAATCACAAATTTGATTTAACTCAAATTGTCTCCGCAAAAGATCTACCATCTTAGAAAAAGTCTCATCAAAAAGCGCATTCGGCATCCTATACGTAATTTTATCTTTACCACCAGCAGTCCACTCCTTTTTTACAATCAAACTTTTTAGATTTGTAAACCTTCTTCAAAATCGATGGTACATTCCCCATGTGTCAGCGAAAACCTATCCAATACCACATTTAATGAAGAACTATGTTTATTGACAACCTGATCTCCCAACAACTCTAAATACCTTTCATTATTTTCAGGTAACCAACGCGAAACTGAGTTGGTATTAACATTATTTATGAAACACAAAGAATTGTTGGATTTTTTTGCTTATTTTACACTTTCTTTTCAATCCTCAAGTAGACGACAAGCCTCATCCAGGTCTTCCCGCCTAGACACCCTTCTCGCCTTACTTCTAGCAACATACAACAATCTATATTTCCAAAGTCTTATTCCACCATCCCTTGGGAACATGTTTGAAATTATTTAAGTCTACAGTCGCTTCACTTTTGCCGTACTAATTTTGTGGGTTAAGCCACTAATGCTGTTAACTTCCTTAATACTATTTACCTTTCTTATAAGAACACATACAAACAATACTGGTTGTTTAGATATGTTGCTCACTTCCAAAAGAATCGGACGGTTATGGCTACCCCCAACATACATGCGCTTGCAGCTCCAACCCACCCCCGATAAGATATCAGTAAAAGACAGATCCAAAACACTACTGTGCCCCCCCTCTCCTAAGATAGAACTTCTATAGAACGTCCTAGATCCATCATTCAGATCTCTAAACCCGGAGTCTTGAACAAGCTCAAACAGAATCTTACCTTTGGTCAAATCCAAGGAATCACCCCAGCCTATCAATCTAGCATTAAAATCTCCCATCAGTAAAACATTTGACTGAAAAATCAAAAAGAAAACAAGACTCAAAAGCTGCACTTGTTGTGGAAAGTACGTACTACAAATCGTCAAATTTTAATTGAGATTAGTCGTTTTAGCTACAATAATATCAAAAACAGTAATATATTTAATTCTTTTAAATTTTATGTTTTTTCGGAAGGCAACAGCAACTCCACCATACCCATCCGACCTAGTATTTTTAATTATATAAAAATTTGTTAATTTATGAACCATTATCTCTTTATCATGGGAGAAAATCTCCTGTAACGTTATTATGATTTGCAAACATGTCTATATTAGCTTTATCAGCTTTTAGGGCCGTTTACCCAATGTTTGATTAACTGCTTAGTCAAGACTTTATAAAAGGTTGGCCAAAAACCGTTTACTCAATGTCTGATTATCGACGATGCGCTGATTATCTTCTGATCAAAGTTATCAAAGGATGGACATCTGATTATGTGCTTAACAAAACAAAAAGTGACAGCTGGAAGTAAACATCTGATTTTGTGATAAATTGTTTTGCTAACAAACCCTGCTAAAAATAGAATTTAAAAATGTAATAATATCTACATAACAAAAATATCATAATCGAAATTTGTACGCCAAAATGGTTTATTTAAAATTGTAAACAAGAGAAGCTGTCACTTTTCGTGCATTCACAATGCAACCTTTTTGAATTTTTACGCAAAAAGCTTCACAATGACCAACTTTATTATGATATCTTAATCAGACTTTTGCGTAAACGAAATCGTCATTCTGAGCCAAACATGATTAGGTTATCATATGATAAAGTTTATCATAACCAGACATTGTGTAAACGGGCCTTAAACTATTACAGTTATATTGAAAAACTCTCATTATCATGATGCCTAAATCTTTCTATTCTATCCTCGAGGGACTCAACCATTCCAAAATTATACTTTAAACCAGCTACAAACGAGATTAAGAGATCATCCCTTCTCAACTGAAAACGTTCGCACAACAAATGAATAATTTTCTAAATCTCTGCAACCTTGTTCCACCCGGGTCTCTCAAAATACGGAACTCCCTGCTTTTTCTGCCTTTCTCTGACCTGAATATTTTTCGCTACCATCATAGCAGGTTTCTTCACAACCGTGCTAAACTTCTTCTTAACAAAACGCCTGTTGATCTCAACATCACTATCAATTACCTTTGGTACTGAATTTTGCAGCTCTGGAAAATTCAGATTATCATTATCTAGCAATTCAAATCTGTTTCCCGAGTTTAGTTGAGCATAAGTCCCATACCCCTCTTTCTTACTAAGTTTTTTCAGCGTCATGATTTCAATCACCTCCTTCTCCTTTTGCCACTTCGGGCATAATTTCCTATCTAACGAGACGTGACTTGCATTTTAGCATAGAATGCATTTAGGGTTTACACATTTTTCCAGACATCTACCTTTAACCCCACATAAAATACACCGTAACTCAGCCCTGCAGCACAACTTGGTATGCCCCAGTCTACCACAATTATAACATTGCTTTGCCGACGAAAAATATTGCAATACCTTGAATTTCGTAAAAAAAATAGCAACATCAGATGGCAAACTGCATCCTTCAAAACAGACCTTTATTGTTTGTGTAGGTAAATACTTGGACTTATCTTCGACTAAATATTCTGAAAAATCTCATCATTTGATAAATCTTCCGAAATATTTCTAATTACTCCACAAGTCTCTACAAAGCACCTCGGAATGAATGAACTGATATTAGCATCAAGTAGTTTTATACTTTCAAATCACCCATTTGCCGAGAGGATATCCCCAAAAGTAATTTGATATAGGGTTCTACCCGTTACAGTTACACCCTTGGCCCCATCTATACCAAAATCCTTAATTTTATTCCAGAAAAACAAAACCTTTGTAACTTTAATATTGTCAAATATATTAGATTTAGATATGTCAAATAAAACAGCAGGCACACCCTTGTAGTCCAACGGAAAACTGACTCCATCAACCTGCCTATTTGCCTCACTTGCCACCTTGTCACCTATATTTCCACTCTTACCAATAAATTTGTTGCTGAGAACAGCCGCATTCTCAAAATTTGAGGTTATGTTAGAAATCACTTTTGCCCCTTCACAACTGACGCCACTTTGAATAACACTACCAAGAATATATTTTGAGGTTATGTGCTTCTGCACATTCTCTACCTTCTTACTTAAATCAATACCTAAAGTAAAATCCGACTTGTCCACAGCACGCAGTTTCATACCCTTTGGTACCAACATGCCCTGTAGTGGAGGCATATTTCCTACTTTTGCTACCCTCTTGGCAGTCCTCCGCTTTATTTCCTCAGCTCTATGCTTTCTCCTCTTAGTCTTTTTTTCTCCCGACTCAAACCGAGGTGCTCCAGAAATAAGGGTTTCCAAAAGCATCAGTTCGTCAACTTGTGCACCACTTGTTGGCCTAACTTCTATATCATCTTGCATTTCTATATTATTATAATTCAAAACTCTATTCTCCTGTAAATTACCACTAGTTCCACCAGAACCCCCAACAGGGTCTCCGGTGTTAGCACCTCTCTCTGACGCCAAAGCGTCATCCATACCTAATGCAATAAAATACTCACCACTTTACTGCTTAGATCAAAACACAATTAGTATTACAGTATCAGTTATTGATACAAAAATTAAAACAAACAAATTATAAAATTTTTAATAAACCATAAAAAAACCCACGATACCAGCACAAAATTCAAAATTGTCTTCGCACAAAATGGCGGTCAACAACAGTTTTCACATGTTGCGCCTTTATCAAGAAGAACCACTTCTATATAGCGACTAGAATGTTAACTGGGATATTGCAGGCAGACTAACTAGTATGCCAATTTGTATGGTGCTGATGCAGAAGCGGACAAAAGCCATCACGCAGGACATCGCCGTGTTAAAAATATCAGTTGCTAATATTGAAAAATTATAGATCTAGCTGAGCCGATTTGGCAAACTTGTATTTGACTAGTATAAAACTAGTAGAATTGACTGCAGGGTTTTCTCTTGTAAGTACTGGGACCCATCTACACCAACAAATGTACAAAAGCTATTATTGAAGATTTATTGGTCAATTGCATCCTTTTGTGGAGCTTTAGAATGGTTAAAGTGAGATATTTCGCAAAAACGAGCCGGCGCGATTTTTACAGAATTTCTGGAACAATTTTTTTTGCATGGTTTCCGCACCGATTTTGAAAATAGGTATATTTAAAATTAAATTTTACAGAAATAAAAAAAAAAAAGATCTTGGAGAGTTTTTGGAAGCGAGAATATTCGCATTTGAATTATCAAAATCGGTCCAGTATATCGGCAGTTGTTGACCTTGATATCAAAAATGGCCATAAAACAGAATACAGTTTTGTTAATTGATATTAGAGGAAAAATTACAACGTTATGCACAGCGATGGTATGGGATGACATGTTTCGAAGTGCCCAACTTCTCATCAGACCCCTTCTCGGACACTGAGATATGAACCCAAGTGTCTGCACCAAAGCCGCTGTTAGAGTACTCTAACAACTAAGCTATGATGTCCTGTAGCGTCACGATGCATTTTTCCTCTAATGTGCCATTTGCTTATTCCTTTTATACATTCTTTGGTACATATATTTTATATGTCAACTCAAGGAAAGTGGAATATTTTTATGCATATCAACACTTCCGTGTTATTTGTTATGCACCCGCACTGTACCTGTAACAATTATAGTTATGGTGATTGTTGTTGGAGCAAAGCTCAAATTTTTATGTTTGTTTGTTAATTGATATTAGAGGAAAAATTACAACGTTATGCACAGCGATGGTATGGGATCGATTTTTATTTAAAATTATTTGTCCTCATTTTTAAAAAGCAGCGGGTACTGGTGGATTGCCTGATGAGCTATTCAATCACGGGGGCGAGAACCTGATAAAACGCATGCATTAGCATCTATATAGAATATGGGTGAATGAATGCATGGCTGAATCATTCTAAGTGCTCTTTGCCTGCTGTATAGTGCAGAAGGCTGGATGCTGACAACTCTGTTGATACGGTTCTGGGAGTATTCGAGAGAAATGGTCTTCGAAAGATTTATGGCCCTCTACGCGTTGGCAATGTCCAAAAAGATTTAATGATGAGGAGTATGCAAACATCGACATAGTTCAACAAATTAAAGTACTTTGACGTATTTATATAATATTGGTACACGAATTTCACAAATCAATATATTTTCTTGTTTATTTTAACAATATCAATAGAGAAAAAAACACAACGATATACTCAGCGATGGTATGGGATGATGTGTTTCGAAGTCCCCAAATTCTCATAATACCCGTTCTCGGACATTGAGATGCGTACCCAAGGACCTGCATCAAAGCCGCTGTTAGAACTAACACTGTAACAACTCAGCTATGATGCCAGGTAGCGTCACGATGAAATTTTCCTCTAAAGTGCCTTTTTTGCATTATTCCTTAACATTCTTTGGTACATATGTTTTCTAAGTGGAATATTTTTAGGCGTGTTCAGAAAACATTTTAGAGACAGCATGGCTTTTTTATTGCATATTAACACTCTGCATCAATTATAATTCAGGTAATTTTTGTTTGAGCAGTGAATATATAAACGGTGATATGTTAAGTAACAAGCTCCATTATTCAATTGATCGTGAAGTTATTATTTGAAAGCAATAATAGGACAAAAAGGCCAATGTATTTCCCAAATTTTAGCATTCTATCTGCATAAGTCAATGAGATATAGCATGGCTCTGTATTACTACCTAATATCCAGTAAACTTTTATGAACTTTTATGTGATCATGGTCGAAAAGCGATTATATTCAGTGGGTGTACTTTTCCCAACAATTATTATTCTAGCGTAAATGATTTTCAATTTATTAATACTCGAAATTTGAAAATTTGCTCATTCATATGTGAGCGTTGCCACGCCCATATTCCCCTTTTTTTTTTTTAATCCTTAATAGAATAATAAAGTTAGTATATATTCCGAATCTTACCATTTTAACTGATTTTGAAATATCATATTTTATCATTAATTTGAAAAGGGAAAAAAGACTTCACAGCCACTTTGCGCTCACTAAAAATGTGAATAAAAAAACACATGTACTTACGTCTAAATTGCTTTTGCTCTATGTTCATAACGGTACGTTTCACAGCTACGAAACTTTGGGAGGTTATGTGTGTGTTAATAAGTGATCGATTTTCATCAAAAGCTAATCATGGCTCTTACGTATTTTTTGCGCATATATTGCCGAGTCGTTGAAAGGCAGGGGTTTGTTAAGTGTCGAGATCTAAAACTACTCAGCTACAGAGGGAAACTCATCAGCTAAGTAACACAAGAAATTAAAACATATAAATAATGTATTAAGAGAAGAAAGAATCAGTTAGACTGTAAAGAGTAAATTCATAAAGTTCCTATGGGTTAAGCGGGGATAGTATTGATTTTTTAGTGCTAAAAAGCGAGTCAGAAATATCAAATGTACTGGAGTGAGTGTTATAATTGTCACACAAACATCGGAAAGGCTCATTTAATTTAAAGTTAGTCCTACACTGTTTCAAAAAAATTGGTTTAAAATGTCTTGATGGCCGAAAAGGAATGTCAAAGTTTACTTTTCCCAACAAAAATTGGCTAGAGACCAACCCGTTTAATAATTTAATCATAAATATTATTCCGAGCATTTCGCTACGACTAGCGGGTTAATAAGTTTCAAGCGATTGGTATAGGGAGTCAAATTATACAGGGAATCCCATGAAAGATCTCTTAAAGCGAAAAGTAAAAATTGTTTTTGAACCGATTCTAACCGATCAACGTGGACCTGGAAGCTCGTATTCCAAATAATGGAGCCATATTCTAATATCGGTCTTACTTATGTTGTAAAAAGGGCTTTAGTTACGTACGGATCACTAAATTCTTTCGACCATCGCTTAACGAATGACAAAACGCCCCTAGATTTATTGGCAGTTGCATTAATATGGAGATTGAAGTTAAGTTTACAATCCATCGTAATTCCCAAGTCCTTAAAATCATGCACTTGTTCAAGACTATGATTGTTGATTATGTAGAAAGCTGGTTGTGTACTTCTGCGCGAAAAACACATATATTTACATTTTTTAAGATTGAGTGGCATGCACTTTAGATCGCACCAAGCACCCTGATTGAAGTAAATCTCTATTTTCGCTCACCGAGTAAGACATAAAAATCTTAACTTCGTCAGCGTACATCAAAATTTTTGAAAACTTGATAGTACTGGATATATCATTAATGAACAGCAAAAACAGAATCGGGCCAAGATGGCTACCTTGAGGAACTCCAGAAAATACATCGATGACATTAGATAGTGCATTCTAAACAACTACTCTTTGTGTTCTGAAAAGGAGATATCCAGCGGGTGAGACTCGGTTGAAAGCCCAGTAGAAAAAGTTTATGAATAAGTAACGAATGGCAAACTATGTCAAACGCTTTACTGAAATCTGTATATATAACATCTGTGTCCATTTTTTCTCCAATCGCGTTTAAAACATGGGTTGTGAATTCTAGTAGGTTTGTAGTTGTTGATTTACCTTTACAAAAGCCGTGCTGGCAATCTGCAATCAATGTCGATATAGAAGTTGTAAGCTGATTTGCAACAATGGCTTCAAATAATTTGGGAATAGCGGCAAGCTTTGCGATTCCGCGGTAGTTATCTACAGATGACCTACTCCCACTCTTATAAAGTGGTATAAGGAAAGATTCTTTCCAAGCAGTTGGAAAGACGCCGCTTTTTAAAGACAGATTAAATAGATGGGTTAGAGGCTGGTAAATGTGGTTAGCACAATTTTTGGGAAAACATGCCGGGATCATATCAGGGCCACATTTAAATGATTCCTTTAAGGTCTTCAGATAGAATAAAACATTTGCAGGAGAAATTATAGGACTATTAATGATGTTGTTTGCATTTAACTGATATGGATATTTGTTTAATCGAGAAAAGGTGGCAGTAGAATAATTAGATTTAAAAAATTGGTCTTGGAATTTCATGGCAATAGGAAACCCTCTTATATTACGTTTAGAGTTTACGAAACCATAAAATGACTTTGGGTTACATATAAGATTCTTTTTAATTTTACAGATATAAGCAGTGTAACATTTTTTATTCAGTTCAAAGTATTTTTGCCGTAGGATGGAGTATTTTAAGTAATCTTGGCTTAACCGGATTTCTTGTATAGCTTGAATGAACGGTTCTTTTTATTTTAACGGTTCTTAAGCTTTCAGTTCTTTAGTAAACCATGCTTGCGTTGGTTCATCAGAGAAATATTTACATTTAGGTACATGCTTTTCAAAGAGCCTATAAATAGTATTATTAAAATGTGAAATGTTAAGCTGAATAGCGCCATAATATTTAGGCCAAGTTAATTTAGACAACTTTTTATTGAATTTTTTAAAGTTGGTTTTAGCAAAGTCGAAGCCAAAGAGTCTACTAGAATCGCATGGTTTCGTATCACTGCCTTCTTCATTAGTTATGATTTCGTAAACGATCTCAAAAGAAGGAAGGTAAACGTCTTCCGGTAAAACCAAAGGATCGCACCTACTCAAACAGAACTTATATGTATCATCGACGAAAGCTAAGTCCAGGACCTTTCCGAAATTGTTAGGGATAACATTTATTTGATTAAGACAAAGTTCTGCTATTTCATCCAAAAAGTCATTATACCCCGCTTTGGATGGAATTCCACGATATGTGCGGTAGGTTAAAATCGCCCAGAACGATCATCGAATCGGAAAGTTTAGTCATTAAATTTACAGTTTTCAACAATGAGATAAGCTGCATGTAGATTGAGATATCAGATGAGGGAGGAATATAACAAACCGCTAAGTATATATAAGAGTTGTCCACCTGTATTCGGACGCACTTGAATTCACATGACTCGGTGCAAGGAACATTAACCTCCTCAGAGGGCATTGACGAATTAATAGCTATTAGACCGCCACCCCCGACTCTGTTAATGCGATCGTTTCTGAATACCTGCTAATCATCAGATAAGAATTCAGCAGTAAAAATATGTGGTTTTAGCCACGTTTCGGTAAAGGAAATAATGTTGTAATTACAGCACAGAGATTTTAAATAAAGTTCGGTAAGTTTGGTATTTAAACCTCTAACATTTTGATAGTAAAAATTTACAGCCTTTACATTTAGTTTTTTGACACTGCATTATCACGTGGGACCCTGGCTACATTCTGGGTGTTTTTCTTCGGCTTATGTTCAAATTCACGCACAAAAGCGCCGGAAGGCCAAAACGAACTCTTCAAAACTGAATCAAAATCATTCAATGAAAGATCAATTCTGAAAGAGGAGACGTTTCTTTTATAATTAAATTCAAACTTTTTTATAGTCAGATTATCGGGTTTGATTTTAGATTGAAAGTAAAACTTCAAGTCCGCTTCCGTAGTATCAGTTTCGAAATGAGACACAAAAATAAATTTATTTCGTGGAACCACAACCAGATTCCTAATAGTTGGTTCAGGTGCCAACCTAATAGGTTGGGGCTCGGGTTTTTTTTTCGAAGTTGACTTCGACGAGGCTGTCTTGGAAGTCGATGGATGCGCTGATGGATTTGGAGAGGTTAAATCAATGAGTTCTAACGATAAGGTGCGATAGCATTAGGAATTGGAATTGTGTTTAGGATTACAGGACAGGAGGAATCATCAGTACTTCTAGGATTGTTTTCACGGATATCAGTGTTTGAATCAGGGGAGATTTCGTCTAAATACTTAAAAGTTTTAAAAACTGTTTCGTACTTATGAAACTTTTTTCCTAGTAAAGACAGGTCTTTGCCAATTTCGGAAAGCCCATTACGGATTTCCCTAAAGATTTTGAATAGATCAACTTCGGTTGGACGGCATTTTACACAAGACCAACGTAGGCCCTTGCCATCATGTACCAGGTCCACGACTCTCCTGGTCAACCCAGCACACTTGATATGGGCAAGCCCATCACAGAGCCAACACGCCACATAGCGTTCTGACTCGCTTTTGATTTAACAATTTTGATATATGTAAGACACCATTAAATTATCAAATCAGGAAAATAATAAAAAATAAATATTTGAGGGAAAATCAGTAAGAGAAGGCAACACTGAAAGGCAATAGTAGCGAGCAGTTTGAGATACACTGTATCTCATCACGCAAATAGCTGTGATAAAAGAATTAGGCTAGAAAACAAAAAGTGCGCACAAAAAACAAAAACAAAAGCAAGAGATGACAAAAGCCAATCAACCGCACCAAAAACAACATGCAAAATGACTCGGCAAATGTAAATAAAAGCGTGACGCTACAGGGCATCATAGCTTAGTTGTTAGAGTACTCTAACAGCGGCTTTGGTGCAGACACTTGGGTTCGTATCCCGTGACGCTACAGGGCATCATAGCTTAGTTGTTAGGGTACTCTAACAGCGGCTGTGGTGCAGACACTTGGGTTCGTATCGCAGTGTCCGAGAAGGGGTCTGATGAGAAGCTGGGCACTTCGAAACATGTCATCCCATACCATCGCTGTGCATAAAGTTGTAATATTTCCTCTAATATCAATTAACAAACAAACATAAAAATTCGAGCTTTGCTCCGACAACAATCACCATAACTATAATTGTTACAGGTACAGTGCGGGTGCATAACAAATAATACGGAAGTGTTGATATGCAAAAAGCCCATCTGTATCTAAAACTGTTCTATGAACGCGCCTAAAAATATTCCACTTTCCTTGAGTTGACATATAAAATATATGTACCAAAGAATGTATAAAAGGAATAAGCAAATGGTACATTAGAGGAAAAATGCATCGTGACGCTACAGGGCATCATAGCTTAGTTGTTAGAGTACTCTAACAGCGGCTTTGGTGCAGACACTTGGGTTCGTATCTCAGTGTCCGAGAAGGGGTCTGATGAGAAGTTGGGCACTTCGAAACATGTCATCCCATACCATCGCTGTGCATAACGTTGTAATTTTTCCTCTAATATCAATTAACAAACAAACATAAAAATTTGAGCTTTGCTCCAACAACAATCACCATAACTATAATTGTTACAGGTACAGTGCGGGTGCATAACAAATAACACGGAAGTGTTGATATGCATAAAAGCCCTTCTGTATCTAAAACTGTTCTATGAACGCGCCTAAAAATATTCCACTTTCCTTGAGTTGACATATAAAATATATGTACCAAAGAATGTATAAAAGGAATAAGCAAATGGCACATTAGAGGAAAAATGCATCGTGACGCTACAGGGCATCATAGCTTAGTTGTTAGAGTACTCTAACAGCGGCTTTGGTGCAGACACTTGGGTTCATATCTCAGTGTCCGAGAAGGGGTCTGATGAGAAGTTGGGCACTTCGAAACATGTCATCCCATACCATCGCTGTGCATAACGTTGTAATTTTTCCTCTAATATCAATTAACAAACAAACATAAAAATTAGAGCTTTGCTCCAACAACAATCACCATAACTATAATTGTTACAGGTACAGTGCGGGTGCATAACAAATAACACGGAAGTGTTGATATGCATAAAAGCCCTTCTGTATCTAAAACTGTTCTATGAACGCGCCTAAAAAGATTCCACTTTCCTTGAGTTGACATATAAAATATATGTACCAAAGAATGTATAAAAGGAATAAGCAAATGGCACATTAGAGGAAAAATGCATCGTGACGCTACAGGGCATCATAGCTTAGTTGTTAGAGTACTCTAACAGCGGCTTTGGTGCAGACACTTGGGTTCATATCTCAGTGTCCGAGAAGGGGTCTGATGAGAAGTTGGGCACTTCGAAACATGTCATCCCATACCATCGCTGTGCATAACGTTGTAATTTTTCCTCTAATATCAATTAACAAACAAACATAAAAATTTGAGCTTTGCTCCAACAACAATCACCAGAATACAGTTTTGTTTCCAAATATCAAAGATAGGAATTTGTTTGTATTGCCAATAGCCACCAAATGATAACATTACCATGAATAAATTTTCAAAAGTTTAAGTTATCCGTTTCAGAAATTCTTACCGAAATGCTATGTCATCTTACTTTTTTAAGCAAAATCTGTGAAGATTTATGGGATGACAGATCTGCGTAAGGAAAACACAATGCAGGTAATAATTCAAATTTGCAATCAATCAACAATCCTGACTACGCCTCTTGATCTGTTACACATATCATTTTACTACCTAGCCGACTTTATGTTCTTCCTTACCAACGATCTAGCAAGCGAAACACACCGCAGCACTCTCTGCCAAACATACGCATATGTACAGATTTGAGCATAGAATCTAGTTCTAATAAACACTTTTAAATTTTCTAATCATCAAGGGAAAGGATAAATTCTGGAAATACATCTGTTCTAAAAAAGTTAATACATTAAAATTTATGTTATATTTTCCAAGCTCAAAAAGTTATATAGTTTAAAATTTAAAGCAGTATAAAAATTTGTGAAGTGGGCCACTTTTTTTCGAAGTTCGACTTTCTTTCTGAAACTTGCCTATATAGTAACCAACGGTAAAAAAATACTTTTGCGGCAGTTTTCCGAAATTCGCGTTATTTTCAAAGTTATAGCTAAAAAAATATTTTCGGAGCTCTCTAGTTTTAGCCAATTTTCTCGAGATGGACCAGTCCGATTTTACTTTTATTTAAAAAAGTTAATACATTAAAATTTATGTTATATTTTCCAAGCTCAAAAAGTTATATAGTTTAAAATTTAAAGCAGTATAAAAATTTGTGAAGTGGGCCACTTTTTTTCGAAGTTCGACTTTCTTTCTGAAACTTGCCTATATAGTAACCAACGGTAAAAAAATACTTTTGCGGCAGTTTTCCGAAATTCGCGTTATTTTCAAAGTTATAGCTAAAAAAATATTTTCGGAGCTCTCTAGTTTTAGCCAATTTTCTCGAGATGGACCAGTCCGATTTTACTAATTTCTTAAATATACATATATACCATATGTTAAAGTCTTCTTAACTGCATTTCTTACTTTGGCATATTTATTTTTTTGCAAAAATTATTCGCGATTTTTTAAATATTTGTGACTTCACAGCTCTCAGATCACACTTTAGTATAATGTTGTTGGCCATTCCATTACACACTTTTAGCAGATATAAAAAATTGGGATGCGAGTTATTTAAATTTTTTAGAGGATTGTAATTTTGAATAAAAATTTCCGATTAACTTTTGCAAAAAAGTAAATATGTAAAAATAAGTACTGTAGTTTAAAAGGGGTCATCGCGAGAAATTAAACAAAAACTTTGGAGCTTCGAAAATATGTTTGTAGCTATAAAATAATTCGAGTTTCGAAAAATTGTGATATACGTATTTTTGTTTAACCGTTGTGAGCCAAAAAACCCAGTTTCATTAAAATCCATTACCTTCGGAAAAATTTTAGGTGGCTCACTTCACAAATGTTTACCCAGCAGTAAATGTCGTCTATGAATTAAACATTGAAGAATGAAAAATTCTTACAGCCTCGTTAGGTAAGATACATGATGCAACAGTATGCATTGGCAGATGAGTACACTGTAGATTGAATTTTGCTCAATGTAAAGCATTAGAAGAAGAACTTGACATGTGTTTTGACTATTTAGTTTAGATATGTATATATGTATGTATATATGAAAAATCTTACTTGCAAGTTAATTGCCTCGTCTATTTGAGCTTTATAACTAGGTCTATCGACATCACTGATAAGTTGACAAGCGAAGCTAGTAAGAAGATCTGAAATTTGCCGAACAATTATGCCAAATGCACGAGCCAGGTTGCTTGCGGTTGTTGCCATAGTATGTTGATCTGCTGGTGGAGCAGGAACTGCCGAACTTGCTTGCACGGTCGAACGACGTAGTGCCATGGGGTCGATAAAAACTAAGTTTGATCCAGGAGGGACACGAGCAGAAGCCCGAGCTGTATCCCTGTTGCGAATCGCCCATTGCATAGATTGAGGTGCCAAATCATTACGCATATTTGCGCTAGTATTGTGTCGCTCCAACTGATGATCAGCAAAGTTAAATTCATCAGAATGATCGTCAGTTTCCCCATCTTCTGAAGCTTCCTCCTCCTGAGGGGACGAATCGCCAGATTCGTCTTCAAGAAATAATACTCCAATATCTGAAAATATAACAAACCTTTTTAAACAAAAAATGTAATTTATCTTAAGAACCTTAAATGATTACCAAAAAATTATGGTTTTGGGAACAGGCACTAAAACCCATCAAAACATTTCTAGAACAGGAAGCAAAACCTTGCATAAATACAAGTGAGTCCCTATGCTTATTGATACTAAGCGCCACTTTCATAAAAGCCGGCCAAGCCTAATCGACGGTTAATTTGTAAGTTAACCGTACAAAATACGTAAATTAAACCCCGGTTAGCGTTAACCGGCTTTTATGAAAGCGTCCCTAAGACTACGAAAATTATTTTCCCTGAGATTTCCTCTGAAAAATTCATCCCATTCTTTTATCTAAGGGAGAAGAAGGGGTTTCAACATCAGCTGGGCAAGAATGTTTTCAACATCAGCTATTTTGGAAAGTTACCTTTAAATATAGTTATTGTGTAAAACTCCTTTAAAATAAAGAAAAAATATACATACATTCACACAACATGCTCCACCCAACGAAGTCGCCGAGTTTTATTTCGTTGTGCTATGTCGGTGTTTGCATACCGCTTATAAGCTCGTCATTAAATCTTCTTCGGTAGTCGCCGTCGCGAACGCGCAAGGGTCCATACATCTTTCAAATAACCTTTCTCTAGAATACTCCCAGAGCCGCCTGATCAGATGTTGTTAGTGTCCAAGCTTCTGCACCATACAGCAGGCCGGGTAAGTAAGTCACTTAGGGCCGTTTACTCAATGTCTGATTAACTGCTTAATGAATCCTTTATCAGAGGTTGGCCCAAAAACCATTTACTCAATGTCTGATTATCTTCTAATATACAAACTCTGCTAGTAATAGAATTTAAAAATATAATAATATCCATATAAAGAAATATCACAATCAAAAGTTGTACGCCAAAATGGTTAGTTTAAAATTGAGAAAAGTGCAGCTGTCACTTTTTATTCCTTCACAATGCAACTTTTGTGGGTTTTTTTCCAAAAACGTTCACAATGACCGACTTTATCATGATAACTTAATCAGACTTTTGTGTAAAAGAAAATGTCTTTCTGAGGCAAGCCATGATTAGGTTATCCTATGATAAAGTTTATCATAACCAGACATTGAGTAAACGGCCCTTATAGTGTGTTAATTTTGTTCGTCGAGAGAGGACTTTATTTCACATTTGCCTACTCAGTCCGAAGGAACATTTGTTTGCTGTTGATTCTGCCAACAGTGGCGTGGTTGCCAAGACTCAAGAGAGCTGAATCTTTGCTTGATGACAACATGTACTTCGGTTTGCCCTTGTTCACCATCAAAGCCATTATTTCTTTTTCTAGTTTGGACTAAGCCGAAGCCGAAGTTACAGCGTGGTTTTTAAGCTCAGTGATGTCAATGTGGCGGCCGCCGTGGTGTGAAGGTAGTGTTGCCGGCCTACCACACCGAAGGTCCATGGTTCGAGCCCTGGTACAGGTAACATCAAAAGTGATTTGAAAAAAGTTTTTCAAAACGGGGTCGCCCCTCGGCAGTGGTTTGGCAAACTCTCCGAGTGTATTTCTGCCATGACAGGCTTCTCAGCAAACATTCGTCTCCTTTGCAGATGCCGTTCGGAGTCGGCAAAAAACTGTAGGTCCCACCAATTTGTAGGGAAAAATTCAAATCGGCACACCACAAATTGGAAGAGAAGCTTGGCGCAAAAATCTCTTAGGAGGTTTATGATGATGTACCTGTTGTATATCGCGCCATAGAGAGAGAGATATCAATGTTGTCAGCATAGACAACAAGTTGCAACTTGAATTTTTTTTTTCAGCATCACTTCATGTCCGGCTTCAGTCTTTCGCATAATACGCTTGATATTTAGTCGGGGTGGGGAACATCAATTCTAGCATCTTCGAGTATGAGGTAGGGTCGAACTCTCTGGGGTTTTGCACGATTTCGCCGTTTGATAGGACAGAGAAGTGCTCCTTCCTTGGCTTTAACGTAAGAGAGATTAATGTTCTCAGAATGATGCACTATAAATGTGAAGCCGCCTTAAATACTTCTTGGTCTAAACTGGTGCTCAGTTCTCGCTATAGGGATGTTTAGTGGCTGCTCTTCTTCTGTAGTTTACGCTTACTTATTCGCCTGTGGATACTTTCTTGATCTTTTACAATAACAACTACCCGATTTTCGTAACCACACAACGGACTTTGATAATATTGTCGCGGCGATACTTCGCTAAGCTAGGTCGGTGAAACTGAATTCTCAGGCGAGCCATTATCCCTAGCAATTTGGGAAATTTTTCTCGGATCGTTGGCTATTCGAGATTTCCTCACATCGTTGAACCTAATTTTAAGCTCTTTGTATATTCGACAAAAAATTATTTCGCGAAAGGTGATTTTCTTTTGTCCTGGCCGAGCTTCAAATGGGACCGAAAATTATATTCGAAAAAATCTGTTTTTGGGAATAAGCCCCAAACTTGAGACGAGACCAAAAAATTACAGTCCAGAAAACCTATTTTCAGGAATCCGTCTCGAATTCTACACGATATCATTCTCATTTTTGTGATTATTGTTGGTAAGTTAAATAATTGGTTACTTTTTTAATCCTGAAGAAAACTAACTTTAATTTTTAATATCATGGCTACTTCTCTGGGTTCATAAAATATAGAATTCCTCGACAAAGTAGCCAAGGCTACTAAGTAAAAGTATTGCAAATATGGAAGTATGCAACAAATATTCAACAAATATGCCAAAAATGTGGGAGAAATATGCAAAAATACTCCAAATTTATGAAAATATGGATATAATATAAAATATACAAATGATGTGCAAATATGTAAAAAATACTAGCGACAACATAAATCCTTTATTTACATAATCAGTATAAAACTTGGTCCGGGGTTTCTATGATGTCAAATAAAAATATGCACTTGCATACAATTCCCAGCTCTGTTGTTCACATTACGTATTTTAAATACTTATCGCAATACACAATGAAAATTTACATGTTTAAAAGAGCAATAAAGTCATCGGATCTTATTACGAACTGACTTCGTTTCTCTTTGCGATGCGAAATGGAGTCGATTCCCCTTCCTTTAGCGGTTTTTTAAAAACATATTGCAAATCTTCTATTTATAAATTCATTTCTACAAATCAGGCATATTCGGGATCATAAGATTGGCACAAGTACTTATTTATATCAAGGGGAAGTAAAGCTGTCCACAATTCTCATACAAGGGACAGTATACTACGAGTGTGGGTGTTTTGGGGGAATCCTTTCTAATCTCTATTAATAAGTTGTTTTAGCGATCCATGCATAATTAATACATAATTTTAAAGAATCACCTGTCTCAGAACCAACTGTAGCCCCTGTTTGCAGACTCCGTTGACCATCTTGATTGCTGTGGTTGTCGTCGGAATCGGACTCCGTTTCTGGATCGTTAAACGGAAAATCATTATCACTTTCATCATCCTGAATAGCATCGTCATTTCGAGAAGAGTCCAGCATGTCTTCCTCATGGCTTTGGCTACTGTGTTCTCTATTTGTTTCATCACCAATGTGTGTCTCAGGTAACACTACAATAAACATATATGTAAGTGAATTGTTATCCTTCCTTGCATAATATGGTACTTATCGTCCCTGTGCCAACAAAGACGGATATATATTTTTTCTAAATTTTGTTTTATTTCATATTTCACAAGAACTCTCTATTTTGGCTAGGAAGGAATCGAAAGCATTTTTGTGCCCCAAATTTTATCGATGGTCTAAAAAACTATTATATTCTTACTTGGTTATACGTGATTTTGATCGCAGGTGAAGCCGAATAGTGTGCTTTGCTTTCCTTGTGAAAAAACATTTATGCAAACTTGGCAAGATAATATGACCCCTACAAAAATCCTAAAAAACAGATACCCGTTTTTGTTGGGGCACCAATGATATGTTAATTTAAATATAACAAGATATTTTTCAGAACTCTTTAAGTGCAAAATGAGCTTTTTTGCTGTTAGGACTGGGACTTTCACAAATTTGTATACCTTTCATGAAATGGTGTAATAAATTTGGTTCTAAGCTTGCAAGTATGATAAGGATCAAATTCATAGCTGCTTTTAAAAGTTTAGTTGGTCAGTGTTAATTTTTATCGATGTTTTTAACTTCATCTTACTCAAAATAAGTTTTATGAAAGATTCATAATAGAAGGAGAAAAATTAAACTGGTTATGTTCGTATTTAAAGAAAATGTACAAAAATTTAAACTAACAGGAAGGCGCTGTCTTCGGCTGTGCCGAAGGCTTTATACCTTTCATGAAAACGCATCACGGTTTTAAGTTTCCGATCCTTACTTGCAATAAGTACAAGCTCTGCAAAATTTGATGGTCTTACCCTGTTAATTTAAAGATACATAGCCCAAATCCCGTTTATCGGAAAAATGTGTTGTATGGGGGCTATCCGATACATTGGTCCAATCTTGATGATTTTCACTACACATATGTAGTAAGTACTGTAGCTGTTAAATTTTGTGTTCCTCGCTATTAAATTGAAAGATGTATAGCCCAAACCCCATTTATCAGAATAAGCGATTGTATTCGAGCTATATGTTGGTCCGATCTGGCTGACTTTCATTCGCCACATTACGTATATGATATGTACCAAATCTGCAAAATTTTACGATCCTAGATTTTTAATTGCAGGAATTATAGGCCAAACCACGTTTATAGGAACAATCGATTGTATGGGAGCTATATGTTATGTTGGTCCGATCTGGCTGATTTTCACTAGCAACATTATGTATATAATATGTACCAAACCTGCAAAATTTTACGTTCCTAGCTTTTTAATTACAAGAGTTATAGGCCAAAAGCCGTTTATGGGAACAGTCGATTGTATGGGAACTATATCTTATGTTGGTCCGATGTGGCTCATTTTCACTAGCCACATTACATATATAAAATGTATGAAACCTGCTTTAAGTTCCTAGCTCTTTAACTGCAAGATTTATAGGTCAAACTCCGTTTAGTGGAACATTCGATTGTATGGGATCTATGTGTTGTATTGGTTTGATCTTGTTGGTTCCGACAAATGATTTATATATTACCAAATTTCATCGAGATATCTTAAAAACTGGCCTAGTTAGCGTTCAAACAGACAGACGGGCATGGCTCAATCGACTCAGCTCATCGACCGGATCATTTCGGTATACTTATTGGTGGGTCTATCTCTTCTTCTTCTCATACTTACAAACATCGGACCAAAGTTATAATACCATTTTGTTTTATTTATAATAGGCTAACATTTTTTCATACAATTAATTGCCAAACTATATTTATATCTAAACATTCATAAATTCCTACAAAATGTATATGGATATATAAATAATGCTTCATTTATTTTAAGTTTTCTGCAAGAAGCCATAGCGCTTAACTACAGTTTTTTACTGCGTCGTTATACATATGTACATCAGTAGCGCAGGTGGTCAGCGTCTCGGGTAGGACAGGCGCGTTGCAAGGTTCGAGCACAGATGCCGTACAACTTTTTTGTTTTTATATTAAATTGAATTTGTTTTTAAATATATGAATACTTCTTATCTTGACTTTTTTGTATTTATTAAGTTTTTAACCCAATATTCTTCTGTCCCTATCTTGGAGTGAAAAAAACCAAATTTTTGCGAAAAACCAATAGTTTTCATAAAAATTAAAAAGTGAAAAATTATTATGTTTGGCCTTGAGCTCGTTTCATGAATACTTGCAAGCCCGCCAGAAAATGACTAAAAGTTACCAAAACAAAAAGATTTGATAAAATAGGGTGCGATCTTTTAAACAACATAACTGATTATTTGAACACTAATCCGAAAGGCAATGGCTACGAAAATATTGGGAGACGAGTCATTGTGTCATAGTCATTTACAGGGTCCGTCCCCCAGAAACATGTACGAAAATAATTTGGACGCTATGACCATCGTTCGTCATTTTGGCAAACCTTCTCTGTTTATTAAAATGACATGCAATCCCAGTTGGCAAGAGATTACTAGAAACATAGCTTTCAATAAAGTGCAAAATTATAGACCTTAAAATATAGTTCGAGTGTATCGGGCGAAAATAAAGGATTTAATAGCACAATACATACAGAGCAAATTATTGGTTTTGTTGTTGCTCAAATTTCAATTTCAATTAATTCTTTTATTACCAAACGTTATCGAAAACCATTCGAAGTAATGCTAGCATTCACAGTACGTACCGAAAAAAATTTTCATATAAAGTAAGTTACAATTCTCTAAAAAATTTTAAAATTCCCATCCCAATGCCGGGCCCCAATTTTTTATTTCTGCTAAAAGTGGATAAGATTTTCAGGACCTAAAAACCTGTAAAAAGTGACGAAATAGGCAGGAAAAGGCCCTAAAAATATAAAGAAAGGCAATTTAAAGGCACCAAAAAAATATAAAAACAGGGTAATTAAAAGCAACAAAAAAATAGTAAATTGATTTATTTTCATAAAGGCACTTGTTTTTGAACTTATACCGAAAACGATAAAAAACAAACCAGTTTCATTGAAGTTTTGGTTTTAACTTTGATTCCAATCTAGCGTTTAATACAAAAGCCTTACTCTCTGCAGTTGTAACATTGTACCACAAGATGCATCCCAAAGTTGTGGGATAGCATTTTCATTCAATTATTGCGAAGAAAGGCTTTAAATGTACTACAAGAGTGCTCGACCTGCGTTGTTCCAAGTGGTGCCCAAATAAAATATGAAATAATGGAAGTTTTGAAATTATCAGGGATTAGGGCACCCTCCTCGTCATTTAATATTTTATCAACATCCCTTATGGCATGGCATGTTCGCAAGGTAGTAGTAAATAAAATCTAACAAACAGTTTGAAATATTATTTTGAATATATAAATAGACAAGATGAATGCAATGTAGAACCGTTTTCTGCTAAACTATAGTTCTAAGGTATACAAATTATATATGTATAGATAGGAAATTTTGAGGTGTACTTTTATCCGTAAATAAAAAAAATTAAAAAAAATCATTTTAATATAAAAAATTTAACATAAAAGTCACACCACTACACATTCACTTATTCACACTATAGACACGCTGTGTGTGTGTGTACTTGCTCTTTGTGTACTATGCTGAATCGTGAGCATGGCCGAGGAGTTGCTTTGTAGGAAAAAATTAAGAGCCGTAGTAGTGTGAGTAGACTTGCCATGCATGTTTTTGTGTTATTCGTGTGGTCGGCTCTCACTGTGAGTGCGAAGAGTTGGTAGTGGACCAATGAAAAATAAGTATTCGCACTATAGATACTCTGTTGTGTCATGCATTTTTGCTTTAGTTGTTGTTATTGTATTGATTACTGGCTACGATGCCCAGTGTCAGCTGCTCTCCTGAGAGCACGACAAGTTGCTTTGTTGGATACATTAAACAAGCAATGTAAAATATGAGCAAATATGTAAAATTCATTGCTGATACCTACAAACAGGGTTTACAAAAATAAAATAAATGATTACTTATAAAGAGTATTAAACACCGAAGAAAATTGAAGGAAAATAGAGGAAAGGAAAAGAATTGAAAGGAAGGAAAATTAAAGGAAAAAAGGAAAGAAAAGGAAAAGGAAAGGAAGGAAAGGGAAGGGAATGGAAAGGAAGGAAAATTAAAGGAAAGAAAGGACCGGTAAGGAAATGAAAGGAAGGGAAGGAAAACGGAATTAAATGAAAGGTAAGAAAACGAAGGGGAAAGAATGAAAATAAAAGGAAGGGAAGGGAAAGGAAAAGCAGTTTGAGGAAAGGAAAAAATAAAATAAGAGAGTAAAAGAAGAAATCAAGGAAAATAAAAATATGTTAGAGGAAAGGAACGACATAGAAAGGAAGAAAAAAAGGCGGATAAAAGATACAGCAAAAAAATAAAATAAAATTTACTGGTTGAATTTCAACCACTGGGCGAACTCTAGTTTTGAATTAAACTGCAGTGCAGTTAATGCAACTTAAAATTACCTATTACTTTTAAAAATTTGAAAGACGAAATAATTATTCATTTATTTCGAAAAAGGCAAAAAAGGATTTTTTTTTTTAAAAAGGCAAACTAAAATGTGTATAGCTGGCATTAGGTGAAGCTAATTCGTGGTAATTTTCAATCAAAATCACCATATCTGTTACCAGAAAAAAGGCAATTTCCAGTAAATCCTTTACCTGATTATAATAAAGCGAGATTTGGCAGCGATGAAGTCAAAAATATTTAAAAATTTGCGAATAATTTTGCAAAAAAATAAATATGCCAAAAAACAGAAATGCAGTTTGGTAGAATATAACATCTTGTATATACGAGGTGTGTTCAAAAAGTATCGCGAATTTTGTGTTTTTTCAAAAATTATTTATTTATTCATGAATATCTATTTTGTCCCCTTAGATATTATACACTTGTGAGAGATACTATACACTTGTGCCAACGGTTTTTCCAATCTTCGAAGCACTTCAAAAAATCATTTTTTTTGTATCTTGTTCAGCTCCTCCTTCGATGCCGTCTTTATCTCGTCAAGAGAAGCGTAACGTCGTCCTTTCATGGGCCTCTTCAGTTTAGGGAACAAGAAAGTCACAGGGGGCCAGATCTGGGGAATACGGTGGCTGCGGCATCATTAGTGTGTTGTTTTTGGCCAAAAAGTCGCGCACAAGCAACGATGCGTGAGCAGGGGCGTTATCGTGGTGCAAAAGCCAATTTTTGTTCTTCTTTGCACATCTTCTCGGCCTTCTGAGAACATTTTGTACCACCGATAAACGTTGCTTCGGTCCAAGGTAGCTTCTCCGTATGCCACAGTCAACATTCGGAATGCATCCGCGCACTTAATTTCGTTTTTCACACAAAATTTGATACAGGTTCTTTGATCCATTTTTTTGAATAGGTAAAAATCGAAGACGATCCAAAACACGTGCAAGCAAACTGGCTTTAGTGAAATTACCTCAACTCTTTTGATTGGTGGAAGAACAATGCATGCAAAATGTGTTCAAATTACCCATTCCTGTTGTCGAAAATTCAGTCCCGAATATCACCCCAAACAGTTCTCAAGGTAGATATATAAATTAAGCTGCGCTGATAAAAATTTATGAAATTTCCATGTGCCCACTTTTAATTTTGAGAGCTATAGATAGATTACTACGGGATTTGCCTACCGACGAAAAGAATAAAGGCAATTAGAAATGGTCAAACGATGTTATATCCACATTTTGGAGATAACTTTATTCACATACCACAGAAATCATTGTGAAATGAAAATAACCGAATTGCTGACGTATTTCGAAATATTGAGGAAAATTAGCTATCAGATAAAGTTGCGAACGCTGTCATTTCAGCAGCAACAAATGAAGATTGCTCCTGGGTTTATAGTGACACTTTGAATCGCATACCAGGCTCATTCAAAACATAGAATATTTGATAGTATAATTTGCGACGACGAAAGGTAGGTGAACAATGATTCGACGGAGTTTCTTAACTAACCTAAAATGTGCGGATTAGCACCGCATAAACTTTCACTCAAGCTCAACTGCGTCGCGTAGGTACTCGGATGGGGGTTAAGGGCCTCCATAAGATGCCCTCGATTGTGAGGTTTTAAACGGATATTCGAAAGGCAAACGAATTCTTATTCCTCACATCAAGTTAACAGACTCTGGAGCTATACTAAATATTATTTTTCAACGGACTCAGTTCACAATTATACCATCGTTTGCAATGACCATCAACAAGTCGCAAGGCCAAACATTTGAGAAGATCGAAATTTTGTTGAGGCGGCCTCGTTTGAATGTTTAAAGTTTTACCTTAGCGAACATAATAATCAAGGCCACTATGCCGTCGATGACAGATTATTCACGAAAAATGTAGTTATAAGTATATATTAAGTTATAAATGTAAGCAACGTGAATCCATGAATAAAAATCCACGGAAGTTACTTTTGTATATTGAGTAAATATTTTTTAGTAACGAAGTTTATTCTTGACGTTTCTCCTTTGTTGTTGTTGTTGTTGTAGCGACTATTAACCTGCCTAAAATATCCCCTTCCTTACCCAACACTGTCATCAAGCTCTTCTAACGGGAGCCCTAGAAACCTCGCGGCTTCAACAGGGTTGGACCAAAGAAAGTGAAATTGCTGTTAGAAGAGTAGGCTTAGTTGAGCAGGCGAAAAGATGGTTAGTGTCATAGGGAGGCACGCCACATGCCGGGCAGACATTTGGCATGTCAGGGTTCAGTCTGGATAGGTGGGAGTTTAGCCTGTTTTGTCTCCCTAGGCAGTTCGCGTTCCTCATCGGCAACAGGTGGAGCTTGTGCCTGTAGGACTGCATTCACTGGACGAGACCTGACAAAGGAGTTTACCGACTCCGTGTGGATCAGGCTGAGGGCCTGCCGGTGCACCATTGGATCAAACGGCGAGAAAATGTGATGCCGGATCTCGTCATAGTGCCTGCAACCTCCTCCAGTATGTATCTGCTAACCCCGGCGACCAAATAGGCGTCGCGTAGCTCATAACCGGCTGGCCGATTGCCTTGTACGTTGGCAGTAACGTTTCTTTATCTTTCCCCCAAGTGCGGCCAGCTAGCGACTTGAGGATTTCGTTACGGCTTTGTACTTTGGTGGCAATCGCGGCTCATGTGCACCGTATTTGAACATGTTATCAAACGTGACCCTTAAGATTTTGGGGTGTGTGACAGTCGGAAGCTTAATGCCATCGACGTAGACGTCTAATTGCACGCTGTTCACGTCGTAAATAAGGTGGCCGAGGACTTGGTAGGTGACAGTGTCAGATTTCGTCTAGCGAAGCAACCGGACAGGGATAGGAGGTATGAGTTAACTCTTGAGCATAGCTCATCTACAGAGGGGCCCGTCGCCAGGATCGCGCAGTCATCGGCGTAGGAGACGATCGAGACACCCTCTGGTGGGGAAGGGAGCCTCGATATGTAGTACTTAAATAAAAGCGGGGATAGGACACCACCCTGTGGCACCCCTTTTTTAATTATACGTGGTTTTGATCTTTCACCTCTAAATTCAAGCGATGACTTCCGGCCATTCAGATAGTTGGCGGTCCAACTCTTTAGACAGGGGGGAAAAGTTAAATCCTCCAAGTCTTTAATGAGTTGCGCACGATTGACCGTGTCGAAGGCTTTTGACAGGTGAAGCGCATCTAGCACGGTCCTGTCATTTGGACGATGTTGGTTGAGACCGACACCTATCTGAGTGGTGATGGCGTTTAACGCGGTGGTAGTGCTATGCATTTTACGGCGACGCAAGTTAGCGGTGTAGTGAGGGAGCAAGACCGTCTCCAAAGTCTTGACTACCGGCGAGAGGAGTGATATCGGTTGATAGGACTCCCCTCGTTGGCCGGCTTTCCGGGCTTTAGTAGTGGCACCACCTTTGCCTGTGTCCATTTTTCTGGAATGACAAAGACAGTTGTTAGATACCTTACTCCTTCTTCTCGGAGATGTTTTAGCATCAGCATGGATATACCGTCGGGGCCGATCGAGTACGGAGGATATAGTACAAATTGCCGGCAGAAAGCGCTCGCGCCTCTCTTCGGTTTTGATTGTGCCTTATCACCAAAGGTGATAGATATTTTGTCGTTAGGTTTGGTCGGATTTGACAAGGATATAACAGTGGACCATAGTTTGCCAACACCAGCAGAGAGGTTACAGGGCCTTAGGTGCTCCTCCCATTTGGCGCGTTTGTGTTGATCAATCAGCCGTATGATTTCCGCATTGAGATCTTGAATTTTGGGATCCGTAGGGTCTAAGCGTGCCACGTTTCTCCCTTATTCTTCATCCCATTTTGTTCTTGCAAAGAGAGGAGCTCTCAACTTTGCATATACATATATATACCCTTTTTTTATTACATAGATATATATGACGCGCCATCTGTTGAAATATGTTTACACATATTTTCCCTATATTCATAAATAAAATAGGTTTACAAAGCTCTTATAATCGAAAATCAGTCTGAAGCCGTCATTTTAAAAGGCCTTTTTTATTTTTTCGAATAAGGGGGTTGCGTATATATTTTATTTTCTATTTTAAGTTACATAAATTAATTTTTCATATTTTAGAAATTGTGAATTGTCTTTTAAATTTTAGTCTACTGAATAAATAAAGTAGTTTAGCTTATTAATTTTATTGTATTTATCTCTTTTTACCTGTCTAACATATCGATCTCCAACACCAATTTAAGTATAAGCAACAAAACCAAAGTTTTATGGGAAAAGGTTTTTAAGATTTATAAAGTTTAATACAAAATGTCACTTACATCAGAATGTCTTTTGGGGTTTCTCTATAATGAGACCTATAACGGTTGTGATATTTTGAGAGATGGTTTAAAACAAACAGAATTACGGATGTCTGATTACACCAAAATTGCGATTGTATATAATTTATATGGGTGAAATAGGCCTACTGTATAACCGAGTTCCCAAAACTAACTTCGGTAATGCGCCAATTGCATACCTAACGGGTGGTGTGGAAAATACTCATTTTCTACAACTCACAAACTATTGAATACTGATTTTCAGTATTTTATTTCAACTTTAGCGACAACATTTTTTTTAAATCTACTTTGTTCTTGTGTACAAGCTGTACTAATTTAAGTTGGTCGAAATTCGAACACTGTTGATACTAGTAATAATTAAGCCACAATTCTACAACAGTTGAAACTTTAAAGAACTCTTAACAAGTTTATTTGACAGAAGTCGAAACAGGGGACGTATAGCGTTTCCCGTTAACTGAATACTCGTTTCGAAAAATTACTTATTTGGTATCGTTTTATACGTTAGCGTACAACTTCTATCATAATTTGGTATTGTGATCTCAGTGGACGTACTCAAATACTCGTTTTTGTCAAAGAAGAAGAAAAATGTATTCGATAGCAAAATTGCTTCCGAAAAGAAATTATAATAATATTATAAATATAGAGATAGATGTATAAAGGGGCGCACTTTCCTTAGGAAGTTCTGTATTTGTTGTGGCCTGAGGATTTGTATGTGTGTATGTTCTAGCCATGGTAAGCCCAGGAATGCAGGAATGGAAATGGCATCGCATTCCAAAAGGATATGTTCTGCAGTCTGCGCTGACCTCAGGCATATAGTGCTCTCTTCTCTTCACAGAACTTCATCGCGCTCAAAAATAATGGTCTGAGATCTCATTCGCCATGCCACATTGGATGCCCTGCCTGCTTGTTACACTTTATACCCTCCGCCCAACAACTCGGGTCATCCACCACAAGGCTCCATATACGGTGTGATAGCACTCCTACTTTTAGGTACCCCTTTGTGGATCTTAACTGTATTATACCATCCCCTACTATAGCGACAAAAGTTCTTGTTCTGACCAAAGATTCTATCCACTTACCGACAGGCTTCTGAATTTCTAGCCTGGGCAAGTCTATGCCTAAAGGTTTTTTCGGGAGAAACGCTACTTTCTGATGGAAAGCAGGAGTCTTCAGTCCCTGATGAGGTGTAACCTCATATGTTCCTCTACTTTCACTTCATGCCCTGCTTCAGGGGCGGCAATTGATCTGCTTGATGCCTCCTGTCAGGGCCTCTTCAAACCGAAACTTAACCTCTAGCTTAGCCTAAAACCAGCCCTTCGTATCCCGTTGTATGGGATGAAGACCCGTATCCTCAACCCTTCTATTGATAATACGCCACATTTACGTTCTCAGACCATAGTTTTTCATTCTAAGTACCCCTATCGAAAACTGGGATATCCTCTCTTATGTGGGCGGTATATCGACCACTTTTCGATGCACAAGATTGTGCTAAACCAACCACTCAGTCTCGGTACCACACTGGCCAATCAGTCGCCGCACTCTCGTTACCACAGTCGGCTGCTAGTACGCCGTTCCCTAAAAAATCGCCTTGAAAATCTTATCCCTAATGGGTTCCTGAAGCCAAGTCGGGTCCTCCTGTCTCAGGAAGACAACCGGATGCTTCTCCGGCCACACAGCTATTCGGCTAATCCGTGTGGCCTCTTCACGCATCTCTCGAGTTGTTTGATATAGTACTTCCTTCTGACTCTACCCCTGAGAATGGTAGGTGCAACGGGCCCAGCCTGCTTCCAAGACGGTTGCAGGTTGATTGAAAGACGCGCGATTTCTTCGATGTCTTGCCATTCTGTAGATAGCGGAAGTGTAGCAGAGGACTTGACATTTATCTACGCCGTCGTCCAAGGACCATCTTAGGGTATGTTGGGCAGGATTCGTCAATATCGCTACCTTACCCGGAGCTGGTGAGCGCCCGGTCGCAGTCGTCTCTGCGCCATTTTCTGTCATCCCATTGGGTATAGGATGTAATAGTCCAAATTTGCGTGATTTGCCGATGTTCGCCGACGGTACGTCTTCGCCATCCTTTGCATGCTTTTCTAAGGGCGTCTTTTACGTTATGGTATATTCCTGGTGGTCTGGCGGACTCGGTTGTTTGTTGCTGTTCACGTACTTGCTTTGTATCCTTGTTGAGTTCTGTTTGTCAGCCTTTTTGCTTATGGTCACATTGCTTTGGTTTTTCGCAATATTTTTGTTTTCCTTATTGTTTTCTGATTATTTGTGCTATTATTGCTCTTAGGTACTTTTTGTTTTTGATTTTTTGCTGTTTTGTGTTAATGTGTCGGTGCGTGTGAGTTTGTTGTACCTGAGTAGTTGCTTTGTTTTCTGTAAACCAATTTTAAAGGTTCGAATAATGTGTTGGAAACAGTGTTTGCCCGGTCGTTTATTATTCTACCGTCGAATGTTTTTGTTTGTAGATTTCCATGTTTTCGAGTACGTTCAGACGTCGGCCTTTTGCTAGTACATGAAGGACCTTGACTGTTTTTTTGATGTTTCCGGGGGGGCATTTATTTTCCACCATGTGATGGTTGGATTCTGTATCTTTTTGTTGTAATCTCTAATGTGTTCTCTGAACCTCATTCTCTTTATATACATATGTAAACGGGTAAATCTCCCTGACTGGGTACGACCATCGTTAACGCCTAAATGAGAACTGTGTTGGAAAGCCGCCGTTCTAATCCAAGCTGAAACCCTGGAATTGGAGCTGGCAGTTCCTAGTTACCGCTTGTATGTGAATAAGACCATCTTTCCCCAAAGAAAGCCTTATTCGCCTTCCTCTGAATGGTTAGTTCCAATGCAAGCAGAATTAAGCCCACGCACCACGACTCGGGCCCTACCTAGGGCACAAGCTTGTGGCACCCCTTGTTTAATCCTTCGTGGACTAAATGTTTGGTTCCGAAATGTTACCAATGCCTTCGAAAGCATAGACGCTAACAAGCGTGGATTTGTTGATGTTTTCTCTATCGCTCTCTATTTCTATTTTAGGTCTTTGCATACCAAAAATATCAACATAAAAATAAGCTATCTTTTAGTAAAGCATAGAAGCATAAAACAGGTGGCGGACCTTACGAGGATAAAATGGTTACCGAGGTCGAGTAAGTTATTATACCAGGAAGCGGGTTAGACGCCGGGAATTGGAAGCTCTCTATGATTCTGACTAGTTAGAAACTGTTGGCTCCACTAAATGAAAATCACTTTGGAACGCGTGTTATTGTTGTTTGTACGCTCTGATACTTCCTTGCGGTACTGCCACACTATCGTGGTACCGTTTTGGTTTCCATGATGAGTAGTGAAAGGTGAGAGGTATCATATCAACCATCGAGTAGCACGCCATTACCTTTGTGCATTTTATTCGCACATTGTAGTTATTAGATCCGATCCACCCAACAATTTAGGTTTTACATTAAATTACAATTATTATTTTTGATATTAAGCTCGCATGTTTCCATTACATTTCAAACTCAATTTACTACATACTGTCAAAGATTTCGATACGATTGTGATTTTTGATACGATCGCCAATTCAATCACGGAATACACGATTCGACCCCAGCGTTCAAACTTTGTGATTAGCCTATCGGTGGCAGTGCATACAAAAAAATTCGCTCATATAAACTCGTGTGCCATTTTGAAAATTAGATAAGAGCACTATTATGAATAACATATCAAAGTGCCATACGAAAACTAGCACCAGCATTTTCGATTCGATGCTGAGTTTATGTCGGCCGAAAATGTACACTTTCGTTCTATTGCTGACGAAAACTAGCACTCAAACTGAGTTTGTTAGTTGTTTACAGAGTGTTGGGTCCGTAGCAAAATTTTCGTTTATAATATGTATTAATATAGGTAGATAGATATGAAGCATATCCCAGTGGGAAAAGGTAATGTTTAGGAATGCATAACGTAATGTATATCCCCTATAGACTATACATGAAAACATGCATGAATTTTTCTAAAGCGACGTCATAGGAAAAGTAATGTGTAACTCACAACAAACTGAAGCGACAAAGATACATTACTTCTTACTTTTTATAAATGAAAAGATGCATTACTAGGGACACATTATATCTGGCATTACCTTTTATAAATGAAATCATTCATTACATGGGTCATATTACATCTATTTATACAAATGTGACAAGTTAGACAGGGTAATGTCGAAATAACAGCCCTTGGTCGGATATAAAAACCCGAGTCATTCCGGTACGATAGAACCGGCTGTTGTGGGAATGTACCGAGCCTAATGTAATGAACCGCAGCAATTTCACTTTGGTTCACCCCTGTTTCTTAGAATAGCCTGATGACAATGTTGGATAAAAGAGGTGATACTTTAGGCAGGTTAAATAGTCGCTACCACAACAACAGCAACAGCTCTTTTCACTCATCTCGCAGCTGGTCTACTGGCAAGATGAGTATACCAAATAAATGTAAGGCAACTAGATAACAAACAGAAGCAGACGGTTTCTGTTTGTACAGTGGTTCACAGCTTATTTCAACCAGCATACGTTTACATCTTTACGTGTTTATATACTTAAAAAAAAAGAATTTATAACAAATTTACATGCAAATTTGAAGAATTATGTTTTTACTACACCAGGGTAGCTAAATTTGTTTGAACAGTTATCGAGCCCTGTGCGCAAAAAAGACGTAAGAGCCAAAAAGAAAATTTTACAGAAGGTTTTTTTAAATTTATTTCGCATTCAGTCTATGTGTTGACATGAAATTAGGTACCTAGGCTTCCTTTATCCCAACCTATATAATGCAATAAATTTTATTTTTATACATGTAATATAAGCATAATTTTTGGCGCATACGTCTTTTTTGCCCTCACCATATCAGTCTGCTTTTTGATAATTTGGATGTTACGTAAAAATTTTGTTTTGTTGTTTTTCCGACAGGGTGAATGATTGATGTATATTGGAACGATTTTTCGCCATCCCTTGTCAAATTTGGTTTTGAGACAAACGTGAACAAAAATCGACACTTGTCTCAAAACCAAATTTGACAAGGGATGACGAAAAATCGTTCCAATATACATCAAAAATTTTCTTTAACAAAAGTTGCCTTTCTGCACTTTTCTTTCGTTATTTCAAATTATTTGTCCTCACATATGTAACAATCAGAGTGTACTGATGAATTGCCTGAAGAGCTATTTACGCACGGCGACGAGCACCTGATCAAACGCATGCATTAGCTTCTATACAGAATATGGTAGGATGAATGCACGGTGCTAAGTGTTCTTGTCTGCGGCATAGTGCAGAAAGCTAGACGCTGACAACATCTGTTGATATGGTTCTGCGTGTATTGGAGAGAAATGTTTCTCGAAAGATTTATGGCAACGTCAAACCAGTTTTAATGATGTGGCTTCGTTGGCTAGGCGATGAATGAAGAAGTTCTGGCGCTGAATGTATTCTTATCGGCAACCGGCTTGGGAATCGAAGGGAAACCACCACTCCGAAGAAAGCACCAAGTAAAGACCGATTTACGATTCCGGGGTGCTTCCAATTTGCAAATCGAAGAAATTACTGGAGTGATATATTGGACGGCCGAAACCGTTTAAACGGTTACTCTCCATTTAAGTTAGTAAGTAAGTTAATCCCCCTTTATGTGTCCGATATCGGTTCACAAACAGACATTATATTAGAGAGGGAATATTTATTACTTGACCTTCTTGAGTTTTCGTTCAGATATGCAGTGTGGTATAGAAAGTATAATGTAACGTATTTATATCATGTTGTTATACGAATTTCACAAATCAATATATTTCTTGTTTATTTTAACAATATCTACTTGGAAATAGTATACCTACGGAATGAAATTGATATCTGTTAATATTAGAAAAAAATTACAACGATTGTATGTGATGACGTGTCTCCGAGGTATGTGATGACGTGTTTAGCGAAGGGGTCTGATGAGAAGTTGGTGACCCCCAAGTGAAATCCCATACTATCGCTGTACAAATCGTTGTAATTTTTCTCTAATATAGATCAACGAATAAAAATTAAAAACGAGCACTGCTCCAACAACAATTACCTTTACTAAAATTGATATCACTGAAGATTTTGCATATTCTATATTTCTATCTATCTCCTTTTCAGTAAACGTTTATGAAAATTGGCATGTTGGAAATACGATTTAGCTTATTTTCACAGAAAGCAATAATAGGATTAAAGGCCAATGTAGTTCCCAAATTTTAGCATTCTATCTGCAAGCATGCTTGGCAATTTTGCTACCTAATTTTTAGTAAACTTTCACGAACCTTTATGTGGCCATGGTTGAAAAGCGATTGAACTTATTTTCAGTAGGTGTACTTCTCCCAACAATCATTATTCTAGCGTTGATGGTTTTATAGTTATTAACACTCGAAATTTGAAAATTTGTTTATTCATATGTGGCCAGTGCCATACCCACATTCCAAAATTTATAAAAAAAAAATCCTTAATAGAATGATAAAGTCAGTATACTCGTATATACCGAATCTTACCATTTTAACTGCTTTTTATAATGAAATATCATATTTCCTCAATAATTTCAAAAGGAAAAAAGTCGTAACAGCCACTTTGCGCTCACTAAAAATTTGAATGAAAAAACACATGTACTTACGTCTAAATTGCTTTTGGTCTAAATTCGTAACGGTACGTTTCATAGCTACGAAACTTTGGGAGGTTATGTGTGTGATAATAAGTGATCGATTTTCATCAAAAAGCTAAAATCGGAAATCATGGCTCTTACGTCTTTTTTGCGCATAGGGCTCGATATGGCTTCAAAGACTTTGTAACATAAAAACTAAAACAACGGCCAATTCCTATGCTACAGCTTATTTCAACCAGACATATTTTGCGTTAAGTAGCCATCGATTTGCATATCAATCTAGTTTTTTTTTTTTAATTTTTCATTATTAAATCTAGCGTTTGTAACAGTTTAAATGTTTTTTATCACCTGAATTAAATGGGAAAGATGGGAAAGCGCACCACTATCAAGCAGCGAGAGTTAGTTCTCAGTCACTTCAAAAATGGTCACTCACGGCGGAAAATTGCTGGAATGGTTAATTTAAGTGACTCAACAGTGGAGTCAATTATATCGCGCTTTGTACACAAGAACAGAGTCTATAATAAAGGTAGAATAGCACCAAACTAAATTTTCAATTTAACGGATAAGCGCTACATATTACGAAAACTTAAAGAAACCCCCAAACAAACGACTCCTAAACTGAGATCAGGAATGACTTGGGAAAGTTAAGCAGCGCAGAAACGGTTCGTAGAGTACTACGTGAATATGGCAGAATAGCACGTAAAAAACCCTTTGTCAGCCGAAAAAAGAAAGACCACCTTTATAAGGATTCCAGTTTTTGGAAACAGGTTATGTTTTTGCTGACGAGTCGAAATTCAACATTTTTGGCTCCGACGGTCCATCGTATGTATGGCGGAAGCCAAATACCGAGCTGCAGAATAAAAATTTAAAGCGACAGTGAAACACGGCGGTGGAAGCGTTATGGTTTGGGCTTATATAAACTTGACGTTTATAGATAAAACGATTGACAAAATAATGTACCTCAACATATTGGAGGCCAATCTGTTACAGATTACGGAACATCTGGGTATTCGTTAAAATGTTCGATTCTATCAAGACAATGATCCCAAGCATAAGTCGGGCATTGTTCAGTCGTGGCTGATATGGAACTGCCCCCACCTAATGTCACCACCTGCTCAGTCTCCTGATATGAACGTTATAGAAAATCAATGGGCAATATCAGATCCAAATATTCGCAAACATAAAATTACAAGCAAATAATCTAAAAAACGCTTTGTTGGAAGAATGGTCCAAAATTACATCAGAAACAACACGAAAATTAGTTCAGTCGATGCCAAAAAGGTTGAAATCGGCGGTAGATATGAAAGGAGGACATACGAACTACTAAAACTCTAAAAATACAACAAATATTATATTAATATGAAAACGTGAACACTACCGCGAGTTGAAGAGGGAAGCGAGGCGGCTTTTCCGGGCGAAAAAAAGAGAGGCAGAAAAGCGTGAAATAAAGGAGCTTGAGATGCTGGCCAACGGGAATAATGCCCGAAAATTCTATCAAAAAATTCGGCGAATGACAGAAGGTTTCAAACCCGGGGCAAACTCCTGTAAGAATGAGAACGGCGACCTGGTGACCGATGTTCAGAGAACACTCAGAATATGGAGGGATCACTTCTCTGCCCTTTTAAATGGAGAAACTGAGCAAGAAACCAGAGAAGATGCCGAACCCGAGCCCACAATCGAAGATGATAGAATTAACGTTCCACAACCCGACTACAATGAGGTGCGAATAGCAATATCCCGATTGAAAAACAATAAAGCAGCTGGCGCTGATGGTTTGCCTGCTGAGCTATTCAAACACGGAGGCGAGGAGCTGGTAAGGCGCATGCATCAGCTTCTATGCAGAATTTGGTCGGCTGAATGCATGCCCGAAGATTGGAATCTAAGTGTTCTCTGCCCAATCCACAAGAAGGGCGATCCTGCAAACTGCGCCAACTATCGCGGAATCAGCCTTTTGAATATCGCATATAAGGTCCTATCAAGCGTATTGTGCGAAAGACTGAAGCCTGATGTGAACAGACTGATTGGACCTTATCAGTGTGGCTTCAGACCTGGTAAATCTACCATCGACCAGATTTTTACAATACGCCAAATCTTGGAAAAAACCCGTGAAAAAAGAATCGACACGCATCATCTCTTTGTTGATTTTAAAGCCGCTTTCGATAGCACGAAAAGGAGCTGCCTATATGCCGCTATGTCTGAATTTGGTTTCCCCGCAAAACTTATACGGCTATGCAAAATGACCTTGAGCAACACCGCCAGCTCGGTCAGAATTGGGAAGTACCTCTCCGAGCCGTTCGAAACTAAACGAGGTTTCAGACAGGGAGACCCCCTATCGTGCGATTTCTTTAATTTAATGCTGGAGAAAATAATACAAGCTGCAGAACTTAACCGCGCTGGAACAATATTTTATAAAAGCGTCCAACTGTTGGCATATGCTGAAGATATTGATATCATTGGCCTTAACAACCGCGCCGTAACTTCTGCTTACTCCAAATTAGAAAAAGAAGCGGAGAAAATGGGATTGGTAGTGAACGAGGGCAAAACGAAGTACCTTCTGTCATCATGCAAAGAGTCAGCGCATTCGCGCCTTGGCAACCAAGCCACTGTTGGCAGCAATAATTTCGAAATAGTAAAGGACTTCGTTTACCTGGGAACCAGCATTAATACCAACAATAATGTTAGCCTAGAAATCCGACGAAGAATCACTCTTGCAAACAAATGCTACTTCGGACTGAGTAGGCAATTGAAAAGTAAAGTCCTCTCTCGACGAACGAAAATAACACTCTACAAGTCACTCATCGCACCCGTCCTGCTATATGGTGCAGAAGCGTGGACACTAACAACATCTGATGAGGCGGCTCTGGGAGTATTCGAGAGAAAGGTTCTTCGAAAGATTTGTGGACCTCTACGCGTTGGCGACGGCGAGTACCGAAGAAGATTTAATGATGAGCTGTATGAACTTTACGCAGACGCCGACATAGTTCAGCGAATTAAAACACAGCGGCTTCGCTGTCTAGGCCACGTAGTGCGAATGAGCGAAGATGCTCCAGCCCAGAAGGTATTCTTATCGGCACCCGCCGGTGGAAGCAGAGGAAGAGGGAGACCACCACTCCGATGGAAGGACCAAGTGGAGACCGATTTGCGATCCCGCGGTGTTTCCAATTGGCGCCAGTTGGCGCAACGAAGAAACGACTGGCGAGCTATGTTGGACGGTCAAAATCGCCCAGGCGGTTAGATGACCATTTAAAGAAGAAAGAAAACGTTTTTAGCTGGTTGAAATAAGCTGTGGGATTGTAATTTGCACTTGCTATGATTTTTGTATTACAAATTGACTAAAAAATAATATCTGAAAATAAGTGCATTTAATTTTGTGTATGAAAACCATTCATGTACAGGTTGGCATTTAAAATTTTTCAAGATTCGGTTTGGTTGGAAAGTAATAGTAACTTGAATTTCGAATCGGATGCTGGTTGAAATAAGCTGTGAACCACTGTGTTTAATATTTAATTTGAATTAAATTTTTTTACAATGAAATTTAAATTTTTTCTCAAAGGCTTCTTCTGTTAACCAAACATACAACACAGTGAAAAAATAATTAAAAATGTAGTATTACAAATAAAAATAGGTCGACACGGTACTCCTTCGATAGCTTTTGGATTGATCTTCTCTTACAACGATTTCCGTATATCTTTTCATGCATCAAAAAGGTAATGCATTCCCCATTTTCCCACTGGGATGAGTTAAATTCAAATTTAGCAAGCCGAATTTACCATCCTTGTAGGTATATACGGCTTGAGCGTATTTTAAACGAATAACGAACATACTGATCACCATAATGTTCGTATCATAAGACTTTATTTAATGTGATTACCAGATATGCTCGCATGGCGATGCGATAGATGGGACTTATTTAAGATGGCAGGGATTGGGCAATCATGAAATAAATACAATAATAAAAATCCTTATAGTCTTTAAAAAAAATAAATAGAATTTATGCGCTGCTGTAGAAGGGGCATAAGAGCAAATGTCTTGTATTCGAAGCGCATTCTACACATAAAAACTTCGTTAATAAAAAGAGAACAAAACTATAATGAAAGTGCATACATATGACTATATGTATATATGTTAGAGCGGGTCAAATTGTATGGATGAATTTTTTTCATCAGGAGTATAGCAAAAACGTAATTTACAGATGATTCTAAGAAAAATTGCTGAAGACACCATAGCTCTAAGTCCGATTTCGAGTCTCCCGCTTTTGCAAAATAGATATTTTGCCATATGAATATAGGGTTTGGCCAAAAAATCTTCATAGCTTCTGATAGAATTATAGGAAAAATATCATATTGGTCTTACTTTAAAGGTATTTTACGTATATTTCAATTTGTATTAATATCTATAGTGTTTTTGAATTTTAGTAGAGATATCAGGCTTAAATTATGAGAAATTAGCCTAAAATGAATTTTTAACTACTATATTATCATTTTTAACAAATTTCTTATGGAAAATTTTTTTCTTTACAGCTAAAATAAGTTCAGAACATTTCTAACAACTCTCATTCAGACAGTACAATTTTTGTATTTAAATTTAAAATGGATGAACCAAATCCTTCTACATCATCTGAATCCACTTTATCACATATACTTGAACACGATATTATTGCATTAGGTTTATCAAGTGAATTAAGTAATCTGAATTTACCGTCTAGTCGTGACATTTTAAGATTTTATTTTTTTTTTAAGTGATCATGCTAAAATTCAAAGTAAAATGTTTTCGCATAAAAATTTAACTCCTCATGTAATTGATAAATTGGTTGAAATTTGGAATAAATTGAATATTCAACTAATTGATAGACGTAGTATTCTAAGGAAACTAAATATTTTAATTGAAAAATATCACGAAAGCATTAAATACAGAAAAAAAGTTCAGGAATTTACTGCATTCGTATAATCATTAACAAAAAGACTAAACAGAAGAGGGCCAAGGACAGATCCTTGCGGGACACCAGCATTTACAGCTTCATGGGACTATCATTGTGTTTGTATGATCTGAAAGTCTCAGACCAATGAGCCCTACAAATTGGCAACCTGTATACATTTTTATATTTATAACAAGTAAGGAAGTCTAAGTTCGGGTGGAACCTAACATTATATACCTAGTAGTGATTTATTATGTCATCCCTATTTTAATACTTTCAGTTCGTATTTCCGCTCAAATAGACAGACGGACAGACAGATAGACGTATCGAGAGACGGACATGCCTACATCGACTCAGCTCATCCTCCTGATCATTTCAGTATACTTTTTGATGGGACTATCTCTTTTTCTTCTCATACGTACAAACATTTTATGTTCATGAAAGGTATGAAAATCAAAAAGGATATACAACTTGGCTTTTGCAGTGGGGTATTAAGTACTTGACCGGATATTTTACTTTTCATCCTGAACGTTTTGATATACATTAATAAATATATATCTCGATTCGTTTATGACGAATAAAGTAATATACCTTGTGTGCGTAACAAAAATAGATATAAAAACGGGTGTCTTTCATAGGCGCCAAAGAACTCAGCCGATCTTTATGAAATTTTCACAATATATACTTGAGTTAACTAGGTACAGCATAGACAATATATAGTTTTGGAAAGTAGGCGGAGCCATGCCCCAAGGCTATATAAAGTTTAAATTCGTCATAAAACTTTTTTGGTCTAAATTAATGAAATTTGGATATATGTGTCATTTAGTCAATATCTACATAATTTTTCACAAGTCGGCGGTGCCACGCCCACGTATTTTGTGTTTTGTATTGCTCTTAAACTTTCACGACAGGTTCAGGAGTTCCGTGGGCACGACACAGTCTGTATATAGCTTTTGGAAAAGCCCCCAGGTTATATAAAGCTGCAGTTCGGTATAGTTAGGAGTTTATTTGGTTCAAGTTAATGACATTGTATTTTATGTATCAAAACGTCAAAAGAACTTCTACCGGGTTTGCTAGTATGTTATAAAATGGCGAAAGCAAACAACGAATTTCAGCATTCTTTTGTAAAACTGAGAGACTAGTTTGCGTTCAAATAGACGGATAGACAGACGGACGGAGAGACGGGCATGGCTAAATCGACACCGCTCATCGTGCTGATCATTTTAGTGAACTTCTTGTTCTCATACTTACATACATTTAATGTTTACGAAAGGTATGAAAATCAAAAAAGATATATAACTTCGCTATTGCAGTGGGCTATTAACTACATGCCCGAATATTTTGCTTGTGTGTTTCCCGATTTGGCTAATTTTAGGCAGGAGTATAATACATACTACTGAGAAGCAACTGACCACTTTTCATTGAAATATCAAGATTGATTTATAAGCGATTGCCTTTGAAAATAGCAGACATTTTTTTCTGTAAAGTGGGCGGCGCCACGCCTACTTCTTCAAAATTTACAACATTTTTTTGCGGCCGAGTTTTTCTTAAAAGCGTATTATGTGTGCAAAATCTGATTGATATAACTTGCTTTGTTGTAGAAATATCGCTTTTTAAATTTTACCAAAAAATTTTTCAGAACTATGTTAAAAAACTGGGCGTGGACATTAACCGATTTCGCCCATTTTTACAGCAAACAGTTACCTTTATAAATGGATCTGCTATTCTAATGGAAGCGTTTATGCAAAACCTGGAAAAAGAGTATATGCAGGAATAGAATTCCAAATTAGGAGTGTTATTTTACGCTAGGTACGTGGATGATATCATATGCCTTTTAGCTACCAACAACGAAGAGCAAGTACTGGAGTACCTCAACAATCAGCACGGGAACATAAAATTCACAAAAAATTCCGAAAAAGGCGGAGGAATCAATTATTTGGACCTCACAATAAGTACTGACAAAGCTACCAATAAATTCAACTACGACATATATAGGAAACCAACGGCCACCGACACAATAATACATAATACCTCAAATCACCCACAACAACAACTAATGCAGCGCTAAGGCACTTAGTACATAGATTGGAAAGAACACCTCTTACACAAGAAGCATATAGAAGAGAGCTTGGAATAATATATACCATCGCTACAAACAACGAAAATAAAAAAGCACTAGTAGATAAACTCAGGAGAAATCTTAGAGAACAAAAAAGAAACAATGGGGAAGAAAGTACACAAACCTGGACGACAATGACATATACTGGAAGGGCAACATATAAATTAGCAAATTTCCTTAGAAAATACAACATCAAGTTCAAAACGTCGAACAATTTAGGACGGAAGCTAAGAACCAAAACTAACTCAGAAGATCCGTTTAGCAGCCATGGTGTATACAAGCTCACTTGTGAATGCCAGCACAGTTACATAGGACAAACTGGACGACAAGTAAGAACGAGGTTCAGAGAACACATTAGAGATTACAACAAAAAGATACGGAATCCAACCATCATACCAGAGTCCAACTTTGCGAATCACATGGTGGAGAATAAATGCCCCCCCAGAAACATCAAAAACACAGTCAAGGTCCTACATGTACAAGCAAAAGGCCGACGTCTGAACGTACTCGAAAACATGGAAATCTACAAACAAAAAACATTCGACGGTAGAATAATAAACGAACAGACAAACACTGTTTCCAACACATTATTCGAACCTTTAAAATTGGTTTACAAAAAACAAAGCAACCACTCAGGTACAACAAACACACACGCACCGACAAATAAACACAAAAGATCAAAAACAACAAACAAGCAAAAAAGGTCAAACAACAAAAATCACCAACTTTTACCTGCCTCAGTCAACCACACAAAAACCGATCGATGCAAACTACCCCCGTTTCTGAATGTACACACACAAGACATACACACACGTACACAAGCAGACACCCATGCTGACATTACCTGCTACCTACTATAAATACAAGACAAACGACAACAACAGATCAGAACGAAAATCGACACTGATGATGGCACAACGCCGAAACCGGTTTGTCTAAAAACCAAATTTGACAAGGGATGACGAAAAATCGTTCCAATATACATCAATATGTATATGTATTAACCATACATTCACGGATAAAAATCTGTACAGTAAAATTTCATTAAAAAATCCAAACTGTTCATCGGGAATTACTCATTTTCCTTTTTCTCGAATGTAATTTAATTTCTATACCTTTTCAAGCCAAAATTCTTTCACGTCATTAATAGATACTGCCTTCTTTAGGATTTTAACCAAAGCTGGTTGAGATGTTACGTCATACTCAATATTAACTTTCCTGTTGTTACGTATATTGAACAATTTGGCATTTACTAAGGCAGATGCATTTCTTTCGTTTCCCTTTCTTTCCCGTTATCATAGCTCCTTTTAATTCATTTTATTTAATTTAATTTTATGTTTTTTTATTTTATTTACTTTATTAGATTTTATTTTATAATACTTTATTTTATTTCATTTTATGGTATGTTATATTAGTTAATTTTCTTGCATTTCATTCCATAAGTATAACCACATACATAGATAAATTTAACATGAATAATTACTTATTTGGTTTTTGTAAACACTGTATATTTATGATAATCGCAGTTGCCTTCGTCTTTTGCCGATTGAAAGCATTCATCGAGTTTCATCAGCAAAGCACTTGTATACAAACCCTTCAAAAATTTGAGGACCAGGTGGTCTAATTGGAGTACGATTTAAAGCAAATGTTATGCTGTCTTGAGCCATGTTGAATGTCAAACGTCGGTTGACGTCAACTTTGTCGTGGCTGGTCGGCCATTTCGCTTAGTCTAGGGCATTGCCAACTATACTCGTACATCAATAATGATGAGAAGTTGACAAGTCATTTTCAGATGCTGTCACTAAAACAAAAATATTTTTAGGTGTTAGAAAATAAAAAAGGATGTTTTGTAGCTTCGAAGAAAAAATAGAAGCATTAATAATGTGGTTATCGATATGCTAGTAAAATATTTTTTTTTCTTGTTTATTTATGATTATAAATAATATAATTTTTTGCAGAACATGCTACATACCAGTGAGAAACAGCTTACAATTTGTAATGAAATATATCTTGGTAAAATTACAAGTAATCGTTTCGACAAATCAGTTTTCGTTCGAGTTATGGGCATACAAATTTGTGTGGAATAATCCGCTATATAAGGGGTTGGGCTGCGCCCATTTTCGACAGTTAATATTTCCGAATTTCTTCGCACACGAACACTTTTAAAGTAAAAGAGAAATTATACAAATCCATTTTACTCAAAGTTATTACCTATCAAACAAAACTGCTTCCAAATTAAAGTGGGGCTGGTCATGGATTATAAGAGTAACCTGTTTGACGAATTTCGTTTCGATATTGTCAAGTTAGCGGATATTTTATTGTCAATTAAATTCAGATATTTAGTTTATTAAAAAAGATAATGTTTACTAAGTAGATATTAAATTTCATTAATATCTCAGTCGGTCGTGTTACTTGCTCAGAGCTCGCTCCGACCGTCCGTTCAGCTTCGCGTTCCAACACTTACAATATTTTGAACGGTTTTTGATTTATGATTACTAATATTTGTAAAGTTGACTTAATAAAAAAATTCAGAAATTTCCAAAACAATGCACTTGGCGCCTTAATGTTAATGTAAACATCAAATTTCATCCTTAGAGGAGTACTTAGTACTGAATAACCACGTTATTTGTATTTTTGAAAATATTCGATACATAAATCCGATTTCGCCCATTTGAAATAGCGATGGGAGATGAGTGCCAAGGAACCTACATACCAAAGACGGACGGACGGGCATAGCTTAATCCATATCTCTTATCTTCCTGAGCAGTTATATTATATTCCAATTAATATTTTATTTAATCATCGAAGCATAAAAATTTGCCAATAACATTTTATTAATTGTAATATCAGTTGATTTTGATGGTTTTACTTTCCGGCTCCCACTTTTTCCTACATCATTATTTGGCAGTATTGCCAGCGAAAATACTTTCGCTTCCTCTTCTGCTTTTAAGTGACATTTGAGAAACGAGTTGGAAACATCGCCAAATTTAGTTTTATAAATATTTTGCAGGTGAGTAGTAATATGTTATCAAAAAATATTTTAATAAAGTGCGGTGAACAACATTGCTCAAAGAGGCATCTAAAACGCCTTGTAGGCGAAAAAACAAAAATGTATGCGCAACATTTGTCGGAAATTGAAGTGCCGGCTGAAAAGCAAATTCGTGGAAATTCCACCGACGTAGTTAGTGAGGCGCCCTGCGAGAAATTTGTTTTTCCAAATTTAAGTGCGGGTGAAATAATAAAAACCGTTTCGTGAAAAACTTGCTGAATTGCAAATGGAGGCAAGGACTCCACATACATATTTAAGGAAACTCTTAATGATCCTCAAAGAGGTAAATTTAGATGATCTTTGAAGTCCGTCCGTCCTTTTAAATTTAAATAATGAAAAAGTGGTTACCGAACAAGTTTCTCCTGGAGAATACGTTCATTCTGGTATAAAAACCCAATTAAAAAAGGTTGGTGTCTTCTTACGATGATTGATGGCCTGCCCTTCTTTCATAGCTCGAAAACTCAGCTTTGGCCAATTTCGATGAAAATCGTAAATGTTCCTCAGGTAAATTTCTGTTTTTCCGCTTGGTGTTTGCAAAGGCAAGGTGTTTGCAAAGGTGAGAGTTGTTTGGAATCGGGCAGTAAAATACTAAGCCTTAAATTGAGGGCTTTAATATGCGATGCACCACCTAGGCCCTTTGCATGCGGCATTTCTCATCACACTTCTGCTCATGGATGTTCAAAGTGTACAACCGAAGCGAAAAAAATCAACAATGTCCTAACATATCCCACTGAAGTAGGTGCGCTTGTAGGTGATGAAGATTTCACTCTTAGAAAATTGTTAAATCATCACCATTTTCAGCATATGACTTTGAGAATTATTTACGAAGTTTAAAAATAAATGTACGAAAGCCTACTCAAATTTTGCAGCAAATTAGCAACATCAATATACATTCTAATTACTATCAGGAGCCTCAGAAACTAGGTTTTGTAGAATTAAATTCAAAAATTAAATCGTTTACTAACCAGCATTATTTCTTCAGTACCAAAAATCCAAATAATGTCTGCCTAGTTGACCCTTTCATCACATTTATTATTGATATTTTTGCAGAGCCCATGATGTTTGGGAGATACTATATATTTATATGTACACACTTTCAACTGGTAAGAGAAGGAAAACTCAGGAGTAGGATGTTAGATGCTTATAAGCGTAAGTGTAAGCACCTTTAGGCTCGGTAGGGCAGCGAAATTACGCGTAAGATCTGCCTGCGTCTGTGTATGTGCCATGTGTACGGGAATCTGGTTTGACTGCTTTTCTGATGTGTATGTGACGCTCTACTTATGTGGGCGTGTGTATTGTATGCATGTGTTTGCTGATTGATATTATTCGGTAATCGTGAATCTAAACCCGATGAATGCCATCAATCGGCAAAAGACGAAGGCAACTGGGCTTATCATAAATATACACAGTGTGTACTGTGAGAGATAAGCGAATACATAAAACGCAGCTTTAAGTTAACTATGTGAACATACCATTAGGTTAAGTTCTTGTATATGTCGATGTGGCAATGCTATAACAAATGTCAAATAAAGAAACAATAAGAGGCGCTCTCTTCCGGTTGGCAAATTACACAAAGACGACGTTTTTCTAATTTCATTTATATATTTAAATATATCACAGTGGCGACGAGGAGAAAACAATCCAAACTGTTGTATAAACGCATAGCAAGTGCTTTATGATCAGCGGATAATAATATTTTGGCAAGATGGCGACCAACAATTTTAATATTCCATTTTTTGATCACGAAAAAAACTCATGGTTTGTGTTTGAGAAGCAGTTTGTTGCAATTCTTCATTGCTACTGACATTGAGGATGCAAAAAAGAAGGCAATATTGTTAACTTCGTTATCCGAAAGTGCGTATACTCTGTTGGACAACTTAGTACGTCCGGAGGCGTTGGAAGATGACAGCGTAACTTTGGAAAAGTGTCTCGATTGTCTGCGAATCCATTATAAGCCAACAACATCTGCGTTTGTGGAGCGTTACAAATTTTACAATGCTACAAAAGCAGCGTCAGAATCAATAAATGATTGGGCAGCTAGAGTGAGAGCGTTGGCAGTAAAGTGTGAATTTGGCGAAAGTTTAAATATGGCGCTAAGAGACAAATTTGTAATTGGTCTGGAAAAGGGTCCAGCCAGGGACAACATTTTTTTGGAAAATGTAGGCGCAACTTTCGAAAAAGTGGTAGCGATAGCAAATACAGCAGAGTACATTAAGCAACAACAAGTTGATACCATACAAGTAAAACAGGAAGAGCTAAATTTTTTTAAGAAGAATCCGAAGTCGCAAGCAGAGTAAAAGAAGCAGCAAAATTGGAAACACAAGTCACATCAAGGCCAGCAGAAACAGCAAGCATGTGAAGTGTGCGGCTACACTAACCATAGCAAAAGTGAATTTAAGTTTAGGAATTATAAATGTAATAATTTTAAAAAAAGGGGGCACCTAAAAAAAATGTGCAAAGAGAAAAGATTAAATTTTTTGAATAACGCAGATGAGTTGAGTTTATTCTCACTTAATAGTGCGAAAGATAAACCTATTAGTTTAACCATTTTTGTTGAAGGTAAGGCTATTGATATGCAACTCGACACAGGTTCAGAAAACAATGTGATATCGGAAGAGACATACAAAATCCATTTTAGAAAAAATAAGCTAAAGGAGATATAAATTTTGTTGAAGACATACAACGGTGGTAGTATTATTCCGCTGGGTGAGTTTGAGGTGGGAAGTACCTCTCCGAGCCGTTCGAAACTAAACGAGGTTTCAGACAGGGTGACCCCCTATCGTGGGATTTCTTTAATTTAATGCTGGAGAAAATAATACAAGCTGCAGAACTTAACCGCACTGGAACAATATTTTATAAAAGCGTGCAACTGTTGGCATATGCTGACGATATTGATATCATTGGCCTTAACAACCGCGCCGTAACTTCTGCTTACTCCAAATTAGAAAAAGAAGCGGAGAAAATGGGATTGGTGGTGAACGAGGGCAAAACGAAGTACCTTCTGTCATCATGCAAAGAGTCAGCGCATTCGCGGCTTTGCAACCAAGCCACTGTTGGCAGCAATAATTTCGAAATAGTAAAGGACTTCGTTTACCTGGGAACCATCATTAATACCAACAATAATGTTAGCCTAGAAATCCGACGAAGAATCACTCTTGCAAACAAATGCTACTTCGGACTGAGTAGGCAATTGAAAAGTAAAGTCCTCTCTCGACGAACGAAAATAACACTCTACAAGTCACTCACCGCACCCGTCCTGCTATATGGTGCAGAAGCGTGGACACTAACATCTGATGAGGCGGCTCTGGGAGTATTCGAGAGAAAGGTTCTTCGAAAGATTTGTGGACCTCTACGCGTTGGCGACGGCGAGTACCGAAGAAGATTTAATGATGAGCTGTATGAACTTTACGCAGATGCCGACATAGTTCAGCGAATTAAAACACAGCGGCTTCGCCGGCTAGGCCACGTAGTGCGAATGAGCGAAGATGCTCCAGCCCAGAAGGTATTCTTATCGGCACCCGCCAGTGGAAGCAGAGGAAGAGGGAGACCACCACTCCGATGGAAGGACCAAGTGGAGACCGATTTGCGATCCCGCGGTGTTTCCAATTGGCGCCAGTTGGCGCAACGAAGAAACGACTGGCGAGCTATGTTGGACGGTCAAAATCGCCCAGGCGGTTAGATGACCATTTAAAGAAAAGAGTTTGAGGTGGATGTAAACTTTAAAGAGCAATGCAAAAGCATTTCATTTTTGGTTATTAAGGCCGGCGGACCGCCGTTGTTAGGTCGCAAATTTTTAAACAGTTTCGGTATTGAATTATCTAATTTACATTTTTGTAAACAAATCAGATGCGACGTCAATGTCTTACATAAATTTTCCAAACTATTTGATGGGTCTTTGGGATTATTTAAGAAGAGTAAAGCCCATTTATATGTAAAGGAAGGCACCGAACCGAAATTTTTTAGGCCTCGACCATTACCTTTAGCGATTAAAGAAAAAGTTGAAAAGGAGATAGAGAAGTTAGTAGAACTAAATGTTTTGGAGCCAGTAGACTTTTGCAATTGGGGGACACCGATTGTTCCAGTGCAAAAAAAAGATGGGGAAATTCGCATATGCGGTGCTTTAAAGTGACCTTAAACCCACATCTGCACGTGGAAAAGTATCCCTTACCACGTATCGAAGAGATTTTTGCCAAGATGCATGGCGGGGTGAAGTTTGTTAAGCTGGATTTAAGTACAGCGTACCAGCAAATCGAATTGGATGAACAATCTCGCACATTCACAACAATTTCGACGTCAAAAGGCCTCTTTCAGTATACAAGACTTATATACGGGTTGGCATCCGCACCCGCCATTTTTCAAAGAATTATGGACACGCTATTATTAGGCATTGAGGGCGTGGTAGTATTTCTCGACGATATACTCATAACAGCAACCAACGTCAGGCTTCTTACTCTAAGACTTGAAAAAGTGTTAGCCCTATTAAGTGATGCAGGGTTAAAGTTGTCTAAAGCTAAGTGTGAGTTTTTTGTTGACGAAATTAAATATTTAGGGCATATTATAAATAAAGAGGGCTTGCATATGGATCCTGATAAAGTAAAAGATATTAGAGGCGCTAAAGAGCCATCAAACGTAAAAGAGCTTCAATCCTTGTTAGGGGTGATAAATTTCTATAGAAAATTTTTACCTAATTTATCTACTTTGCTTCACCCACTTTATCAGTTGCTGCAGGCGAATACAACATTTTAATGGTCAAAAGAATGTTCGGAAGCATTTTCAAAACTTAAAGATTTATTGGTATCAGAGAAGTGCCTAGCCCATTTTTGTCCCGAAAAAAGAATTAAATTAACGGTGGATGCTAGCCCCACGGGAGTAGATGGGGTTCTTACGCAAGTAGAGGCTGGTGAAATAGAGAAACCAATTGAGTTTGCTTCAAGAACATTGTCGGATACGGAAAAAAGGTATTCGCAACTTGACCGAGAAGCATTGGCTATACTGTTTGGTGTAAAAAAGTTTCATCAGTATATTTTTGGTAGGCATTTCACTTTGGTTACTGACAACAAGCCGTTACAACACATTTTTAGTCCGAAAAAAGGAATTCCAGAAATGGCGTCAAATAGATTGCAGCGTATTGCTTTAACGCTATCAGGTTATCGTTTCGACATTAAATACGTCAAGTCTAAAAACAATATAGCAGATTATTTTTCGCGAAACCCCGACAGAAGTGCCGAGGATCAATGCGTTTTGCCTGATGATGTTTATGTATATTATTTTAAAGAGCTTGGTGGACGAAGGGAAATGATTAACCTAGAAAGCAATAAAACAGAGACTGCACAGGATAGTACGCTACAACGAGTAAAGAAATTTCACCATGAGGGATGGCCAGAGAAATGTCGGGAGCCAGATTTTTTACCATATTTTATTAAAAGGTTGGAATTGGGCGAAGAATCAGGTTGCTTATTTTGGGGGTTTCGGGTTGCGGTACCAAAAGCGTTGCAAAATAAAGTTGTCGAATTTTTACACGCGACACACATGGGAATTGTGGAAATGAAATGCATGGCTCGTGAGTGTTTTTGGTGGCCGAACCAAGGAAAAGATTTGGAGAAGGTAGTTAAAAGTTGCGAGCCCTGTTTACTTAATCGTCCGAGTCCACCAAAGAAAACGCTTCTCCCATGGAAACGACCCCAAGAAGTATGGTCGAGAATCCATTTAGATTTCTTTGGACCTTTTAAAAACCGCTGGTGCTTAATCGTTGTAGACAGCACAAGTAAATGGGTGGAATGCATAGATATGGGGACAAATATAACTAGCCGAGCTCTTATAACAGTGTTGAGAGAAATGTTTGCACGTTTTGGGTTACCAAAATGCGTGGTTTCGGACAATGGTACGTCGTTCACATCGACTGAGTTTACCAATTTTTTGAAACAGAACGGAATTACATATGTAACATCTCCTGTAGGTCACCCACCCACTAATGGTCAGGCGGAAAATGCGGTTAAAACAGTTAAGACCGCCTTAAAACGGAATTTATTTAATACACCGTTGTCTGACTTCAATAAAGTTCTAAGTAATTTTTTATTAGATTATCGAAATACTGTACATGCTAGTATGGGTGCATCTCCAGCTTACATTATGTTTAATAAAAGGAAATTAAGATGTCGATTAGACTTACTCAATGAAAAGCGAAATGTTGTTAAGCTAACCAATGAAATGAACAAAAAAGATACTTTAAAGGAAAGCAAAACAGCAACTTTAACGCGTATGACCCGGTGATAGTTAAAGATTACTCGGTTCCTGGAAAAGTAAAATGGACAAAAGGTGTGATTTCCAAAAGAATTGGAAAGCAAATGTATATTGTAAAAACCTATCATAATAAATCTTGGAAAAGACACGCAAATCAAATAATGATGATCCACTAACATCTTTAGGAAATTTAGGTAATGAAAGTCAAAATATATTAACTAATAAGAGTGGTCCCGATGATACAAGTATAAACAAAAATACCACACAACTACACATACAAGTAATAACGTACCCAATGATATTATTTGTAATGAGAAAACGATGTCACGGGAACCCACGACTCATTATAATTTAAGACCGAGAAAATAACAATTTCTTGTCGAACAAATTTATGTATCCTAAGCGCGAAAGTCTGCAATAAAATCATGTATATATTAGCAATTAAGAAGGGGGTATTGTCAGAGATAAGCGAATACATAAAACGTAGCGTTAAGTTAACTATGTGAACATACCATTAGTTAAGTTCTTGTATATGTCGATGTGGCAATGCTATTACAAGTGTCAAATAAAGAAACAATAAGAGGCGCTCTCTTCCGGTTGGCAAATTACACAAAGACGACGTTTTTCTAATTTCATTTATATATTTAAATATATCACATCTACAAAAACAAAATAAGTGATTATTCATGTTAAATGTATTTTAGCTCAGAATACTCAAGACGGTTGTAAATTCGTTTTGTCTGTTTAATCTTTGTGGTTATACTTATGAAATGAAATGCAAAAAAAATGAACTAATATAATATTAAATAAAATAAATAAATTTTTGTAAGTTTAACGAGCTCAAGACCAGTTGATAATAATTCTTGGTTCTTCTTTCTTCTTTAAATGGTCATCTAACCGCCTGGGCGATTTTGACTGTCCAACATAGCTCGCCAGTCGTTTCTTCGTTGCGCCAACTGGCGCCAATTGGAAACACCGCGGGATCGCAAATCGGTCTCCACTTGGTCCTTCCATCGGAGTGGTGGTCTCCCTCTTCCTCTGCTTCCACCGGCGGGTGCCGATAAGAATACCTTCTGGGCTGGAGCATCTTCGCTCATTCGCACAACGTGGCCTAGCCAGCGAAGCCGCTGTGTTTTAATTCGCTGAACTATGTCGGCGTCTGCGTAAAGTTCATACAGCTCATCATTAAATCTTCTTCGGTACTCGCCGTCGCCAACGCATAGACATCCACAAATCTTTCGAAGAACCTTTCTCTCGAATACTCCCAGAGCCGCCTGATCAGATGTTGTTAGTGTCCACGCTTCTGCACCATATAGCAGGACGGGTGCGATGAGTGACTTGTAGAGTGTTATTTTCGTTCGTCGAGAGAGGACTTTACTTTTCAATTGCCTACTCAGTCCGAAGTAGCATTTGTTTGCAAGAGTGATTCTTCGTCGGATTTCTAGGCTAACATTATTGTTGGTATTAATGATGGTTCCCAGGTAAACGAAGTCTTTTACTATTTCGAAATTATTGCTGCCAACAGTGGCTTGGTTGCCAAGGCGCGAATGCGCTGACTCTTTGCATGATGACAGAAGGTACTTCGTTTTGCCCTCGTTCACCACCAATCCCATTTTCTCCGCTTCTTTTTCTAATTTGGAGTAAGCAGAAGCTACGGTACGGTTGTTAAGGCCAATTATATCAATATCGTCAGCATATGCCAACAGTTGCACGCTTTTATAAAATATTGTTCCAGCGCGGTTAAGTTCTGCAGCTTGTATTATTTTCTCCAGCATTAAATTAAAGAAATCGCACGATAGGGGGTCACCCTGTCTGAAACCTCGTTTAGTTTCGAACGGCTCGGAGAGGTACTTCCCAATTCTGACCGAGCTGGCGGTGTTGCTCAAGGTCATTTTGCATAGCCGTATAAGTTTTGCGGGGAAACCAAATTCAGACATAGCGGCATATAGGCAGCTCCTTTTCTGCTATCGAAAGCGGCTTTAAAATCAACAAAGAGATGATGCGTGTCGATTCTTTTTTCACGGGTTTTTTCCAAGATTTGGCGTATTGTAAAAATGTGGTCGATGGTAGATTTACCAGGTCTGAAGCCACACTGATAAGGTCCAATCAGTCTATTCACATCAGGCTTCAGTCTTTCGCACAATACGCTTGATAGGACCTTATATGCGATATTCAAAAGGCTGATTCCGCGATAGTTGGCGCAGTTTGCAGGATCGCCCTTCTTGTGGATTGGGCAGAGAACACTTAGATTTCAATCTTCAGGCATGCATTCATCCGACCAAATTCTGCATAGAAGCTGATGCATGCGCCTTACCAGCTCCTCGCCTCTGTGTTTGAATAGCTCAGCAGGCAAACCATTAGCGCCAGCTGCTTTATTGTTTTTCAATCGGGATATTGCTATTCGCACCTCATTATAGTCGGGTTGTGGAACGTCAATTCCATCATCTTCGATTGTGGGCTCGGGTTCGGCATCTTCTTGGTTAGTTTTTATAATTTTTGATTGGAGGAAAAATTGAAAGCAACAAACATATACAGGCTATGGTTACAGTACTATTTCGAAAACAGCCACGATTTCTCGTCAGACTAATTCGTATAGTTTTGCTATTTTCAGAGGATCTTGTGGAGAATCGAACCCACTCACTATGATTGCAAGCGCAGCTGCATAAGCCATAGGCTATGCTGCGTGTAGTTTTGCAGGCTGCTTAATTCAAGTTTTCCTCTAATTGTTGTTTGTTATCTTGCCAACGGTATACACAATATTTTAGACATTCTGTCTATATGTAAATCATGTATGTTGGACTTTGTTTTTGTGCATTCTTCTTTCTATTTTTAGAAGATAGTTATTGTACATAACCGCGTGCTCCGGTATAAATTTATTTTTGTTGTTGGTTTTATGGTCTGTTCATTTTTTATATATTTTTGTAAGTTCAATAAGCTCAAGCGGCCGCCGTGGTGTGAAGGTAGTGTTGCCGGCCTACCACACCGAAGGTCCATGGTTCGAGCCCTGGTACAGGTAACATCAAAAGTGATTTGAAAAAAGTTTTTCAAAACGGGGTCGCCCCTCGGAAGTGGTTTGGCAAACTCTCCGAGTGTATTTCTGCCATGACAGGCTTCTCAGCAAAAATTCGTCTCCTTTGTAGATGCCGTTCGGAGTCGGCAAAAAACTGTAGGTCCCACCAATTTGTAGGGAAAATTCAAATCGGCACACCACAAATTGGAAGAGAAGCTTGGCGCAAAAATCTCTTAGGAGGTTTATGATGATATACCTGTTGTATATCGCGCCATAGATAGATAGATGAGCTCAAGATCAGTTGATAATAATTCTTGGTTAGTTATTATTTTTGATTAGAGGAAAAATTTAAAGCAACAAACATATACAGGCTATAGTTATAGTACTATTTCGAAAACTAATTCGTATAGTTTTGCTATTTTCAGAGGATCTTGTGGAGAATCGAACCCACTCACTCTGATTGCAAGCGCAGCTGCCTAACCCATAGGCTATGCTGCGTGTAGTTTTGCAAACTGCTTAATTCAGTTATTTAAATTTTCCATAAAATGTTTCAAGAAAATTTAAAGATTTATGCCTGTGAAATCAATTATAAAGTTCATTGGAAAAATTACTTTTATAAATGTTTTCCAAGGGCCAAATTTCTATAAATAGCCTATACTTTTATTGAAATTTGATTCAATTGTTTGATACACTGAAGTAATATTTATTTTGATTGGCACATATTTTATATATTATGACTGGATTTTTATTAAAGTGGTTTGTAATGTAATTTTGCAATTTTCATGTATTTTTCAACCCAAAATGAATTAACCTACTATGAAGTGGTACAGTATTTGGTATGATACTGATGCATAGGCTAACTAGTATGTCGACTGGTATGATACCGGTGTATGTACCGCCTAGTATGTAAACTGGTATGATCTTGATGTATATACGGACGAGTATGTTGAATGGTATGATCTTGATGTATATAATGACTAGTATGTCAACTGGTATATTGTTGATGCAGAGACTGAGTAGTATGCTAATGGGTATGGTGCTGAAGCAGAACCGGACAATTGCCACCTCGTAGGACAACGCCGTGTTAAAAATACCAGTTGCCAATGTGGAAAAATTACAGTGCTCGAACTAGTTGAGCCGGTTTGGCAAACTAGTATAAAACTGGTATAATTGACTGCAGGATAGCTACTAGCTAGGCATAGTAGTCGGTGGTTTTCACCTCCGATAAACGTAGGGCCAAGTAGGGGTTTTCACCTCTGTCGCCTTTAATTTAGCCAGGAGCTACTTAAGTTATAGAAAGTGGTGGTTTCATCTCCGCTGAACGTAGGGCTGAGTAGGGGTTTTCAATTCTGCCACCTTTAGCGAAGTTAGATATAAACCTAAGAATTGTAGATGAGTTTTGAATAAAATTAATTAAAGAAAACAAAATTATTAAAACTAAACAGGGTTTCAGGGTTTTATCATTTGAAGAAAAACTATAGAAAACTCTAATTTCAGAAACCCGCGACGGACTGAGCATACCACATATAGGAAAGTCCGTAACATACACTCGAATAGTTGCCGACCACTGGCGAAGGGCCAGCAACACTACCACCACACAGTGTGACCAGGTGATAAAAAGGTTGGAAAGGCTAAAGTTAAGAAAAAAAAAAAGCTAAAAAAAGTCAGAAATTTTTTTACGAAACCCATTAAAATTTTTTATTTTAGTTTAAACTTTTTGCATATAAAGTTGTAGACATAACTTAAAGCAACTATTCCTGTTTCAACACATATCAGGCACATTTTCCTTGACTAGGAATTTTTTCAAAGAAACACATGTTATAGAAAAATCACTGCAAACTAATTAATTTTATAATATTTTCTTCGTCTGATGAATCACAAGAGCTTGGGTCTGCGTACAAAGTTTGTGTATTGATCATAGAGATAAGATCATCGGTAATTTCAAAATCAGTGCAACATTTGGATAAGCGTTTTAATGAACATCTAATATTAAGAAGCGCGTTAAGCATTTTAATTTTTATTCTGTTCCTTAACTTAGTTTTTAAAATGTTAATGGCACTAACAATTCTTTCAACCTCCGCATTACTGAAAGGTATAATCTCCACAAGGTCTCCAATCATTTGGTTATTTTTTTTGGAACAAGATGAAGAAGATGGTCATTTGATGGCCGGCATATGTCAGTTTAACCCTTCGCCATGCGCAATGTTTTAGGTAACAGCTCGGGCGCAATGTGCCTAACTGGCACGTATAAACATGCAATTATATCAAGGCCAATGGGGATTTGAGTTAGACGTAAATCTAAACATTTTCGCAAAAATCCATTTATTTGACCAAAATTTGGCTGCTACAATAAAAACTCAAACTCTAAAGCCATGGTTTCATAGAAAAGCGGTGCATCAATATAACATTCGAGTTGATTTGGTTTTGTGTTTTTCCGACAGGGTGGATACTGGATTTATATTGGAACGAATATAACATTCGCTATATAGAGGTCTCTATGCTTGCCGTCATTAGCGGCACCACTTTTCTGTAAATATCGATGAGCGTTGCGGTCAATATGCCGATTTTCTTTTAATTATTTGCTGCATGTTTAACTGCTTTTTTATTTTTATTTCTTTCTAATATTTTTTCCAAAACAACAGAAATATCAGAATCGTTTGATTCAATTCTCACCGTTTTGAATATGACGGTGGGAAAAAACATTGCCGAAGAAATTGCCACCGTCTCGACTGCCGTAATATTTTAATGCTCGACGCTACATTAGGGAATCTTAACCGTCTTCTTAGTTTACACGTAATTACTATTACATTGCAATGTTTTTGACAACTTACTCTACCGTTATGTGACGGCTGCTATATAGCGGCACCGCTTTCAAGGAAATCACACGTTAAGACATGTAATGAATAACAAAACTAGAAAAGTAATGTTACAGTTGAAATATATTGGGTAAACAATTTTTTTACTGCGCTGTTTTTAGTCCTCTTCGGAGATAGTGTATATGTCCTCTAGAGAATAACACCGTTCACACACCATATATGCATGGGTTAGCAAAAAGAGGTCTTACATTTCTTGCAATCGTTGTTTGTGAGTCTTCTCAAACCAGTTTGGTTGGTGAAAGTTGAGCATCGTCTACTTTTAGGGGGCGGAGAAGACCTTCGTTCGTCACTTTGAAGAAGGCGACGAAATTTGTTTACCCTCATTTGGAGACTGTGCGCTGTTCCGATGGTTTTCAAACTCCTTCGGCGTATCACGCCGATTGTCAATTCATGAGCCAACTTTTTCAAGAAATGTCTCTGTGCAGTGGTTCTAAGCCATTACTCAGGTATATCACTTGAGAATTAATAGCTGCCAAATTCAACATAGTGAAAAAGATTTCAAGAAACACAAGATTAACACAGCGTTCAGAACAAAGTGGGACAAAAACTAAAGACCAACACTAACTCGGAGGATCGGTTTAGCAAACACGGAGTACAAAAACTTACCTTCGAATGCAAATACACCTACATATGACAAACAGGACGAAAAATTAGTACACGATTCTGAGAGCACATCAGGGACTAAAAAAAAACCAGAAATAAACCAACGTAGCAAAATCTAACTTCGCAAATCACATGTTTGAAAATAAATGCAGCCCAGCAAACATCAAAAAACGTGCCGAATACTTCACATGCAGGGAAAAGTTCGGCGCCTCAATGTACTTGAAAACATGGAAATATACAAACTAAAAACATTTGACGGTAGGATAATAAGCGAACAAACAAACACTAACGCTGACAAGACATTTGAACCTTTAAAGCTCATTTACGAAAAACGAAGCAATACCGCAAGTACAGCACCAAAACAAGAAACAATGAACACACGAACACACAAAATAAACCAAGAGGAAAAAATCACCGATTTCTACCTGCCCCAACCTATCACTTAGCTACCGAGCGTGTAAAAACAACCCTTATTACAGGCATCCATATAGACACACCATAATAAACTGACGCATATTAACATTACCTGCTACAGCATACACACACTATATATACAAGACAACGTATAGACAAAGATCAGAACGAAACTAAACACTGAGGATCGCGGAACGCTGAAACCGGTTTGTTACAAAACCAAAGTTAACAAAGGATCACGGAAAATCGTTCCAATATACATCGAAAAAGATTACCATTGGCCAACGTTTGATATTTCGTAATACATTTAATGTAGCACACATTTGATCCAAAATGTCAACGCCTCCTTTCGTTGAATGATAAAACGAGTTGACTTCTGGTTTTTTTCTTTGGAGTCAGGATCAATGTGGTTGTTGTTATGAAGAGTTGAGACGAGAATTACATTCCTTCTAGTACGCGGAACAATGAAGTATAAGCCTTTCCATCATAGAAGCCAAATAAACTTGTGAATTATGCTCTTCCTTTAGAAGCCACAAATTCAGGTGGCAGCTATATTTTATTTATTCTTACGTTTCCAACATACGATAGTTTTTTCCCTTCAATTCTTAACATATCAGAAAACCAATTATCGGTGGGGATACTTCATCCCGTTCCGAAATGAGGCTCAGACATTCTAAGAACTACATCCCTTGGTTTGTTGCTAAAAGAGAAGGGTCCTTCTGGTTGCTTTCCTGCATAGATTTCCATGTTGTATACATAATTAATTTTTGCGTTAACGAGGGGAAATAACTTGACTCCATACTTCTTTGGTTTGGATGGGATGTACTGCCTGAAAGGACAGTTTTCACGAAACCCTGGGAGCATTTCGTCTATAGTCATATTTTCCCCAGGAATGTAACAGGCCTGGCAACTTTTCATGAATTTCTCGAAAATGTTTCGAACTAGAGCAAGCCGATCTAACATTTTTCTTTCCTCTCTTGTATTTCGGTCATCAAAACTAAGGCAACGCATGACCGTCTTGAATCGCTTAATATTCATGGCAAGGCAAAGTTCCTCGAGATTTTATCGATTCCCCTTGTATGCTGCAGCAAGGTATAATAAACCATTTAGAGCTCGTATTCCTATAAGGTTAGTCGGTTTAATGCCTCTCTCTCTAGAAAATGCGATTCTGATAGTGCCAATGTATTGGCTTGTGTATGTTACATTTATGTTTAAAACTTCCTCAGTAAAAATATTATTCTCTTGCGTTGCCCTTGAGTCCAGGTAATTTGGCTGCTACAATAAAAACTCAAACTCTAAAGCCATGGTTTCATAGAAAAGCGGTGCATCAATATAACATTCGCTATATAGAGGTCTCTATGCTTGCCGTCATTAGCGGCACCACTTTTCTGTAAATATCTATGAGCGTTGCGGTCAATATGCCGATTTTCTTTTAATTATTTGCTGCATGTTTAACTGCTTTTTTATTTTTATTTCTTTCTAATATTTTTTCCAAAACAACAGAATCCGAAATGAGGCTCAGACATTCTAAGAACTACATCCCTTGGTTTGTTGCTAAAAGAGAAGGGTCCTTCTGGTTGCTTTCCTGCATAGATTTCCATGTTGTATACATAATTAATTTTTGCGTTAACGAGGGGAAATAACTTGACTCCATACTTCTTTGGTTTGGATGGGATGTACTGCCTGAAAGGACAGTTTTCACGAAACCCTGGGAGCATTTCGTCTATAGTCATATTTTCCCCAGGAATGTAACAGGCCTGGCAACTTTTCATGAATTTCTCGAAAATGTTTCGAACTAGAGCAAGCCGATCTAACATTGTTCTTTCCTCTCTTGTATTTCCGTCATCAAAACTAAGGCAACGCATGACCGTCTTGAATCGCTTATATTCATGGCAAGGCAAAGTTCCTCGAGATTTTATCGATTCCCCTTGTATGCTGCAGCAAGGTATAATAAACCATTTAGAGCTCGTATTCCTATAAGGTTAGTCGGTTTAACGCCTCTCTCTCTAGAAAATGCGATTCTGATAGTGTCAATGTATAGGCTTGTGTATGTTACATTTATGTTTAAAATTTCCTCAGTAAAAATATTATTCTCTTGCGTTGCCCTTGAGTCCAGGTAAGTGGATTATTAGGTTATGCGGTGCCCTGCGTACACTTCCCAGAGGGGAATTTCGATTCCACTTACGGATCATATCTTTTCCCAGAAGAAAATTACTGTCTGCAGAATGATCAACATCGTCGTTGTCTTCCCCCTCTGTATCGGAATTTTCACCGCATTATTCTACTTCGTCCTCGGAAGTAACATCACAATCCAAAGAAGATCGATATATATCTTCAACAATTCATTAAGGAGACAGGTGCGCATACAAATTCGCTTATTCTTAAGTTTTCTTATTCCCAACAATGACAACCATCTGATATGCGACACCAGCAAAGGTATATTCGTTAAGTTACTATTGATTCAGCGAGGATAGCATCGATTTTTAAATGCTAAAAAGCGAGTCAGAAATATCAAATGTGCTGGAGTGAGCGTCACACAAGCATCGGAAATTCTCATTTAGTTCAAAATTAGTCCTACACTGTTTCAAGAAAAGAAGTTTCAAATGTCTTGATGGCCGTAAAGGAATGTTAAGGTTTACTTCTACCAACAAAAATGGGATAGAGACCAACCCGTTTAGTAAATTAATCATAAACATTGTTCCGAGCATTTCTCTACGACTAACAAGGGACTCCCTGCGGGTTAAGGGGTTTAGAATATGCCCGAGGTAGGTATACCGGTCGTAAGAGACGGATAATATGCTCAAAGGTCATGACGCGCAACTCGATGGTTGATCTACGGAAATGATACCTCTCACCTCCCATTTGACATAACCTAGAAGGTTCCACTGGTCATATCAAATCGCTACTACGACAGTCGGGCAGTACCGAAAGGGAGTACCAAAGCGTACCGGATTCATATCCGGCCAAGGACTGTCAGTTCGACAGCACTCCCCAAAACCTTCGGTGATTGTTTTTGTCGTTACAACAACAACTAGCAAGGGTAGGAAGATAAATAAGTTTCAAGCGATTAGTAAAGGCAAATTATACAAGGAATCCCAAGATCTATTAAAGCGAAAAGTAAGAATTGTTTTTGAACCGATTCTATCTTATCTTAATATTGTTGTAAAAAGGGCTTTAGTTACGTACGTATCACTAAATTCTTTCGACCATCGCTTAACCAATGATAAAACACCTCTAGCTTTGTTAACAGTTGCATTAATAAGAAGATTGAAGCTAAGTTTACAATCCATCGTATTTCCCAAGTCCACAAAATCTTGCACTTGTTCAAGACTATGATTGTTGGTTGTGTAGGAAGCTGGTTGTAAAGTTCTGAGTGAAAAACACATGTATTCATACTTTTTTAGATTAAATGACAACTAGTTTAGATCGCACCCAGCACCCAGACTATTAAGATCTGATTTAGGTAAAGCTCTATTTTCTCTCAACGTGCAAGACATAAAACTCTTAACGTCGTCAAAGTACATAAACATTTTTGAAAACTTGATAGTACTGGATATATTGTTATTGAACAGTAAAAACAGAATCGGCTTATAAAGTGGCTACCTTGAGAAACTCCAGAAAATACATCAATGGCATTAGATAGCGCATTCATCAAAACTAATCTTTGTGTCCTGTGAAGAAGATATCCAGCAGGTGAGAATGGGTTGAAAGCCCAATAGAACAAGTTTATGAATAAGTAACGAATGGCATACTTTGTCAAAAGTTTTATTTATTTATTATTTCTCTAAACCCGTTTGAAATATGGGTTGTGAATTCAAGTAGGTTGGTACTTGTTGATTTTCCTTTACAATGTGGAGATAGAAACTGTAAGCTGATTTGTAACGATGGCTTTAAATAATTTTGGAATAGTGGAAAGCTTTGCTATGACACGATAATTATGTATAGAAGACCTACTCCCACTCTTATAAAGTGGCGTAAGGAAAGATTCTTTGCAAGCTTGGAAGATGCCACAGATCAGTTAGAGGCTGGTAAATGTAGTTTTTGAGAAAACATGCCGGGATCATATCAAGGACACATCTAAATGATAATTTTATGGTTTTCAGATAGAATAAGTTATTTTCAGGGGAAACTATTGGATTATTAATAAAGTTGTTTGTATTCAACTGATAAGGATATTTGATTAATTGAGGAAAGGCTACAGTAGAATAATTGGACTTAAAAAATTGGGCAAAGAATCATTCAATATCTTTATTATTGCTGGCTATATAGTCCTGGTATTTCATGGCAGAAGGAAAGCCCTTTACAATACGTTTAGAGCTTACGAAACCATAAAATGACTTTGGGTTGCAAATATGGTTCTTTTTACTTACACAGATATAACCTGTGTGACATTTTTTATTCAATTGAAAATGCGAGTATTTCTGTCGTAGGTTGGAGTAGTTTATGTAATCATTATTTGCACTGGATTTCTTGTATAGCTTGAATGAACGCTTCTTATTTTTTAAGGCTTTTAGTTGTTTAGAAAACCATGGTTGAGTTGGTTCGTCATAGAAAGATTTACATTTAGGTACTTGCTTTTTAAAGAGCTTATAAATAGCATTATTAAAATCTGAAACTTAAAGCTCAATATTGCAATAATATTCAGGGAAAGTTAATTTAACAACTCTTTAATTATTTTTTAAAGATGGTTTTAGCCAGGGTTCGGAATTATTCATTTATAAATATTCAAGTACGTTCTTAAAGATTCTTACACGCGAACCTGAACATTAAAAAAACAAATTTACGTTCCTATTCGCAAATACGAACGCATAAAAAAATCCCCATAGTTCGTATTCGCTAATGCATCCTCGAATATTCGCATATACCATATGTAAAATAATAAAACGGATTGTTTTATTTTTTTCTGCTCGCTCGGAAGCACTACTTTATTGAAGATCAAATAAGACTTAAAATAATTTACAACAATTTTCTTATTTATACTAGAATTGTGCCTGCGCTGCAACTGCACATGCCCTATTCTCCCTATGTGCTGGAAATATTGGAAAGTATTTCATATGTAAATAATTTTGTTGTTGCGACCCATGTTCGCATAGTGCTGGCTCGGCATGTTACCGTATGGCCGGTTCGGGTTTGGATGTATGTGATATGTCAACATATGGCGGCGTGCCGCTTTGAAATGCTTGAGTGGCCAAATTCTCAAGCGACATACTTTTCGACTGTTGGTTAATCGTTTTTGGACAAAAACCGCTTAGGCTTGCATTCATAATTTATTAAGTGCGATCGGACTTGGGTTAGCGATCATATTGCGCAAAGTGTTTTGGGAATTTTATTTGGGTTGGCCGAAATATGAGTAGTACTTTTATTGTCGCGATTTAAATACAACATTTTTCCACTGGTGAATTACCTACCCTGTGTTCTCTGGTACAGTCGTGTGTACATACGTTTGTAGTTGTAATGTTGCACTTAATTTAAAACTAAACCTATCGATCGCCACACCTATCTTATTGATTTTGCAGAAATCCATATTTCTGCTCTGTTGTTTACTGGAAATATCACTGACTGTTGTTTACTGGAAGTATTGCTGATTGTTGTTTACTGGAAGTATTGCTGATTGTTGTTTACCGGTATGACTATGCTGATTGATGCAATGTAAGCAGTTATTGGTTTGCTTGTGCAGAGTTGGTGACTGTTGGTGATGGTCAACTCTCACGGAGTAGGGAAAGGTAATATGTTAACTTGTATAACGACGCAGCTGTTATTTTTGTTGTTGGTAATGACAAAAATAACTCCCCGTAGGTTTTGAGTAGTGTTGTCGAAAGTGACAGTCCTTTGCCAAATATGAACCCGGTACGCTCCGGTACTCCCTAGCGGTACTGCCAGACTATCTTGGTAGCTGTTAAATAACGTTAATTATTTAAAAAAAAATCTTTTTTATTCAACAAGCAAAAATTACGAAGAGTACAAAAGTTTTTCAATGTAATGACATTAAAATATTTTACAAAGCATTCCTATATAAAAAATATTAAAACAAGTGGAATACTACATAAGAAGTAGAGATACCACATAGCTCCCCTCTAAGAAAATACATAAGAATCAAAATAATAATAATAATTAATATGGTAATTCATTTGATTGAAAAACTGGTTTCAACCGGTCTATAGAAATTTTTTCAATTTTATCTTTAAGTGAAATTTTAAAGTACTTTGGAAATCGTTCGATAACTTCATACGGTCCTGAATATTTAAAATCTAAAGATGATCGACCAGCATCAACACGGATCCAAACATGTGTACATGTATTTAAATTTTTGCTAATAAAAATGGCCTTGCTGGAATGTGCTGAAGTTGGAATAGGTTGTAAATTTTTAATAATTCTTTTTAAATTCGAAACGAAATCTTTCGGATCTTCAACTAGTTGCGGTTAAAAGAAATCTCCTGGAAGTTGAATTTCTTCTCCATATACAAGTTCAACAGAAGTAGTTTTCAAATCCTCTTTAAAAGAAGTACGAATTCCCAAAAGCACGGAATTTAGCGTTGAAGTCCATTGTACATTTTCATTACACCTTATACCTGCCTTTAAAGTACGGCGAAACGCTCAACGAAAAGCTGTGGTGACATGATGTGTTGCTCCAAGAAACTTTTAAAGATCACGAACAAGTGACGATACAAATTGACGACCTCGGTCAGAAATAAGAGTATTTGGACATCCAAACCGGCATACCCAAAAATCATAAAACGTTCTGCAAACTGTTTCCGCTTTAATATTGACAATAGGAAAAGCTTCCGGCCATCGACTAAATCGATCAACACATGTGAGTAAATAACTGCATCCTTCAGATATTGGTAATGGACCAACCAAATCTATATGAATTTCTTTAAAACGACCACTGCTTACTGGAAATTTGCCAAGTGGAAATTTTTGATTTCTGACATGAGTCACAAGATCTTGTCCACTATACCACATCCTTATTCATTTAAGGCCAGAAAAATCTCATCGTGATTAACTTTTTAGTCGCACGAATGCCAGGATGCGATAAATGATGAATAATTTAAAAAACTATTTTACGAAACTTAAGTGGAACATATGGTCGTGCTACACCTGATGATACTTCACAGTAAATTTGAATATCACTCTCTGGTAGATTGATTATTTTTAATAAGCAGCTTCCCTCAGACTGCAGCAAATTTCGCAACTCCAAGTCTTCTTTTTGAGTTCGTGCCATCTCTTCATAATTGATACTTTTGAAATCGATGGATTCAACTCTTGACAGAGCATCGGCGACAACATTGTCTACGCCAGATATATGAACAATATTAGTGGAAAATTGTGATATAAAATGTAGTTGTCTACATTGACGCGGAGATGCTTTGTTTAAATTTTGTTGAAATGCGTATATCAAAGACTTGTGATCAGTGAAAATTTTAAACTGTCTACCCTCCAAGAAATAGCGAAAGTATTTAAACGCTGAGTAGATTGCAAGCAATTCCCGATCATAAGTGCTATAGCTAACTTGAGCGTGATTTAACTTTTTAGAATAAAAACCTAAAGGTTGCCAATCACCGCTAACTAATTGCTCTAACGACGCTCCTATACCAAAGTTACTAGCATCTACTTTTAGTGCAAGGACAGCGTCTGCTATAGATAAAGCAAGAATTGTAGCTTGTGATATTTCTTCCTTTACTTTCTCGAAAGCACAAACCGTTTTTTGGCTCCAAGAAACAGGTCGCTTGTCATTCTTTTTTGCACCAATCAGCAAATTATTTAAAGGTGCTTGAGTTGTTGCTCCAGCTGGTAGAAATTTTCGATAAAAACTAACCAAAGCTAAAAATTGTCTCAAATCCTTGATTGTTGAAGATTTTGTATAATCCAAAATGGCACTTACTTTTTTCTGCATTGGACCAATACCAAAACAAGTAATTTTATGTCCCAAAAAGTTTAGTTCTGAGACTCCCAATTCACATTTTCCAGCGTTGACAATGATGCCATACGTTTTAAATCGTTCGAATAGATTCTGCAAATGCTGATCAGTATCGGACGAAAAAACTAAGACATCGTCAAGATAAACAATAGCAAAATTAAGATCGCGGACCACTTCATCCATGAAACACTGGAAAGCCTGTGCTGCATTACATAACCCAAATGGCATTCTCATAAATTCGAATAGACCAAATGGTGTTATAACTGCAGTTTTAGGAATATCATCCGGATTTACTGGGATTTGGTAATACGCTTTCATAAGGTCACATTTTGAAAATATTTTCGCACCCGCCATTTCCATAGTAAAATCACTAAGATACGGTATTGGATACTTATCAGACACAGTAATTTTATTGAGTGCTCGGTAATCTCCACATGGTCTCCAAGTACCATCAGGTTTTGGTACCATGTGTAGTGGATTAGCCCAACTACTGTTGCTTGGACGAATAATTCCGTTATTCAAAAGATACTGAAATTCAGCTTTAGCTATGGTTAGTTTTTGTGGATCTAATCTTCTTGGGCGAGCCTTTACAGGGTTACCAGACACTGTGATATGATGGACAACTTGATGCTTGCATTCGGAAGAAAATGTTTGGACATAATACAATTCAGGATATCCCTTAAAAAGTTCATGAAATTTGCTTTCTCCTTAAATGACTTTGATACTAAGATTCGTTCCTTTTAAATAATTAACAGGTGTATTTAAAAATGATACACCATCAACGAGTATTTTTCTTTTCAAGTCTGGTAATAGGTGAAAATGTCTCAAAAAATCAGCCCCTATAATTGGCTTTGATACATCTGCCAAAATGAACAGCCATCTGAAGCTTCGACGAAGGCCTAGATCAAGCTCAAACAGTTTTTTACCATAGGTAGATATACGAGTATTGTTAGCGGCATAAAGGACGAGTTTGCCGGATTGTTTTAATGACTTGCAGGGGAAAACAGAGAGTTCAGCCCCTGAATCAATTAAAAATTTTACTTTCGTCTTACGCTCAGTGACGAATAGTCGACCAAATACATTACCATCATCATGAGTGAGATCTGGCACCACATAACAACGCAACCAAGCTGCATAGGCTGCCTCAACAGTATTCATACAGAGGGAGGAAAAGTCACACTGACCCAAATTTTATCTGGGTACTGGAATAGGTTAAATTCTTACCCTGCAGTCAATTCTACTAGTTTTATACTAGTTTGCCAAACCGACTCAACTAGTTCGAGTTCTGTAATTTTGTCATATTAGCAACTGGTATTTTCAACATGGTGATGCCCTACGAGATGGCGATTGTCCGCTTCTGCATCAGCACCATACCAACTGGCATACTAGTCAGTCTCTGCATCAGCAATATGCCAGTTTACATACTTCTTCTTCTTCTTTAAATGGTCATCTGGGCGATTTTGACCGTCCAACATAGCTCGCCAGTCGTTTCTTCGTTGCGCCAATTGGAAACACCGCGGGATCGCAAATCGGTCTCCACTTGGTCCTTCCATCGGAGTGGTGGTCTCCCTCTTCCTCTGCTTCCACCGGCGGGTGCCGATAAGAATACCTTCTGGGCTGGAGCATCTTCTTCGCACTACGTGGCCTAGCCAGCGAAGCCGCTGTGTTTTAGTTCGCTGAACTATGTCGGCGTCTGCGTAAAGTTCATAAAGCTCATCATTAAATCTTCTTCGGTACTCGCCGTCGCCAACGCGTAGAGGTCCACAAATCTTTCGAAGAACCTTTCTCTCGAATACTCCCAGAGCCGCCTCATCAGATGTTGTTAGTGTCCACGCTTCTGCACCATATAGCAGGACGGGTGCGATGAGTGACTTGTAGAGTGTTATTTTCGTTCGTCGAGAGAGGACTTTACTTTTCAATTGCCTACTCAGTCCGAAGTAGCATTTGTTTGCAAGAGTAATTCTTCGTCGGATTTCTAGGCTAACATTATTGTTGGTGTTAATGCTGGTTCCCAGGTAAACGAAGTCCTTTACTATTTCAAAATTATTGCTGCCAATAGTGGCTTGGTTGCCAAGGCGCGAATGCGCTGACTCTTTGCATGATGACAGAAGGTACTTCGTTTTACCCTCGTTCACCACCAATCCCATTTTCTCCTCTTCTTTTTCTAATTTGGAGTAAGCAGAAGTTACGGCGCGGTTGTTAAGGCCAATGATATCAATATCGTCAGCATATGCCAACAGTTGGACGCTTTTATAAAATATTGTTCCAGCGCGGTTAAGTTCTGCAGCTTGTATTATTTTCTCCAGCATTAAATTAAAGAAATCACACGATAGGGGGTCACCCTGTCTGAAACCTCGTTTACCAGCCGTCGTACTAGTCAGCCTATGCATCAATATCAAACCAGTTACTCACTTCATAGGAGCTTAACTCATTTTGGGTTGAAAAATACAAGAAAATTTAAAAATTACATTACAAACCACTTTAATGAAAATTCAGTCATCATATATAAAATATGTGTATCAAAATAATTATTACTTCACTATATTGAACAAATTTCAATAAGAGTATAGTCTTTCTTTTTATTATTATTGCTGTTTCCAATAGGGTAGAAGTATGATTTTTTGTGTAAAGCAGTGCAGCGTTCTTCGAACGAAGAAAGACACTGAAGGTGGCACAACGCCGAAACCGGTTTGTCTCCAAACCAAAATTGACCAGGGATAACGGAAAATCGTTCCAGAAAAGTTCAAAAGTATAGTCCCTATTCATAGCGATTTTGCTCTTGGAAAACATTTATAAAAAGTTATTTTCTTCTTTTTTAAATAATCCTTTTTTCAATGAGTTTTATAATTGATTTCACAAGGAGAAATCTTTAAATTTACTTGAAACATTTTATGGAAAATGGAACAGTTTTGAGAAGTGATCGTTTCGTTTTCACTTTTTTCGTGGTTTCATTTGAGCACTGCTTACTCGTTTTTGCGTCGCTAGTACGCCGCTATGCAGTAACGACGCACAGTGTAACTTTTTTCACTTTTAGGATGCCAAAAGTCCAAAAAACAATGTTCTCCAATATCAAATTTTTTTTGACATGCAACAGATTTATAACCAACTGTTAAGAAAATGTATACAAAGCAAAGTAAAAAACCCACGATCACCATAATAAGCATTATGAAACTTGGATAACTAAAACAAGTGTAAAAATCATTTCACAGTCCAAAATGGTTGACCAACTTTGTGGCCACGTGGTGGATTTTTGGATAACTGTTTTGACTTCAAACTGTTTTATTTAACATACTTGGGTAGTTTATAATAGTATTGGTAAGTTTCAGACACGTAGGCATTTTTAAAAATTTTTTTGTTTTAGACAGCCACTAAAAGTTTGGTAAGCTTAGACAATTTTTCGTTTTCAATAGAATAAAACTTGCATGATTTGGCCCAATTTAATTGAACGAATACATACACATTAAAGGGAATTTCATATAGTTTCAGATTAAAAAAAAACTATTGGGAAATTTTGCGTTTTTCTTTGTAATCGCCAACTTAAGGTCTTTATGCCCTCGCTCACGTATGAATGCACAATGACCTAACAATGGAATGTCCTCAGGTCAAGTCTACAACACTAGATCCCAAAAAAAGGCAGTTATACCTGAAATGGTCAAAACCCAGAAAAAGGAAACTTGTGCACTGAATAGCCTTCATTGTTTGTCATATGGGTTTTCCCATAGTTTTCCCATAGTTAACGAGTTGTGCACTTATCCCATCAACTTATGTTATGTATGCACGCCTACCTGAGGGTCGTATATTATGGGTGATACTTCTAAGCAAATGAGTGCTTCGGGAATATACATATGTATGTATACATCACATAAATGCCTACCTAAAGCTCGCTCGGAGTTTGAGATCTTAGGTAGATCTTTAAAACAAAGAAATGGGTAAGTATATTTTTGTTAAGCATTAGCAGATATTATTTTCCCGTAAATAAAGGGTGTTTTTTTTAGGGGTACAGAACTTCGAATTGAAATAAAACATAAGAAAATCGTTTTAAGGTCCATCAATTTGGCTCTATTTGAAGGATAATTTTATGCCATTAATGTTTAATTATGATTTTGGGCATGTGGCCGCCGCGGCTGGCTCGAATAAAGCCAATTCTACAGGTCCAATTTTCAACCACTTTTTCGAGCATATGGGGCCGTATGTCGGCAATAACGCCACGAATGTTGGCTTCCAATTCCCCTAACGTTTCTGGTTTGTTGGTGTAGACGAGCGACTTCACATATCCCCAAAGAAAATAATCCAATGGTGTCAAATCACACGACCTTGGTGGCCAATTGACAGGTCCATTCCGCGAAATTATGCGCTCATCGAATGTTTCCTTCAATAAATCGATTGTGACGTGCGCTGTGTGGCATGTAGCGCCGTCTTGTTGGAACCACAACTCATCCACATTCATGCCATCCAATTCGGGAACAAAATAGTCGGTTATCATGGCTCTATACCGGTCTCCATTAACGGTAGCTGCCTCTCCAGCATTATTGCGGAAGAAGTATGGCCCAATGACTCCACCAGCCCATAGAGCACACCAAACAGTCAGTTTTTGTGGATGTAATGGCGTTTCAAGGGTCTCATGTGGATTCTCTTCACTCCAAATGCGGCAATTTTGCTTGTTGACGTAGCCATTCAACCAAAAATGAGCCTCATCACTGAACAAAATTTTGCGATGAAAATCAGCATCGAAATCAATCTCATTTTCGGCCCTTACACCAAAATCACGACGCATTGCATGGTCTCGCGGCTTTAATTCTTGCACAAGCTGGATCTTGTAAGGTCGCAAGCCAAGATCTTTGCGCAAAATCTTCCATAAAGTTGATGGACAAAGCTCCAATTGCTGTGCACGGTGGCGAATCGATTCATTCGGGTCCTCTTCAACACTTTGCTCTACAGCGGCAATTGTTTCTTCGGTGCGCACTGTTCGACGTCTCTGCGGATGCGTATTATCACATAGAGTAAACGTAGTGCGAAAACGATCCATGGTTAACCGAATTAATTGCTCTGATGGACGATTATGTCGACCATAAAATGGACGGAGCTCACGGTAAACTTCGCGAACTGAACCATTATTTTCGAAATAAATTTGCACGATTTGCAAGCGTTGTTCTTTTGTCAACCTGTTCATGATGAAATGGCAAACCAAACTGAACATAAATGACATTAGAGTTGCCAGATTTGACCACAAAATGCCAGTTTTATCTCTATTCGAAAAACAAACCTGTAAAAAAAACACCCTGTACCAAGTTTCTTCTTCAATGACAAGTGATATAACAGAAAGCTTGGGCTAAGACTTTATAAATAGAGAACATAGCTAAAAATTAATCATACCAAATAGAGAACATAGCTAAAAATTAATAATCAACTAGTTATGGCTATTTCACGAAATGCACTCTTTGAAGTTTGGCTAAAAGCAAAGATGGAGAAACGAACAAAGCCATACTAAACCATATTTTGAGTATAATTGAAGAGATATGGATCATTCAAAATTAAAAAAATACATCATCCAGCTAACTTATAATATTCGTAAGAGATGGGCATGTTGTTTTCGATCTACAAGTAGATTTATTGAGAAAAACTCTGAATGGCTATCAGAAAATCTGGATTTTACAGATAATATGCTATGTTGAGCCATGCACTTCTCGTGATATTCCTAAGCCGGGGAGGCCAACAAAAAACTTCTCTGAATCATCTATGCGCACAAAAAAAAGGAAAGCTAAGGAACTAATGAACAATGTGGACAATGATCTGTTAATGGCAGCGGAATTGAAATTACGATCATCAAGGAAAAGAAATTCTGCAAAAATAAGGAGTTGTCCACAGCATAACCATCAAGAGGCAATGCAATCAAAAAGTCCAGACTATCGGAAGAAAATGAGAAAAGTTTGTGGCCAGATCAAGCAATTGCGATGATAGTTGACTCAAATCTTTCAATACATGAATACTCCCTGATCCGGCAGCACACTTCAGAAGTTAAAAGAAAAATATATCCTTCATATAACTGTTTAAAAGAAACAAAGGTTTTATGCTATCCTGAAAAAATAACCGTAACAGCTTACGGAGATTGTGTCTTGCACAAGAAGAGGTATTGCTTTCTATTCCTGAGGTTAAAGAACTAAATGCAATTATAAAATGGGAATGTGATGGAGCTGAGCATATCTGTTACAAACAACAATTTTCGAAAGAAACCAAATCGGACACTAGAATGTTTTTCATTTCACTAGTACTCCTTCAAATGTATACAATGCACTTATCAAACTCCGAACGAAAGGTTATAGTTTGGAGTAATCTTGCTCCATCTTCCACGAGATACTGCCGCCCGATAAAATTTGTTTTTACAAAAGAAACACGAGATGTTATTTCAAAGGAGGTGCAATCTGTCAAAGACCAAATATCCAGTCTTCGTCCTACAACAATTCAACAACATAACATATACTTACTAGTGAAATCAACGTTTGTGTTGTACATGATTGATGTCGGCATATACACCATCGCAAAAGCGCTACATATGTGGGGCTTCTCCAAAAGATATGAACAATATGCAAGCCCTGTCAGACCGAAATGTTGACGAAAGCATGCCTGCTTTCGGAATTTCCCCTTTACATTCTTGGATACGATGCATGGAATGTATGCTACACATCGCTTATCGAATGGAAATGAAGACCTGCTGTGTGCGGGGCGAAGAACATAAGGAAAAGATGAAAAAGAAGAAAGAACATATCCAAAATAGATTCAGGAAAGAAGTTGGTCTTTTGATTGATATGCCAAAGCAAAAAACAGGCAACACAAATGATGGCAACACTGCGACAAGATTTTTTGGAGATCCTGAAATAACATCAGACATAACCGGCATGGACATCAATCTTTTGGAAAGGTTTCATACAATACTTTCATGCATAGGATGTGGGTTTCAAATAAATTCTGAAGCTTTTGACCACTATGTGACAGAGACAAGGGAACTATATTTATCGGAATATGCTTGGTACAATATGCCAGTGAGCGTACATAAAATTCTGTTTCATGGAAAGAGTATAATCGTGTCTGCTATTCTTCCTATTGGTCAACTTTCGTAAAAAGCTCAAGAGTCCAGAAACAAAGATGCACGAAACTATCGTGAACTTTTCACCAGAAAAAAGTCAAGAATTTGTAGTAACTTGGAATTGCTGCACAGATTGCTGATATCGTCATAAACAGTTTGCGGAAAACCCCTAGGTCGAAGCGGCGAGCATTAACGAGTGAAGTTATTGGATTATTATCTGAACCAGAGCATGTCGACGATATTGACTCCGACTAAGTTTATACCAGGTATAATATCACTTTTTATTTATAAGAATGTATTTCGATTTAGTTTTTACAAATATATGTACCTATGTTGTGTTTGACTTTGAAAATACATTTTTTTAAACATTAATCAAAAATCTCTAGGGTAAAGTTAAGAAATCTAACCAATCTTTATTTATATTGGCACTGGAAAATGCTTTTAAAGTAGAAAATATGATTGTGTGAAATTTCACCTTATATGATCAGAAAAATTGGGCGGATCACGCCCCTTTTTATTCTCAAACCAGATTTAAGTATCTGCAACCACTCTGCAAAATTTCAAATGAATTGCTCCATTGGTTTGGCTGTTAGTAATTTTGGCATCCTAAAAATGACAAAAGTTACACTGTGCGACGTCGCAAAAAATAAGGGTGATTTTGTTGACATGCACGTAAGTACATAATCTGCAAACCAAATGTACTATTTGAAGCACGAAATTCTCAAAAGGATTATGATTTTACTATAAGAAATATTATTTGCAAGAAAGTTCTTAATTTAAATCAATGAATTTAAATACTCAGAATGTTAGTTAAAGACAAAATTAAAATGTAGGACGGCGGTGTTGTCTGAACGATTGCTGCCCGAATACTGAGTTGTTTTCTTTTTCTCTCGCGTATGCATTTATCGACAATTTGAGACGGTTGTTGCTGTTTATAATAGCGGAAACGTTGCAGTCGCCTAAACTGGTATGAATAAGACCACGAAATTCTAGTTAATGAAGTAGAATGTTTACTAACCAGTTTGACGGTTGACTGCAGGCTACCTATTCAGATTTTCCGCATATATTCCCGGTATGCAGCTCGTGCCCCCACGTTACCAATCTCCTGCTCCGCGGAACAGACTGTTATAACAGAAATCTCACTCAATTTATTTTACTTTCGATAAATTATAGTTTGGAAGTACACTACTCCTTATATTACCTCGACCTCGTAATTAAAATAACATAATTTTTTAATTTTCGTAAGGGACGTTTGTTCAAACCCGCTCATAAAACGTTGAGGGCAAAATTAATAGTAACGGGTCAATTATGTGCATAACCGGTAATTTTATACCTGGAAGCTTATCTAACCGAAAATCGTAACCGTTGGCAATGCAGTTCATGTAACCGCGATTCTAGCGGACATAGCAACGCTGTCAAAAAGAGAATAAAATGCAAACGCTAACGAAACTTCGTGTAAAAAAGTGCGTATATGGTTTATTTATTTATTTATTTTTGTGTGTACAAAACTTGCGTTATTTTCTGTCAACGAAAATATTTACAAAACACCTGCAATTTTTCGCGGTTATGGTGGTTACGAAATTAACCCGCAAGTCTTAAGCCGACAGAATACCAAAAGGGTGTAAAAGTTTCCAAACTATTTATTTGCGGGTAAAAGGAATGTTGTTACCACACTAGAATTTAGGCGTAAGTGACATATTTATGATTTTTTTCGCGAACTGTGAACTATTTCGAACAAAAAATAAGAGGTTCAGTATATTAATTAACTACCTAACCGAGTATTTAATTTAATTTCAACAAATCAATAAAAACTGAAAAAAAATGGTCTCCTGTTAAATTTGCATTTTGTCCCTAACGATGATTACGCATAGAAGGGTCGACATGTATACGCTCTTCGGGTACAATGTCCACATTTATGGACAAAAGTTTAGCAAAAAATTAGCTTTTTGAATTACATAAGAATATTTTGTTTTATTTTACAGTTATATTATAAATTAAAAATTTCCAAAAACTGTTTTTTAGTATTAAAAAAAAAAAATTGTTCGAAATAAACTCTTTAGAAACCAGTTATTAAAAATAAGTCATAAATCATTATTTTTCGAGCGTATTTTCGGTGCGGGATTAAAGAGGATACACATAACACTCCAAACGGCCTACATATATATTTTCACCCTCTCACTCATTGAACACATTGAGTTAAAGTAATAGTGTATATGCACTTTGTTACTTATGTCATCATTCCATATAACTCTTGCGACGAAACATTGCTATGACATTTATTGCCATCTGGCAACACATAATGACATCTTGACATTTTGTTATACATATCGGCACTTGAGATTTTTATTAGCAAGAATTCACAAGTGGATTATATAATATAATACTTAACTTTTGGAATTTTTTTGTATTTAGATTAAAGGTAAATATAAACGTTTAAAACCACAAAAAGAAGTAAAAATGATGCTTAGGCAAATACAAATTCAGCAGAAACAACAACACGATGACATGCAAATTCTGAAATTCAAAAATTACTTTCCAAAGAGCCAGCACAACTCGAAAGTGATACATCCAATTAAAACAAAAGCCCGGAATTCATCCTAGAAGAACTTGAAATTTTGGTTAGACGCGGAAAATAACATAACTTTTTAATAATAATAATTTCCAAACGGATTACCCACCATATCCCGCCCGACCGGGGCGAGCGGCGCATCCGAATAACTCGCGGATTGTTCGTTCGTGCCTAGTCGTTGAAAGGCTTTAGTTTGTTAACCGTCAAGATCTAAAACTGTTCAGCTACAGAGAAAACCTCATCAGCTAAGTAAGGTAGATATAAGATAGATTACACATTAAGAAATAATTAGTTAACAGAATAAAATTATTGTTGAAAATTAATATAAACATTAAAGAATAGGACCCAATTAGTTGCTATGTGTTTAGGATAGAAAGAATTGATTTTTTCATGCTAGAAAGCGAGTTCGAAATATCAAACGTACTAGCAAGAGAGGGGGGCCGTGTGCAGAAGTCCACGCAAGTGGGGAAAGTTTCTGATCGCCATTCACCTGGGAATGGCCAGATCGATTCTTTTGCATGCGGTTCAAGCAGCTCACTACTTCCGGGATCTGTGGCCAAGTATCCTCTGGGTAACCACCGAACACCCGTTTGGTGGTGATCTAAACGTGAGAAGGCGACAACCTGGTAAGGCCACTCCGACATAATCGGTTTAAGGGCTTGCTGGGGGGTTCAAACAGCAGCGTCTGATCACCATGTGGTGCAACTGCAAGCGGGCGTCTGTCTTGGATCAAGCGTGTAATAGAATTCAACCTCCCGTGAAACGGGTTGTGCGTTGGGTTTGGGACCCACCACATAAAACAACGTTCCAATGAAATTCAACAACAAAGCCTCGGATATGAGAACCCCTTTTTTAGATGACAACACCCGCCAACGAAATAAGGATTATGAGATAAGGGCATGTACCTGGAATGTCCCGTCCCTTAATGGGGAAGGTGCCGCTGCCCGGCTGGTTGAGGTCCTGAGGAAAGCAAAAGCTGGCATCACGATAGGCGGGTCGAGGAAACACGACCAAAACACCTTGCAACATCTACTGGAGTGGGATGAAGATAAGCGCAGACTCGGCGTGGGATTTGTGGTGGGAGATAGACTCCGTCACCGAGTACTGTCGTTCACATCCGTGAACGAGCGTCTCGCCGCAATCTGCATAAAAGTACGAATTTTCATCATATCGTTTATCTGCGCGCATGCACCGACGGAAGAGAAGGACGACGTGGAAAAGGATGCATTCTGCGAGCGCTTGGAAGAAGCATACGAGCGCTGCCCCCGTCATGATATCAAAGTCGTGCTTGGCGACTTTAACGTCAGGGTAAGTAAGGTGGGTGTATTCCGCCCCACTGTCGGAAAATTCAGTATCCACTATCAGACTTCGCCAAATGGATACAGGCTGATCGACTACGCCGGTGCCCGAAACATGGTCATATCCAGCACTAGATCCATCAGGCTACATGGCTGTCCCGCGATCGAAAAACACGCAACCAGATCGGCCACGTTGTGATAGACGGACGGCATACTTCCAGCGTTTTAGATGTTCGCACAATACGAAGACCTAACATCGACTCTGATCACTAGCTAGAAGCAGCCAAGATTCGTACCCGCCTCTGTACGACAAAACAGGTGCAACAAAAAAACGCAGGGAAAGCTGGACGTCGAAAAGCTGCAATCGCAACAGACCGCCAATTATTTCGCAGATCGCCTCTCACACCTGCTCTCCGAGAGCACAATTCAACCTAGTGGAATGCATGAGCAGTGGGATCATATCTCAGGAGCACTCCGTACCGCAGCCGAAGAAGTTATTGTATTCCGGCGAACGCGAAGAAACAACTGGTATGATGATGAAGAGTGCCGCGCTGCAACGAAAAGAAAGGACGAAGCCTACAAGGCAACGCTGAGATCGAATGCAACGAGGAGTGTGTGTTAACACTACCTTGAGTTGAAGAGGGAAGCGAGGCGGCTTTTCCGGGCGAAAAAAAGAGAGTCAGAAAAGCGTGAAATAAAGGAGCTTGAGATGCTGGCCAACGGGAATAATGCCCGAAAATGCTATCAAAAAATTCGGCGAATGACAGAAGGTTTTAAACCCGGGGAAAACTCCTGTAAGAATGAGAACGGCGACCTGGTGGCCGATGTTCAGAGAGCACTCAGAATATCGACGGATCACTTCTCTGCCCTTTTAAATGGAGAAACTGAGCAAGAAACCAGAGAAGATGCCGAACCCGAGCCCACAATCGAAGATGATGGAATTGACGTTCCACAACCCGACTATAATGAGGTGCGAATAGCAATATCCCGATTGAAAAACAATAAAGCAGCTGGCGCTGATGGTTTGCCTGCTGAGCTATTCAAACACGGAGGCGAGGAGCTGGTAAGGCGCATGCATCAGCTTCTATGCAGAATATGGTTGGATGAATGCATGCCTGAAGATTGGAATCTAAGTGTTCTCTGCCCAATCCAAAAGAAGTGCGAAAAAGTCAGCGCATTCGCGCCTTGGCAACCAAGCCACTGTTGGCAGCAATAATTTTGAAATAGTAAACGACTTCGTTTACCTGAGAACCAGCATTAACACCAACAATAATGTTAGCCTAGAAATCCAACGAAGAATTACTCTTGCAAACAAATGCTAATTCGGACTGAGTAGGCAATTGAAAAGTTAAGTCCTCTCTCGACGAACGAAAATAACACTCTACAAGTCACTCATCGCACCCGTCCTGCTATACGGTGCAGAAGCGTGGACACTAACAACATCTGATGAGGCGGCTCTGGGAGTATTCGAGAGAAAGGTTCTTCGAAAGATTTGTGGACCTCTATGCGTTGGCGACGGCGAGTAACGAAGAAGATTTAATGACGAGCTGTATGAACTTTACACAGACGCCGACATAGTTCAGCGAATTAAAACACAGCGGCTTCGCTGGCTAGGCCATGTAGTGCGAATGAGCGAAGATGCTTCAGCCCAGAAGGTATTATTATCGGCACCCGCCGGTGGAAGCAGCGGAAGAGGGAGACCACCACTCCGATGGAAGGACCAAGTGGAGACCGATTTGCGATCCCGCGGTGTTTGCAATTGGCGCCAGTTGGCGCAACGAAGAAACGACTGGCGAGCTATGTTGGACGGTCAAAATCGCCCAGGCGGTTAGATGACCATTTAAAGAAATAAGAAAGACTAGAAAGAGAGTTATAATCTTGACAGAAAAAGTGAAAAACCTCATCTCAAAATTGGTTCGGTTTCTGTTTTAAGACAAGTGGTTTAAAATGCCTTGATGGACGAGAAGGTACATTAAAGTTCACTTCATAATCATAATCATAATCATAAAAACAATTCCAAGCATTTCCCTTCGACTAGAAAGATTAATGAGTTTTAAACGACTCAAACTATTGCTCCGAAAATTGAATACAAACGCTCATAGTAAATATCTAATTTATATTCTTCCCAAACATCCACGCGAGTTTTCATATGCTATCCTTTGCAAAAACTAAACCTACATTTCGACACGGGATCCGATATAAGGATCATATCCAAAGAGGCTTTGCAAAAGTTTTCAATCAAGAAAATGGATGAAGTGATCTGATTTTCAACAGGTCTGAATGATGCATTGCAAACACAGAAATATCCACTTCTTTTGCCGGCGGATATTTTGTCGAAATTATCAAACGCGAAAATATTTTCTCATATTGATTCTTTTTTATTTGCATTTTAAAAACATTTACACAATGAATACACATCTGGGGTTGTTCCGCTACAATCGCATGGTTTTCGGAGTAAAAATATTTCCATTAACTTTTCAACAAATTATGGACCAAATGCCGGCCTGTTTCGTTTCCGGTGCTATACAGGATATACATGACAGCAATATAAAAAAGTCTTAATCCATGGATTCAAGCTCAAAATTGGAGAATATAAGTTTTCACTTTGCGAAATAATATATCTTGACTACATCCTAAACTCAAAGGCTTGAAACCGAACGCAGAAACAATCACGGCGATTCGCGAAATGCCGGAACCAACAAACATTTCTGTACTTCGCTTATTTTTGGGGGCCATAAACTTTTACGAAAAATTCGTTTTTGTGTACCGTCTGGATACTCGTGCATGATGCAATCGCCAAGTCCATAATTTGACGCGTTTGCTGCTACGATTATCTTTTGATTTGTATCGTAATGTGCGATGAATAAATCGGATGGCAGGATGTCTTCAAGATGTGTAATTCATTTAGAATTTTGACTATTCATCCATCGTATTTATTTTCAGCAACCCGTCAAATGGTCCTCGGTACACTCGAATTTTGTCCACGAATTTTTCGTAAAAGTTTATGGCCCCCAAAAATAAGCGAAGTACAGAAATGTTTGTTGGTTCCGGCATTTCGCGAATCGCCGTGATTGTTTCTGCGTTCGGTTTCAAGCCTTTGAGTTTAGGATGTAGTCAAGATATATTATTTCGCAAAGTGAAAACTTATATTCTACAATTTTGAGCTTGAATCCATGGATTAAGACTTTTTTATATTGCTGTCATGTATATCCTGTATAGCACCGGAAACGAAACTGCCCGGCATTTGGTCCATAATTTGTTGAAAAGTTAATGGAAATATTTTTACTCCGAAAACCATGCGATTGTAGCGGAACAACCCCAGATGTGTATTCATTGTGTAAATGTTTTTAAAATGCAAATAAAAAAGAATCAATATGAGAAAATATTTTCGCGTTTGATAATTTCGACAAAATATCCGCCGGCAAAAGAAGTGGATATTTCTGTGTTTGCAATGCATCATTCAGACCTGTTGAAAATCAGATCACTTCATCCATTTTCTTGATTGAAAACTTTTGCAAAGCCTCTTTGGATATGATCCTTATATCGGATCCCGTGTCGAAATGTAGGTTTAGTTTTTGCAAAGGATAGCATATGAAAACTCGCGTGGATGTTTGGGAAGAATATAAATTAGATATTTACTATGAGCGTTTGTATTCAATTTTCGAAGCAATAGTTTGAGTCGTTTAAAACTCATTAATCTTTCTAGTCGAAGGGAAATGCTTGGAATTGTTTTTATGATTATGATTATGATTATGAAGTGAACTTTAATGTACCTTCTCGTCCATCAAGGCATTTTAAACCACTTGTCTTAAAACAGAAACCGAACCAATTTTGAGATGAGGTTTTTCACTTTTTCTGTCAAGATTATAACTCTCTTTCTAGTCTTTCTTATTTCTTTAAATGGTCATCTAACCGCCTGGGCGATTTTGACCGTCCAACATAGCTCGCCAGTCGTTTCTTCGTTGCGCCAACTGGCGCCAATTGCAAACACCGCGGGATCGCAAATCGGTCTCCACTTGGTCCTTCCATCGGAGTGGTGGTCTCCCTCTTCCGCTGCTTCCACCGGCGGGTGCCGATAATAATACCTTCTGGGCTGAAGCATCTTCGCTCATTCGCACTACGTGGCCTAGCCAGCGAAGCCGCTGTGTTTTAATTCGCTGAACTATGTCGGCGTCTGTGTAAAGTTCATACAGCTCGTCATTAAATCTTCTTCGTTACTCGCCGTCGCCAACGCATAGAGGTCCACAAATCTTTCGAAGAACCTTTCTCTCGAATACTCCCAGAGCCGCCTCATCAGATGTTGTTAGTGTCCACGCTTCTGCACCGTATAGCAGGACGGGTGCGATGAGTGACTTGTAGAGTGTTATTTTCGTTCGTCGAGAGAGGACTTAACTTTTCAATTGCCTACTCAATCCGAAGTAGCATTTGTTTGCAAGAGTAATTCTTCGTTGGATTTCTAGGCTAACATTATTGTTGGTGTTAATGCTGGTTCCCAGGTAAACGAAGTCGTTTACTATTTCAAAATTATTGCTGCCAACAGTGGCTTGGTTGCCAAGGCGCGAATGCGCTGACTTTTTCGCACTTCTTGTGGATTGGGCAGAGAACACTTAGATTCCAATCTTCAGGCATGCATTCATCCAACCATATTCTGCATAGAAACTGATGCATGCGCCTTACCAGCTCCTCGCCTCCGTGTTTGAATAGCTCAGCAGGCAAACCATCAGCGCCAGCTGCTTTATTGTTTTTCAATCGGGATATTGCTATTCGCACCTCATTATAGTCGGGTTGTGGAACGTCAATTCCATCATCTTCGATTGTGGGCTCGGGTTCGGCATCTTCTCTGGTTTCTTGCTCAGTTTCTCCATTTAAAAGGGCAGAGAAGTGATCCGTCGATATTCTGAGTGCTCTCTGAACGTCGGCCACCAGGTCGCCGTTCTCATTCTTACAGGAGTTTGCCCCGGGTTTAAAACCTTCTGTCATTCGCCGAATTTTTTGATAGCATTTTCGGGCATTATTCCCGTTGGCCAGCATCTCAAGCTCCTTTATTTCACGCTTTTCTGCCTCTCTTTTTTTCGCCCGGAAAAGCCGCCTCGCTTCCCTCTTCAACTCGCGGTAGTGTTAACACACACTCCTCGTTGCATTCGATCTCAGCGTTGCCTTGTAGGCTTCGTCCTTTCTTTTCGTTGCAGCGCGGCACTCTTCATCATCATACCAGTTGTTTCTTCGCGTTCGCCGGAATACAATAACTTCTCCGGCTGCGGTACGGAGTGCTCCTGAGATATGATCCCACTGCTCATGCATTCCACTAGGTTGAATTGTGCTCTCGGAGAGCAGGTGTGAGAGGCGATCTGCGAAATAATTGGCGGTCTGTTGCGATTGCAGCTTTTCGACGTCCAGCTTTCCCTGCGTTTTTTTGTTGCACCTGTTTTGTCGTACAGAGGCGGGTACGAATCTTGGCTGCTACTAGCTAGTGATCAGAGTCGATGTTAGGTCTTCGTATTGTGCGAACATCTAAAACGCTGGAAGTATGCCGTCCGTCTATCACAACGTGGCCGATCTGGTTGCGTGTTTTTCGATCGCGGGACAGCCATGTAGCCTGATGGATCTTCTTGTGCATAAACCTAGTGCTGGATATGACCATGTTTCGGGCACCGGCGTAGTCGATCAGCCTGTATCCATTTGGCGAAGTCTGATAGTGGATACTGAATTTTCCGACAGTGGGGCGGAATACACCCACCTTACTTACCCTGACGTTAAAGTCGCCAAGCACGACTTTGATATCATGACGGGGGCAGCGCTCGTATGCTTCTTCCAAGCGCTCGTAGAATGCATCCTTTTCCACGTCATCCTTCTCTTCCGTCGGTGCATGCGCGCAGATAAACGATATGATGAAAATTTGTACTTTTATGCAGATTGCGGCGAGACGCTCGTTCACGGATGTGAACGACAGTACTCGGTGACGGAGTCTATCTCCCACCACAAATCCCACGCCGAGTCTGCGCTTATCTTCATCCCACTCCAGTAGATGTTGCAAGGTGTTTTGGTCGTGTTTCCTCGACCCGTCTATCGTGATGTCAGCTTTTGCTTTCCTCAGGACCTCAACCAGCCGGGCAGCGGCACCTTCCCCATTAAGGGACGGGACATTCCAGGTACATGCCCTTATCTCATAATCCTTATTTCGTTGGCGGGTGTTGTCATCTAAAAAAGGGGTTCTCATATCCGAGGCTTTGTTGTTGAATTTCATTGGAACGTTGTTTTATGTGGTGGGTCCCAAACCCAACGCACAACCCGTTTCACGGGAGGTTGAATTCTATTACACGCTTGATCCAAGACAGACGCCCGCTTGCAGTTGCACCACATGGTGATCAGACGCTGCTGTTTGAACCCCCCAGCAAGCCCTTAAACCGATTATGTCGGAGTGGCCTTACCAGGTTGTCGCCTTCTCACGTTTAGATCACCACCAAACGGGTGTTCGGTGGTTACCCAGAGGATACTTGGCCACAAATCCCGGAAGTAGTGAGCTGCTTGAACCGCATGCAAAAGAATCGATCTGGCCATTCCCAGGTGAATGGCGATCAGAAACTTTCCCCACTTGCGTGGACTTCTGCACACGGCCCCCCTCTCTTGCTAGTACGTTTGATATTTCGAACTCGCTTTCTAGCATGAAAAAATCAATTCTTTCTATCCTAAACACATAGCAACTAATTGGGTCCTATTCTTTAATGTTTATATTAATTTTCAACAATAATTTTATTCTGTTAACTAATTATTTCTTAATGTGTAATCTATCTTATATCTACCTTACTTAGCTGATGAGGTTTTCTCTGTAGCTGAACAGTTTTAGATCTTGACGGTTAACAACGGCACGAACGAACAATCCGCGAGTTATTCGGATGCGCCGCTCGCCCCGGCCGGGCGGAATATGGTGGGTAATCCGTTTGGAAATTATTATTATTAAAAAGTTATGTTATTTTCCGCGTCTAACCAAAATTTCAAGTTCTTCTAGGATGAATTCCGGGCTTTTGTTTTAATTGGATGTATCACTTTCGAGTTGTGCTGGCTCTTTGGAAAGTAATTTTTGAATTTCAGAATTTGCATGTCATCGTGTTGTTGTTTCTGCTGAATTTGTATTTGCCTAAGCATCATTTTTACTTCTTTTTGTGGTTTTAAACGTTTATATTTACCTTTAATCTAAATACAAAAAAATTCCAAAAGTTAAGTATTATATTATATAATCCACTTGTGAATTCTTGCTAATAAAAATCTCAAGTGCCGATATGTATAACAAAATGTCAAGATGTCATTATGTGTTGCCAGATGGTAATAAATGTCATAACAATGTTTCGTCGCAAGAGTTATATGGAATGATGACATAAGTAACAAAGTGCATATACACTATTACTTTAACTCAATGTGTTCAATGAGTGAGAGGGTGAAAATATATATGTAGGCCGTTTGGAGTGTTATGTGTATCCTCTTTAATCCCGCACCGAAAATATGCTCGAAAAATAATGATTTATGACTTATTTTTAATAACTGGTTTCTAAAGAGTTTATTTCGAACAATTTTTTTTTTTTTAATACTAAAAAACAGTTTTTGGAAATTTTTAATTTATAATATAACTGTAAAATAAAACAAAATATTCTTATGTAATTCAAAAAGCTAATTCAATGTTTTTTTATTAAAAATAAAAAAATATATATTAAAAAAAAGGAAGCGTTTATGTGTACACAATAAAAATATTGGCTCACTTGTGAAAAAATAGGATCCAATCTTGCATATTTCAGTCTATTTAAAAATATCGTATGAAAAAATGAATGCGAGAGAAGAAGTAAAGATAATTGTTTGTTATATTGTTTGAGAAAAATAATGAAACATTGACAGTTATTTCACAAAGAAAACTTTTGTCCATATATGTGGACATTGTACCCGAAGAGCGTATACATGTCGACCCTTCTATGCGTAATCATCGTTAGGGACAAAATGCAAATTTAACAGACCATTTTTTTTTCACTTTTTATTGATTTGTTGAAATAAAATTAAATACTCGGTTAGGTAGTTAATTAATATACTGAACCTCTTATTTTTTGTTCGAAATAGTTCACAGTTCGCGAAAAAAATCATAAATATGTCACTTACGCCTAAATTCTAGTGTGGTAACAACATTCCTTTTACACGCAAATAAATAGTTTGGAAACTTTTACACCCTCTTGGTATTCAGCCGGCTTAAGACTTGCGGGTTAATTTCGTAACCACCATAACCGCGAAAAATTGCAGGTGTTTTGTAAATATTTTCGTTGACAGAAAATAACGCAAGTTTTGTACACACAAAAATAAATAAATAAATAAACCATATACGCACTTTTTTACACGAAGTTTCGTTAGCGTTTGCATTTTATTCTCCTTTTGACAGCGTTGCTATGTCCGCTAGAATCGCGGTTACATGAACTGCATTGCCAATGGTTACGATTTTCGGTTAGATAAGCTTCCAGGTATAAAATTACCGGTTATGCACATAATTGACCCGTTACTATTAATTTTGCTCTCAACGTTTTATGAGCGGGTTTGAACAAACGTCCCTTACGAAAATTAAAAAATTATGTTATTTTAATTACGAGGTCTAGGTAATATAAGGAGTAGTGTACTTCCAAACTATAATTTATCGAAAGTAAAATAAATTGAGTGAGATTTCTGTTATAACAGTCTGTTCCGCGGAGCAGGAGATTGGTAACGTGGGGGCACGAGCTGCATACCGGGAATATATGCGGAAAATCTGAATAGGTAGCCTGCAGTCAACCGTCAAACTGGTTAGTAAACATTCTACTTCATTAACTAGAATTTCGTGGTCTTATTCATACCAGTTTAGGCGACTGCAACATTTCCGCAATTATAAACAGCAACAACCGTCTCAAATTGTCGATAAATGCATACGCGAGAGAAAAGGAAAACAACTCAGTATTCGGGCAGCAATCGTTCAGACAACACCGCCGTCCTACATTTTAATTTTGTCTTTAACTAACATTCTGAGTATTTAAATATTCATTGATTTAAATTAAGAACTTTCTTGCAAATAACATTTCTTATAGTAAAATCATAATCCTTTTGAGAATTTCGTGCTTCAAATAGTACATTTGGTTTGCAGATTATGTACGTACGTGCATGTCAACAAAATCACCCTTATTTTTTGCGACGTCGCACAGTGTAACTTTTGTCATTTTTAGGATGCCAAAATTACTAACAGCCAAACCAATGGAGCAATTCATTTGAAATTTTGCAGAGTGGTTGCAGATACTTAAATCTGGTTTGAGAATAAAAAGGGGCGTGATCCGCCCAATTTTTCTGATCATATAAGGTGAAATTTCACACAATCATATTTTCTACTTTAAAAGCATTTTCCAGTGCCAATATAAATAAAGATTGTTTAGATTTCTTAACTTTACCCTAGAGATTTTTGATTAATGTTTAAAAAAATGTATTTTCAAAGTCAAACACAACATAGGTACATATATTTGTAAAAACTAAATCGAAATACATTCTTATAAATAAAAAGTGATATTATACCTGGTATAAACTTAGTCGGAGTCAATATCGTCGACATGCTCTGGTTCAGATAATAATCCAATAACTTCACTCGTTAATGCTCGCCGCTTCGACCTAGGGGTTTTCCGCAAACTGTTTATGACGATATCAGCAATCTGTGCAGCAATTCCAAGTTACTACAAATTCTTGACTTTTTTCTGGTGAAAAGTTCACGATAGTTTCGTGCATCTTTGTTTCTGGACTCTTGAGCATTTTACGAAAGTTGACCAATAGGAAGAATAGCAGACACGATTATACTCTTTCCATGAAACAGAATTTTATGTACGCTCACTGGCATATTGTACCAAGCATATTCCGATAAATATAGTTCCCTTGTCTCTGTCACATAGTGGTCAAAAGCTTCAGAATTTATTTGAAACCCACATCCTATGCATGAAAGTATTGTATGAAACCTTTCCAAAAGATTGATGTCCATGCCGGTTATGTCTGATGTTATTTCAGGATCTCCAAAAAATCTTGTCGCAGTGTTGCCATCATTTGTGTTGCCTGTTTTTTGCTTTGGCATATCAATCAAAAGACCAACTTCTTTCCTGAATCTATTTTGGATATGTTCTTTCTTCTTTTTCATCTTTTCCTTATGTTCTTCGCCCCGCACACAGCAGGTCTTCATTTCCATTCGATAAGCGATGTGTAGCATACATTCCATGCATCGTATCCAAGAATGTAAAGGGGAAATTCCGAAAGCAGGCATGCTTTCGTCAACATTTCGGTTTGACAGGGCTTGCATATTGTTCATATCTTTTGGAGAAGCCCCACATATGTAGCACTTTTGCGATGATGTATATGCCGACATCAATCATGTACAACACAAACGTTGATTTCACTAGTAAGTATATGTTATGTTGTTGAATTGTTGTAGGACGAAGACTGGATATTTGGTCTTTGACAGATTGCACCTCCTTTGAAATAACATCTCGTGTTTCTTTTGTAAAAACAAATTTTATCGGGCGGCAGTATCTCGTGGAAGATGGAGCAAGATTACTCCAAACTATAACCTTTCGTTCGGAGTTTGATAAGTGCATTGTATACATTTGAAGGAGTACTAGTGAAATGAAAAACATTCTAGTGTCCGATTTGGTTTCTTCCGAAAATTGTTGTTTGTAACAGATATGCTCAGCTCCATCACATTCCCATTTTATAATTGCATTTAGTTCTTTAACCTCAGGAATAGAAAGCAATACCTCTTCTTGTGCAAGACACAATCTTCGTAAGCTGTTACGTTTATTTTTTCAGGATAGCATAAAACCTTTGTTTCTTTTAAACAGTTATATGAAGGATATATTTTTCTTTTAACTTCTGAAGTGTGCTGCCGGATCAGGGAGTATTCATGTATTGAAAGATTTGAGTCAACTATCATCGCAATTGCTTGATCTGGCCACAAACTTTTCTCATTTTCTTCCGATAGTCTGGACTTTTTGATTGCATTGCCTCTTGATGGTTATGCTGTGGACAACTCCTTATTTTTGCAGAATTTCTTTTCCTTGATGATCGTAATTTCAATTCCGCTGCCATTAACAGATCATTGTCCACATTGTTCATTAGTTCCTTAGCTTTCCTTTTTTTTGTGCGCATAGATGATTCAGAGAAGTTTTTTGTTGGCCTCCCCGGCTTAGGAATATCACGAGAAGTGCATGGCTCAACATAGCATATTATCTGTAAAATCCAGATTTTCTGATAGCCATTCAGAGTTTTTCTCAATAAATCTACTTGTAGATCGAAAACAACATGGCCATCTCTTACGAATATTATAAGTTAGCGGGATGATGTATTTTTTTAATTTTGAATGATCCATATCTCTTCAATTATACTCAAAATATGGTTTAGTATGGCTTTGTTCGTTTCTCCATCTTTGCTTTTAGCCAAACTTCAAAGAGTGCATTTCGTGAAATAGCCATAACTAGTTGTTTATTAATTTTTAGCTATGTTCTCTATTTGGTATGATTAATTTTTAGCTATGTTTTCTATTTATAAAGTCTTAGCCCAAGCTTTCTGTTATATCACTTGTCATTGAAGAAGAAACTTGGTATTTACGGGAAAATAATACCTGCTAATGCTTAACAAAAATATACTTACCCATTTCTTTGTTTTAAAGATCTACCTAAGATCTCAAACTCCGAGCGAGCTTTAGGTAGGCATTTATGTGATGTATACATACATATGTATATTCCCGAAGCACTCATTTGCTTAGAAGTATCACCCATAATAGACGACCCTCAGGTAGGCGTGCATACATAACATAAGTTGATGGGATAAGTGCACAACTCGTTAACTATGGGAAAACTATGGGAAAACCCATATGACAAACAATGAAGGCTATTCAGTGCACAAGTTTCCTTTTTCTGGGTTTTGACCATTTCAGGTATAACTGCCTTTTTTTGGGATCTAGTGTTGTAGACTTGACCTGAGGACATTCCATTGTTAGGTCATTGTGCATTCATACGTGAGCGAGGGCATAAAGACCTTAAGTTGGCGATTACAAAAAAAAACGCAAAATTTCCCAATAGTTTTTTTTTAATCTGAAACTATATGAAATTCCCTTTAATGTGTATGTATTCGTTCAATCAAATTGGGCCAAATCATGCAAGTTTTATTCTATTGAAAACGAAAAATTGTCTAAGCTTACCAAACTTTTACTGGCTGTCTAAAACAAAAAAATTTTTAAAAATGCCTACGTGTCTGAAACTTACCAATACTATTATAAACTACCCAAGTATGTTAAATAAAACAGTTCGAAGTCAAAACAGTTATCCAAAAATCCACCACGTGGCCACAAAGTTGGTCAACCATTTTGGACTGTGAAATGATTTTTACACTTGTTTTAGTTATCCAAGTTTCATAATGCTTATTATGGTGATCGTGGGTTTTTTACTTTGCTTTGTATACATTTTCTTAACAGTTGGTTATAAATCTGTTGCATGTCAAAAAAATTTTGAGATTGGAGAACATTGTTTTTTGGACTTTTGGCATCCTAAAAGTGAAAAAAGTTACACTGTGCGTCGTTACTGCATAGCGGCGTACTAGCGACGCAAAAACGAGTAAGCAGTGCTCAAATGAAACCACGAAAAAAGTGAAAACGAAACGATCACTTTTCAAAACTGTTCCATTTTCCATAAAATGTTTCAAGTAAATTTAAAGATTTCTCCTTGTGAAATCAATTATAAAACTCATTGAAAAAAGGATTATTTAAAAAAGAAGAAAATAACTTTTTATAAATGTTTTCCAAGAGCAAAATCGCTATGAATAGGGGCTATACTTTTGAACTTTTCTGGAACGATTTTCCGTTATCCCTGGTCAATTTTGGTTTGGAGACAAACCGGTTTCGGCGTTGTGCCACCTTCAGTGTCTTTCTTCGTTCGAAGAACGCTGCACTGCTTTACACAAAAAATCACACTTCTACCCTATTGGAAACAGCAATAATAATAAAAAGAAAGACTATACTTTTATTGAAATTTGTTCAATATAGTGAAGTAATAATTATTTTGATACACATATTTTATATATGATGACTGAATTTTCATTAAAGTGGTTTGTAATGTAATTTTTAAATTTTCTTGTATTTTTCAACCCAAAATGAGTTAAGCTCCTATGAAGTGAGTAACTGGTTTGATATTGATGCATAGGCTGACTAGTACGACGGCTGGTATGATACTGGTGTTTGTACTGACTAGTATACAAACTGGCATGATCTTGATATATATAATAACTAGTATGTAAACTTTGTTGTTGAATTTCATTGGAACGTTGTTTTATGTGGTGGGTCCCAAACCCAACGCACAACCCGTTTCACGGGAAGTTGAATTCTATTACACGTTTGTATAGCGAGCCGCTTGATCCAAGACAGACGCCCGCTTGCAGCCGCACCACATGGTGATCAGACGCTGCTGTTTGAACCCCCCAGCAAGCCCTTAAACCGATTATGTCGGAGTGGCCTTACCAGGTTGTCGCCTTCTCACGTTTAGCTCACCACCAAACGGGTGTTCGGTGGTTACCCAGAGGATACTTGGGCGCAAAGCCCGGAAGTAGTGAGCTGCTTGAACCGCATGCAAAAGAATCGCTCTGGCCATTCCCAGGTGAATGGCGATCAGAAACTTTCCCCACTTGCGTGGACTTCTGCACACAGCCCCATCCTCCACAAGAAGGGCGATCCTGCAAACTGCGCCAATTATCGCGGAATCAGCCTTTTGAATATCGCATATAAGGTCCTATCAAGCGTATTGTGCGAAAGACTGAAGCCTGATGTGAACAGACTGATTGGCCCTTATCAGTGTGGCTTCAGACCTGGTAAATCTACCATCGACCAAATTTTTACAATACGCCAAATCTTCGAAAAAACCCGTGAAAAGAGAATCGACACACATCATCTCTTTGTTGATTTTAAAGCCGCTTTCGATAGCACGAAAAGGAGCTGCCTATATGCCGCTATGTCTGAATTTGGTTTCCCGGCAAAACTTATACGGCTATGCAAAATGACCTTGAGCAACACCGCCAGCTCGGTCAGAATTGGGAAGTACCTCTCCGAGCCGTTCGAAACTAAACGAGGTTTCAGACAGGGTGACCCCCTATCGTGTGATTTCTTTAATTTAATGCTGGAGAAAATAATACAAGCTGCAGAACTTAACCGCGCTGGAACAATATTTTGTAAAAGCGTCCAACTGTTGGCATATGCTGACGATATTGATATCATTGGCCTTAACAACCGCGCCGTAACTTCTGCTTACTCCAAATTAGAAAAAGAAGCGGAGAAAATGGGATTGGTGGTGAACGAGGGTAAAACGAAGTACCTTCTGTCATCATGCAAAGAGTCAGCGCATTCGCGCCTTGGCAACCAAGCCACTGTTGGCAGCAATAATTTTGAAATAGTAAAGGACTTCGTTTACCTGGGAACCAGCATTAACACCAACAATAATGTTAGCCTAGAAATCCGACGAAGAATTACTCTTGCAAACAAATGCTACTTCGGACTGAGTAGGCAATTGAAAAGTAAAGTCCTCTCTCGACGAACGAAAATAACACTCTACAAGTCACTCATCGCACCCGTCCTGCTATATGGTGCAGAAGCGTGGACACTAACAACAGCTGATGAGGCGGCTCTGGGAGTATTCGAGAGAAAGGTTCTTCGAAAGATTTGTGGACCTCTACGCGTTGGCGACGGCGAGTACCGAAGAAGATTTAATGATGAGCTTTATGAACTTTACGCAGACGCCGACATAGTTCAGCGAATTAAAACACAGCGGCTTCGCTGGCTAGGCCACGTAGTGCGAGTGAGCGAAGATGCTCCAGCCCAGAAGGTATTCTTATCGGCACCCGCCGGTGGAAGCAGAGGAAGAGGGAGACCACCACTCCGATGGAAGGACCAAGTGGAGACCGATTTGCGATCCCGCGGTGTTTCCAATTGGCGCCAGTTGGCGCAACGAAGAAACGACTGGCGAGCTATGTTGGACGGTCAAAATCGCCCAGGCGGTTAGATGACCATTTAAAGAAGAAGAAGAAGTATGTAAACTGGCATATTGCTGATGCAGAGACTGACTAGTATGCCAGTTGGTATGGTGCTGATGCAGAAGCGGACAATCGCCATCTCGTAGGACATCACCATGTTGAAAATACCAGTTGCTAATATGACAAAATTACAGAACTCGAACTAGTTGAGTCGGTTTGGCAAACTAGTATAAAACTAGTAGAATTGACTGCAGGGTAAGAATTTAACCTATTTCAGTACCCAGATAAAATTTGGGTCAGTGTGACTTTTCCTCCCTCTGTATGAATACTGTTGAGGCAGCCTATGCAGCTTGGTTGCGTTGTTATGTGGTGCCAGATCTCATCGTAGCGCATACGGAGATGTGTCCTTATCGACCGGGGGTAGTCCTACCTTAAGAACTTGCCTTTTAGGATGATCCGGTTTGCAGCAATTTAACAGGAAAAAACTTGCTCAGTTTTTGATAACGCTCTTTTCAAAGTTATCGTGCGTTGTTCTGGCAGGTCTATATTTAACCAGTGTATACTTCCCAGCACCGCACATACGGCAAAAGTAAAGATTTAGCTGGACAAAATTCGAAAATTCAACCACCTTCAATTGCTATGAAAACTCCTCTCAGCATTTCCTACACATTGACTAACTAAGGGACAGTAATAGTTATAGTTAGATAAGGTTATGCTTACTTTTACTAGAGTGCCCAATACTTGACAAAATTAATTTATTTTCACCGAGGCCTCAATAAGCACCCTACGACTTTCCTCTGCTTATTATGTTAACGTCAAAGTAACTTCCTACTATTACTTTTTAATAATAAGTCAAGCTATTACTAGTCAGGCTGTAATGTTTAAATAATATCAGATTAAGGGTTTTAAAGTTACAGCTGGTTAAAAAGCCTCTATACAATGACCTACAAAATTGCGATTCAGGAGATGATAAAAAAATTTTACCCCAGAATACCCTCGTAAAATTTTCACAAGCCAATGCTTAACCTTTGTAGAAGACACTTACAATAATTTTGATCCTCTTTTTCCCGACTTTGGGAGTAAATGCATTTTTTTACTGCAGCCTTACAATAAAAATTATTGAAAATGTACATACATGCCAAGTACCTTGTGATACTTAGTTGAGACACAAAAAAAACTTAGTTCACCACATCTTTTTGTCAAAATTTACCAAACCTATTTAAAATAAACGCTAAAATAGTGATTTGGTTGATCGTAAAAAGTGTAATTTAATAAACTGTTGTGTGTTAAAAAAATATATGTTGTAATGGCGAATAAATTAGAATTATTTTTAGTTTTGAAAGAGGACCATTTTTTTAAGTTCCGCCATAAGGCCTGTGTTGAGAGAATAATGTGCTATATTTTAGAAAAAAATGGACTTAATAACTTAAACGAGTGTCAGAAAAAAACAATTAAATAGTTCAATTAGTTTTTTTATATTAAAAATAATTTCTAAATGGAGATAAATTTGTAAAAAAAAAAATTCACAGTGGATCAGTGCAGAAATAAAATTGCCGATTTCTCCCTCTCTTCAAGCATCTACTACCAAGGGACCAGGCAGACCAAAAAAAGATTTTTCGGAAAGTAGTACTCGTACTAAAAAGCGCAGTGAGATTTCAATTGCACAAAATGTTAGTCCCAAAAAATTATTGTTTGCTGCAGAGCAAGGATTGAGAAATCAAGGCAAAAGAATTGCAGCCAACGTTGTACACTAAGCTGGATCATTGAGTCCAAAAAGTTTAAAGCAGATGAGGGAAGCCCCTTCGAAATCTTCAGGAATCATTCCATATACACAGGAAGAGGCTCTTGCACTTATTATAAATTCTGATATGACGAAATATGACTACATAGGCATTCATACAGGCGCAAAAGCTAGGAACGCAAATATTTATCCTTCCTATCCGAAAATTGTTGAAGCTAAAAATAAGTGTTATCCTGACAACATTCATGTTACTGAGAAAGGCGCAGAAATATCGTTACAAGATTTGTTAGAGCATACAATAAAGCGTTTAGTTGAAGTACAATCTGAAGTATTGGAACAACATCTACCGACTGAAATCGATACAATCAATGTTATATATAAATGGGGTATAGATGGGAGTGGAGGTCACTCTATCTATAAACAAAATTTTTCCGACGATTCACAGTCCCCAGATTGCAATATTATTCTATGCACTTCCGGTATCGAAAGCAATAGAAAAATTTATTGGAAGAACTTAAGCACTTCCAGTTTAAAACACTCTAGGCCAATATGTTTCAAGCTAAAGAAAGAAACACCGGATACCGTTAAAGAAGAAGTCAGAAAAATCAACAAACAAATTCATGAACTACACGTAACTCCTGTTAAGCTTATTAACAGCAAACTTATAAATTTTAAGCACAAGTTATTGTGCACAATGGTAGATGGAAAAATTGTTAATATATTAACAGACACAGCATCTACGCAAAGCTGTAATATATGCAAACCCACACCAAACGACATGAATAATATTGAAAGTGTATTGGAAAGAAAATGCTATGAGGAGGCATACAAATTTGGTATATCTATATTGCACGCATATCTAAGATGTTTTGAATTTCTTCTCAATATTTCATACAAACTACCACTAAAGCAGTGGCAAACGCGAGATAAGGATTCGAAAGAAATTATAAATTCCAGAAAAGCTGAAATAAAAAAAAATTTTACGACCAAATGGGACTTGTCGTTGATCAGTCAAAGCAAGGAGGGGGAAACAGTAACGATGGTAGCACAGCACGAAAATTTTTCGTCAATACTACCCGGTCATCTGAAATAACAGGACTTGACGAAAGAATTGTAACACGCTTTTCCATAATTTTAAGCACTTTGTCAAGCTGTCATTATGTCAACATTACCAAATTTAAAACCTTTTGTCTTGAGACTGCCAAGTTGGTAGTAAATGTATATGGTTGGTACTTATTCATGGACCAGACATTATTGATTCGTTACTATTACCTGCAGGGCAATTTTCAAAAGATGTAATTGAAGCTGGTCATAAAGCTTATAAAAATATGAGACTTTTCATGCCAGACAAACATCCAGAATAGACACAAATACAGATATTATACACATGTTGCTTGTGACTATCTGCAAAAAGGAAGCCTAATAAGCACAGAAGTAAACCATTTTCTCCACAGGACTTATCAATGCTTACTATTCCGGAATTTTTGCAAGATACGTCAAATAGAAATGAAAATGCCAATGATGATGAAACCGAGAACGATGATGATGATAATTTGAATTAAAAGCACAATATAGGATGTAATAATTAATAATTTCACTATAAACATGTACCTATGTAAAGGGTGTTTTTTTTAGGGGTATAGAACTTCGAATTGAAATAAAACACAAGAAAATCGTTTTAAGGTCCATCAATTTGGCTTTATTGGAAGGATAATTTTATGCCATTAATGTTTAAATATGATTTCGGGCATGTGGCCGCCGCGGCTGGCTCGAATAAAGCCAATTCTACAGGTCCAATTTTCAACCACTTTTTCGAGCATATGGGGCCGTATGTCGGCAATAACGCCACGAATGTTGGCTTCCAATTCCCCTAACGTTTCTGGTTTGTTGGTGTAGACGAGCGACTTCACATATCCCCAAAGAAAATAATCCAATGGTGTCAAATCACACGACCTTGGTGGCCAATTGACAGGTCCATTCCGCGAAATTATGCGCTCATCGAATGTTTCCTTCAATAAATCGATTGTGACGTGCGCTGTGTGGCATGTAGCGCCGTCTTGTTGGAACCACAACTCATCCACATTCATGCCATCCAATTCGGGAACAAAATAGTCGGTTATCATGGCTCTATACCGGTCTCCATTAACGGTAGCTGCCTCTACAGCATTATTGCGGAAGAAGTATGGCCCAATGACTCCACCAGCCCATAGAGCACACCAAACAGTCAGTTTTTGTGGATGTAATGGCGTTTCAAGGGTCTCATGTGGATTCTCTTCACTCCAAATGCGGCAATTTTGCTTGTTGACGTAGCCATTCAACCAAAAATGAGCCTCATCACTGAACAAAATTTTGCGATGAAAATCAGCATCGAAATCAATCTCATTTTCGGCCCATACACCAAAATCACGAAGCATTGCATGGTCTCGCGGCTTTAATTCTTGCACAAGCTGGATCTTGTAAGGTCGCAAGCCAAGATCTTTGCGCAAAATCTTGCATAAAGTTGATGGACAAAGCTCCAATTGCTGTGCACGGTGGCGAATCGATTCATTCGGGTGCTCTTCAACACTTTGCTCTACAGCGGCAATTGTTTCTTCGGTGCGCACTGTTCGACGTCTCTGCGGATGCGTATTATCACATAGAGTAAACGTAGTGCGAAAACGATCCATGGTTAACCGAATTGATTGCTCTGATGGACGATTATGTCGACCATAAAATGGACGGAGCTCACGGTAAACTTCGCGAACTGAACCATTATTTTCGAAATAAATTTGCACGATTTGCAAGCGTTGTTCTTTTGTCAACCTGTTTATGATGAAATGGCAAACCAAACTGAACATAAATGACATTAGAGTTGCCAGATTTGACCACAAAATGCCAGTTTTATCTCTATTCGAAAAACAAACCTGTAAAAAAAAACACCCTGTATATACTTATGTATGTATATTAAAATTTGAACAATTAATATTGATTACTTTTTTACTATGGGTTGCAAAATTATGCTGCTATTTGTATTTATTTTTCCTAAAATTGTTTTAAATCACCATATGATGCTAATTTCCTACAACACCAACTATTTTTCTTAGTCAAATAATTTTGTCCACCTAATTCATTACTTTTGCCGTATGTGCACCGGCTACAACGCGGTGGTGGCAAATGATGTGTCCAGGATTTAGTCGGGGACTATGTAAAGTTCCGTGTGGCGGAAAACCCGGAAAGAGTTCGGAGATAACCATTTATTCTGGAGTACAGCACTATTGTGCATTTGGGGATAGGACACCACCCTGTTGCACCCCTAGCTAAATCCTACGGGTTTTTTTTTTTGCCTTACTGAATACAACAGACTATTGTCGACTACTCAGGTAGTTGGTAAACCAGCGTTTGAGACAGGGAGGAAGAAAATAGTCATCCAGATCAGAAACAGGCAGCGCATGATTGGATGTGTCAAACGATTGTGACAGATCAAACAAAATAACAATTTTACATTATTAAATGAACGGTTAGGCAGAGCAAAGCTTATCGGGATCAGTAGTCTACAATATAAAACTTTCGTGGCTCCCCTCTGTTCACATTAGAAAAACCCCTAAAACAATTTATATTATAACTAAATATTGCTGATTATTTTTATTTATACACCTTTTATTTTGTAACTTTTTTAGTCGAAATTCGTCGTAAAATACCGTTAATTTGATACCCATATTAGCAAATCTTACTTTTTTAGTTCCAAAAAGGTGGCAACCTTGTTAGAATGTCTTAGAATAAAGCAAACTATCTGTGCAACAAATTTCACCAAAATTAGTTCTGCTGTTTCCGAAATAGTAGTGGATATAGAAGTATGTAAATAAACTGATATACAAATATACGTACAAGAGTAGCTCGTTTAAAGATATAAGATAATAAAAACACAGTCGTGTAGCGATGTTAACATTAAGTTCGCAATCCGCTTCACATTATACTCTAAAGTTGAGAAAGAAATACTACATAAAATTACTTACTAGCTACATTGCAAACATTTTTAAGTACATCGTGCTTTATGGTGAAAGGGTAAACCAATTTTTGGGTTTTCGGCTATGATATTTTGTCAGGTGACGCGCTTACGGATCTCGAACAAATTTGCATCAAAAAAGTTGTGACGGACATTATTTATTTTTAAATTCTGCAAATCTTTCGATATGAGCTCGTTCATATTTATTTTTAAGCAAGTTTCTCACCTTAACTGGTCAAATTTAGTCTACATTTGTTTAGGGTTGAAATTATATGTCTGCCCGCTTACAAATTAAAATACGTATATGAAGAGGAAAATAGTTGATGTCTTTAAGAAAATTAACAAGATTTCTAACCACTTTGTAAATATAAACATCAAGAAGCTACAAAATGGATTTTCGGTTTTTGTATTTTAGATATGGGGTCTATCATCAGTTCTATCTCAACGGGATAACCAGTAGAAATAAGGAAATTTATCGAAATTATATACCAAACTACGATAAATTCCGAGAATTCTATCGAGTTTCCCGTTCCGCATTTATTTTTCATACTTTGTTTTGGTAAATTTTAGTAATTTGGCGGTTTTTCGCAAAAATTTGGTTTTTTTCACTCCTAGATAGGTCAGAAACCGAAAAATATTGGGTTAAAGACTTGAAAAATATAAAAAACTGAAGATAAGAATTATTCATATATTTAAAAACAAATTCAATTTAACAAAAAACGGAACCTGTGCTTAAACCTTGCAACGCAAGCGTCCTACCCGAGACGCTGACGACCTGCCTACTAATGTATGTACTGTAGTTAAGCATAAAGCCATACGCAAAAAAATTTATTTGCTCATTACAATATTTACAACATTTTAATATGATACACCTAAGCAACGCCCCTGACCTATATAAATATATCCATATACATTAGGCCGGGTCGATTTGTGGGGAGGCAAAAAAATCGCCCATTGCTCTGTGAAAAGCATATTCTAGGGATCAAAATAAGAAACTTTGCCGAAGGAACCATACCTCTAAAACGAATTCTGATGTCCCCCAATTTGGGTCGAACTTTTGGGTAGGGGCGAATTTTGAAAAATCCCACTTTGACCCATTTAGAGTGCTCCAATCGAGTCCAAATGTATGACCGACCCCCACTAACTTTGGAGGCCCGACCCACCGATGCCAGTGGCACACCCCCTGGAACCCCCCTGGGGGTTCACCATACAAACATTTCAAAAAATCGCCGGTTTTGCACTTTACATGAAAAAATCAGCGAAATGCCTATTTTTTTTCTTTTTGGACTTTATTTTTCTCTTTAGAAATTTATTTAGTCAGAACATATGTAAATGAAAAAATGAATTTAACTTAGTAATAGAAAAGAAATTTTAAAAAATTATTAGAAATTAGCGTTTTTACAACAATTTTAAAACCAAGGCATCACTGTGATGCATTTGCATGTCGTAAAAATAGTTGTGTGGGTTTTTTATTCAACCGTTTTAAAAAATTAAGGTATCACTGTGACACAATTGCAGATCGTAAAATTGCTTGTGTTGTTTTTTTTAAGCCACCACAAGACACAGCAGGTAGAATTGAAATTACCATTTCATTCTTATTACCTCGTCTCGTAGACCATATATAACGCAACAGTTTTTGTGAATGCATTAAGTCGTTGTGAAGAACTCAAAGTGTGAAGTGCTAATTTCAGATAAAAAAATATTTCAAAAAAATAATAAGTGAAGTGACCATTCCAAATCAAAAAGTTTACAATGAATCCACCATCCTCTACACCGCAAGATGAAGCAACTACATCAACAACTATCGAAAACCAAATGAGTCATATACCCAAGCATGATGTTACTGTTTTTGGCGTGTCTACTGATTTAACTGATCTGAATTTACCAACCCATCTGGATATCTTGACATATTATTTTTACTTAAGCGAACGTGCTAAAACAGAACAAAAAAAGTTTTCCCATAAATCATTCACTATTCAAGTACAAGATAAGTTGATTGGAATTTGGGAAAAACTTGGTATGGAAATAATGCTGTAAAAAGTGTATTTAATAAATTGAATAAATTGCTTGACAAGTATCAAGAGCAAATCAAGAGAAGAAACAACACCCAACAATTTACAGAGTATGTAAAATCTCTGGAAACAATTTTTTACATTGGAACATGTAAATACGATTTGAAGGCAGCTCCATGTGCATGCGGCTGGGTTCCCGAACGCCTCAAAGAGTTCATGCACATAATCAGAGAAGACTAACAATGGATGCATTTATGATGGAAACTGAAGAGCAAGGAGCAACGTCTATGTCATCAATGCCAACATACCAAGATCCCGATGATTCAACATACGCACCGCCACCGGTTCAAGAAGATATGGATAGAAGCACAAGTTCACAATGCACAGAGAGATACGATTGTTTTAAATTTGCCTTGGTATGTGACAGATTTGGTGTGCCTGACAGAGTAGCATCAGCATTGGGAACCGCTCTTTTGCAAGATTTTAAAATTAAAGATAAGCATGGGAAACCTCTCATCATGGATAAATCGAAAGTTCGCAGAGAACAAGAGAAATGCAGACAAGAAGTGCTTCGCAAACGGTTAGATGATACCAATTTGTTAGCGTTTTCATTCGATGGCAAAAAAGATGATACTTTAACAATAGATAAAATTTATGAGAAGTATCATACTAGGATGGTAAAAGAACCTCATCTTGTTATTTTGAGAGAACCCAATTCTGAATTGATTGGTTACGTAAGACTGGAACATGAAACCGCTGAATACAAAACAACCAAATTAAATGGTTTTTTCAACGATAAAAATATATCACTGGATGCATTAATTGGAATATGCACTGACGGTGAGGTAACAAACACTGGCCCACACGGTGGAATTATACGACGATTCGAATTGCTGTTAAAAAGACCATTGCATTGGTTCGTTTGCCTTCTACACTTCAACGAACTTCCGTTTCGGCATTTGTTTGAAGCTTTGGATAAATCAACCAGCACTGGACAAAGATCGCCAACCGGAAAACTGAGCCGTCAAATCGAAACTTGTGAAACTCTTCAGGTAAGTTATTTCTATCACTCATTTATTATAATTGTCAACCATTTTTAATTATTTTATTATTATATATTTTCAGGTGGTGGACGGCTTCCAGAAAATTTAGTTGCAAAATATGCCCCCTACTCCAGAAAAAATTGAGTTTTCCACCGATTCGAAGTACTTATACGACATGGCCGGCCCATGCAATTTCTAGCGGCGTGGTTCCGGTGGATCTGGCTAACATCAAACCAGGGAAAATTGTACATTCTCGGTGGCTCACCAAGGCCGCTAGATTATTGCGATTATATGTGACAACGGAAAATCCAGATGCAAATTTAAGAATTCTGGTTGAATTTATAATTAAATGTTATGTGCCAATGTACTTCAATATCAAATATTACAGCTCTAACGTGTACGGCAGTGCATTATTTTTCAAGTTCATTGGTTGGTCACGATTTCTACACCCTCGTTTACGCAAAATTGTCAATAAAGTAATTAAAGATAATTCATATTATGCGCATTCGGAAAATATCTTGTTATCAATGTTGTTTGATGATAGGAAAGAAAAGTGCGACTGTGCCATCAAGAAAACTCTACGCTATCGAACCGATGTCGACGAGCCAATGGAACTTAGAGTTTATAAAAAACCAGATATAAACTTTAATTGCACAAGTTATACGGAAATGATCAATTTGAATGATATAAATATCGTATTTAAACCACCATTCACGTGAAGCATTCCGTACGATACATTGAAAGAATATTTAAATCAAGATGATCCACCGTTTAAAGATCCAAAAATTCCATCACACATACAAGGAACGGAACGACATGTTCAATTGCTAGCTAGCGTTTCCAAATGGGTTATACCGGAAAATGTAGAGGCTGTTATGGCGACGACATTAGAGAGCCGTGCGAAAGAAGACTTCAAACAATAATTTTTTTTAGTTTCTTTTCTATAACTCACTTAAATAAATTTTTTCGTTTACATATGTTCTGACTAAATAAACTTCTTAAGAGAAAAAATAGATATTATTATAAATAAATAACATATATTATTATAAATAAATAATAAATATTATTATAAATAAATAATAAATATTATTATAAATAAATACATAAAAGTAAAGAAAAAACATAGGCATTTCGCTGATTTTTACATGTAAAGCGCAAAACCGGCGAGTTTTTGAAATGTTTGTATGGTGAACCCCCGGGGGGGTTCCAGGGGGGTGCCACTGGCATCAGTGGATCGGGCCTTCAAAGTTAGTGGGGGTCGGTCATACATTTGGACTCAATTGGAGCACTCTAAATGGGTCAAAGTGGGATTTTTCAAAATTTGCCCCTACCCAAAACTTCGACCCAAATTCGGGGACATCAGAATTCGTTTTAGAGGTATGGTTCCTTCGGCAAAGTTTCTTATTTTGATCCCTAGAATACGATTTTCACAGAGCAATGAGCGATTATTAAATCGACCCGCCCTAATATACATTTTATAGGAATTTATACATGGTTAGATACAGTGGCGTAGCCAGGATTTGGGGAAGGGGTGCTAAAAAATGTTTTTTTCGAAACCTGAAATTTGAACACACAATAAATTTTGTTTTAAAAATGTACGCAAAATTCACGAAAATTCAAAGAAATTTTATCAAAATTTTAAATTTTGTTTGCACAATTTTTATACTTTTTTTGCAGTATGCACGTTTATAGTTCATTAAATTTTAATGCAACAATGTGTGAATCTTAGAGTCGTGACACATTTTTCTGATTTTTGTAGATTTTTTTTGTTGCAAAGAGCTAAAGCGTTTTCTTTTATATAAAAGACATTGTTTTCATAACCTTGTATTGAGAAAAATACAGACATCGCAAAGAAAATATTAGAGCTTTTAACTTGGGAACCAGCATTAACACCAACAATAATGTCAGAATAGAAATCCACCGAAGAATCACTCACGCAAACAAGTGCTACTTCTGACTGAGTTGGGAATTCAGAAGTAAAGGTCTCTCTCGAAGCACGAAAATAAATAGGGTTTATGCATATATGCAGACACCGACAAATAAAAACGAATAAAACCCAACGTCTTAATTGGCTAGGGGATGTTGTGCTAATAAATGAAGATGGTATTCTTATCGGCACCCACCGGTGGTAGCAGAGGAAGAGGGAGACCATCCCTCTGATGGAAGGGCGAAGTGGAGACCGATTTGTGACCCCGTGGTGTTTCCAATTAGCGCCAATTGGCAGAAAGACGTAACGAGTGGCGAGCTATGGTAAAGGGCTTAAATCGCTTAGACGATTAAGCGGAATTTAAAGAAGAAGAAGAATTAAAGAGGTGAGTTCTACCGTAGAAGTAGAAACGAGGAGAGTTGAAAAAATTTGTAGCAATTTGTATAAGTTATGAAATGACGATTTGTCGTAGCTCTAAAGTGCGTAAAATGCAGTTTTTGGCGGAAGATTATGTCACTTTAAGAACCTTCTACATAAATTGGTTTCGGCCACTATATTTTGGTTTTGAACAAGTGGTTCATAAAATTTAGCACGCTTAAATAAATTTTTGTCATGTTCTTCTCTGTGGTTTGTTGAAAAACTGAAGCGAAATCTCTGAAGATCGTTTTATGTTGAGTGGATCGACTATCTATTTCCATTACACTGTGGAACAAATTCAGGTTAGTGGAAGTTAGGTCGATTCTGAGAGTGAGGGGTGAAAATAGAGGCTAAATTAGAAGACCCGTATCGCGGCGTTTGTTTATGTTCGAATTTTTTTTAATCGACCTTCGAACTTTGCAGTCAAATGCAATAAATTTCTTCCCCTTTCTTCCTCTTTTTCCTCGTCTTCCTCTTTTTTGTTTCCAACCACCGCACAGGTAGCGATTTTTATTTATTTCGTACAAGCGAACTAATATCAAAATAAAGATTCAGTTAATACTCGAAACTCAGCCGAAGCTGATGTGTTTTAATTTTCGCTCGGTCGTGATAAAATTCGCTATTAATTTTTTTGGAACTTATTTCATTTTGTGAGTGATTTAAGTTAAGTGCATCGGATTCATAAAAATAACAAAAACATTGTATAATATATATTGTATTAAAAATGTCGGAACCAAAATGTAAAATGGACCATTTTTGTAGTGTGTGTGGACGTTTCATACACTCAGAAAAAAAATTACAGTAATATCAACAGTTTTTACTGTTAAGATCAAAAATGGTTGAATTAACGGAAATCTCTTCATTTAAACAGATTTATGGATTGAATTAAGGAAAAACTCCTTTGATTTAACGAGCGTAACCCCTTTTTATTCAACAGGCCCGTTCTGTTAATTATTGCCAGAAATTACAGTTAATATAACCAACGATTTGTTAATTTGAACCATAACATTTTTTTTTTCACCTGTAAATACTTATGTTACCTCAACATACAAGTACTCTTGATTATTAACAGAAATCGCAGTTGTGTTGCCAACTATTACTGTGGTATAAATTGTAAATATGTTAATTTTGGTCGTCTGTTAGCTCAACTGATCAAATCTGGTAATTTTGAACAGAATTGCAAGTTAACTTGGCATTGCTGCAGTTAAATCAAACCAAATTCTGTCAAAATGTCTAAAACAACAACACTAAGTCCCGTTAGGTGTTGGAATGTTTACATACATGCGAGTGTTTTGCAGCTCATACGTTCATTCGTGTATTTATTTGCAAAAAGCGTGTGCGGAGAATTATTTACAATTATTATTGTTGCTGCTAATTTGTTGAATTTTTAATTTAATCACTAAATAAAGTGTGTGCCGGTAAATATTTGTAACTTTTCTATAAAATGGACCCGGAAAATAGTGATTTTGATATATTTGTATGCCAAAGCAAGGAAGTACAGGAAGACGAGAAACTGCCATTGTTGCTGAAGGAATGGGATTCGGAAAAATGTACCTAATACTAAGACGTAAGTATATGTACATTGAATTAATACTACACAAATATTGGATTAATATCAATATTAAAGTGAAATGTAAAGTTTATTTGAATTCAATAATTGCGGGGATAATATTGCACCAGAATATATACCTTTCCATTTATTTTAATGCACTTATTTTTAAATATACAGATGCCAGCGTTGGAATTGAAGAATTACGATGTCTCACTGAAATGGACCTTTGTCAAATATTTCCTTCCGTGGAAGTAGTGGGCACTAAAGCAAAATTGCGTGAAAAAATTAAATTGTGGAAAAAGGACTAGGTAAAAGTTGTATGATATTTATATGTTAACAAATTTGATATGCACACATCTTAATTAATAGTTTGGTGAAGGTGAAGATCTGACGGCAGCGCTCCGAAAAGTGAATGAGTGGTTAAAGCATGACGATAGACATCAATCTTCTACTTCGCCTTCTAGTGAGACACCGCCTTCACAGTGTTCATTTGAAGTAAGCATATGTGTCACCGTGTATTTTTGATATTTGTATATAATATAGTTATATAACTTATCCTTGTAGTGTGATATTCAAACCATCTTAGTACATTATCCTCGGGGAAAACATTCCCTCGAGTATTATGAAGATCAAAAAAGGCTCACACCTTACCACCAGCAAAGCATAGCGAACTGTGTTATTGACCACTACTTGCCATCCAGAAAGAAGCTGTAATTGAACGCTTTGGACAAAATTGCTGACAGTATATGCAAATACTTTCCTGGAGAGCGTTCAGTAAGCATTCGGATGAAAATTTTATGTTGCATAGGTTGCAGCATAGTCACCACTTTAAACACAGCACTGCTCATACAAGGTGGCGCAAAAGTAAGCTTCCGATGTTCAGCATATCGGTTGTGGCACGTGCAGTGCCGTAAAAAGTGGTAATAAAATTAAACAAAACATTAACAGCAAAATAAATAAAACCAAATAAATAATTTAGAAAACAAAAAAATAATAAAATATCTAAATTAAAAAAAAAAAAAAATTTATAAAAACATAATAAGACGAAATTATAATAATAATAATAATAATAATAATAATACATAAAACTACATAAAATATAATATAATAAACTAAACAAATAAATACAATAAAATAAGATAAAATAAAATAAGAAAAATATATAAGAATAAGGAAATTAAATAAAACTAAATAAAATAAACATAATAAAATAAACAAAATAAAATTTAAAAAAATTAAATAAAATAGACACAAAATAAACACCAAAATAGTCAAAGTAAAAAAAAAAGTAAACATATAAGGAAAGGTGTCTGAGCATAGGAAGGGTGGGGTTGGCGGATCCGCAAACAGGACTGCGGATGCCCCAGCTGGCACCAAAATGGAGAAACCAGCTAATCTTATCGATTTGGATGGAGGGGACGGCGTAGATCCCTTCGCGAGGCGGTCGAGACTAACACAGTCTCCCCCGAGATCAGCCCCTCCAGCTGTTGCCTTACCCGGGTTCAACTGGACAGATGCGACGACTGGCCCCGACGGTGAGGACGACGGTAAGGAGGATGAGGACCACGCTTTCTGCTCACTGGGAAAGCAGCGAGTTAACGGAGCTTATGGGAAGTGGGAAACGTTCCATAACCCAAAACCTTAAAGAAATAGTGAAGGCGATCTCGGTCTCGTACAAAGAAGCCGCAGAAGCCATGGGCAAAAAATGTGCCGTGGCTACAAAGCAGTCTCAGACGTCTCCGTCACTGAGAAAACCGCCACAAGAACGCGCGTCCGGTAGTACGCCTACCCCACAAAAAGACGAAAAAAAAAGAAGGATGCTCATAAATCAACGGATAAGGCATCCGACTCAGCAGTGAGAATTGCTTCCAAGGGAAGCGAATCAGTAGACCAAGGAGGGACATGGAAGACGGTTCAAAAGCAGAAGCGGCCAAGAAGGAAGGCAGATCGACCGGACGCCATTATTATAAAAAAAACGGGAGAGTGCTCGTATGCCGATAGCCTGAAAACAGTGAAAGGCGAGGAGGCTCTAAAAGAAATGAGCACTATGGTTCGTAAGATCCGTAAGACTGCAAAAGGTGACTTGTTGTTTCAGCTCACCAAGCATTCGGACGTAAACACCGCCAAGCTGCAAACAGCCGTGGAACTGGCGTTATCAGGTAAAGCAGAAGTCAAGTCCCTCACCGAAGAAACCATTTGTGAAATCTGCGCCATGGATGAGGTGACCACTGCAAGGGAAATCTGCCAAGAACTGAACTCCCAGTTCCCGGACTACGAAGTAAGTCCGCCTTGTATCCGATCCATTCGGAAAGCATACGGCGGAACACAAACGGCGACGATTTCCGTTCCCACGGAAGCTGCCAGGAAGCTGCTATCCAGCGGTAAAGTCCGAATAGGGTGGGTTATATGCCGCGTTCGTGCTAAAGCCCAGCCAAAACGATGCTTTAAATGCTTGGATTTCGGGCATATATCGAGGAAGTTCCCCAGCGAAATCGATGTAAAAGACGAGTGCTTTAAATGCGGAGGCAATGGACATGTCGCTAAGATGTGTACAAATTCACCAAAGTGCCTTTTGTGCACTAGAAGAGAATCCAATCGCACTGATCACCCCACCGAGGGAAACAAATGCCCGGTATATAGAGAGGCGGTCCGGAAACTAAGACCGTCATGAGATTGGTCCAACTTAATCTCAACCACTGTGAAGCCGCGCAAGACCTACTAGCGCAAACAGCACTCGAGCTGAAAGCTGATGTAGCTCTGCTAAGCGAGCCATACAGGGAAAGGTCGGTAAATTGGCTACCCGACTCGGACGGAAAGGCCGCTATATGGGCTTGCGGACAGAACCCACTTTACGTAGAGCCCATACTTGAAGAAAGAGGCTTCGTGTGCGGTAAGATAGGCGATATTTTCGTATATAGTTGCTACATACCACCTAGCACTCCATTGGAACTCTTTCAAGAAATTGTCGAGAAGATATCCACAGATGCGACCTCTAGGCAGCGGTTCATTATAGCTGGCGACTTCAACGCATGGGCAGTCGAGTGGGGCTCACAGCGAACGTCACCGAAAGGGAGAGCTTTGCTTGAAGCGTTCGCATGCCTAGACATAGCGCTCCTCAACACAGGCGGGCGACACACATTTTCTAGAAATGGCTTCGGTTCCATTATCGACATTACTTTCGTAAGTGCCAATATTTACAGGCTGTGTGAGTAGAAGATTAGCGAGTGATATACTCAAAGCGATCACTCAGCGATCATCGTGGATATCAAAATAGACGGGGGAAGGAGGCCATCCAAAGAAATTGTACTTAAGCGTCGGGGGTGGAAGCTCACAACATTCGACCCGGATGTATGTAAGGTAATGTTGCCGACATCTGAGTACACAGGAAGCGCGAACGAAATAGCCACTAAAGTAATGGCGGACATAAAAGCAGCATGCGACGCGTCGATGGCCAGAAAGTCCACACATAAAGAACCCAATTCCACCTATTGGTGGAACGAAGGCATACAATTGGTAAGGCGAGAATGCATTCAGGCCAGGAGGCGATTTCAGCGAGCGAGAGGGAGGCCGAATTTCCTAGAATGCAGGGCTACCTACAAGGCTGCGCGCCACGCATTGAAATTGGCAATATCAAACAGCAAGCGACAATGCTTCCTGAACCTTTGCGATGACGCGGAGAATGACCCCTGGGGTACAGCTTACAAAGTCGTCTTGAAAAAGTTGAAACAGCGGAAAGCCATGCCGACATGCGCGTCCTTTCTTAAAAACGTGGTCGATACTCTTTTTCCCACGCAACGGCAGTTGGTGTCGTCCATATCAAACGTTCCAACCTACGAATTCGAGGAAGTGACCGTCGACGATGTTGTTCATGCGGTTAACCGACTTGAGGACAACAAGTCTCCCCGGCCAGACTGCGTGCCTAACAAAGTACTGAAAGTGGCAGTTACGTATAGGCCGTCAACATTCGCAAGTCTGTTCAATTCATGCCTAGCGGAGGGGACATTCCCTTCAATCAGGAAACGCTGTTGCCAAAGCCTGGTAAAAACCCGGCGGAGCCATCCAGCTACAGACCAATATGTCTGCTCGACTCTGCTGGAAAAGTTTTTGAGCGAATCATCTATGACCGCCTCGAAAAAGAAATAGAAGAGGTAGGGGGCATATCAGAAAACCAGTTAGGGTTCAGGAAAGGAAGATCCACCATTCACGCTGTGAACATGGCAAAAAAGGCGGCTCAAGAGGCAATAAGCGGCACTAGATGGCTCGCAGGATCTAAGGAGTACTGCCTTATCGTGACCTTAGACGTAAAGAACGCATTTAACAGTGCTAATTGGGCAAAAATTCTGGATATACTGAATCGGAAAGGCGTCTCCTACTACCTGAGAAGGATCATACGTAGCTATTTTGACGGAAGGCTACTTGAGTACGAAACGTCAGATGGCACGGAAACCCTCCACGTTACAGGTGGCGTTCCTCAAGGGTCCGTGCTCGGCCCGCTGCTATGGAACATTATGTACGATGGGGTATTACAGCTCAAAGTACCACACGGAGTACAAATTATAGGGTTCGCGGATGACATCGCATTGGTTGTTACGGCCAAACACCTCAGCGACATATGCGGCAAAGCTAATACAAGCATAGCCAGCGTTCAATCATGGCTGATGAAACACGGATTACAGCTGGCGGAGCACAAAACAGAGGCGGTACTCATATCAAGTAGAAAGAAGGTAGAGCATGTCACGATTCGAATCGGCAGCCATGACATCGACACTCTACCAGCAGTCAAGTATCTGGGGATTATGATAGACAGGAGGCTATCGTTCAAAACACAGGTAGAGTATGCTATCTAGGCATCTAAAACAGTATCATCGTTATCGAGGATAATGCTAAATGCGCGAGGGCCAAAGCAAGGATGCCGCCAGCTACTCTACGGGGCTCCAGTTTGGCATCACGCCACGGAGTATCAGTCGTACTTCCGCGGGGTAAAGTCCACCTACCGACTCTGTGCTCTTCGAGTCTGTAGTGCCTTTAGAACGGTCTAAGACGATGCTGCACTGGTAATCGCAGGAATGTGCCCTATTGACATTTTGGCAAAGGAAGCAGCGATGATTTCTGAGGACAGAAACTCGCGGACCGAAGCACACGAGATTAGCGTGCAAAAGTGGCAGCACAGATGGAATACATCCACAAAGGGGCGCTGGACGTACCGCTGTATCCCAGATATCAAAAGCTGGGTAACGAGAGCACAAGGGGAAGTAGGCTTTTACTTGACCCAGTTCTTAAGCGGCCACGGATGCTTCAAGGAATATCTTCACCGATTCAAACACGAGCAAAACAACCTATGCGACCACTGTAGTGGCGAAGCAGCTGAGGACGTCTATCACGTATTCTTCGAATGCCCTAGATCGATTAGCTTTAGAAGAAGGCTACTCAGCATTATCGATGAGGATTACACTCCGGAAACACTAGTGGGGCACATGCTACAAAACAAACTAAAATGGACTGCAGCGTACGACGTAATTGCAGAAACCACGAAGTGGCTAAGAAGCCAGGAAAGGCTGCGGCGCATGAGGGAGAACTAAACTAAGAGCGAGGCTGGCCATGTCTCCGAACTGATTGTAGCTCGTGCGATGCTTTGTCTCTTGTTTGGAGATTTTTGCCGAGCTAGTCTGCAACTCGGACGGTTGGACAGACCTTGTCTCCAATCCGTCCGAGTTGCAAGCCGGCTTGGCGGGAGTCTCTGAATGGGAGATGGGGCATCGTACGAGTGATAAGCGGTTTGAAGACATGGCCTCCCTAACGGCCAGATAATGACACTGGAATTACGGACAGTTTTGGACCCACGGCCTGTCCAACTGTCTTGGCCCACAACGAGTAAGTGTTTTATTGGAAACATGGGTGAGTAGATTTGAAGCGGATTGGAGCCACGGCCCTTCCACCGCCGGGTCCACCGGACCTTATCAAGAATGGCGAATACTGCCCACTGAGGACAGTTTTGGACCCACGGCCTGTCCAACTGTCTTGGCGCACAATGAGAGCGGTGATACGAGTAAGTTTTTTATTTTTATTGGAAACATGGGTGATTAGATTTGAAGCGGATTGGAACCACGGCCCTTCCACCGCTGGTCCACGGGACCTTATCAAGAACGGCGATTACTGCCCACTGAGGACAGTTTTGGACCCACGGCCCGTCCAACTGTCTGGGCTCACACTTAGAGCCACTATAGGGCAAGCGTTTCATTAGAACTGCCTGGGCTTGTCATTATAGCCATCCTGTAAGTAAGTGTAAGTTTTTGATCAAAGAGATGCGTTATATTCATAGAGGCGGATTGGAACCACTGCCTGTCCAACCACCTAGCTTCGGAAGTACCAAAGAGGTAAATGTAAGTGTCGATAAATCATTGCCAACGGAGTAAACATGTTTACATATATATACATAGAGTAGGTATGTAGTTATATTTATACATATATTTGTGTTGGTGGACAAGACCGACCTTCTCAACACCACTCCCGACTAGTAGAATGAAAAATCTAGTAAAAAGATCCCCAGTTAAGAACTGAAACGGACGGTTACGCCGACCAACAGACGTTAAGGCTAGTGCTCAAACCACCTCCCGACGGAATACTTAACGGTAGTACCGGGGGGATCGGTACATGACGGTTGGAGTTTTAGTGCTTAGGTTCAAGTCCCACACTGACTTTAAGGCTTTCGATGCTTTCTCCACTGAAAAAAAAAAAACGTGCAGTGTGTGCTGTTGCACCGTCTTGTTGGAACCACATGTTTTCCAATCCCAGTTCATCAAGTTGTGGCAAAAAGAACTCGTTGATCATTCCTCTGTAGCGCTCACCATTCACAGTAACCGTTTGGCCCCGACCGATTATTGGTCAAATAAATAGTCAGCAATATTCCGCGTTCTGGAGCAGTGTAGCGTAACATTGTTTATTAACGTGTATTTCGCATGTGTTTACTACACAAATGTCAAAACAGAACTGACTTTAGGGGCCAATCGCAAAATTTATAGCATTTTCTGATAGGAGGATTACTTTTGCGCCACCTTGTATAAGCAGTAGCCGAATTTAATGCGAATCTCTTTGGCCTGTTTATTCATCGCTGAATTTAGCTTTTAAATTTTTAATTAAATTATTAAAGAAGGAAATAACTTCTATAAATAAGTGCTCGTAAAACTTTACAAATAAAACTTAGCGTGTAGACTCTCTATTAAGTTATGCTGCTATATTTATGAACAGTGCCCACGGAAGGTGCATTCTTAATTGCTAAACTACCCGATTTTCTACCTTCAGGCAACTTATTTTGGTCGCCGTGGAGATTCTAAAAGAGCCTGTGGTAAATTATATGATCGGTATTTTAATAGTTGAAAAGGAAAAACTTTGACTTCGTGTTCAAACACACAAAGAGGCGATAATACAATATGCGAAAATATGGTTAAAATATAACGACAAGCCACTAGAAGAAATTGAGGATAGGTGGAAAACTACACATCCTTATAGAAAACTCAATCTCAAGAACTCATTGAAAAGAGGAGAAACGATATCCTAATTTATGAACGAATGGCCCTTGTACAAACATTACGTTCTTTGACCAAAGCTTGTAAGTTTTTTTTTTTTAATTTTTTAATAATACTTCCAATGGTGGTCAACAAAATATAACCAAAATGTAAACATTATAAGATTTTACAAGGGATTACGGAAACTCGTTCCAATATTCATCAAGATTTTACTACTTACATATGTCTTTATTTTGTTTACTACCGACATCTTTATGTCAATAACAACGAGTACAATTTGATAATAATTTTTGTTTCTAATTTGTTGGCCACCAGCGTATGTATGAAGCACATTCATTTAGTTTCTGCAATTTTTTTTTAAATCACTACTATCTTCAGTACAAGTTCTCTAGAGTTCTTGCGAGATTGCAAACAAAAGAAACAAAAGTTATTGTTTTTGACTACAGACATGTTAATAAATATATCGCTGTCTTGTTAGTTCGTTAGTTGGTAGTCGATATTTTTTACATGTGCTTTTTTTATAAAATTGTCAAATTTGAATTTATAAAAAGCAAAACACATGTAAAAAAAATACCAACTAACAGACATGTGTGAATACCCTGAATATTTTTATACACATTTTATCAATGTTTCAGATCAATTGCGACTTTGAAATACTCTATCCTAAGAAAGGCACACATTTATTGACAAAATGGGATGATTTTCTGCCATTAATACACAATTATTATAAGACGAATATAAAGGACAAAGTATGCCGAAAGTTATTGAATCAATTGGAAAATGAAAATATCACTGCAGGTAAACAAATGACAAACTTTTATTTTGAAGTACAGATTTACATATATTAATGCGTATGTTTGTATTTCCAGATACCAGAAATTATATAACTTCTATACTGCTAAATGCTGTTATTCCACCTGTTGCAAGGTACAAGAAAAACGCATCTATTAAACGGGTAACCATTCAGGAGGGAATGGACAGTTTTTTAGTCCATATCAACTCGGCATCGAATTTAGAGGAAACATTGGTTAAAATAAGAGAAAGATTTTCACAAGAGAATAATACTTTGCAACCTGTTGTAATAGCTACTGGTTCTAAAGGGTGTTTTTTTTAGGGGTATAGAACTTCGAATTGAAATAAAACACAAGAAAATCGTCAAAAAAATTAAATTTCGCAGGCTCGAAAATTATTTTTTGAGTATGCGTAGTGGAACTTTTTTTCCTGAGGCCAAAACCTATCGAAAAATCGATGGCGCGATATCGGTTAACTTTCGTCCATACAAATCGACCCACCCTAATACATACATATGTACCTGCAAATTACTTGCATTAATCGATTTATTCAACTCATACCGAACATGTATGTGGGTAACCCCTGCGGGTTAGGGGTTTAGAATATGCCCGAGGTAGGCATACCGGTCGTAAGAGGCGACTAATATGCACAAAGGTAATGACGTGCAACTTATGATACCTCTCACCTCCCATTTGACATAACCTAGAAGGTTCCAGTGGTCATATCAAATCGCTACTACGACAGTCGGGCAGTACCGAAAGGGAGTACCAAAGCGTACCGGGTTCAAATCCGGCCAAGGACTGTTAATTCGGCAACACTCCCCAAAACCTTCGGGGAGTGTTTTTGTCGTTACCACAACAACAACACCATGTAAAGGGTGTTTTTTGCTAAAATTGTAAGCAACGGTGAAATATCTGTAACCATTGATCTTTGGCAAGATAACCACAAAAAGCGAAATTTTGTGTGTGCCACTTTGCATTTTCAAAAGAACTATGAAATGATTGATATTGTCCTGGTCATGAAACCGATGGATTTTATGCGTACAAGTGGTCAAAATATTTTACGTAAGTTGCAGGATTTACTTAGTGAAGTTGGTGTGGTTGATTTGGAAAAAGCTGTTTTTGTAACCGACAGAGGAAGCAATGTAAAAAACCAAAACATGAAAACTACACAAGGCTTAATTGTTCCAGTCGTTTATTTTCAAATGTGCTTGACTCTGCCATTGAGAGTACAGAGGAGTTAACAGAAGTTATTACCTGCTGTAAAAAGGTTGTTGAATAGTTTAAGAAGCATATGTTGCAAACTTTACTGAAAAAGGTAGAATATAAGGAGTGCGTTTGAAAAAAATGTCACCTTTATTTTATTCAACAAGTTTTTTCTTAATTATTTGATTTGAATATTTTTATTCGTAGTATGATTAGAAATAAATGTCAGAAAAATACTGTTTGAAAATATTTTCGCTAAATGCTATAGTTCATATAAAAATGACAAGCGAATTGGAAGTACGAAAAAAGAGCTCAAGACCACAATCAGTGGACTTTCAAAAAAATTGCTCGAGAACTTAAAGTAAGCCCGAAAACTGTTTCGAGGGTGTTAAACAATTTTAAGGACAAATTGGCTGTTACCCGTAAGCCAGGTTCGGGTAGCAGAAAGGGGCATCAGTGACCAAAACATGAAAAAGAAAATCATCACCGTTTATCAGAAGAACCCCAATATTTCAGGTAGAAAACTAGCGCAGAAGGTGGGATGTTCCGTGTTTTTTGTCCGTAAAGAAAAAAGGGAAGCTGGTTTTAAAATGTTCCAGACAGAAAGTCTGTGAAGAATGTGGAAGCAAAAAATCGCGCAAAAAAACTAAAATTTTGTTTCTTTGAAAAATTCAATTGCTGCATCATGGACGACGAAACGTATGTTTTAGCCGACTTTTCGCAGCGTCGAGGCCAGGAGTTTTACACAGCATACTCGCCGCGGAATGTGGACGAAAAGTTTAAGTCAAAAAGGCAGTCAAAATGTACTCGTAAATTCCTTGTTTGGCAAGCAATATGCAGCTATGGAGAAAGGAGCAGTGCTTTTGTAAATACGGGAACAATAAACTCCCAAATATACATTAAAGAATGCTTAGAAAAGAGATTAAATCCTTTCCTAAGACGACATAACGTTTCCACTTTTTTTGGCCTGACCTAGCTTCTTGTCATTATAGCAAATTGGCTTTGGAATGGCATTCAAAAAATAATGTGCTTTTGGTGCCTCGAGAAGCAAATCCGCCCAACTGTACAGAACTCAGGCCAATTGAAAGATACTGGGCATTGGTCAAAGAGGAAACTAAAGCAACCAAAAAAGGTAGCAAGGAATGCCAAAGACTTTCGGGAAAAGTGGAGTTCAGCAGCTCGAAACTTGTCAAATACTACTATAAAATTATTAATGGAAGGGGTGCCGGAAAAGTTAAAACGACTTTTACAACAATAGTAGTGACAAAGTTGTTGATTTATAATAAAACTTGTAATTAAAAAGAAAAATAACAGCTAGTTTTATTTTCCTAATCGGACTACTAGTTTACGAAATTTGTCATAATAAGTAAATGACAATTTTTTCAAACGCACTCCTTATATAGGTTTCAAATTTAAGTATGTGGCATAAAAAGCTGCACTTTTCTTGTATCCACCCGCTAATTGTGAACAAGTAACTGATTTGGGGGAAATACAAGAATTCTGTATCAAAGAAATGGAACAGAGGCATTCTCTCAATTCCAGGAAGTAGTGCTGCATCAGAGAGGGTATTTTCTTTGGCAGGAAATATTATCACCGCGAAAGGAAATAGATTGTCCCCAAAAACAGTCGACCGCATTTTATTTTTAAATTCGTACTGTAAAAACATTGCAGCTCTTAATTAAAATCCAAAAGAATTGAAAGTGGATCTCAATTTTCTTCCTATGTATAAATTAAATATCAATTTTAATACAATTTAATAATTTTTATTTATTTTGCAAATGAAATACTAATAAAATAAACATGGATCCAGAAAATATTGTTTTTCTTTATTTTATATGTATAAAACAACGGGAAAACATTCGCATGTACAATTGAGCGTATCTTAAACACCATAATACAATTGCTATTTTCGTGTACGACGCAACATGCCATATTTATACGCAAAACTTACTTCGGGTATTAATGTATAGGGGTATAGAACTTCGAATTGAAATAAAACACAAGAAAATCGTTGTAAGGTCCATCAATTTGGCTTTATTGGAAGGATAATTTTATGCCATTAATGTTTAAATATGATTTCGGGCATGTGGCCGCCGCGGCTGGCTCGAATAAAGCCAATTCTACAGGTCCAATTTTCAACCACTTTTTCGAAAATATGGGGCCGTATGTCGGCAATAACGCCACGAATGTTGGCTTCCAATTCCCCTAACGTTTCTTGTTTGTTGGTGTAGACGAGCGACTTCACATATCCCCAAAGAAAATAATCCAATGGTGTCAAATCACACGACCTTGGTGGCCAATTGACAGGTCCATTCCGCGAAATTATGCGCTCATCGAATGTTTCCTTCAATAAATCGATTGTGACGTGCGCTGTGTGGCATGTAGCGCCGTCTTGTTGGAACCACAACTCATCCACATTCATGCCATCCAATTCGGGAACAAAATAGTCGGTTATCATGGCTCTATACCGGTCTCCATTAACGGTAGCTGCCTCTCCAGCATTATTGCGGAAGAAGTATGGCCCAATGACTCCACCAGCCCATAGAGCACACCAAACAGTCAGTTTTTGTGGATGTAATGGCGTTTCAAGGGTCTCATGTGGATTCTCTTCACTCCAAATGCGGCAATTTTGCTTGTTGACGTAGCCATTCAACCAAAAATGAGCCTCATCACTGAACAAAATTTTGCGATGAAAATCAGCATCGAAATCAATCTCATTTTCGGCCCATACACCAAAATCACGACGCATTGCATGGTCTCGCGGCTTTAATTCTTACACAAGCTGGATCTTGTAAGGTCGCAAGCCAAGATCTTTGCGCAAAATCTTCCATAAAGTTGATGGACAAAGCTGCAATTGCTGTGCACGGTGGCGAATCGATTCATTCGGGTCCTCTTCAACACTTTGCTCTACAGCGGCAATTGTTTCTTCGGTGCGCACTGTTCGACGTCTTTGCGGATGCGTATTATCACATAGAGTAAACGTAGTGCGAAAACGATCCATGGTTAACCGAATTAATTGCTCTGATGGACGATTATGTCGACCATAAAATGGACGGAGCTCACGGTAAACTTCGCGAACTGAACCATTATTTTCGAAATAAATTTGCACGATTTGCAAGCGTTGTTCTTTTGTCAACCTGTTCATGATGAAATGGCAAACCAAACTGAACATAAATGACATTAGAGTTGCCAGATTTGACCACAAAATGCCAGTTTTATCTCTATTCGAAAAACAAACCTGTAAAAAAAACTCTCGTAAGCAGTGTGACAAGGTTAGCCTTTATGAAGCTAGATTTAGCTTTTTTTTTTGTCCTTTAGCCTCATAATTTTGGTTTTAGCTTCGTGGCTTTTTTCTAACCTTTTTTTATTCCAAACCTTTTCCATATAGAACTTCGAGGAAGATATAAAATTGAAGTTGAATGAAGGTAGTATTGATGACGAAATACAGAAAATGATTCGTAAAAATTGTTAAGTATTTTTAATGGAGTTGATAATCCAACTGCGACATCGCCTACCTGATAATATGAACTCTGTCTAAGCTTTATGGAGGTCGAGTAGTTTTTTTGAGTTATTTTTTATTTTATTTTATTATTTATATTATATCATTGGTTTAGAGAGGAAAAGGGGGTGTGCGGAGTACATGTTTAGTATAGGGAGCCCTTTTCTAATATTTATTTAATTATTATTTTATTTATTTAAATTATTTGTTCTATATAGAACGGGGTGCGGCGCACCTGTTACACCTTGTATTTATTAATTGGGGGCGAGCACTGTTGGCTCTGAGGCATTGCACGGGATTGGCATCCTCATTTTTGTTGTGAAAAACCCCACTTTGGGATTACAAAACATAAACTATATCTTTGGGATATTTCATAAGCTGCTTGCGAATTACAAGGGAGTGCAGCGCAAATAAAATAGACGAAATAAATAGTTTTAGCTTATGTCGCTTAAACAAACTCTTTACAAAAGATAAATTCTTTTTCAGTTGATAATTCCTTGAAAGTTACAAAGCCGGATGTAATTTCTCACTTTCAAGAAAAAAAGTCTAGGTATTCTCCAAGTCAAGTAGCATTGATTGAGTTGCAGTGGCGAAAGCTAATAACCGTACAGTAGACAAGTGTGACCTCTACCGTTGAATTTTGGGCGGATGTCCGAGAACATAAAAATTCATTAAACGAACCACCTTTTTTAGAACTGGTAGAATTCGTATCTAGGTTTTTAGTATTACCTTTCAGTAATGCGGAAGTTGAAAGAATTGTTAGTGCCATGAACATTTTAAAAACTAGGTTAAGGAACAGATTACAAATTAAAATGCTTAACTCGCTGCTTAGTATTAGATGTTCGTTAAAACGGTTATCCAACTGTTGTACTGATTTTGAAATTACTGATGATCTCATATCTATGATAAATACCAAAACTTTGAACGCAGACTCAAGCTCTTCTGATGAATCAAACGAAGAAAATATTACAAAATTAATTATTTTGTATTGATTTTTCTATAGTATGTATTTCTTTGAAAAAATTCCTAGTCAAGGAAAATGTGCCTGATATGTGTTGAAACAAAAATAGTTACTTTGAGTTATGTCTATAGCTTTATATACAAATAAACTAAAATAAAAAATTTTAAATGGATTTCGCAAAAAAAATTCTGACTTTTTTTTAGCTAATGTACATTACAATGTACCGCTGTACATAGATATACTTGAAATATATCTCGCAAAACAAAGGAAAGATGATAAAGGTTGTTTAAAAAATAATTAAAATATTTTTTGGTACTTTTCTGATTGTATCGCCATGATTTTTGGTTAGATTTTGTGTTATTAAAACCACACTTGTCACAGAGCGTTAGAACATTTAACTCAGAACTATGGCGATTTATGTGTAATTTTAGCTTTTATGAGATTTTCAAATTGCAAATGCACACGCTATTAGTCCAAGTACTTTGTAAATGAATGAAAAGTATTCCTGGCAAGGGCATTTAATCTTTCACTTGTATTGTGTGTGGTTCGATTTTGCAAACGGTTTGTCTTTTCTTTCCCCCATTATTGTCAAATGTCCTCTAATTAAATACACAGTGTCCAAAAAGTTCGAATACAAACTTTGTAACGTATTTAAAACACCAATCAAATGAGCATTGATTTTATTTTTTGTTCTAAATCGAGTATCGTTACTATGACTCTCAAACCACGACAGACTCAAATCTGTAATAGTATTATAGTTATTTTCTACGATTAAGTCCAAGCGCCAGCTAATTGTCAACGTATTTGTAAAGGGTGTTTTTTTAGGGGTATAGAACTTCGAATTGAAATAAAACACAAGAAAATCGTTTTAAGGTCCATCAATTTGGCTTTATTGGAAGGATAATTTTATGCCATTAATGTTTAAATATGATTTCGGGCATGTGGCCGCCGCGGCTGGCTCGAATAAAGCCAATTCTACAGGTCCAATTTTCAACCACTTTTTCGAGCATATGGGGCCGTATGTCGGCAATAACGCCACGAATGTTGGCTTCCAATTCCCCTAACGTTTCTGGTTTGTTGGTGTAGACGAGCGACTTCACATATCCCCAAAGAAAATAATCCAATGGTGTCAAACCTTGGTGGCCAATTGACAGGTCCATTCCGCGAAATTATGCGCTCATCGAATGTTTCCTTCAATAAATCGATTGTGACGTGCGCTGTGTGGCATGTAGCGCCGTCTTGTTGGAACCACAACTCATCCACATTCATGCCATCCAATTCGGGAACAAAATAGTCGGTTATCATGGCTCTATACCGGTCTCCATTAACGGTAGCTGCCTCTCCAGCATTATTGCGGAAGAAGTATGGCCCAATGACTCCACCAGCCCATAGAGCACACCAAACAGTCAGTTTTTGTGGATGTAATGGCGTTTCAAGGGTCTCATGTGGATTCTCTTCACTCCAAATGCGGCAATTTTGCTTGTTGACGTAGCCATTCAACCAGAAATGAGCCTCATCACTGAACAAAATTTTGCGATGAAAATCAGCATCGAAATCAATCTCATTTTCGGCCCATACACCAAAATCACGACGCATTGCATGGTCTCGCGGCTTTAATTCTTGCACAAGCTGGATCTTGTAAGGTCGCAAGCCAAGATCTTTGCGCAAAATCTTCCATAAAGTTGATGGACAAAGCTCCAATTGCTGTGCACGGTGGCGAATCGATTCATTCGGGTCCTCTTCAACACTTTGCTCTACAGCGGCAATTGTTTCTTCGGTGCGCACTGTTCGACGTCTCTGCGGATGCGTATTATCACATAGAGTAAACGTAGTGCGAAAACGATCCATGGTTAACCGAATTAATTGCTCTGATGGACGATTATGTCGACCATAAAATGGACGGAGCTCACGGTAAACTTCGCGAACTGAACCATTATTTTCGAAATAAATTTGCACGATTTGCAAGCGTTGTTCTTTTGTCAACCTGTTCATGATGAAATGGCAAACCAAACTGAACATAAATGACATTAGAGTTGCCAGATTTGACCACAAAATGCCAGTTTTATCTCTATTCGAAAAACAAACCTGTAAAAAAAACACCCTGTAGTATTAAGTAGTTAGAAAATTTTTTTGTGTATTTGGATGGAACAAAACTTAAGTGCTCATCATTTTTGGCAGCACTGGACTTATGTTTTAAAATTTTTCAAGTTTTTGATGTACATTATCCTCAGTAATGTAGCGGTGTTTGGCTTTTTATTCAACAGTTTTTTTTTTTGAAATTGACACGAAATACGATGAACATCAGCCCAAAGTGAATGGCTTGAAATCTCATTTGGATTCCTTAATTAAAAAACAGGTTAATTAAAAAAAATATATAATGCATTTTTGCTTTGTTTGTGAATACAAAATATAATCGGTTAAAAAGTTAATATCTCATTTTAGTTGTGAACATAAGCTTAAAATTTTTGGTGTTTATAAATGCGCGCAAAAAAATTGGTTCCAGCATTTTTCAAGTAAATGGTCTTTTGTCAAACACCTTCATAGGCACGAAAAAGATGTAAATGATTATAACTTGAGTTTAGATATTGTAAAATCAAATTCTGAAAGTTCCAATCACAATAGCCGGTCATCTAATATCTGTATTGAATCAGAAAGTAATATATGTGAAACATAGAGTTGTCAAAATAATATACTTATAGAATCTGCTGTAATATTTTCAAGTGAACTATATTCAAAAAACAATTTAAGTCGAAGAGATGCTCTTACTATCCAAAAGAATATTTCGAATATATGTAAAAGCTTAGTTAGTAATATTAAAAATACTCTTAAGAATGAGATTGATATTACCTTTACTCAAAAAATGTGCGATGTTTTTGAATTATGCTCTGATCCACTGCAACAAGTAAACACTGAATATAAATTTTGTAAGTATATTCAGAAAAAAATTTGTTTCACACTTTTTCTGAACATACTATAAACAATGAAATTGTGCCACGTATTCGATTTGGAAATCCTTCTTTGGCTGAATGTAATTCAAAGGCATACATTATGCCATTACGATTTCAATTAAAAAAAATTTTCGAATTAAAATCTATTTATCGAGAGACATTGGAAAACATACAATACTTACAAAACCAAACGCAATATTAAAATTTTGTTAATGGACCTATTTTTAAGTCAAAGGAGCAAAGAGTTGGTAAAGGGAAAATAATTATCCCATATTCTCTTTACTCTGATGATTTCGAAACAAACAACCCTTTAGGAAGTCATACAGCGAAAGATTCCATATGCGCATTCTATTATTCTTTTCCGACTATGCCGCAATATTTGTTGTCTAGTTTAGAATTTATTTTCGTTGCCGCATTTGTCAAATCTTGTTATTTGAAAGATTTTGGATGTAACTCAGCATTGCACGGTTTTATTGAAGAAATTCGATTTTTAGAAGAAACGGGGTTAAAAATAAATGCTGACGGAAATACCTATCATGTTTTTTTTACATTGGGACTTGTTCTAGGAGATAACTTAAGCTTGAAAATAATATTTGGCTTTTGTAAATCATTACGATTAGAAACATTTTGTCGTCTTTGCAGAAGATGCACAGTATATTTACAAAAAGATGTAATAGAAGTGAACGATTGTATTAGAAATACCCAAAATTATTCAGAAGATCTTAAATTAAACAATTGCAGAGTCACAGAAATAATTGGAAACAGCATATTTAATGATATCAGCACTTTTCATGTAACTGATAATTTAAGACTGAATTTGTAAAGCAATTTCTATGTATATATACATATGTAAAAACACTTTGTAAAAATGATTTTTTTTTATGTAGATATTGATGAGACAGGATTATTAATTTTTATTTAATGTGATATCCACATGTGTGGATGTTCAAGCCATAGATTTCCCTCCGTGTTCTTATAATTTACATACACTATGAAATAAATAATTACCAAAATATATTTAAAGCTGTATTTTCATTTGCTGCAATAAAAAAAATGATAGATTTTACTCTGTCAACAAAACTGAGTTTTCTATTAAACCGTATAATGGGGGTGATTTTCCAAAAGCAAATAAAACGAGTAGCGTTTGGTTACCGTTGAATTTATTTGGAAAATTGTGCAAGAGCAGGGATTCGTGAATACGAAGTAAAAGTAGAAATAGAGGTTGAAAGTTGAAACTAGAATAGAAACCTTAACCAAATTATATAATTAGTTTATACGTATGTTATTAGACTAGCGACCAACTCACCGCTGTTCAACTAGTGTGTGTATGTATGTATATTATAATTAACAATGTTAGCGTATTAGCGGCCAGTTTGTCACTGTCCAACATAATGTTACTAAACTGTTATTATTAATGTTATTGTTAACAATATTAGCGACCAGTTTATCACTGTTCAACATAATATTGCTAAATTGTTATTATTCATATTAGTGTGAACTATATTATTATTTACAACATTAGCGACCAGTTTGGCACTGTTCAACTGAATATTGCAAACGTGTTAATAAGCGCTTACTTACCTCTCGAGTGAACGAAAATCGCAAAGTGAAGCCGTTCACTCGAGGGCTCTTCTTTTATTGCTTTTCGTTAGAAGCTTTTACTAACAGCTTCCCAATAAATAAAAGCTTTTGTGGAATACCACTTACAGCTGTTGTGGAACGCAGCTTAGTGCTTTTATTACAAGGGTTGCTGTGTACAATTATTCTTATGCTACATAGCACTAAAAGTAAGAGTATTTATGATACTAAAATTATACATATGTTACAGTCTCCCCCTTGATGAACGTGAAGTAAACGTAACGGTCATCACACATTTAATTGTTTTTCCTTGGTCTTCCTCGTTTTCGTATGGGTTGGACTGGTGTTGGTTCTTCGTTTGCATTTGTGCCTTTGTACGGTGTTAGAGCTGATGCGTGGTATGTTCCAAGTGGTACGTTTGGATCAACTTTTGATGCGATTTCATACATGGTTGTACCGACTTTACGTATAATGATATAAGGTCCATCACGTTTTGGTACGAATTTGGAGGTGATACCCTTTGACGCTTGACTCAGTACGTGAGTTGTAACCAATACTTCATCTCCCACATCAATTTTGGCTTGTGGTTGTCTATGTTTATCGACATTCATCTTATTGCGATCTTGAGTCTTTTGTTCTAGCTCTCTTGCGTTTTTAAAATTTTCTATTAAGCTTGTCAAGTACGGCGTAATTTGTGGAATGAAATTTTCGTTTTCAGCTACTGCGCGAATATCATGTTCTACGTCATCGAAGGTACGCAACTCTCTTCCAAAAGTGAGGTAAGCTGCTGTGTAACTAGTAGATTTACACTTAGCTGAATTCATTGCAAATCGTATAGAGGGTAAAGCTGTATTCCACATGTTGTGCTGATTTTGTACGAGAATAGCTAGTTGAGCCTTAAGGTCTCTGTTCTTTCGTTCGACTGGATTACTTTCAGGGTGGTAAACAGGTGTAAAAACTTGGTGAATTCCCATACAATAAACTACTTGCTGCATAATTGCTGATACGAACTGAACTCCATTATCAGATCTAAGACGTCTAGGCACTCCATATCGTAAAAAAACTTCGTCGATCAATAGTTTGGCGCAATGTTCCGCAGTAACTTCTTTTAAAGCAAATAATTCCTCCCAGCGGCTAGCAACGTCTTCGGTGATTAAAATCCATTGATAGCCATCTTCGGTTTTAGGCAAGGGACCAAATAGGTCTACTGCAACAACTTCGAATCTTTGTTTGCTGCTTGTTGTCTGAAGCAATCCCATTGGCTTCATATTGCTTGCTTTGTATCGCTGGCATTCAATGCAATGCCTAACATATTTTGTTATCTCCGCTCGCATTCCTGGCCAGAAGTAGCGACTTAAAATACGTGCGATGGTTCTTTCTGCTCCATAGTGGCCAGCGGTGCTATGATCGTGATACGTTTTTAGAATTTTACTACGCTCGTGACTAGGTATAACGAGTTGAGCATCGTCTGCATCTTCATTTGCGTAACAATACAATACGCCATTGTTTAGAACGTAACCGCGAGTATACCATAGGTTGGCGTTTTCGTCAGCTTGTTCTTATGAATAAAAAATATTTTTGATATAACTATCTTTGAGTTGCTCTTCGCGCAGCTCGTTAGCTTTTTTATGCGGTATATCTGCTTGAAAAGAATAAATACAGCTTGCTGAAACTTCTTCCTCGTCACAAGGTGGCCGTGACAACATGTCAGCAACAGAATTAGTTCTACCTGGCGTATAATCAATTTTAAAATCGTACTGCTGTATTTGCAATGCCCACCTTGCTAGGCGACCAGTGGGTGATTTTATGGTCAGTAACCATTTTAGGGGTTGGTGGTCGGACACCAAAAATACTTCAGCTCCTTCAATATAGCCTCTAAATTTGGCACATGCCCATACAATAGCGAGAGCCTCGCGTTCAGTAGTCGAATAGTTTTTCTCTGCTGTTGTCAACAGTCGGCTCGCATATTCAATAGGGTGTTCGCATTCTTTCTCTCCCTGGATAAGAACAGCTCCCAAAGCATAAGCGCTTGCATCCGCCTTAATAATGAACGGGACGTTATCTTCGGCTTGCTTCAAAATTGGAGGGCAAACAAGTCGTTTTTTAAGTGTATTAAACGCTTCTTTTTGTGAAATACCCCACTGCCATTTAGCATTCTTTTTCATTAGTTCCGTAAGTGGTTTAGCAATTTCAGCGAAACGGTCAATGAAACGCCGATACCAAGAGCAAGTTTGTACGAAGGATATCAATTCCTTGTTATTTCTTGGTTCTTTACGATTTGTAATTGCCAGAGTTTTTTCGCGATCAACTTGTATGCCTGCGGTTGTTAATACGTGGCCAAGATATTTAACATTGGCACAACAAAAACGACATTTGGCAGAATTAACGCGCAGCTTGAATTTTTCCAACTTCAGGAATACACTCAGTAAATCGTTTAAATTTTCAGTAAATGATGATGAACAAATTATTATATCATCAAGATATGCTAATATACGTACATTTGGTAAAGTTGCTTTGAATCGATCAATCAACCTTTGAAATGTGGACGGTGCGTTGCGGAGTCCAAATGGCATTCTCATAAACCGGAATGTACCAAAAGGCGTTATCAAGCACGTTTTGTCTCGGTCTTTTTCAGCAACCGCGATCTGGAAATACCCACTTTGAAGATCTAGAGTGGTCATAAATTTTGTGCATTTTGCAGCGTGCAATAAGTCATCCATACGAGGTAATGGGTATCGGTCTGGCTTTGTTATCGCATTTAGTTTGCGATAATCCACGCATACACGAGTACCTCCATCTTTTTTAGGTACCATAACGACAGGTGATGACCACGCTGACTCGCATTCCTCAATAACTTCGTTTTCGAGCATTTTAAAAATTTCGCATTTTAGTTCCTTTACTTTAGGAAACGATAATCGATACGCCGGAGATGCTATTGGCTCGTGTTCGCCAGTATCAATAAAATGTTGTGCGTACGGCGTTGGTTCGCACGCCACTGAAAAGACTTTGGCATGTGATTTAAGCATGTTGTCGAGTGTATTCTTCTTTGACACTTCCAGTTCGAAGCCATCGTTTTCCTTTAAAATTTGAAAATCAATAGAAAATAAGTCTACGCTATCAGTTGGGTTTTCGTTATAAACGACACCAGTGAATAATTTGGGCTTAGGCCTTTCAGGTGTAATCATATTCGGCGGAATAGCATCTCTAAAGATACTTTGTATAGTATGCGGTGAGTAATCATTTGGCATATCAGGACCATAATACTCAAATTCTGACATGTAAACCTTTGGTAGGTCACTTTCTTTAGCTGCTGCCTCCTCGGGCTTACGCTTTGTTATCAGCGAACATGCGCTCTATTACGTTTAGTTCAAGTGGTAGTGAGCTTACAAAATCAAAATGTTGCGTCGGATTGCTTTCAAAGAACCAGTATCTTTGAGCCATATTTAAAACTATTTCTGCTTGTTCCAAGAAATCTGTACCGATTAATGTTTTGTTACCAACTGAATCAGGCAAAATCATGAATTGAATATTCAAGCTTCGCCCACCTATAACTATATCGCACTTAGTTGTGAGGCATCTTTGAAGTTTCGTGCTTCCATCAGCAAGAGTGATTTCGCATTCAACTTTACGATATGTACAACCTTTGAAATCCATTATGCGTTTAAGATTTGCGCTAGCTACACTAGTTCGAGCGCCACTATCAAAATATACTTGGCCAGGCATGCCAAAAAGTTGTACGTTAGCAATGGGGATATTTCTTCCGATTGGAACGGTAATAGAATTAAAAGCTACCGAACCGCGACTAGTGGACGGTTTATCTAAACATTTTGGGCAATTTGCGCGTGTAACACCTGGTGCATTGCACCCATAACAAGCATATGTCGGCTTTTTTACTATTGCGTTTGCAATCGCCTGTGTTTGCGCTGCTTTAGCCTCGTCATTCTTCTTTTTGAAGCACGCTTCTGCGTTATGTCCCTACTTGCGGCAAAAGTTACAGCGTACCGGACCACTTGAATTAGAAACAGGTTTCTCAGTGTTCACGGACACTATTTTGTGTTCCAGCAGGGTCATTTCTGCTTCCCTAGCTTCGGCTAGTAAATCATCAAATGTATTGATGCGTCTACGACTCACCCTATCCCTAATTTGCAAATGAACCATGCCAAACAAAAGATCAATTTGACTGCTTTCAATCGGAACAGTAGTCAGTTGGGAAAAGAGAGCACGTTTTTTACGAATAAAGGAGTCAGTTGGTTCATTCTTTGCTTGCTTCACCTCTACAATTTCAGCATATATTCGCCAGTCAGGCTTAGGGGGACAAAAAGCTTCACGTAACATACGCATAACATCGTCAAAGGTGTTGGGCTTCACCTGTATACCACGCCACCATTCAGCAGCATCACCCTCTAAAATCATGGGCATACCGGTGATAACGTCAGCGTCAATTATATTCTCTACAGCTTTAAATGTAGTTACAGCAGCAATGAATTCCTCAACTTTTGTGGAATCGCGTTCACCTGCATAACGAGCAGTACAATTGCTTAGCGAACCACTTCGTATATTGTAATGGCCGACAGCTTGCATAAGCTGTTGAAATTGTTCAGAAGTAAACTGAGCCATATTTTTATTTGCAATTCTTTCGCTTCGGCGTAAAATGTTTAAGTTTCCCAAGAGGTTTGCCACGATGTTGGGCGCCAATTATAATGGGGGTCATTTTCCAAAAGAAAATAAAACGAGTAGCGTTTGGTTACCGTTGAATTTATTTGGAAAATTGTGCAAGAGCAGGGATTCGTGAATACGAAGTAAAAGTAGAAATAGAGGTTGAAAGTTGAAACTAGAATAGAAACCTTAACCAAATTATATAATTAGTTTATACGTATGTTATTAGACTAGCGACCAACTCACCGCTGTTCAACTAGTGTGTGTATGTATGTATATTATAATTAACAATGTTAGCGTATTAGCGGCCAGTTTGTCACTGTCCAACATAATGTTACTAAACTGTTATTATTAATGTTATTGTTAACAATATTAGCGACCAGTTTATCACTGTTCAACATAATATTGCTAAATTGTTATTATTCATATTAGTGTGAACTATATTATTATTTACAACATTAGCGACCAGTTTGGCACTGTTCAACTGAATATTGCAAACGTGTTAATAAGCGCTTACTTACCTCTCGAGTGAACGAATATCGCAAAGTGAAGCCGTTCACTCGAGGGCTCTTCTTTTATTGCTTTTCGTTAGAAGCTTTTACTAACAGCTTCCCAATAAATAAAAGCTTTTGTGGAATACCACTCACAGCTGTTGTGGAACGCAGCTTAGTGCTTTTATTACAAGGGTTGCTGTGTACAATTATTCTTATGCTACATAGTACTAAAAGTAAGAGTATTTATGATACTAAAATTATACATATGTTACAACCGACAGTAATTTTGTAGTTGGGTTAACAGATTGAACGATTACTTTTGACATAAATATATGGCAAAACAACATTCGCATCGGTTAGTAATGAACAGAAATATAAGGTAAAACAACAACATGCATTGTTATTAATAACAGATACCTTATCAAATTAACAGAATAGGGATCAGTTAATTTGACAGAGATTTTTTAAATTCAACAGCAAATCTGTAAACTTATTTTCAACAGATGAGCATTTGTTGGTTTAACGGATTTATTCTTTGGATGTGATTTACCTGTGAAATCTGTTGTTTTAACCTGTAATCCGCTTAATTTCACTGTATTTTTTTTCTGAGTGTAGCAAGCGATGAAAAATGTGGCAATGCGAGTGATTGTTTTTTGGAAGCCTATAAAGAATATTTCTCGCAAGAGTTTGTCACTGACGTGAACTATGCCCCTAAAAAAGTAAGCTTTAATTGCTATTCAAGTGTTATGCAACGGAAAAGTGAAAAAAAGAAGGATATGCCTTTTGGAACACCAATGATGTGGTTAGACAACAGCCCACATCAACAAGAAAATTGCTATGGATGTATCAACTTCCATAAAACTTTGAATAGAAGGAAAGCAAAGAATAAAACTTATGTAGCAGTGCCAAGTGTTCAATTACCATTACCGCACTCAGAATTCGTTCCAGTACCAACATACCGAAGTATTGATCTTCAAACAGATATCAGTACTACAACCGCCGCTGCTGTATCCATGCATTTCTTCTCAGAATACGACCCTGGTGAAGGTACATCCTATGAAACATCAAAGGACCCAATCCTAGTAACACAAACGCAATTGGATGCAATTGCTGCAATTTTGTGTTTGACTCAGAAGAAATCAGAAGAACTGGCTTCATTTTTGAAAGGAAATAATTTGCTAGCGGAAGGTACCAAAGTAACAGCATATCGAAAACGCCAAAAAGTTAGAAAAGTTCTTTAATGTGAATGACGCAAAAATTTCGCTTATTGCAACGATATAGAAAAGTTAATGGAGACGATAGGCTTAACCTATACAAAAGATAGTTCACTAATCAGCTTAAAAGTTGTGTTTTTGCACAAGACGAATAGAATAACAGCATCTGGCCGTCCAAAATATCCGTGTTTTTTGTGCGATTGGTATTCACGATACGGAGAAGGTATTAGAGGAAGAAACCGGTACAAACAGCATAACTGGAATAGTCGCATTGGACGGAAATGGCCTAAAGACAACAGGCTACACGAAAGTCTTGTTCCTGAAATGAAAATTTTCTTGCCGTTGCTCCACATTAAACTTGGCATTGCTAAAAATTTTTTGAAATGTATCGCAAAAAGACCAGCAATATTCAACCGCTTAAAAGACATCTCCCCAAGATTGAGTAACGCCAAAATTCAGGAAGGGGTTGTTAATGGTCCCGACACACGGGAACTAATGGGTCGTCAAGATTTTGACCAAGTTCTGACAGACCGACAATTATAGCATGGCTCGCACTGAAAGCAGTCATTAAAGGACTTTTGGGTAAAGAACGCAAAGACAACTACAGGGAATCTGTTACAAACATGTTGGCAGCTTTCGATGAAATTGGGGTTAATGTGTCGTACAAAATTCATCTCTTGCATCAGCATCTTGATCAACTCGCTCAACAGTTGCCAACTGAATCTGATAAGCAAGGCGAACGTTATCACCAAACTGCGCTTCCATTTGAAATAAGGTAACTCGATTTTTCTAATATCTTTGTCAGGGTGCACAATTTAAACATGTGAACGATTGAAAACCATTTTCGTTTCAGGTACAGAGGAAAAAATCTCCAGATGCAATACTCGCTGAAATTTTGATGGTAGTATAAAAACACCTTTGAAGAAGAGGAAGACGAGGAAAAAGAGGAAGAAGGGGAAGACAAAGATGAAATTCCAGAATATCAGTTGGACGAATTTATCGACCTTTCTGATGATGATGACGCTGACCAAGATGTTAGAGAGAGCACTGATGTTGATCCACAGCCGCCTGCTAAACGCCAACTGGCCAAATCATTAATTTAATTTATTTAATTTTTTTACTTAAAACTTTTCATAACTTACATTTCAAAATTATATTTTTTTCCGTATTTTTATAATTTCTTTTTCAATGTTTCTTCAAAACCGACACTGAAAAAATTGAGAAGCATATTATAGATCAAACAGAAAGAGAAAAGACTTAGTTTTGTGGAAAATATATTCAAGAAGCATAAAAAAAAAATTTCCAACATTTTGCTTCATAAGCACTACAATTTTAATTGTTTCACAGGTCTCTAGCAATAATTTGGCTTTAACAGATTGAAAAAATATCAATTAGTCGACGAGTTATAGCCAAAAAACCATACAAACAATATTCTGAAAATCAGCATTTGACTGCAAAGTGCGAAGGTCGATTAAAAAAAAATTTCAACTAACATAAACAAACGCCGCGATAAGGGTATTCTAATTTAGCCTCTATTTTCACCCCTCACTCTCAGAATCGACCTAACTTTTGCTAACCTGAATTTATTCCACAGGGTTATCATATGATAAGTACATGAATGGATGAAAACAGTAGTCTTGAAATAAACATCTACGTTACATGCTTGCAGACTTTGACTAAATTTTTATCGGTTCTATTTGATTTCAATATCCATGTCACAAGTTCTGAACAGTTTCAAAGTCATGTTCGTCGGAACGAATACGTCGTAACTCCAGTAGCAAGTATTTTGCGATATCCACTACAAGCCTTAAGTCTATCTTTATTGGTTGAAGTTTACTACACAAAGGCAGAACGCATTGTGTTAACAAAGATGCTAAACGAAAGCGTTTATTATTTTGAAAAAATATTTTTAATGTTGACCTAAGAATTTTATAATACTAAGCAACAGAGAAAATGTTGAAATATTTTAAATTTTGAGCATTTCACATAACAAAACTTACACCATAAATTTATCAATAAATGCCCATAATTGGCACTATTTTCTACCAACTTCACCCTGGCATTTTTTTATAAGTACTGAAATTTAATAGGTCATAAAACTGCAAGTCCAATTTTTTTTTTATAAAAATTCGGATAGAAAAGTGTAGAATTTTGATAAAACTTGGTTAAATTTTCCTTGGTTTTGAACAAAGTTTGAAATTTGTTCTTGAATGTTTTTTATTAGATAATGGGCTATACTTTTATAAATAACGTGTAAACGATTCTCGTCTCTATCTATTTTTCAGCCGTTGTGTGCTCTGATTAAATTACTCTAGTATTTTCAGACCGCCTGAATTCCGATTTTTAAAGACGTGAGAAAGAAAGGAGTAGAGTTCTAGCTCAGCAATGTCTGTTCTTTTATGAGTACCAGAACGAATGTGTACGCATACCTTGAAACCGATTTCATCGTCTTGAAAGCCTTGTGAATTTTGTAGGTCTCAAAAGAAAGCTTAATATTCAAACGCATAATCCACTAACCGATAACGAAGAGGGAATCTATCCCGCCAATCCGCCCCTCCTGGCTACGCCACTGGTTAGATATAAATATAGTCTGGCAACTGATTGTACAGGAAAAATGTTTGCCTATTCATATTTAGATAATGGTTACATTTACCATTTACCAATATAGCAAGTGGTGAGCGTTTCGGGTAGGACGCGTGCGTTTCATGGTTCGAGCACAGGTTCCGTATAACTGATTTTTTTTTTTTTATTAAATTGTATTCTTAAATACATATATGATTACTTCTCTTCTTGACTTTTTTTGAACTTCTTAGATTTTTAACCCAATATTTTTCTGTTTGCGACCTCCATCTTCGGGTGAAAAAACCAAACTTTTTAAGAAATTCAAAATTTTCTGAACAATATGGGACTTTGGGTAAACTTATATGCACACTCATAAGAAATAATATGTTCAGGTCATATATATATCACAACCCATTATTGAAAAGCTATAACCACTTATACAATTTCGCTTTTGTTTCAATATTTTTAGAGTGCATCATTCTCTGGGGCTACAAGTTCTAATTTTTGTACATACATTTTTTTTAAGCTCAAAGATTTAAAATTTTTTTAACATACGAGTCTATCAACGATTCGTCGGATTGGAGACCTTGATAGAGATCCCGAAATTTATAGGAGTTCGGTAGATAATTTCGTTTTTTCTGTAGAGTCCCGTTCCGAAATTTAATAACCTCAAAAAAAGGCAAGATACCTAGAATTCATATATATATGAGTATTTGGTTAAAAATTTAATAAGATCCAAAACAGTCAAGATAAGAAGTAATCATACGAATATATGTACTTAGAGGAGAATGCAATTTAATATAAAAAAAAATCAGTTCTACGGAACCTGTGCTCGAACCATGGGACGCACGCGTCCCACCCGAGACGCTTACCACTTGCGCTATTGCTAAATGTTGAACGACGCTTTCAAATACTGCAGTTAAGCGCAATGTTAAATATGATAGGCCTATGCAATGCCCCTGACCCATACGAACATATCAATATACATATTATAGGAACTAATTTATGTTTAGATATAGATATAGTGTGGCAATTGATTGTATGGGAAAAAGTGTTAACCTATTAATATATAGATAGTGCGGTGCCATGAACCTACTAGGAGATTCGGGCTGGGCAGTTCTTCTTATATGGAGTGTGACGCTCTATACTTTTTTATAAATTGGCCGAACCTACGTATATGTTTTATGCCGACTCCGAACGGCACCTGCAAGGCAGATAAACTTATGCTGAAAAAAATCTTTTCTAATGTATTTTGATGTTTCTTTTTCCAGGGCGCGAACACGGCATCTTTGGTATGTTAGGCCAGCGCGCTACCTCTATTTATTTTTAAAATTCAAAGATTGATTGAAGAAAAAATATTATTTCTCGGTAATAAAGGTTTCACACTGAGAAATTTTCACTGGAAAATATCTTTCTCGGTTAAGTCTTACTCTGTTGAACCGTACGGAACCGTTATTTTGGATAGCATTTCATATCAGTTCGGTTTGAGCTCCTGGCTTTGGTTTGCAGCTCTGATTTTATTTTCGGAACATTCAAACCAAAAGAACTTTATAGTAGAAGGTCATTTGTAGCCGTCTGCATTTTCATAAAAAAGCTTAATAACTGTTACATGTTTACAAGTAATAGTTTTAGTTTCATTTAATCTAGGTCACTTACCATTATTGTTATTTATTGAAAAGTTCGTTTGAGCGTTATATCCCGATGTAGTAGAAGCGTTGCTTTCATGCCGGGCTCCTACTTCGGCAATGTCGTCTGCTGCCGATGAGGGAACAAGGGGTTCCACATTAAATAAGTCATCCGAACTCTACCAAATCAAAATATTTTATCATGCGTTTAATTAATAAACGTATCTAGGCAATTCACCCGGTCTTATATTTGTGCTATATGTGTGGGCTATCATTTAAAAACACTCATATCTGATTTCCTTATAGTGGTGGACTCATTGGTAATAAATGGGTTACTGAAATGACACTAGTATAGGCCGATTACTGGTACACTGGACAACCTCAAACCACCGACTTGCCAGGTCCTACCCTGGCAGGTTGGGTGTAATTAATAGATGAAAAGTAAATTTTTGTCGAAAATATGCTTCATAGTGTACTGAAATAACATGCTTAAATTATCAAAGCTGGCCACGCCGCGACCCCAAAAGCACCTTTGGCACGTCGGTTCAAAGGAGGTGCATTTTCACCAAAATATGCTGTATCTTGTACCGGTTTGAAATTTCGCAATAAGGTTGGGTTGATCTAGATATACTGAAGCCATTATCATAAAATAATTTTGCCATACAAAGTTCTACACCTTTTAAGTTTGCACTTTCTCGCACGATTTAAAACAAAAATTATTAGTAATCATTTATATAAATGTATGTATATTTATGTATATTTTTGTTAACATATGTATATTTATACATATTTCACACATAAGAAATTAGCTTCGTGGATGTATACATGGATTAAAACTTAAATATGCACATTAGAGCCGCTGAAAAAGCAGAAAAATGTGGTGAGGAACATATCATCGTAACATACCGAAGGTGCTGAAACCTGCAAAAGTGGGTTAATTGATCGTTCTGGCATTTCTGAAATTTCAGTTGCAGCAGAGGTTTTGCAGAGGGTTCAATACATTTTTTTTTGGATGGAAAACATTTCAATCGATGCAAATGGATTGCTACAAAGCAATATAGATATTAAAGATTTACTGGAAGTTTGCAATTGTTGGACGGAACAACAATGGGTGGGGATGGCAATTTTCTACGAAATATGATGCTCCACAAAATCCTTGGTGCCTGGACGCATTATCCGGGAAACATGGAAAAACTACACAGTATTATGTTCAATACGCCCAGTTGATCAGTGTTTTTTTTAAGATTTTCGAGAAGTATTCGATGAAGTTACAATGACTTATACATTATAAGCATCAATAAAATGTGCAACTGGTTATTTGCAGTTAATCAACCAAAATACGCTAGGTGCATCGCATCATTCCCACAACAGCCGGTTCTATCGTACCGGATTGACTCGGGTTTTTATATCCGACTAACGGTTGTTATTTCGACATTACCCTGTCTATCTTGTCACCTTTCCCCTTAACATTCTCATCCTCCGAGCAGCTTTTTGCAGCAGGGCTGCTCAAAACTCTCCTGCTCCGGGCTGGTGTTGAAGCCAACCCGGGACAAAGGTAATGAATCTACTGCGTTTGCTGGAAGAAGATTTACGTCAAACGGTCACACTCCGTCTAATGTAATACATTTAAAAGATGGTTGCACAAAACTAGGTGCTCTGGGCTAAATCCCTCCACACATAAGCCCCCTAGTTTCTACAAAACGTTTGTGGCCCTAGGACGTCCTGTGGCCAACGTCGATCCAGTGTCGCACCGCCACAAGTTCCAGACACAGTCTCCACGACAAACAGCACTAATACTGCCCAGCAAGTAGTGTGTTACTCCCGCTGCCGCTCACGCCCACCGGCGCCAACACCTCACACAGCTACTTTCTACGTAGCACTTCTCTTTTAGATGTGAGCAATTCTGAGCGACAGCCAACCCCCCTCCTACTTACAACCTCCCCTTCTTCTTCCAGCACTAGCATAAATGTTAGCCAAAGCCATCAGCTCCTGGTCCCTTACACCATGTGCACTGTTTGTCGGTTGAGACTATATACACCTGCGACATCAGTCAAATGCAACTCTTGCCTTGGCTTATGTCACCTGCTTATATGTTCTCAAATTGTAACAGGAACTTATGGACCGAGACGTACGTTGCGCCATCTTGTCGAGCTACGCAACCTACAGCGTCGACCGATTCGCCTCCTTCCGGTGGTCGGGATCCCTGGTCTTCGAGATTGCGACGCAGTGCGTGACCCAGCCTGCTTTCACCGAGGCACATGCATCAGTCCTTGACTGCCAGTGTGAATATTTCTCCCCCTTCACACTTTCGTGTCCTACAGTTGAACCGCAACGGCTTAACCGGTAAGGTTAGTGAGATAAAAAACCCCATGAAGCGGCAAAATATCAAGCTTGCTGCTTTTCAAGAAACAAAGCTAGACGCCCGATCAGATCTTCCGACCTGTGATGGATACAGCACCCACCGGCGTGACCGTGAGATAGGACTTGGGGGGGGATTTGCCTTCATCGGTCATCAGTCTGTGCAATATTGTCTATTTGAGCCTGATGTCGACCCGAGGGAAACACCTTAGAACGTCAAGGTATGGTTGTCAGATCAGGCGAGGCCGATCTTAAAATAATTAACATTTAAATACCTCCAGCTACCTTGTGTCCGAGGAATTACCACCATGACATCAGTGCGTTACTCAGATACGATAATCGTGTAATCCTCGGAGACTTCAACGCACACCATGACCTGTGGCACTCAAGCCGATGGTAGGGGACAGGAATTAGCTGAACAAATAAAGGATTCAACGTTTTGCACTGTGAACGGGATGCGCCCACTAGAGTCGCGGTTCTAGCTCGCCAGACCTTACTATCGTCAGCGCTGGTCTCATAAACTGCGTTGACTGGCGATCGATGCTAACTCCGGTAGTCCTCTCAATCGATCGACCAATGACTTTGCCACTTCTGAAAATCGCACTTTCACTAACTTCAGCAAAGCTGATTGGGATGGTTTTCTTAAATTCACCGAAAGCACCTTCGCTGCTCTTCCCATCCCGTCTGAGGTACGAGAAGGGGGGGGGGGAAAGCGTTTGGCATGGTCATAGCTTCAGCATCTAATCAATACATACCGTCAGGTAGAATGAAGGAAGTACGTCCGTATTTCCCCGCAGAGGCAGCGGCCCTGGCAAATGAACGCGACCATGTGTGACGCTCAACCAGACGACTGGTTAATCAACACAATCGCGCCAATCGGGAGGAGCACCTAAGATCCTGCAACCTCTCTGCTGGTGTTGGCAAGCTATTGTCCACTGTAAAATCCTTGTTAAATCCGACCAAACCTAACGACAAAATCGCCATCACCTTTAGTGATAAGGTACAGTCGAAACCGAAAAACTAGCCAAGCGCCCATTGCCATCACCACCACGGAAGTTCAGGAGGCCAAACGGGGGTCCAAAAGCTCCAAATCGATCGGCCAAGACGGTATATCCATGCTGATGCTAAAAAATCTGGCAGTTAGGTATCTAACAACTGTCTTCAATCTGTCTATGACTACCTTTGTCATTCTAGAAAAACGGAAACAGGCTGCTATAAACCGCAGCATCCGAACAGGAACCTTCTCAACGAAAATCCGCCTCCCAGGAGAATAAGGAGTCATCTCCGTAAGCACTATGATGAGATCCGACATCACACTTTTTCGCCGTTTGATCCAAAGGTGCATCGGCGGGCCTTCAATCTCATCCACATGGAGTCGGTAAACTCCTTTGTCAGCTCTCGTCCGGTAAACGCCGTCTTACAGGCACAAGCTCCACCTGTTGCCGATGAGGAACACGAACTGCCTAGGGAGACAAGGGTCATGCTGGCCCAACTTCGTTCTGGATACTGTAACAGGCTAAACTCTTACCTAGCCGGACTGAACCCTGACATGCCAAATGTCTGCCCGGCATGCGGCGTGTCTCCCCACGATACTAACCATCTGTTCATCGGCTCAACCGAGCCTACTCGGTCCACCCCTGTTGAAGCCGCGAGGTTCCTAGGACTTCCGTTAGAAGAGCCTGATAACAATGCTGGATAAAAGAGGTCATACTTTAGGCAGGTTAAATATTTGCTACCACAACAACAACAGGTGCATCGCATATTACTTGAGCAACTTAATTCGCTTGCAACCAGATAATTCACCTTTCATTTAGGAGTTCGTACGTGGAGCTAGACAACGATAACGGCATTTCTAGAGCACGTTGGTTCGACGAGGATTCGGTACCTTTTGATGTTGATGAAATGTTAATTAGCAGTTCTGAGGGAAAGGTGTCAGTCTCCACCTTGATAATGGAGCGGACATGAATAACTAATATAATAATAATAATAATTTCTGCACATTAAAATGTGTTAAACATGTTCACTTTGCGTTTAATAAAACTAAATTTACTTTATGGCTCTCCATATTGTGAATTGTAATGTTTAAAGACATGTCAGGATGTCTTCAAGGTATAAAATTTTTTAGCAGAGCACGCTTTTATTACCTAATGAGTTTTGCTTTGCAGTTTGACATAATGCATTTTAATCCATGTATACATGTATACGAAGCTATTTTCTTATGTTTGAAATATGCACAAATATACATGTTACCAACAATATACATACATATATATATAAAATTATTAATAATTTTTTTTTTATATCATGCAACGAATTCTTCAGATTATCGACAGCAACCTTACTGCGAAATTTCATATCGGTACAAGGTGCAGCATATTTTGGTGAAAATGCACCTCCTTTAAACCGACTTGCCAAGGGCTTCTGCCAGGATAGGAGGTGACAAGTGCGTGCTTTTGGGGTCGGCGCGTGGCTAGCTTTGATTATTTGAGCGTTTTATTTCAGTACAATATGAAACATATTTTCGGCAAAAATTTACTTTTCATCTACCAATTACCACGATCCTGCCAAGGTAGGCAAGTCGGTGGTTTGAGATTGTCCAGTGTACCAGTAATCGACCTCTATTGTCTCATTTCATTAACCCATGAAACCATGGTATTTGTGGTTAACTAGTACGAACTAAAACGCTTTTTCAACAAAGCCTTAAATAATTTAAAACAGCGTTTGAAATTCAACCTAATCGTAGGCAGTTTTAGCTAAAGTTAAAGGGAACAGAGATAAAACAAAAGATGGCTCCACTTGATCATATATATCACATGAACAAATTCGGCAATTCTAAAACGGTTCAAAACATATAAATTTGCTATACACAGTGCATACGCTATTTTTCGCTAAACTCTGAAGTTTCTGAGAAAATGATTAATCATTCCGGATTTTTATCTTTTTTATGGAAAATAGGTCTTATTTTATTAGAAAAATAGCTATCATCCAAGAAAATCGATGGATTAATACAAAAGTTATAAACGATCAAATATACAAGGTGGCGCAAAAGTAAGCTTCCGATGTTCAGCATATCGGTTGTGGCACGTGCAGTGTGTGCTGTTGCACCGTCTTGTTGGAACCACATGTTTTCCAATCCCAATTCATCAAGTTGCGGCGAAAAGAACTCGTTGATAATTGCTCTGTAGCGCTCACCATTCACAGTAACCGTTTGGCCCCGACCGATTATTGGTCAAATAAATAGTCAGCAATATTCCGCGTTCTGGAGCAGTGTAGCGTAACATTGTTTATTAACGTGTATTTCGCATGTGTTTACTACACAAATGTCAAAGCAGAACTGACTTTAGGGGCCAATCGCAAAATTTATAGCATTTTCTGATAGGAGGATTACTTTTGCGCAGTAACCGTTTTTCACCGACCGATTATTGGTCAAATAAATAGTCAGCAATATTCCGCGTTCTGGAGCAGAGTAGCGTAACATTGTTCATTAACGTGTATTTCGCATGTGTTTACTACACAAATGTCAAAACAGAACTGACTTTAGGGGCCAATCGCAAAATTTATAGCATTTTCTGATAGGATGATTACTTTTGCGCCACCTTGTATATAGCTATATAATAAGTAACCTACAAGTATTAGTATATACTCGTACATATGTACGAGTACATATGATACGATAAGAATGTTTGTGTTAACTTTATGATCTTATCTGATACTTGTTGTTGTTGTAGCGATAGTTTGCCTGCCTAGTCGTCAACATCCTTACCTAACATTGTCATCATTCTCTTCTAACGGTAGTCCCAGAAACCTTGCGGCTTCCAAATGGCTGGACCAGAGTGAAATTGGTGCTAGAAGAGTCGGCTCAGTTCAGCAAATGAATAGCTGGTTAGTACATGGGGAGACACACCGCATGCCGGGCAGACAATTGGCATATCGGGATTCAGTCTGGATAGGTAAGAGTTTACCTTGTTGCAGTATCCAGAACGAAGTTGAACCAGCATGACTCTTGTCTCCCTAGGCAGCTTGCGCTCCACTTCAACAACAGGTGGAGCTTGTGCCTGAATGACGGCGTTCACTGGACGAGTTTACCGACTCTGTGCGGATGAGTTTGAGGGCCCGCCGATGCACCTTTGGATCAAACGGCGAAAAAGTGTGATGCCGGATCTCATCACAGTGCTAACGGAGATGACTCCTTATTCTCCTGGGAGGCGGATTTTCGTCGAGCAGGCGACTATTAGAGGGCTGCGGTTTGCAGCGATTGATCAGGAAATGCCTGGTCAGCACCTCACTATGCTCTTTAACACCGATCATTTTTGCCTTGCTATGAAGATGGTATTCAGGAGACATAAGGAGGCACCCCGTGGCAGTTCTGAGTGCGGTGTTTTGACAGGCCTGCAACCTCTTCCAATGTATCTGCTAACCCTGGCAACCATATAGACGTCGCGTAGCTGAGAACCGTTAGGCCAATTGATTTTGTTGGGGCTTTGTACTTTTGTGGCAATCGCGGCTACATGAGCACCATAGCTGAACATGTTATCAAACGTGACCACTAAGATTTTAGAATGCCGTCGACGTAGATGTCTAGTTCCATGTTAACCTGCGCTGTGACAATGCCAGATTTCGTCCAGCGAAGAAACCGGACAAGTATGGGAGGTAAGACTTTATTCTTGAGCACATCTCATCTACGGAGGGACCCGTCGCCAGAATCATGCAGTCATCGGCGTAGGAGACAGCCGAGACACCCTCTGGTGTGGAAAGGCGCCTCGATATCTAGTAATTAAACAAAAGCGGGGATAGGACACTACCCTAAAGCACCCCTTTTTTGATTATAAGTGGTCTTGATCGTTCGCATCTGAATTCCAACGATGACTGCCAACTACTCAGATAATTGGTGGTCCAACGCTTTAGACAGGTCATTAATATGTTGAGTGTGATTGACCGTTTCGAGGGCTTTCGACAGGTCAAGTGCAACCAGTACAGTCCTGTCATTAGGGCGATTTTGATTGAGACCGACACCTAATGACGTTAGGCGCGGTAATCGTGCTATGCATTTTACGGAATCCATGCTAATGTTCGGCGACGCAAGTTAGCGGTGTAGTAAGGGAGCACGACTGTCTCCAAGGTCTTCCCTACTTGTCGATAAGACTCCCCTTTAGTAGTGGCACCACCTTTTCCTGTCTCCATTTTTCTGGAATGACAAAAGTGGTCATGGACAAATTGAAGACAGTTGTGAGGAACCTTACTTCCTCATAGCCGAGATGTTTTAACATTAGCATAGACATACCGTACGGGCCGATCGATTTAGAGCCGTCAGACCACCGTATGGCCACCTGAACCTCCGTGGTGGTGATGGCAATGGGCGCTTGACCACGTTTTCGTTTGTGCGCTTCCCTGGTGGCACATCTGATTTCCTTGTCAGCCGGAGGATGCAGTACAAATTGCCGGCATTTGACAAGGAATTGAGAGTGAACCATAATTTGCCCACAGCGGCAGAGGTTACAAGACCTTAGGTGCTCCTCCCATTTGGCGCGTTTGTGTTGATCAACCAGCCATCCGATTTCCGCATTGAGATCCTGAATTTGGGGATCCGTAGGGTCCAAGCGTCGCACTTGGTCACGCTCATTTGCCAGGGCAGCTGCCTCTGCGGGGAATACGGACGAACCTGCTTGATTCTTCCTGAAGGAATGTATTGAATTGAGGCCGAAACTATGACCAAGCGAAACGCTTTTCCCCTTCTCGTACGTCAGACGGGGTGGGAAGAGCAGCGAAGGAGCTCTCAGTGAAGTAAAGCAAACCAACCGAGTCATCTTTGCTGAAATTAGTGATAGTGCGATTTTCAGAGAAGACAAAGTCGGTGGGCCGATCGATTGAGAGGACAATTGGTGAATGGTCTGAGTTTATGAGACCAGCGCTGACGATGGTAAGGTCTGGCGACCTTGAACAATTTACCGCGACTCTCGTGTGTTAAAGTCTCCAAGGTTACACGACTATCGCCTCCGAGCACCGCAAGAATTTTTTCAAAATCGACATCGCCTGACCGGACAACCATGTCTTCACGTTCGAAGGTGTTATCCCACGGGTCGACATCAGGCTCAAATAGACGGTGTTGCAACGATTAGTGAGTGATGAAAGCAAGTACGCCCCCAGGTCCTCTCGCACGGTCATGCCGTTCGATGTTGTAGCCGAAGATCTCATCGGGCACCGAACTTTGCCTCCAGTAACGCAGCAATCTTGATACTTTGCCGCTTCTTTAAGTTCACTATTTTACTAACCTTGTCGGTTAGGCCGTTGCAGTTCACCGGCAGGACACGAAAGTGCGAAGGGGAAAAATAGTCTGGTGCGTATGCCTAGGTGGAAGCAGGCTAGGTCGCGAATTAGTTGTGTTTTATTTTGACGCTTATTTAGATTAGAATCGCTTTCCCGTATGAGAAACCAACATTAGACACCCATCATTGCGACATCCCGGAATCCTTGATACCAACTCTGAAGTGATTTCGTTTGCTGATGAAACCTTTCGGCACGCATGTCACTTTCGTCGCCAAGACTTGGCGGGAAAAAACTTAAATAAGAGTGCAGAAAATGAACTTTTAAATGCATATTTACGCCTGAGAGGAAAATAAAAAAAGTTAATTAGATAAAGTAAAAAAATTGTATGTAATTCTCTTAAATATGTTTTTATGTGCCCATTTTTGCATAATTCTTGATGAAGTAGTTCACTATCTCGTAGCTACGACGTTTGCCTAAAAAAGAAGTAACGACCTTTTCAAAAGAATCCCACGCTGCTGCCTTAATTGGTGAAAATAGGTCTTTGAATTACTTATTGTTAAGAATCTGTTTTATTTGCGGTCCAAATAAATGCATTATTTAATCTTGGCTTCTAAAATATCTGGAAAGATTGTTTTCAAATAGTCGAAGGCTTTGCCTTCTTGGTCCGAAGTCTTAAAAAAGTGTTTGATGCGGCCGAGCTTGATGTATGTGTAAGGGGGTATAATTATTATTTTTTCTCTTTATTAGAAAGGGAGTATTTTATGTTATCCACACCAACTTTAAAATCGACTCTTTCCGGCCAATCCTTTATGACGAAGTGGTCTTGACGAGCTCGGCTATCGCATTTGCGGTGAAAGTAGCTGTATTTTGTGTACCCACTTTGTAGAACGCATAGCAATCCAATGACTTTAAGATCGGAACACATTTTCCAATCATGCTCTTCATATTTGATGAGTTTAACTAATGTTTCCATTGCCTTATAGATTCCCTTCATTCTTACTGCATGTGCGATCCGGAAAGAAGGCTGTTGATTGCCAATATGCAATAATACGGCCTTCATACACAGTTTATTGCTATCTATGAACAATCACCACTCTTTGGAATCATATAGTTCACCAAACTGTTTGAAAAATCAGGAATGTCTTTGCAGTAACAAACACTGTCCTGCTTCGTAAAATGCTTGGCAAATGGTTCGTGACGATTTCTATACCATGTTGAATTGTTGCATACGAGAAGCGTGTAGCTCGGCCTTTTCCTTGGATAATTCCAAATCTCTTATCCAATCATTGAGGTGTGCGTATGACAAAGCGTTTCTTTCGTTTTCCGGTACAACTTGATGTCGCGCGATCAGATACTGCAGTTGAAAATGAAGCTGGGTCCGGAAGTAAAGTTGAATGTAATACTGGGACTAAATCCGCAACTTCCGTTAATTTGGTACTGGCAATCAGGGTTGGGTTACTTTGGATAAAAAATTATTCAAATAAAAAATACAATTTTATTTATTAATCAAAAAATTTGAGTGGTGGGTAAAATCAAAGCGAATTTTTACATGGTGATAGCAAGGCGAATTTAGCAATATTCGCTTCGATTAGCTTCAAATTTTGGTACTTAAAAATGTCAAAATGAAACAGAATATCCAATCAATTTTTATCTCAAATTGCTTTTTTCTGACTTTTACATGTTTCACATTATTAGAAATCTACAAATAACAAATTTGTTCATTTGTGAAATATTCAAAAGTCTTTGGAATTTATATTTCCTGAGAAAATTATGGTAAGATTGTCACTAAGAATTAAATTACTGATATATATTTTAAATATATTTCACAAATGGAAATCTGGCTACTGCTCCTAATCACACATGGTTAAATATCTTAGCATCATATTTTGTATGCTACAATCACCGTCAGCCTCCTTCAGCACCTCTACCCTCCCCGCCCTCATCTTCCGGCACAAGTACGAGTAAAAGTCTGGGCTACCAGCTTCTGTCCGCTTTCACCACGTGGACTGTTTGTCGGCCAAAGCTATATGCTCACGCGAGAGTCGGCCATGTACCGCAAGGGAGTAGAGGGTTTAAATCCGGCAAATGGACTGTCACTTTCGGCAACACTCGGGGAGTGTTTTTGTTGTTACAAGCAACAACACCAACAACCTACCCTGCTTCCAGCTAGGCAAGCGCATCACTCTCTGATCCAATTATGACACTGCCTTCACTTCCTACAACTCAATTGCAACGGCCGGCAATATTCCAGCTACAACGTTCAACGGAGCGATTCTGGAGGTGGTCTGCGTTCACCCCCATCAATCCACGTTTCTTTCTATCTCTATCTCTATGGCGCGATATACAACAGGTATATCATCATAAACCTCCTAAGAGATTTTTGCGCCAAGCTTCTCTTCCAATTTGTGGTGTGCCGATTTGAATTTTCCCTACAAATTGGTGGGACCTACAGTTTTTTGCCGACTCCGAACGGCATCTACAAAGGAGACGAATTTTTGCTGAGAAGCCTGTCATGGCAGAAATACACTCGGAGAGTTTGCCAAACCACTGCCGAGGGGCGACCCCGTTTTGAAAAACTTTTTTCAAATCACTTTTGATGTTACCTGTACCAGGGCTCGAACCATGGACCTTCGGTGTGGTAGGCCGGCAACACTACCTTCACACCCCGGCGGCCGCCACGTTTCTTTATATAATTATATAATATACTAGCAACCCGCCCCGGCTTCGCACGGAAATAAAATATAAGGCCTATGTCACTCACTGGAAAAAGTATTAAAATCGATCCCGTAGTTTTGATTTATTCATTACTGCCCGTGGCCCGCACGCGTTACATTTGGAGTAAAACAATTCCCATTTCTTTATACCATGAAGATTTCCTGCTATCTTTGGAATATCTAAATTCATACCCTACATTTTAACATATTTACTTTTTGCATTTTCACATATTTATTTTATTTTTACAACAACAATTAATATATTACAGAATGTCTTTATATACAACGCTCACAGCTTTCTAGTTATTAGACAATACAAACATGTTTTCTCTTGAGGTTCCTCTTGAAAGAGCGACATACAGTTGGCCATGTGAAAAACAGTCAACACTCAAATCTAAGCCTCCCGCATAACTTCTAATGTTTCATTCGGTTGACAGCGAACAAACAGCTTTTTTTTGGAAAAAGTGCTGCTTTTGTTTAAACAATTTTGGTTAAATAAGATATTAATCAACTATTTTTTTTGATGCAGAACGAAAGTAAATATTTCAAAGTTTAGCTTCAAGTAAGTTTCATTTTAATCGGTGGATTCTTTTATGATTTATGGCTGTGTAAAAAAAAAAATTTATGGTTTTTTACTACATTTTGTTCGATTGCCACGCCCCCTTTATATATTTCTTCACATTATAAGGACATAAACCTTCCTCTTCAACCAATCTATCTATTAAAAAAAAACCGCATCAAAATTCGTTGCTTAGTTTTCAAGATTTAAGCATTTAAGGGGACATAGGGACAGAAAAAGTGACTTTGTTTTATAATATGTAGTGATATTGCTAATATGAACGGCGAACGTAAGCGACTCAACCTAAAGTTACAAGTCTGCCAAAATACCGCAATCAAAACATCGAAACAAACAGACCGAGTCCGTAGAAGCCTCTTTTAGGTATCGGCCTGTGAACACCGTTGTTGACGAAATGAATAAAAAATTTTGTAGTTTTTAATAAACATTTTTTTAATTCACACAACTTTCAAAACTCAAATGTTTTTAAATTTCTTTTTAATGACAATAAATTACACGGCGAGTTGGAAATGAGAAAAACAAGCAATCAGCTGTTCACTTGCGATCACTATCTAGTGATTTCGCCATAAGTAAAATATTATTTGTTATAACCAAAAAATTAATAAAGAATAGAATTTAAATTTTTATTCAAGCTTTTGAAAATAAAAAGTAAGTATATCGAGATACAGCAAAATTATATCCAGGTGTGTATATAGACATAATGGTCCGTAATTACTCGTATAGTCGTTGCTTAACACGCGTTTTAATTAAAATCTTTACTTAACTTAAAAATACCTTTAAAATGTTCGTAAATCATAGTCATATTAAACAAAGAGTTTAGCTAAAATGAAATGCAACAGGGTTCATTTTATTTCTTATAAAGATGTACTAGTGCATCTTGAAATGTTGAAAGTCTCCCGATGAAATTCCCTCAATGCTGAAAACTTGTGCTCAGTTTCTTTGTCAACCTTAAGCATCTTTGTTTAACGCATTTCTGAAGCAAGGAATATTTCCTAAAAAACGGAAAGAGTAATTTATAATACCTTTGTAAAAAAATGGGAGTAGATCAAGTGTTACAAACTATAGAGGAATAGCAAAGCTCAGTGTTATTCCCAAGCTTTTCGAATCTATCGTCACAAAAGCCCTTTCAGTCTCTTTGGTCATTGACCTATCACAACATGGGTTTGGCAAAGATACGAGTATGTCTACTGTGACTAACTTGCTTGAGTTCACAACGCATGTTTTCAAAAGCCTTAGGGCCAACTGCGAAACTGATGTCATATATACAGACTTTAGTAAGGCGGTTGATAAAGTTTCACATTCTATTCTGTTATTCAAACTTGACCCACCTTTATTTCTCGCATGGGTAACTTCTTACTTAAAGAGAAAAAACAACAGGGTCTGTATATTAATTGCTAGTCTGAATTTATAAATGTGACTTCTGGTGTTCCACAGGGCATACTTGGTCCTATCTTATTTCTTTTGTTCATTAATGATCTCCCTAACGTTTTTAAGTTCTGCAAGCCCTTAATGTACGCCAACGACGTTAAGCTTATTAATAATAATAATAATAATAATTCCCAACGGATTACCCACCATATCCCGCCCGACCGGCGCGAGGGGCGCACCCGCATAACGCGCGGATTATTCGTTCGTGCCGAGTCGTTGAAAGGCTTTGGTTTGTTAATCGTCGAGATCTAAAACTGCTCAGCTACAGAGAAAATCTCATCAGCTAAGTAAAGTAGATATAGGATAGATTATACATTAAGAAATAACTAGTTAACAGAATAAAATTATTGTTAAAAGTTAAAATAGAAGTCAAAGAATAAGAAACAATTAGTAGCTATGAATTTAGGATAGAAAGAATTGATTTTTTTATGCTGAAAAGCGAGTCTGAAATATCAAATCTCACAAACAGCGAAAAGGCTCATTTAATTGAAAATTGGTTCGGCACTGTTTTAAGACTAGAGGTTTAAAATGCCTTGAAGGACGAGACGGTACATTGAAGTTCACTTCACTTAGAAGAAATGGGCTGGATAGTGAACCATTTAGCAATTTAATCATAAAAATAATTCCAACCATTTCCCTCCGACTAGAAAGTGTGTGTAGATTAATGAGTTTTAAACGATTCGTATAGGGTGGCAGATTTTACAAGGGATCCCAATGAAAATCTCTTAAGGCAAATAGTAAAAATTGTTTTTGAACTGATTCAAGGCGATCTACATGAACCTGGTAACGCGGGTTCCAAATTATAGAACCATATTCAAGACTAATGTAGTGAAGAGGGCTTTAGTTAGATAAGGGTCGCTAAATTCTTTAGACCATCGTTTAACGAATGCTAGGACACCTCTAGCCTTATTGACTGTTGTGTTAATATGGCGGTTGAAACTGAGTTTATAGTCCATAGTAACCCCCAGGTCAACAAAATCATACACTTGCTCAAGACTATAATTTTTAATTGTATAGGAAGCCGGCTGAGAAATTCCATGCGAAAACCCCATGTGTTTACATTTTTTAAGGTTAAGGCCCGGTTTTTCAGTCCTTGGTTAAGCTCAGTTTAAACTAAGTTTGCTTAAACTCGGCATAAATTTAAACTCCAGTTAAACTGCATAGCGGTTTTTCAGTGTGAGTTTAAGGCCGCTTTTAATATTTGCTTTTTATACGTCAACATTGGTTTTTTCTTTATCTAGATACGGCAACAGATAATATTTGTATACATATTCAACGCCATTGCTTCTCCTCAGTATTGTTATAGTTAGCATTTCGCCAATTTCTGCATCACTATAATCACTTTCGTCAGATGATATATCCAGTATTTAATTAAATATAAAAATATCGTCCTTTCTTAATTGCGTTCAGCTTATTGTTTCACAACCAAAACCATCAAATATGCAAAACAGCTGACAGGTTAACTAGAGTTTAACCCTGCCGAATTGACCGCTTAAACTACGTTTAAACTTCGTTTAAAGTTGACTGAAAAACTGCGTAACAAGTTTAAGCTTAGTTTAACTGACAAATTGAGTTAAACTTGTACTGAAAAAACGGGCCTAAGTGGTATAAAATTTAAATCGCACTAAGTAACTAGTGCATCTAGATCTGATTGTAGCTTATTTCTGTCTTCAAATGACGCGAATGACATGAAAAGCTTTACGTCGTCGGCATACGAGTACATTAACATTTTTGAAAATTTTATTATTGTAGAAATATCATTTATAAACAAGAACAGAATCGGGCCAAGATGGCTTCCTTTAGGAACCCCCGAAGAGACATAAACGACATCGGATACTAAATTTTTAAACATTACTCTTTGTGTCCTGTCACTAAGGTAAGAAGAGATCCAGCGATTGGGACCCGGCTGGAAGCCCAATTGATCGAGTTTATGAATAAGTAATGAGTGACACACTTTGTCAAAAGCTTTGCTGAAATCCGTATAAATAACGTCGGTGTGCAGATTTTTCTGAAGGCATTTGAGACATGACTGGTAAACTCAAGTAAATTCGTAACTGTGGACTTTCCCTTACTGAACCCGTGTTGGCAGTAGAGATCGGACCCGTAAGTTGATTTGTAACAATAGCTTCAAACAATTTTGGGATGGCAGAAAGCTTTGCGATGCCACGATAGTTCTCTATAGAAGACCTACTCCCGCTTTTATGCAGTAGAAGTAACGATTCTTTTCACGCATTTGGAAAAACACCACACTTTAGTGATAGATTGAACAAATTGGTAAGGGGTTGGTAAATATGGTTCGCACACTTTTTCAAGAAACATGTAGGAATCCTTTCAGGACCGTATTTAAAAGATTCTTTTAAGGTTTTAAGGTAAATTAGAACATCTTTGGCGCATATAATTGGTGAATTAATTGAATTTGTCCCGTGTAGCTTATAAGGATAGTTTTGAAAGTTTGAATTGGTGACAGCAGAATAGTTTGAAGTGAAAAATTGAGCAAAAAAATTTGCGATATATTGATTATCGCTAGATATAATGTCTTGATATTTCATGGCTGAGGGAAACCCTGATACTTTACGTTTAGAATTTACGAAACCATAAAATGACTTTGGATTGAGAATAATGTCTCTTTTGGTTTTAGAAATATAAGCTTTATAGCACTTTTTATTTAAATCTATGTACTTCTGCCGTAGACTGGAATACAGTAAGTAATGTTTATTTAATCCAGATTTCTTATATAAATTAAATGATCGCGTTTTCCTATTTTTAAGAGCCTTAAGCTCTTTAGTAAACCAAGCTTGCGTAGGATGATCATAAGTTAATTTACGTTTGGGAATAAACTTCTCAAATAGGCAGTAAACAGTTTGATTGAAATGTAAGACGTTTAGATCGATATCACAACCAAATTCAGGCCAAGTTAATTTACACAGTTCTTTATTTAATTTCTTGTAGTTTGCTTTGGAAAAGTTAAAATCAAAGCTACTACATGAGTAGCATTGAGTGCCTTGGCCATTACTTATGGTTTCGTAGACTATTTCCATAGAAGGATGGTAAAGGTCTTCTGGTAAAACCAACGGATCACAACGATTTACAAAAAATTGGTTTATATCATCAACATACACTAAATCTAAGACTTTCCCAAATTGTTAGCGGTAACATTTATTTGATTAAGGCTAAGATCGGAAATTCCATCTAAAAAGTCATTGTACCCCAGTTTGGACGGATTTGGATAATGTTACCATCAGATATGTTCCACGATATATGAGGTAAGTTAAAATCACCCAAATCACAATAATTGAATCTGAAGCTTTAGTCATAAAGTTAACAGTTTTGAGCAGAGCGACATGTTGCATGTAGACTGAAAAATCTGATGCTGGAGGGATGTAGCAAACATATAAGTACATAGAGAAGTTGTCTAGTTGAGGGCGGATGCATTTGAACTCAATGAAATCGATGTTAGAAATATTAACCTCTTCTGAAGGGATAGAGGAATGAACGGCAAGTAGAACACCACCCCCGACTGTGTTCAAGCTTTCATTTCTATATACTTGATATTCATTACAAAAAAACTCTGAATTGAAAACATGAGGTTTTAGCCAAGTTTCGGTAAAAGCAATTACGTTATATTTACAATAAAAAGATTTCAAGAAGAGATCAGTTAATTTGGTATTTAAACCTCTGACATTTTGATAAAAGATATTCACGGATTTAGTGCTCCGTTTTTTGACTCAACGTTATTACGAGAAATTTTCGCTACATTTTGAACATTCCTATTCGATCTGTATTCAAACTCCCGCACAAGAGCCCCGGGAGACCAAAAAGGGCTGTCCAAAAGAGTATCGAAATCTTTCCCATATACATCAATCTTAAACGAAGACATACTTCTTTGATATGTGAAATTAAATTTTCTAACAGTTATGCTTTGATCTTTAACTTTAGAAGATATCAGAAGGTACATCAAATCATCCTCGGTAGTGTCTGCATGGAACCTAGACACAAAAATAGATTTTTTGCGAGGAACCAAAACCAGCTTACCAACGATTGGTTCAGACTCCATTGCAATAGTTGGACGTTCCGGGTTTGTCCTAGTGGACGTTTTAGAAGGGGCGTTCTTCGACGTTGCTCGGACAACCGTACTAGGAATTGGAGAAGCCAAATCGATAAGTTCAAGGGGTTGAGGCAAGTTCGGCACTGTTGAGGTAGTAGGCCGATCATCCGTACGCCTGCGTTGTTTTCGCGATTATCAGGGCATTCCAAATGAGGCGAATTCTCCAAAGTTTCCAAGGTTTTGAAAATATTTTCATATTTTTTGAATTTTTCGGTCAGCAATGAAAAATCTTTGCTTATTTCAGAAAACCCGTTTCTGATATGCCTAAAGATTTTACAGAGATCAACTTTCGTCGACCGGCATTTGGAACAAGACCAGCGCAGGCCTTTTCCTTCGTTAAGCAGGTCAGCTATTCTACCGGTTAACCCAGTGCACTTGGCGTGGACAAGTCCATCACACAACCAGCATGCCACAAAGCGTTCGGACTCGCTTTTTACCTGGCAGTTTGCTATCATGCACGACATTTTCGTATAAATACTAATATAAATGTATAAGAAAAATTATGTTAGAACAAATTTAGCGGATTAAAGAAAAAACAACCCTGACAGTTTAAGTGACACAGTACTGAGCGAACAGTTTTAAACACACTGTATCTGACGATGGCGGCCGCCGTGGTCTGAAGGTAGTGTTGCCGGCCTACCACACCGAAGGTCCATGGTTCGAGCCCTGGTACAGGTAACATCAAAAGTGATTTGAAAAAAAAAAGTTTTTCAAAACGGGGTCGCCCCTCGGCAGTGGTTTGGCAAACTCTCCGAGTGTATTTCTGCCATGACAGGCTTCTCAGCAAAAATTCGTCTCCTTTGTAGATGCCGTTCGGCGTCGCAAAAAACTGTAGGTCCCACCAATTTGTAGGGAAAATTCAAATCGGCACACCACAAATTGGAAGAGAAGCTTGGCGCAAAAATCTCTTAGGAGGTTTATGATGATATACCTGTTGTATATCGCGCCATAGAGAGAGAGAGTATCTGACGTTTAACAAACCACGCAAAACAGCTGTAACGAAAAAGAAATAATACGCATATTGTCACTTGCGAAGCGAATATATTTGGCGAGTCGAACAGATTGGCGAACTCACATCAAATTTGCATTGTGAGTGGCGAATGAACTTATTCGACTGCCATGTGTCGTTGCCATTCAAACAAATTTAATTAGTTCATCCGAACTTGACGTTTCTGTCATCTGTTTTTATTATTTATTTGTGCACAAAACAGAAATGTAAAAAGCAAGTTTAATTAAATAGTAATAAATAAAGTTAAAAATGTTGGTAATTGTTTCATTTAGGAGACAACTGCTAAAACACGTCCGAACTTATCGGGAAAGGTATCAAAAGACGCATTTTGACCTCGGTAGCTATAATCCGCAGGCGGATTTTCGAGTTTTTGTTTCAGGGAAGAGATATTTGCCATCAAAGTTGAAAAATTTTCGTCTTTTTCATGTGGTTGTTGTAATCACAGATTGGGGTGTACCGAAAAGTGCAAAAAGTGTGTTCTGCGCAGAAATACTGTGGACCGCGTAGCCGGTGTTGGACCGGCTAAAGGTGTTCTGCACATAATTACGTTGGATCAAGCCCCCTATTTGGGATCGGACCTGGGTCATTTTTGGGTTTTTTGCGAATAACTTTTCACTGAAACAAAAAATTTAAAATCCGCTTTCGGATTGTTGATACCGAAGTCAAAACGCGTTGTTTGATACATCTCCCGATATTTTTGGACGTGTTTTAGCAGTTGTCTTCTAAAGGAAACAATTACCAAAATGTTTTATAAGGTTGATCTTTTTTTCGAAGACAATTATAATGTTGAGCCGCGAGTTGATCTTCTTCGTCAGCGGCGTTTTATAAGGGATTACTCCAATCCCATGGAGCTTCCGTCCACAGTGCACACAGAGGACCTATGGAGTTAAGATCCGTGGCTTTTGGAATTGCTGCGGCGTTGTTCTTCTCGTTCTAAAAACTTCATTTATTCAAACAAATAACTCAATTTAATTAAATTAATTACTCACTTTTATTTATTTATTCAATTTATTAAATTGAAAACGTTCAAATACATGCAAATGCGTCTTTTTTACTTTTAAACGCGAACACAATAAGCATTCGACAAATTTTGACAGATTTGGCGAAGCGAATATGATTTTTTCGCTTTTGGCAATTCGACAAATTCATCTTCGTCACTCATTCGACTTTTTTTTGGCGAATTCGCTGGAGATTCGCATCTCGCAATTCGAGACCGCGAAATTCGACAAAATTTTCATTCGCTTCGCAAGTGACAATATGCGTATAAGAAAAGCAAGTCAGAGCACAACAACAATTGCAATATGAAGTAAAGCCTTTCAATAGCAACAAATAAAAGATGCAAAAAACGCGGCACACACAAATTCAACAAAATGAATTTATAATAATGAATAACTATTGAAACTTTTTAACACTTTTCACACCAAGTAGTGAAGCACATTAAGTATTTAACTCTATCCACTTTAATTATAACTTTAGAATATCAAAGATATTATTAATTTATTAAATATAATAACAGAGAAAAATATAAACAGAACTACACAGCTTGACGTTTGCCTATCCGTGAACCATTAAATAGGGGGTCCCTTCAATCAGATCTAAATAGGCTAGTTAAATGGTGTAATGTGAACGATATTTCTCTAAACCTTCCAAAGTGCAAGTATATGTGCTTCGCCAGGAAATCTTACCAATCATATGAGTACTCTTTTGATGATTATATTATTGACCAAGTCACCAGCTTTATTTACTTAGGCGTTACAGTGGATCCTAAACGTAAATCACATATCGAATCTTGAATGAACAGAGCAAAAGGAACTCTGACATTCGTTAAATGGTGGTCTAAAGAATTCAATGACACATATGTTACTAAAACTGTTTTCTTCTTTGGTAAGGCCATTATTGGAATATGCTTCCATAATCTGGATCCCACAGTACCAGATTCATAGTGATACGCTGGAGTCTGTCAAAAATAGTGTTTGCTTTTCGCGTCAAGAAATGTACCATGGGACCCGTCGAGGAATCTTCCTTTCTACTGTAGTCGCATTGTAGATAGCCCATTTTTGGACCTGGGAACCCTACGGATGAATACCAGAAAGAAATCAAAGTATCTATAAAAACTGCAATAAATATAATAGATACAAACTCGGCATATACATTAGTGCGTGGTGCAAATGAACTCGTCAAAAGACTGCAAATTGGTATCTTTCGACATAAAAGATCTACACACATCAATACCACTAGCAGAAACATTGAACATAGTAAACTCTATGATACTTCGTAATACAAAAGATACGTCAAAACTATTTTAAATTCAACAATAAAATATACAGACAAACAAACGAACTTGATGGGAAACCCAACATCGGCTATTCTTATGGAAGCGTTCATGCAAAACCTGGAAAGAGTATATACAGGAATTGAATTCCAAATTAGGCGTGTTATTTTACGCTAAGTACGTGGATGATATCAGCGAAAAAGACGGAGGAATCAATTATCTAGACCTCACAATAAGTATTGATAAAGCTACCAATAAATTCAACTACGACATATATAGGAAACCAACGGCCACCGACACAATAATACATAATACCTCGAACTACCCACAACAACATTAAAATGCAGCGCTAAGGCACTTAGTAGTAGATTGGAAAGAACACCTCTTACACAAGAAGCATATAGAAGAGAGCTTGGAACAATATATAACATCGCTACGAACAATGGATATAAAAAAGCACTAGTAGATAAACTCAGGAAAAATCTTAGAGAAAAAAAAGAAACAATGGAGAAGAAAGTACACAAACTTGGACGACAATGACATATACTGGAAGGGCAACACATAAATTAGCAAAATTTCCTTAGAAAATGCAACATCAACAAAGCGTTCAAAAACCAAAACTAACACAGAAGATCCGTTTAGCAGCCATGGTGTATACACGCTCACTTGTGAATGCCAGCACAGTTACATAGGACAAACAGGACGACAAGTAAGAACGAGGTTCAGAGAACACATTAGAGATTACAACAAAAAGACACGGAATCCAACCATCATACCAGAGTCCAACTTTGCGAATCACATGGTGGAGAATAAATGCCCCCCCGAAACATCAATAAAACAGTCAAGGTCCTACATATACAAGCAAAAGGCCGACGTCTGAACGTACCCGAAAACATGGAAACCTACAAACAAAAAACATTCGACGGTAGAATAATAAACGAACAGACAAACACTGTTTCCGCCACAATATTCGAACCTTTAAAATTAGTTTACAAAAACCAAAGCAATCACTCAGGTACAACAAACACACACGCACCTACAGATAAACACAAAACAGCAAACGATCAAAAATGTCAAACAACAAAAATCACCAACTTTTACCTGCCTCAGTTAACCACACAAAAACCGATCGGTGCAAACCACCCCCGTTTCTGAATGTACACACACAACGCACGTACATAACCAGACACCCATGCTGACATTACCTCCTACCTACGAACTATAAATACAAGACAAACGACAACAGATCAGCACGAAATCCGACACTGATGATGGCGCAACGCCGAAACCGGTTTGTCTCAAAACCAAATTTGACAAGGGATGACGGAATTCGCTCCAATATACATCAATTATTTTAGGACTTTTTGGAACCGTTTTGGAATTTTTTTAGGGGCCACTCTCTGAGTTTTTTAGGGAAATTACCCCGAAACAGTCCCGAAATGATTCCAAAATAGTCCCGAAAACAATACCGAAATGACCCGGAAACAATTAAACGTTAAACTATCTTGAAAACATCCAGGGAATCTCGCCAAAAGCCTTATTTTGTCCAGCCATCGTCCCGAACTTGAATCAAATCAAATGAGTGAATCTCAATGTATACAGAAATAATCAAAAAAACCTTTATAAATACACCTTTTGTCTAGATGCACATATGGGTATAATTTTGATGTACTTTTTTTTTATTTTCAAAAGCTTGAATAAAAAATTAAATTTTATTCTTTATTCAAAATTTTGTTATTAACCAATATAAAATCACGCATTATTAAAAATTTTTTGAATGATAAATAAAATTTTATTAGTTTTTTTTTCGTCACTCAAATTTTTGAAGACGCCCATTCGTGCTGGCAATGACGCTGTAGATACGCTGGCATGTGTTAGTTTTCTTGACTTTCCAACGCCGAGTACATTTGCAGTACAAATATATAAGTACGTTGAATGGATAACTAAATTTCATTTGTTGCCTAAATAGATAGTTGCAGAAATTAGTCATCTAAAGTGTATAAAAAGTGGGAAAGTTCATAAATTTTATTACGCACTTTTTGTTCCAGATTCCGATTGAATCAATTCCAATCGACATGTGGCACACACAGTATTCGTTGTCCATGTTTTCTAGGCTCAATGTCAAAATACTGATATTAATTATCTTTCAAAGGATTTTAAAGCATACGTCGCATCCTTTTAACGGTATATTGACCGCAGATAAATCAGAACATACATAGGTAATTTTTACACTCAAACTATCTCGCCTATTATTGACATTATTTTTTAAGTAAATGACGGGTTATATATTGTACTTATAAACTGAACAGTATCCGACGTGCCTTGCAGATATTATGAAGGTACAAGGCGCATTCACTCATATTTATACTCAGAATAAGTAAAAATCGAAGCCTACCTGGACAAAAAGGTTCCTTCGTATTGCAGATAAAATACTAGTTGCAATATACCTTAAAAATATGCCCCTCTGCTTCAAATCCACTTGTGTTTTGAATATATATTTATTCACGTTAAGTTTTCTGAATCTAATAACCCTTTGAAAATCTACTTGAATACACTAATACTTGTAGGGTACTTATTATATGCGTATATTTATTTGATCGTTAATAACTTCTGTAATAATCGATCGATTGCAAAGAAATAAAAAGTTTTTGAGATCCTCCCACGCAAAGTCCATTTTTTCATATTTTTCCATAAAAAAAAGAAACAAATCCGTAAAGATTAGTCATTTTCTCAGAAACTACGAGGCCTAGCAGTGTATGCACTGTTTATTAGGTTTTATATTTTTTAAACCATTTTGAAATTGCTTAGCTTGTTTATGAGATATACATGATTAAGTGAAACCACATTTTTTTAAACCGGTAAATCGTAAGTATCTCAAAAACGTCGTCTCTGGTGGAGAAAAAAAGTTTGAATTTGTGATCCACTGTTATCTGTATCCGAAAACGCCAAAACTAGTCGATATTCTCAATGGGATAATTAAAATGTGCATTTTCTCTTACTTCTTAGCTTGATAACTAAGAAAATACCTATGTTGCAAAGTGCATTTTAAGTTGAGAAAACTATTATTCCGCTATTGACATTCTGTTAATTAAAGTTGGAGATTTGAAAAAGATGTTTGTTATCAAAAGTTGATATCAAACAAAATTATACAAGAAAAGAGTGACAGCGGCGTGATCGAACTATCAGCTAGTCCATGGACTTCGCCGGTAGTACTAGTAAAAAAAAGGGGGACGGACAAATGAGGTTTTGTGTGAATTACCGGAAGTTGAACGAAGTAACAAAGGACAGTTATCCAATGCCAAGAATCGACGATACTATAATCTAGCTTTCTGGTACTAAATGGTTTCCCACCCTGGACTTCAATAGTGGCTACTGGCAAGTGGAGTTAAAGGATGCAAATAAAGAAAATACTTCAATTAGCGTTGGAGAAGGACTGTGCCAATTTACGGGGAAGACCTTCGGGCTATGCAATGCTCCTGCTGCTTTTGAGAGACTCATGCATCAGGTATTAAAAGGATTGAATTGAAAAACATGTTTGGTGTACCTGGACGACATCCTCGTGCTGGGGAAAGCTTTGAGAAACACCTAAAGAACTTGGAAGAAGTTTTCCAACCGATAGCTAAACCTGGTCTGAAATTAAGTCCCAAAAAGTGTACCTTGTTTAAGAAGGAAGTTAATTGGGTAACAAGGTAAGGAATTTGCACGAGTTACGAAGTTTCCTTGGGCTGTGCACGTATTATCGCCGATTTGTACCAAATCAATGAGCTTACCAGGAAAAGTGCGTGTTTTGAAGGAAGAAGGAACATGAAGTGGCTTTCCAAACGTTGAAGGAGAGACTGTGCACTGCCCCAATGTTAGCATATCCAATCCCAGGTTCACCGTTTATTCTGGATACAGATGCTAGTGGTTAAGCCATATAAGGGTCCTGTACTAGAGTGTCGATGGATATGAGAAGGTAGTTGCGTACTATAGTCGAACAATCGCGAAGCCTGAAAGTACCTACTGCGTAAGATGGAGAGAATTGCTGCCATTGGCAGAGTGCGTTAAAGATTTCTACAAGTATATCTATGGGCAGCGATTACACGTCAGAACATTAAAATGGCTCTTGCAGTTCAGTAATCCGGAAGGTCAACTGGCACGGGGATAGAGCTGAATAGAGCACCCACGAAAATGCTGATGTAATGTCCCGACGATCATGTAACCCAAAGCTGAGGCCAAGGAAGACATTATACATGTGCGGATGATGCCTATAACATATACGGACTAATCGGACATGGATCAAATAAGGAAGTGTCAGCACGAAGATCCCGATCTCACAAGTGTGATGCAGGGAATCGAACGAAACGAGCGACCATCAAGAGAGATGATGTCAGCAGAAAGTCCTGTTGCCAAGTCATATTGGGCACAGTGGAACAGTTTACAATTGGAAAGCGGTTGTTTGCATCGAATATGGGAGAGTGAGGATGGTCAATGTGTTCGTACGCTGATAGTCGTCCCAAGGAAGAAAATCCCTGATATTCTCAATGAATTACGTAACGGTCCAAGCGGAGGTCATCTTGGAGTCACCAAGACCTTAGAAAAGATCAAGCAGAGATTCTACTGGGTTGGTTGCCGTCAATCGGTAGCGGAGTGGATTGCCAACTGTGGGGCGTTCATCAAAGCTAAAGGACCAAAATCGAGGAGCCATGGGCAAAGGAAACAGTATATCTTAGGAGTACCATTTGAAAGGATTGCCTTGGATGTAACTGGCCCATTTCCTACTAGCAAATCCGGAAACAAATATGTACTAGTAGTTATGGACAATTTCAGCAAATGGCTAGAAGAGTACCCTACTCCAAATCAAGAGGCAGAACCCATAGCAGAATTGGGTAGCGACGTTTGGTGCACCGATGGAGCTACATTCTGACCAAGACAGAAATTTAAAATCAGCTGTATTCCAGGAAATGTGCAAAGCATTGGGCATTCGAAAAACTCAAACCACTGCATCCTCAGTCAGATGGTATGGTTAAACGGTTCAATAGAACCTTGGAGGAATACCTAAGGAAAGTGGTGGATAAGTTCCAGAAGTATTGGGATAGTCACATCTCATTGTTCCTGATGGCATATCGCTCTGCAGTACATGAAGCAACGGGTCAGACTTCGGCAAAGGTAATGGGGTAAATGATGGTGCAGGAATAAGTTTTCGGAAATATACTAGTGTCTTGGAAGAAGAAATGAGAGACACACATGAACTTGGGAGACACCGGACTAAGATCATGAGCGGAAGGTTTTATGCAAGGTGATTTAGTGTAGCTATACAACCCACAACGGACGAAAGGTTTGTCCCGGAAATTGTAGTGTAACAGTGTAATACAAACTATTGGAAGGCGGAATAAGATGGGGTAGTCCATATGGAAAGGCTAGCACAGTTTGATTCGTCCCGAGCAGACCTACGTGGAGGACAGTGCCGAATGTTCCCAAGTACGTACAATCCCAAACTCAATAACACTCTCACCACTAAGTAACACAATCGCGATAGCGATGACCACACTCATGCATGTAAGCAGGAGAAACAGAGATAGCACGTCTGTTTAGGAACGATAGCACCGACACTTCGTTGTTACTACTGCTAACCAAGTTTTTGCAAAATACCAATACATGCAAATTTTATGTTTAAAATTTTTTTCAAATATTAAAAAAGAGCAGATGCTTTCAAAAATTAATTTATCTGTCAAACTTATTCGAAAAACGAAAAGAAGTAAGAAGAAAATTTATGTAAAATTAAAATTTTTCACTTATTTGTCCAGGAGATATGCACATTAGACAGCGGTAATAATACGAAAATTACCTCTTGTAGCGGAAGAACGATATAATATAGATAAAAGCTTATTTATCATTAAAAGAAAATGTACCACGTTGTTTGTGGCGTTAGCGGGGGAGAGGAGATAAAGGAGCTTGCTGACACTGGGAGGATGTTGTTGAGGGTTTTGTCACAATGCCTTTTAATAAATGGATCTTGAAATATCATGCTGGATCTCGTCGCAGGTGTTAAAGCGGCTCAATATAAGTTTATATTTCATAATTTATACATATTTTAAGTGAAATATATATGTAAATAAATAACAAAATTAACTTATTTTTCGTACATTTCATTGGAAAAAAGCTAATAAAATTAACCAAATGTTAGAGATTTCGGTAAACAACAACCAACTTAACGAATATTTAATGTTTAGCCAAAACATAAGAAATTTCAAATCATATTTACAATTACATGATAGCTAAAACATTGGCCATTTTTATAAAGGGCAATTTTTGAAGGTTGGAAATTTGGAAAACACATGTGCAGGGCTGCGCAATCCTTGAATCCACTTGAAGCACTTTTACTTTTGTTTTGCCCTAAAATATGGGCACAGATACAAATTTACACTTTCAATATAAAAAAAATTTTTGAAAGCACTCTCATATGCCCTCACATATAAATAAAAATTCATATGAAAGTGCAAAATAAAAACAATTTGGTATGACACTTCCATATGAAATAAAAATTTACACTAACAAATTGACAATTAAAATTTTTTAAACATATTGAGGCACTGAGAAAAATTTATATTCAGAATTGAATATACTCGAATTTAATTGAACAAAAAAGGAAACATATGAGAGCTGAGTTTTGATGCATAAAACCATTTCCAAGAAACACAAAAACTTTAGACGAATATAAACTTGGTTCAAAAAGCAATTAAAATGAAGCTAAGGTTGGTTCAAAACGGTCCGAAACATAGATGATCGCAACCGTAACTAGTGCAGCTGGGTATAAAAATAGACTTCTGGTCTCAGAAAAATCGAAAGATATTAGCATAGGAAATTTTGTTACCGAAGATGTAAGCAATCGCCTAACTTTTATATGTGTATGAAACATTTAATCAAAATCTCTGATATTTCTGAATTTAACTTGCGAATGGTCCTTTTAGCAGCTTTAACTGAAACCTTTAGCGGTATAAATTTGTTTGAAATTTAGTTTTTTACCGATACTATCTTCACTAGAATCTCCGCACACCCACTTCTGTTATAACTGTCAAAATTGTGCTGCTTGAGTAAATAGCTAAAATTAGGAGAGAGAATCTCCGTAATTAAAAAACAAAAAAATTCTTCACAAGTGGAATCCATTAACTTTATGTAACATATCACTGCCTGAACTGATCCTGCTTGGAACCGGACTTTTTTTTTGTGATGTCTCCAACACGTTTTCGAAATTTTTTTTGTGCTTACTCAATTTCAAAAAGAAAATCTCACTGTACACATATTTTTGTACATGTATTGTGGTTTGCCCTTCCATATAAAAGAATTTGAGCACCACTGCACATGTGGTCAAAATCTTCACACGGCCTAAACAAAATTAGTTACCTTTTACAAAGTTCGAGAAATTAATGAAAGCAAGTATTTAGCTACATTGCTAACCAGTATCTGGCTTGTAAGGTAGTATATAAAACTATGTTTTTGGAAACAGTATTGGCGTTTGTTTATTTGACTCTACAATGATCGAATGCAGGAGAGATAATCGAATTCGTCACAAAAGTTTACTTTTGAGCAAAAAAAAGTTCATTCGACCAGTCAATTCTACTTAAGAGACCTTGTGAATTGCCTAGTTGTATGACATCAATAACTCACATCGATACTTGTCGCTGACATCGAAAACGGAGCAGTTGGTCGAACAACGCCAAGACGTACAGGTAATATCAAAGACTCAGATACTTGACATAGCTCTTGGATTGAAATTTTATACAGTGAGTGAAAAACCTTTATACAGCTTTGAATATGCTTGCTTGAAGTCAGGTTCGATTTTTTCCGTTCAGGGTTTGGTATCTTTTCTAAACTAAAAATCACAAAGACACGAACCACAGACCTCACAAATCTTCGTGCTATAAGTTCTCCGTCTTGTTTGCGTCCTGCAATAGAATCATCCTGCATTTCGCGAACAAGCGTCATCAAAAGAGTATCCAGATGATCCCCGCTGCATTTTACAAATAAGTTGTGAGTAAATTTATCCAAAAGTGTAGATCCTTGTTGATTTTCAAGTAACATATAACTCTCCGTATTTGACTGGTTCGACGAATTAAATTGCTTTTGAGGTGTGATTTCACATTTTTCTGCTCCAGTCATAATCATAGCTCGCACAGAATGCCAATCAATCAATAAACGTTCCAATGCTTTGCGAGCAAACTTTGGCGGCTCAAGATCATGCTCTGGCATATCCGCTTCTAGATCAATAGATGAAGATTTGCGGGTATTACCACTACCTGCTCCACTTACTACATTTCTAACGCGTGAATTAACTCGATACTGCCTTTGCTCAACTGTCTGACGACCAACTGTTTGTATAAGAAACAATAAAATTGATTCCCCCTTGGAATTAAATCGTGTGACAAGGTCAGTGCAGGAAACCAATTTACATAAAAGAGCGAAACGTTTACTTTGATTTCCAGCAATAAGGGCCTTACATTTGCACTTCTCCCAGCAATCACAGTAAGCTGTAGGCGATGTTCGCTTTAGTTTACAATCATGATCTTTATGACATACACGTGCACATTCCGTGCAGCAGCATAGTGACCCTGTTAGGCCACATGTCTTACACTCATAAATATTTTGATTGATATGATCGGCTCCTGTCCAAGTAAACGAACATGTATCATTGTAACAGAGAACATATAAAGGAGAATGATCGGGCGGTGAACTTGATGGAAAAATCATAGAGTTCTTTAGCAAAGTGTCGTTTTCAGATATACTTAAAATGGTGTTTAGCAGTATTATCCCGGCTTCATAAGCACGTGTATAGATTGAAACCATGAACGGAGTTCGGCCTTGAGCGTCCTTAAAACTTAACATTTCGTGTAAATAAGGACGAAAAGCCACTGATAAACACATTTGCTGTAAAATCAAAAGTGCATGATCTCGGCGCTGCGGAGCTTCAAACACATAGTTAAGCGTGGGAATGTTTGTGGCTAAAGTATTTTTATATATCTGATCTTCACCCTCATTAATGCCAGTCTCATCATTCAAACCTGTACTCGCCGCATTTGCCTCTGTGGACGATTCCGATGTATGGATGGGTTCATCAGCACAACCTATATTATGAATAGAATTGCTTTGATCACTTTCAGTATTGATAAGACGATTCATCATTTCTCGCAAGCTGACGGAACGACTTTCTCTAATATTCCCATTAGTATTCGTACTTGATGGCGTATTCGTAAGAATTGAGCTATTAGTTACCTCTAATTGCGTTGGCAGAGACGACGAGTTTGAGAAAACGGTATTAGCTAAACATGTACCACGGACAGGTACAGAAGACTTTCTTTCATCTATTTCCTTGTTTGATGTAGATGCACACATGGCAACGCATGCATGGAAGATGTTGCGGCTGCCATCACAACGTTCTTCAGTAATGGAAACTATTGGACTAAATTCTTCTGTTTCCAAACGGCTAAGTATAGCAAAAGCATTTTTAAAGTCACATCTCAAAATATGAGGCATAAGTTTCTGCGGTTCAAATAGTAATGCAGTCAAACATAGTTTAGATTTCCAATTTCCTCCGCAAAATATGGGTACCATACCTATCGATGCGCTCTTTACTGGCGGTAAATCAAGATATTGGGGATCTTTTATCGATCCCAAACAATCTTTAGCAATGGGGTATATAGCACGGTTTCCATCACATACTATAACATTGCTCCCACTACTGCTTTCATTGTTACAAATAAGTCTAATGTTATTGGGGCTCGATCCTAAAAACGACATACTATCCGTAGGGAACTGACTATTTTCTTCTTGTTTACTATTATGTAAATTGCAGAGACTGTATATAACTTTTGACCCTTTTTTTTTTAAAATATGAATACCCCGAATATCAGCTGACATGGCTAATAACTGAAATCCATGTGATTCATTGCAGTTGTTAATATTTACTTTCCTGGGTTGCTTTTGTAACCAGTCTGGACCACGGATCATATTTGCTTTGTATGCCTGAACATCGTCTCGGCGCAAAAGTCGACACTGTTGCCAGTCATCGTCTTTTCCGTCACTGATATTTGCACACACAGAACCAGAAGATGCTAACACAGGGAAACGGACTGCAACAAAGTCACCGTCTACTTTCAACACTTTTCCAATTGGTCCCACCTTTTCCTCTACAAACACAACATCCTTCAATTGCCAAAGCTCTTCATCTTTTTTATTTTCTATATCCTCTTTACCAGTCATCCGCTTAGCTCGTTTGTTTGAAGTCACACTACCGGTATCGCTACAAGTACTTGATGCCGGTGAAGGCGGCGGCGGCATATCTATGCGATCCGTAGTTTCTTTTGTAGAGTTTGTTTTGTTATTTACAGTCTGTACATTTGGAACGGATGCTACAATCGTTTTATTGTAATCCTTTTCCGTGCCTACGGGCGTGCCTAACAAGCTTTTTTCAGCATTTGAAAGGGATGTGACAGGCATTATTTTAAAACGACACACATCGCTTAGATCCCATACTGAATTTTGTAATTGACCTATCATTGGCAACCCATTAATACAAGTGAAACCAATAGAGCCTGCCTGATAGATAGGACATTTTTTCATTATCACATGAGACCCTACACAGATATCTGAAGATGTTAAGGATTTTAATGGTTTTTTGCTTTTCGTTCGATATTTTTCCCATAGGTGACGGCGTTGATCAAAGGGCAGGACACCCCACCAATAAACATTGTTGTTTTCAGTTCTTACTGCAGTATATATAGTACAAACGTTAATTGATACTATAGGATCCATCACAAATTCATTAAACAGGGTTGTTGAGTGTTCAAGTTTTGCTCCCAAAAAACCTAATTGGTCATCCATCCAAGTTGCTACACGGCCACCCTCAGTTAATACTGAACAACGAATAAAGTTAGCTGCTATTTTTTCCACTTTTTCTGTAATATTGAGGCATAACGTTTTTGGATGGTACACATTTTCTATCTAAAATTGAAAAAGGAAACGCAACTAGATTAATTATTGATTGTAGAATATATATTTATTCAGTTGCTATGTTATCTACCGTATAACTCTCAACGAAATCATTGTATAAAATGTTTGCTAATAGAATGAAAAAGAACAGCAAATTCAATATAAATCTTAACAAATAAGAAAGCCCAAGTAAGGGTGGAACCGAACATTAAATACATAGCTGGGTAAAAACGGGCGTGGTAAATAGGTAAATTGTTATGGAGTTATGACCTATAGGGGGTTTAAACTTATTCTACTACCATGTCGGCAATCTTATAAATAAAAATGAATGTGTCTGTATGTCTGGCGTCCAAAGTACTCAACCGATCTTTATGAAATTTTCACAGTAGATTCTCGGGTTCACTTGTTAGAGAATAAGCTATATAAAATTGTGGGCGGTTCCACGCCCCCTTTCTGTGTAAAAAAACTATATGTTATACCTTTGAACGTATTTGGTCTAATAAATGATACTAGAAATCGCCCAATGATTGATATTCAACCACAAACCTTTATTTTATTTTAACAATTTTTTATTTATTTTATTGTTATCTTTTCTTGCTTATCCATTCCTTCCCTTTCTGTCCCTTTCGTTTCCTTTCCTTTTGATATTCAACCACAAACCTTTATTTTATTTTAACAATTTTTTATTTATTTTATTGTTATCTTTTCTTGCTTATACATTCCTTCCCTTTCTGTCCCTTTCGTTTCCTTTCCTTTTCCGTCCTTTCCTTTCATTTCCTTTCCTTTTCATTCCTTCCCCTTCCTTTGTATGTTTGTCTAAGTAGCGACAAAAACACTCTCTGAAGGTTTTGCCAGATATGAATCAGGTACGTTTCGGTACTCCCTTGCAGTACATGCCAAACTGGCGCTGGAGCGTTGTGTAATAACCTTCTAGATCATGGCATCCTTCCCTCCGTAAGGAAGGAGAACATCGGTAATGAGAGGTGAGAGACATCTTATCCGTTGATCAACCATCGAGTTTCACGTCATTACCTCTTACGACCGGTATGCCTACTTTGGGCATATTCTAAACCCCTAACCCGCAGTGGTTTACTTTCGTTTCCTTGAATTTCTTTCCTTTATTTCATTTACTTTCCTTTTCTTTCCTTTCCTTACCTGCCCTTCCCTTCACTTTCTTTTAATATTGTTTTATTTTTCTTATTTACTTTATTTAATTTCAATTCACACAATCCCAACCACAAATACAAAAACAAAATTGTATCCGGTGTTGAATACTCTTCATGAATAATCAATTATTTTGTTTTTGTATTATCAATGAAGTTTACATATTTGCTCATATTTTGCATTGCTGTTTAATGTCTCCACCAAAGCAACTTGCGCTAATAGTTTAGCATTTGTGTTGGTGTTTTTTTAAATAAATTTTTCAATAATATAACTAATTTTTTTCAAGTTTTTTTGATTGACGGCACTGTAGTTTGGCAATACCTATCCATACATATATAATTGTTAATACCTTAGGTGTATAGTTTGACCATAAAGTGGGACAATTTCCACCAACTTGCGCATTTATACGAGGTGTGTTCAAAAAGTATCGCGAATTTTGAATTTTCGCTGGTTACGTATATTCGAATTTCGAATTTTTTGTGGCGTTATGTTGGTACTCATGTCTCTCACTTATGCCGACAAGCTCGGCCATTTTGAATGTTCAGTTAATTGTTGACAGCTGCTTTGCTTGCACGTGTTTTGGATCGTCTTCGATTTTTACCTATTAAAAAAAATGGATCAAAAAACCTGTATCAAATTTTGTGTGAAAAACGAAATTAAGTGCGCGGATGCATTCCGAATGTTGACTGTGGCATACGGAGAAGCTACCTTGGACCGAAGCAACGTTTATCGGTGGTACAAAATGTTCTCAGAAGGCCGAGAAGATGTGCAAAGAAGAACAAAAATTGGCTTTTGCACCACGATAACGCCCCTGCTCACGCATCGTTGCTTGTGCGCGACTTTTTGGCCAAAAACAACACACTAATGATGCCGCAGCCACCGTATTCCCCAGATCTTGCCCCCTGTGACTTTTTCTTGTTCCCTAAACTGAAGAGGCCCATGAAAGGACGACGTTACGCTTCTCTTGACGAGATAAAGACGGCATCGAAGGAGGAGCTGAACAAGACACAAAAAAATGATTTTTTGAAGTGCTTCGAAGATTGGAAAAACCGTTGGCACAAGTGTATAATATCTCATGGGGATTACTTTGAAGGGCACAAAATAGATATTCATGAATAAATAAATAACTTTTGAAAAAACACAAAATTCGCGATACTTTGAACACACATCGTATTATAGATTTGGATGTATGTATTCATATTTATGATCCTTTCACAGTGGGTTCAAGGGGCCTCTGGGTTCGACGCTATATAAAGTTAAAATTCATTTGGTTCCAGCTAATGATATTTTCTATAAACGTGTCCTATTTATAAAAAAAAAACTTTGGAAAAAGTGAACGTTACTAAACGGCACACATTGGGGTTTTTAAGCAATCGGACCGGCCAACATTTTATTTGGCTTCAAATTTAATTATGTTATTCATGGTGATTTCACTTCAATCTTACTTTTGTATGTATTAGTAGGCCACGGTTACGTGAGGCTTCGCGACGTGCTTAGTTTTTGACAAACTAAAAACCAAATGCACTCTGCAGATACAGTATGTCACCGTCATCATCATTGTAGTGGGAAATGTAAACATTATTAAAAAACAAGTGAGGCGATGCCTTAGGCTGTTTTAACGACCAAAACACTCCCCGAAGGTTTCGGGGAGTGCTGTCGAACTACCAGTCCTTGGCCGGATGTGAATTCGGTACGCTCCGGTACTCCTTCGCGGTACTGCATGACTGTCGTGGTAGCAATTTGGTATGACCAGTGGAACCTTATACGTCATGTCACCACTCTTTCCGTAAGGAAGAAGAGATGGGTAATGAGTGGTAAGAGGCATTATATCCGTAGATCAACCATCGAGTTGCACGTCATTACCTTTGTGCATATTAGTCGCCTCTGATAACCGCTTTGCCTACCTCGGGCATATTCTAAACCATTAAACAGCAGGGGGTTACAACAACAAAATTTCACCGTCATACTTAATAAACTGTTTGTTTTGTTGTACCAAACTGTTAACTTTCTCATTAATATTTGCCGCATGTAACTCCTTAATACGATTAAATAATTGGTCCCGAGTGATTCCTCGAAAACCAGATGAACCTTCATCCAAAAGAAGACTTAATATAGCTCTATACAGAACATTTTTAGATAATTACACTGGCATACAAAAAAAAGTTGGCTGTATAGTTGAAAGTACTAATCTAGGGGCATACAAATCGACGTACCGAATTCGAAGTCCGCCTGGTCAATATATCCCCCAAAATTTCGAGAAAATTGACAAAAGATGCAATAAAAATGGTTAATCCCGACTTTTACTGATCTGCGGTTTTTGGCAAGTAACTAGAGATTTTGGTGGTGTAAGAGCCAAACCGACCTCAGATTAGGTTCAGATTGTCCAAATACATGTCAGTAGGTGAGTCCGGTGAAATACGTAAGTAACTTTTTTATTCATTTCGGTGCAATTGTTGGTGCTTTTTTTAGTATTTCACTATTTTCCCGACATTTTCTATATATATTGGCCAAACAGACCTTGGATTCGGATTCAGCACGTCGCTTTACATGTTCCTAGATGGGGTTTGTTGTTGTTGTTGTTGTTGTTAACAGTGCTTCGCCCTGCCCCAGATTGGACAGGGTTACACTGAAATAACAGCCCTTGGCCGGGTGAAAAAACCCGGGTCATTCCGGTGCGATAGAACCGCCTGTTGTGGGAATGGGTTTTGTGAAATGTACAGCCAATTAAATTTTTTTTGTGTGCCTGTGTTATTTTTCCCACCGCTTAAAATCACCCATTTTTTGAAAAATCGCAAATAAGCGGAACGCAATATTAGAATCAATAACGGGCACAACCCACAATAATAATTTTCAATGCCAGATCGATAAATGGCATTGAAAATGGCACATCGCCGAAGGGATGACAGGAAATCGTTCCAATATATATCAACCCACAAACCCTTTTGAAAAAAAAAAGATGGGAAAAATTTTGTCTCACTTCATGACTTTTAAAAATTTAATTTAGAAGACGGCGAGGACTAATTAAATCTTAAGATACATAAATAATGCACACACTTACTTGTTTTATAAGAATCCATAATTATATTTTCAAAAACTTCACGTAAACCCGTAAAAATATTAATTAAAAATGTGTGTACTCTAAGAACGTTACACAATGTCAAAAGAAATGAACGAATGGTCAAATTTACATTGGATGTAAAAATAATTGTTATTGTAAGTAAAGCATTAGAGTCTTGGCCTACTAAAAAATATTATTTTTTTCAATTCGGGCCAGTTTTGAGAAATGAGGTTTTGGCCGGTCATTGTAACTACCAAATTCTAGCACTCTATCTGCGTCAGTAAAGGAGATATGGCATATTCTGTTTACCTACCTCCCTCTTAGAAAACTTTAGTACAAAAGTGGGGGTGGTCGTCCACCGATTTGCTTATTTTCCGTGGGTGTACTCTACATGTCCATAGAATCGAGTTTCGTAATTTTATCTTATACGGTTATGAAGGTATTAACAATCAAATTTTAAAATTGTTTGAATATAACAATAAGAAAATTTATGTAAGTACCCAATTATAATATCTTTCTACCTGTATCAGTCAATGAGATATGGGTAGTTCAAAATTTCTACCTCCTTTTCAGATAACTTTTATGAAAAAGTAGGTGTGGTCGAAAGCGATTTCGCTTATTTTTTACCACAACCATAGCATACCTCCTACAAAATTTCGTTATTCTAGAACAAACGATTCTGTAGTAATTAACAGTCGAAGTTTGAAAATGTGTGGGCGGTGCCACGCCACTTTTCAAAAAATTTGGTAAAATCGTCAATAGGACAACCAACTTAACAATTCTACTAAAATTCATTATATTAGCTGCTTCTATTATTGAATTATCTCATTTTGCCCATTAAAATAAAGCTAACTACCAAATGGAAAATCGACCCTATATGCCCTTATCTAAGAGTATTTCTGTCTTAAAAAAGCATTCAACATAAATTCATCTGTCGCTTCTCAACATAAATTTAGCACCAATTGATTCGAAAAACTTATAAGCAGCATACAACAAAATTGGCAGAGAAGCACGACCTTAATCTCCCCGGGATGTCAAAAAATGCATAGATTATCTTTTGACTACAAATGAGCCGATCGATGGTCTATCAAACAAAATAAAACAAGGTGGGTAAAAAATTGACAAACTTTAAAAACCGACCCTAACAACCACACTTGTTCTCCTACATTTAAATAGCAGAGTTGTAAAAATTTACAATTATTTGGTTTTATAATCAATGACTGTGAGCTCGCTTGGTTGTAATCTAATTTCATTGCTTTATTTTTGTTTGTAAAATTTGTAAATTTAAATTTAACAACTGCAATAACGTTTGATTGACTTTTTTATGATAATAAAATTAATGTACAATCGTCGACTGAAATCAGTTGATGGTAAGCACTTCCAAATCACATCGGTACTTACAGATATTTATTTCCAAAACCAATTTGTCATTACATAAAAAGAGCGTTCTACAGTTCAGAAGAAAGTAAAACACATCTGGGTAGAAATTTGTGAAGTGAGCTACTTTTTTCGAAGTTCGCCTTTTTTTCTGAAACTTGTTCATATAGTTCACAACAAAAACAAAAAGATGGTAAAAAAATGTATAGTTGCAAATCTCAGAAATTGCAGCTGGTATGGTTAAAATTTCAAAACCAAAACTCACAGATACCAAGTCTTTGTTTAGGGACATATTTGCTGCTGCTGTTTTTAGCGACGTAAATGTAAAGGTAGTCTTAAAGCTTTTTTTATCCTTTTATTTACTATTTTTTTAGTGCTACCTACAAAACGGCAATCGCAATTATTTTAATTTTAGGTGCATATCTACATATTTTACAGCCTACTTCTCATTTAAAAGATTCGAATCCTCGCAAAATACTACGGATGAGTAACATAGCAGCACAGTTGGCCCAATGCTACTTGATAACAGTAATTTTTGGATATGGTCTGTAATATGGGGGGACATATGTCAAGTTTAACCAGCTATTGCTATCAGTTTTCACAGTTTCCGCAGTTTCCACAGGGTTGGACCAGAGGGATGTAGGTGTTAGAAGAGTAGGTTCGACTGAACAGGAGAAGAGATGTTTGGTATCATGAGGGAAAATACCACATGCAGGACATGTGTTTGGTATGTTGGGGTTCAGTCTGGATAAGTAAGAGTTTAACCTATTACAATATCCAGAGCGTAGTTGCGCTAGCATGACTCTAGTCTCCCTCTTCAGCCAGTTCAGGTGGCTGAGTACTAATAACAGGATTCACAGGCCGAGTTCTGAGGGATCTGTCTACCGACTCAGTGTGAAGGTCATTTAGAGCCCGTCTATGGTTCCGCAGATCAAACGGCAGAGAGATGTGGTGCCGGATCCCATCGCAGTGCTTACGAAGATGTCTCCTTATATCTCTGTGGGGCGGGGCTACATCCAATAGATGTCGATTTAGATGACTGTGTTTATGACAGTTCAGAAGGAACTGTCTACTCAAGAGTTCCGCGTGCTCTTGAACATTGAACAATTTTGCCTCTTGATGGAGGTGAGACTCAGATGACATAAGCAGACATCCCGTAGCAGTTCTGATGGCGGTGTTTTGGCAGACTTACAATTTCCTCCAATTGGTCTCAGCAAGGTCGGCCAATAGCCTTATATGTAGCAAGCAATGTTTCTTTGTCTTTCCCCCAAGTACTGCCGGCCAGTGACTTGAGGATCTTATTGCGGCTCTGCACCTTTGAAGCTATTGCGGTGGCATGACTAGCGAAGGTGAGGTCGTTGTCAAACGTCACACCCAAGATTTTCGGGTGGTTGATAATAGGTGGAGGTACTCCGTCTACGTGGACATTTAACTCTTGCCCCATCTGCGCATTCCATGTAGTAAACAGGGTCGCCGTCGATTTAGTCGGAGATAGGGTCAGATTTCGCTCAGTGAAGAAGCTGGAAACGTCACGGAGGTAACTGTTGATTCTACTACAGAGTTCGACAATGGAGGGGCCCTTGACCGAGGCCCTTATCGTGCAGTCGTTAGCGTAGGAAACAATGGAGACTCTCTCTGGGCGGGGGGAGTCTCTAAATATAGAAATTAAACAAAAGGGTAGAGAGAACACCACCTTGCGGCACCCCTTGTTTTATTCTTCGTGGCCTAGATTTCTTGGTTCTGAATTTGACTGATGCCTGTCGACCATTGAGGTAATTAGCGGTCCATCTTTTAAGGCCGGCGGTGTCTCTTCCAGATCTCGGAGTGTGGCGTGGTTGACCGTAGCAAATGCATTTGATAGGTCAAGTGCCACGAGAACCGTCCTATTGTTTGGTGGGTGTTGATTCAAACCATGATTTATCTGTGTTGTAATGGCATTCAAAGCGGATGTAGTGCTGTGAGATTTGCGGAAACCATGCTGGTGATTGGCCAATTTCAGATTTGCAATAAAGTAAGGGAGCAGAATGGTCTCTAGTAACCGGCGAAAGGAGGGATATCGGACGATAAGAATCTCCTTGGTTCGCCGGCTTCCCTGGTTTTAGTAGGGGAACTACAATTGCCTGTTTCCATATCACAGGTATGACGAAAGTAGTTAGAGAGGTTGAAAAGAGCCGCTAAATAACTCTGTCCCTCGTGGCCTAGGTGTTTAATCATCTTCATGGCGATTTCGTGGGGTCCGATGGATTTTGAGGGTTTGGCCTTCATTATGGCTTCCTTGACCTCTGCGACTGAGACGGCAATGGGCGCAGTGGAGTGTTTGTGTTTTTGCGCACGTCGGATGACTCTTATCTTAGTCCTATCAGCAGTTGGATGCATTATAAACAGCCGGCAAAAGAAGCTCGCGCAATCCTGACGTCCGATTTGACACTGTCGCCGAATAAAATGGCGACCTTTTCATTGTATTTGGTCGGATTGGATAGGGCCTTGACAGTCGACCATAATTTGCCGACTCCGCCGGAGAGGTTGCATGCCTCAAGGTGTTGTTTCCACTTGGTCTGTTTGTGTTCGTTAACTGTTCTACGAATTTCCGCAGTAAGATCTTTGATTCTGGGATCTGCGGGATTGATGAGTCTCACTTGGTCACGTTCTCTTGCCACCACCGCAGCTCCAGCGGGAATAAAGCGGCCTGAGACTGAACCAATGACCTTGCAAAACTCTCTTTCACCTTTGCGTACGCCTGTCGGAGTGGGTAAGGCAGCGAAGGAGCGCTCTGTATAGTCCGTAAAGCGGTCCAGGTCCGCTTTGGTGAAGTTAATGTATGTTAATTTTTGTTGGAACGATTTTCCGTCATCCCTTGTCAAGTTTGGTTTTGTGACAAACCGGTTTCGGCGTTCTGCCATTTTCAATGCCTAGCTTCGTTCTGGTCTGTGTCTATCCGCTGCGTTGTTTTTATAGTCCGTGGGTGCTGTGGCAGGTAATGTCAATCTATGTTTTCGTGGTAGGTAACGTTAATATGCGTGTGTGTGTGCGCGGTATTGATACGTCCGAATTGTTATCTGTCCCAAGGGTTGTTTTTGTAGGTATGTAGACATACCGCTTGTTAGCTAAGCGGTAGGTTGATGTAGGTAGAAATCGGTGATTTTTGCAGTTTGGTTCATATTACGTTTTTGCTTGTTCATTGTTACGTGTTTGGTTGCTGTACCTGCTGGCTTGTGCTGTTTTTTGTAAAATTTAATAACTTGACCGTAGTCAAGAGGGTAGCCCAATAAACTTTTTGTGCACGAAAGCATAAAAGAAAGTACACATAATTAAACATATAGAGGTGTGTTCAAAAAGTATCGCGAATTTTGAATTTTCGCTGGTTACGTATATTCGAATTTCGAATTTTTTGTGGCGTTATGTTGGTACTCATGTCTCTCACTTATGCCGACAAGCTCGGCCATTTTGAATGTTCAGTTAATTGTTGACAGCTGCTTTGCTTGCACGTGTTTTGGATCGTCTTCGATTTTCGTACCAAATTTGCTCAATTGTGACCAAAAACAGCATCGCATGAACATTGCTAATGAGATGTTAAACTCTGTCCGCGACGACCCAAATTTGCTCCAGAGGGTCATAACTGGTGACGAATCGTGGGTTTATGGTTATGACGTGGAAACCAAAGCTCAATCATCTCAATGGAAGCTGCCGCACGAACCAAGACCGAAAAAAGCGCGCCAAGTTCGGTCGAATGTGAAAGTTTTGCTGACAGTTTTCTTCGATTGCAGGGGCGTGGTGCATCATGAGTTCTTGCCACAGGGAAGAACGGTCAATAAGGAATATTACCTGCAAGTTATGCGCAATTTGCGCGAAGCAATCCGCCAGAAACGCCCGGATTTGTGGAAGAACAAAAATTGGCTTTTGCACCACGATAACGCCCCTGCTCATGCATCGTTGCTTGTGCGCGACTTTTTGGCCAAAAACAACACACTAATGATGCCGCAGCCACCGTATTCCCCAGATCTGGCCCCCTGTGACTTTTTCTTGTTCCCTAAACTGAAGAGGCCCATGAAAGGACGACGTTACGCTTCTCTTGACGAGATAAAGACGGCATCGAAGGAGGAGCTGAACAAGATACAAAGAAATGATTTTTTGAAGTGCTTCGAAGATTGGAAAACCCGTTGGCACAAGTGTATAATATCTCATGGGGATTACTTTGAAGGGGACAAAATAGATATTCATGAATAAATAAATAATTTTTGAAAAAACACAAAATTCGCGATACTTTTTGAACACACCTCGTTTCTACATATCTAAATATATCGATAATTTTATTGTTGAAGAGGTTCAGTTTCCGACTTATAATGGCAACGGACCCTAAAATTACACATCTATTATTAGATGCACCCAAAATTGGTGAAGAAGAAAAACCTCAAGGCAGCCCTGCTGAAAGCACCCGTTCGAAACAGGGTAAAGAAAAAAAAAGGGCAAAGATTTTTCAGCTGCAAAATTCATTGCAGAAAGTGACAGTATCATAAGATACTGCACTAGATTTTCATCAATGGCTAAAGAGGAAAACACAGAATAGGTTCTGCAAGTGAAAGAAAAATTGCTTGACAGATTTTGGGCACGGCTCCAATCGGCATATGATACAAACATCGATACATATGATTCAGAATTGCCCGAAAATTTCAAAAACTCGGCATATTCAAAATATGAAAACTGCTTAGACCAGTACGAAGAGACTAAGGCTTTGATCTCCGATCAATTAAAACTACTAAAGCCTGTAACTGCCCCTATTCCACCCCAGCGAGTAGAGCTGCCCCAAATTAAAATACAAGAAGCCACTTCCGGCATATGAACAATGGCCGTCCTTCCGGGATATGTTCTCAACCGTGTATATAAACCACCCAAAGCTATTACAAGCGCAAAAATTATATCACTTGCGAAATAAAACAAAAGGTCAAGCACCGGTTCGCACTTAACGTTGACAATTTTAATTTGGCTTTTGGGAAGCGTTAAAAGTTAGATACGAAAATGAAAGAGTATTGGTCGATAAACAAATAACGACTTTAATGAATTTACTAACAATTCAAAAAGAAACTAGTGAGGAATTTCTAAAATTACAGTCAACAGTTACAAACTGTTTGTCGGTTCTATCCACCCAAAACGTTCCCACTGAAAACTGGGACCCCATTCTGGTCAATATCTGTGCTGCCACACTACCAGAAAAATCTTTAACTTTATGGGAGCAATCGCTCTCATCCCGTAAAAAATGCCCACCGTGGCAATAAATGAAAGACTTTCTCACCACCCAGTTCGAAATCGCAGAACGTATATGTTTCAATTTGTAAATCGCTTAAAGAATAAGGTGAAATGGATACCCAATACCGCAAGCTATACGCTAACGCATCAATACTTGCAGTGAAAAAAAGTAGCCCTAATCGAGTCCAGACTCGCTATTATAGTAGCGAACGAACACTTTTAATGGCATCAAAGCCCATTGACAAAAAGAGCAAACTCTTATTACTTAACCCCTTTGTAGACTCTAAGGGATTGCTTCGTGCCAATGGCACGCTAGCGAACTCCCGTCTGAGCTACAATGAGCGGCATCCTATAATAATACCGGAAATATCCGCATTTTCCCCAATATTTATTAATTATCTCCACCTCTTAATGCTACACGCCGAGTATAGGCAAATGCAACAAATGATCCGACAAGAGTTTTATATTCCTCCACATAAGCCTCTGATCAAAAAATTCATCTTTATATGTAAAGTCTGTACGCTACACAATCAAAAGATGCGCACGGAGATCATGGCAGTTCTTCCACCCGAACGCTGCAATTTTTCTATGCCTTTCACTATCACTGGTGTAGATTTTGCCGGACCTTTATAGCTAAAGGCCTCGATGTTAAGATCTTCTACCACGATGAAGGGTTATGTGGCTGTTTTTGTATGTTTTACGACAAAATCCGTGCACTTAGAATTATGCTGACAACGGCAGCTTTTCTCGCGGCATTTGCACGCTTTTGTCGGACGGCGAGGTGTTCCCTCTAAAATCATAAGCGACAATGGAAAAACTTTTATCGGTGACCAACGGGCCACCGAGAAGGAGTTCATACAGTTCGATAAAGAAGTATCACCGCATATCATTGAAAAATACGCACATCAAGGCATTAATTGGCAATTTATCCCCCCAAGTGCCCCATACATGGAAGGACTATGGGAATCAGCTGTGAAAAGCTTTAAATCACATTTCAGAAACCGCTGGTAATAGTAAATTTACATTTGAAGAGTTCACTAAGCTTCTCATTCAAGTTGAAGCCGTTTTAAACTCACGGCTGCTATCCGCAATCTCGCAAGATACTTCCGACTTTACAGCCCTCACCCCTGGGCATATTCTTAGAGAAGCTCCACTTCTGCCTTTACCAGAACCAAACGTGGACTCACTCTCCCTCATAAATCGATGGGAACGAATCAAAATTCTCCATCAGCCGATGGAAGGAAGAATATCTAAAAGACCTTACCAAACGATATCGGTGGAAAAATACTCAAGAAGCACCAAAAATTGGAGAATGCGTCTTAATTCACGACGAATGTCTCCCCCTAACGAATAGCGGCTAGCCCGCATCGAAAAGGTACATTGCGGTTCCGATCGACGGACACCAGTACATTAGTATCGCACACGAAACCATCCCGGGGCCTGCTTTAAACCACCTACCAGCGACAGGCAGCAAGTCGGCCTTAGAAACGTGGTGGAGACGCTGCAGCAATATTATTATATAACTTGAACACTTTCTACTCTGTGATTTTCAAACAAAATTGAATTTTTCATTCATAATTCTGTAAAAGTCTTTGAGTTAGACACAGCGTTCTGCTGGGATAATTGAGTTAAAAAAAAGGGCCACGAAAAGTGTGAATGGGGCCTTGTTCGCTAACATCCAGAGTATCAAACTACGTTTTCAGAGAAATCGCGACCTCTCATTTTCGCGAAATATCTGACTTTAACCCGCCTGAAGCTCCACAAAACGATAGACTTGACCGCAAAATCTATTCAACAATAGCTTTTGTGCATTTGTTGGTGTAGACGGTTTTTATTTCAAGTTCAAGAATCAAATTATGAATGTGCACCCTAACCACGGGGGGAATGTTCAAATAATAGCTATTTTGGAGTTTCAGACCCCCTTTGCTCAGGAGATGGATATTAGGAAATTTTTGATGAAATATTTTTATTCTATTGCACAGGGTGGCGCAAAAGTAATCCTCCTATCAGAAAATGCTATAAATTTTGCGATTGGCCCCCAAAGTCAGTTCTGTTTTGACATTTGTGTAGTAAACACATGCGAAATACACGTTAATAAACAATGTTACGCTACACTACTCCAGAACGCGGAATATTGCTGACTATTTATTTGACCAATAATCGGTCGGTGAAAAACAGTTACTGCGCAAAAGTAATCCTCCTATCAGAAAATGCTATACATTTTGCGATTGGCCCCTAAAGTCAGTTCTGTTTTGACATTTGTGTAGTAAACACATGCGAAATACACGTTAATAAACAATGTTACAGTACACTGCTTCCGAACGCGGAATATTGCTGACTATTTATTTGACCAATAATCGGTCGGGGCCAAACGGTTACTGTGAATGGTGAGCGCTACAGAGCAATGATCAACGAGTTCTTTTTGCCGCAACTTGATGAATTGGGATTAGAAAACATGTGGTTCCAACAAGACGGTGCAACAGCACACACTGCACGTGCCACAACCGATATGCTGAACATTGGAAGCTTACTTTTGCGCCACCTTGTATTTGCATTAATAATATAGGGAAGGGTATCTAGTGTCTGAAATACGAAGAAATTATTTAATTTAGTACTAGTTTTGCACCTGTTTTTAAAAAGAATAGTTTTCGTCGATATATGGAAGTAAAAGAAACCGCCTACACTAACAAATGGACAAAGGCTTTTCTTGAATAGATTTTTTGGTCAAATGTGGAGGGGGGAAAAATCTTTAAATTTACTTGAAACATTTTATGGAAAATGGAACAGTTTTGAAATTTTGCTTTGACAAGTGATCGTTTCTTTTTCACTTTTTTCGTGGTTTCATTTGAGCACTGCTTACTCGTTTTTGCGTCGCTAGTACGCTGCTATGCAGTAACGACGCACAGTGTAACTTTTTTCACTTTTAGGATGCCAAAAGTCCAAAAAACAATGTTCTCCAATCTCAAAATTTTTTTTGACATGCAACAGATTTATAACCAACTGTTAAGAAAATGTATACAAAGCAAAGTAAAAAACCCACGATCACCATAATAAGCATTATGAAACTTGGATAACTGAAACAAATGTAAAAATCATTTCACAATCCAAAATGTTTGACCAACTTTGCGGCCACGTGGTGGATTTTTGGATAACTGTCTTGACTTCAAACTGTTTTATTTAACATACTTGGGTAGTTTATAACAGTATTGGTAAGTTTCAGACCCGTAGGCATTTTAAAAAATTTTTTTGTTTTAGACAGCCACTACAAGTTTGGTAAGCTTAGACAATTTTTCGTTTTCAATAGAATAAAACTTGCATGATTTTGCCCAATTTGATTGAACGAATACATACACATTAAAGGGAATTTCATATAGTTTCAGATTAAAAAAAAAACTATTGGGAAATTTTGCGTTTTTCTTTGTAATCGCCAACTTAAGGTCTCTATGCCCTCGCTCACGTATGAATGCACAGTGACCTAACAATGGAATGTCCTCAGTTCAAGTCTACAACACTAGATCCCAAAAAAAGACAGTTATACCTGAAATGGTAAAAACCCAGAAAAAGGAAACTTGTGCACTGAATAGCCTTCATTGTTTGTCATATGGGTTTTCCCATAGTTTTCCCATAGTTAACGAGTTGTGCACTTATCCCATCAACTTATGTTATGTATGCACGCCTACCTGAGGGTCGTCTATTATGGGTGATACTTCTAAGCAAATGAGTGCTTCGGGAATATACATTATGTATGTATACATCACATAAATGCCTACCTAAAGCTCGCTCCGAGTTTGAGATCTTAGGTAGATCTTTAAAACAAAGAAATGGGTAAGTATATTTTTGTTAAGCATTAACAGGTATTACTTTCCCGTAAATACCCAGTTTCTTCTGCTATGACAAGTGATATAACAAAACGCATGGGCTAAGACTATATAAATAGAGGACATAGCTAAAAATTAATCATACCAAAGACGGACTGCATTGAAGTAAAACCAACCAAACAAATTTTCTTATAACATCAACTAGTTATGGCTATTTCACGAAATGCACTCTTTGAAGTTTGGCTAAAAACCAAAGATGGAGAAACGAACAAAGCATACTAAACCATATTTTGAGTATAATTGGAAGAGATATGGATCATTCAAAATTAAAACAATACATCATCCAGCTAACTTATAATATTCGTAAGAGATTGCCATGTTGTTTTCGATCTACAAGTAGATTTATTGAATAAAAGCCTCGCCGTCAACCTTAATCTTTTCCTCGAGATGACTATTGGCAATGTTAAACTCCTGAAATACCTAAAGGACAAGACGAATTGGTTTACAGCTTCGGAAACTCTACGCTTGTTTTTGGTATTAATTCTCATTTGGATAGTTTGGAGGAAGCTAACAAAAGTGACAGCAGCGGGACGCAGATCTGTAGAGGGAGAAGAGTTAACACGCATGAGTCGCGCTCACTGCGACGCTCCCACGGCTGACCAATACACGTGCCGCTAAGTCAGCACAATTACATTCTCACGGCGCACGGCAACCTAACACCCAAATTCAAGGCCATGGTTAGTACCAGCGGTTAATACGTATGCTACTGCATTTCTCCAGACGCATCGTCAACATAATTCTATTTCACATGCTTGTGAAACAGAACCTACACACAACGCAACTGTGGGAACTAACGGGCGAACTTATTCACAGACAACGTGCTGTCAACAATTATGCAACAGGTACGCCGCTGCTGGACATCGGCTATAAAGGGAAGCAGCTACCACGGAGCAGGCAGTCGAGTTCGGGACGCGGTTCAGTAGCTTTAAGCACATTATTCTCTCAACACAGGCCTTATGGCGGAACTTAAAAAAATGGTCCTCTTTCAAAACTAAAAATAATTCTAATTTATTCGCCATTACAACATATATTTTTTTAACACACAACAGTTTAATAAATTACACTTTTTACGATCAACCAAATCACTATTTTAGCGTTTATTTTAAATAGGTTTGGTAAATTTTGACAAAAAGATGTGGTGAACTAAGTTTTTTTTGTGTCTCAACTAAGTATCACAAGGTACTTGGCATGTATGTACATTTTCAATAATTTTTATTGTAAGGCTACAATAAAAAAATGCATTTACTCCCAAAGTCGGGAAAAAGAGGATCAAAATTTTTGTAAGTGTCTTCTACAAAGGTTAAGCATTGGCTTGTGAAAATTTTACGAGGGTATTCTGGGGTAAACTTTTTTTATCATCTCCTGAATCGCAATTTTGTAGGTCATTGTATAGAGGCTTTTTAACCAGCTGTAACTTTAAAACCCTTAATCTGATATTAATTAAACATTACAGCCTGACTAGTAATAGCTTGACTTATTGTTAAAAAGTAATAGTAGAAAGTTACTTTGACGTTAACATAATTAGCAGAGGAAAGTCGTAGGGTGCTTATTGAGGCCTCGGTGAAAATAAATTAATTTTGTCAAGTATTGGGCACTCTAGTAAAAGTAAGCATAACCTTATCTAATAACTATTACTGTCCCTTAGTTACTCAATGTGTATTAAATGCTGAGAGGAGTTTTCATAGCAATTGAAGGTGGTTGAATTTTCGAATTTTGTCCAGCTAAATCTTTACTTTTGCCGTATGTGCGGTGCTGGGAAGTATACACTGGTTAAATATAGACCTGCCAGAACAACGCACGATAACTTTGAAAAGAGCGTTATCAAAAACTGAGCAAGTTTTTTCCTGTTAAATTGCTGCAAACCGGATCATCCTAAAAGGCAAGTTCTTAAGGTAGGACTACCCCCGGTCGATAAGGACACATCTCCGTATGCGCTACGATGAGATCTGGCACCACATAACAACGCAACCAAGCTGCATAGGCTGCCTCAACAGTATTCATACAGAGGGAGGAAAAGTCACACTGACCCAAATTTTATCTGGGTACTGAAATATGTTAAATTCTTACCCTGCAGTCAATTCTACTAGTTTTATACTAGTTTGCCAAACCGACTCAACTAGTTCGAGTTCTGTAATTTTGTCATATTAGCAACTGGTATTTTCAACATGGTGATGTCCTACGAGATGGCGATTGTCCGCTTCTGCATCAGCACCATACCAACTGGCATACTAGTCAGTCTCTGCATCAGCAATATGCCAGTTTACATACTAGTTATGGTATTTATCAAGATCATGCCAGTTTGTATACTAGTCAGTACATACACCAGTATCATACCAGCCTATGCATCAATATCAAACCAGTTACTCACTTCATAGGAGCTTAACTCATTTTGGGTTGAAAAATACAAGAAAATTTAAAAATTACATTACAAACCACTTAAATGAAAATTCAGTCATCATATACGAGGTGTGTTCAAAAAGTATCGCGAATTTTGTGTTTTTTCAAAAATTATTTATTTATTCATGAATATCTATTTTGTCCCCTTCAAAGTAATCCCCATGAGATATTATACACTTGTGCCAACGGTTTTTCCAATCTTCGAAGCACTTCAAAAAATCATTTTTTTGTATCTTGTTCAGCTCCTCCTGCGATGCCGTCTTTATCTCGTCAAGAGAAGCGTAACGTCGTCCTTTCATGGGCCTCTTCAGTTTAGGGAACAAGAACAAGTCACAGGGGGCCAGATCTGGGGAATACGGTGGCTGCGGCATCATTAGTGTGTTGTTTTTGGCCAAAAAGTCGCGCACAAGCAACGATGCGTGAGCAGGGGCGTTATCGTGGTGCAAAAGCCAATTTTTGTTCTTCTTTGCACATCTTCTCGGCCTTCTGAGAACATTTTGTACCACCGATAAACGTTGCTTCGGTCCAAGGTAGCTTCTCCGTATGCCACAGTCAACATTCGGAATGCATCCGCGCACTTAATTTCGTTTTTCACACAAAATTTGATACAGGTTTTTTGATCCATTTTTTTTAATAGGTAAAAATCGAAGACGATCCAAAACACGTGCAAGCAAAGCAGCTGTCAACAATTAACTGAACATTCAAAATGGCCGAGCTTGTCGGCATAAGTGAGAGACATGAGTACCAACATAACGCCACAAAAAATTCGAAATTCGAATATACGTAACCAGCGAAAATTCAAAATTCGCGATACTTTTTGAACACACCTTCGAATTTCGAATTTTTTGTGGCGTTATGTTGGTACTCATGTCTCTCACTTATACCGACAAGCTCGGCCATTTTGAATGTTCAGTTAATTGTTGACAGCTGCTTTGCTTGCACGTGTTTTGGATCGTCTTCGATTTTTACCTATTCAAAAAAATGGATCAAAGAACCTGTATCAAATTTTGTGTGAAAAACGAAATTAAGTGCGCGGATGCATTCCGAATGTTGACTGTGGCATACGGAGAAGCTACCTTGGACCGAAGCAACGTTTATCGGTGGTACAAAATGTTCTCAGAAGGCCGAGAAGATGTGCAAAGAAGAACAAAAATTGGCTTTTGCACCACGATAACGCCCCTGCTCACGCATCGTTGCTTGTGCGCGACTTTTTGGCCAAAAACAACACACTAATGATGCCGCAGCCACCGTATTCCCCAGATCTGGCCCCCTGTGACTTGTTCTTGTTCCCTAAACTGAAGAGGCCCATGAAAGGACGACGTTACGCTTCTCTTGACGAGATAAAGACGGCATCGCAGGAGGAGCTGAACAAGATACAAAAAAATGATTTTTTGAAGTGCTTCGAAGATTGGAAAAACCGTTGGCACAAGTGTATAATATCTCATGGGGATTACTTTGAAGGGGACAAAATAGATATTCATGAATAAATAAATAATTTTTGAAAAAACACAAAATTCGCGATACTTTTTGAACACACCTCGTATATGATGACTGAATTTTCATTTAAGTGGTTTGTAATGTAATTTTTAAATTTTCTTGTATTTTTCAACCCAAAATGAGTTAAGCTCCTATGAAGTGAGTAACTGGTTTGATATTGATGCATAGGCTGGTATGATACTGGTGTATGTACTGACTAGTATACAAACTGGCATGATCTTGATAAATACCATAACTAGTATGTAAACTGGCATATTGCTGATGCAGAGACTGACTAGTATGCCAGTTGGTATGGTGCTGATGCAGAAGCGGACAATCGCCATCTCGTAGGACATCACCATGTTGAAAATACCAGTTGCTAATATGACAAAATTACAGAACTCGAACTAGTTGAGTCGGTTTGGCAAACTAGTATAAAACTAGTAGAATTGACTGCAGGGTAAGAATTTAACCTATTTCAGTACCCAGATAAAATTTGGGTCAGTGTGACTTTTCCTCCCTCTGTATGAATACTGTTGAGGCAGCCTATGCAGCTTGGTTGCGTTGTTATGTGGTGCCAGATCTCATCGTAGCGCATACGGAGATGTGTCCTTATCGACCGGGGGTAGTCCTACCTTAAGAACTTGCCTTTTAGGATGATCCGGTTTGCAGCAATAACAGGAAAAAACTTGCTCAGTTTTTGATAACGCTCTTTTCAAAGTTATCGTGCGTTGTTCTGGCAGGTCTATATTTAACCAGTGTATACTTCCCAGCACCGCACATACGGCAAAAGTAAAGATTTAGCTGGACAAAATTCGAAAATTCAACCACCTTCAATTGCTATGAAAACTCCTCTCAGCATTTAATACACATTGAGTAACTAAGGGACAGTAATAGTTATTAGATAAGGTTATGCTTACTTTTACTAGAGTGCCCAATACTTGACAAAATTAATTTATTTTCACCGAGGCCTCAATAAGCACCCTACGACTTTCCTCTGCTAATTATGTTAACGTCAAAGTAACTTTCTACTATTACTTTTTAACAATAAGTCAAGCTATTACTAGTCAGGCTGTAATGTTTAATTAATATCAGATTAAGGGTTTTAAAGTTACAGCTGGTTAAAAAGCCTCTATACAATGACCTACAAAATTGCGATTCAGGAGATGATAAAAAAAGTTTACCCCAGAATACCCTCGTAAAATTTTCACAAGCCAATGCTTAACCTTTGTAGAAGACACTTACAAAAATTTTGATCCTCTTTTTCCCGACTTTGGGAGTAAATGCATTTTTTTTATTGCAGCCTTACAATAAAAATTATTGAAAATGTACATACATGCCAAGTACCTTGTGATACTTAGTTGAGACACAAAAAAAACTTAGTTCACCACATCTTTTTGTCAAAATTTACCAAACCTATTTAAAATAAACGCTAAAATAGTGATTTGGTTGATCGTAAAAAGTGTAATTTAATAAACTGTTGTGTGTTAAAAAAATATATGTTGTAATGGCGAATAAATTAGAATTATTTTTAGTTTTGAAAGAGGACCATTTTTTTAAGTTCCGCCATAAGGCCTGTGTTGAGAGAATAATGTGCTTAAAGCTACTGAACCGCGTCCCGAACTCGACTGCCTGCTCCGTGGTAGCTGCTTCCCTTTATAGCCGATGTCCAGCAGCGGCGTACCTGTTGCATAATTGTTGACAGCACGTTGTCTGTGAATAAGTTCGCCCGTTAGTTCCCACAGTTGCGTTGTGTGTAGGTTCTGTTTCACAAGCATGTGAAATAGAATTATGTTGACGATGCGTCTGGAGAAATGCAGTAGCATACGTATTAACCGCTGGTACTAACCATGGCCTTGAATTTGGGTGTTAGGTTGCCGTGCGCCGTGAGAATGTAATTGTGCTGACTTAGCGGCACGTGTATTGGTCAGCCGTGGGAGCGTCGCAGTGAGCGCGACTCATGCGTGTTAACTCTTCTCCTTCTACAGATCTGCGTCCCGCTGCTGTCACTTTTGTTAGCTTCCTCCAAACTATCCAAATGAGAATTAATACCAAAAACAAGCGTAGAGTTTCCGAAGCTGTAAACCAATTCGTCTTGTCCTTTAGGTATTTCAGGAGTTTAACATTGCCAATAGTCATCTCGAGGAAAAGATTAAGGTTGACGGCGAGGCTTTTATTCAATAAATCTAAATCTTTAAATTTACTTGAAACATTTTATGGAAAATGGAACAGTTTTGAAATTTTGCTTTGAAAAGTGATCGTTTCGTTTTCACTGCTTACTCGTTTTTGCGTCGCTAGTACGCTGCTATGCAGTAACGACGCACAGTGTAACTTTTTTCACTTTTAGGATGCCAAAAGTCCAAAAAACAATGTTCTCCAATCTCAAAATTTTTTTGACATGCAACAGATTTATAACCAACTGTTAAGAAAATGTATACAAAGCAAAGTAAAAAACCCACGATCACCATAATAAGCATTATGAAACTTGGATAACTAAAACAAGTGTAAAAATCATTTCACAGTCCAAAATGGTTGACCAACTTTGTGGCCACGTGGTGGATTTTTGGATAACTGTCTTGACTTCAAACTGTTTTATTTAACATACTTGGGTAGTTTATAATAGTATTGGTAAGTTTCAGACACGTAGGCATTTTGAAAAATTTTTTTGTTTTAGACAGCCACTAAAAGTGTGGTAAGCTTAGAAAATTTTTCGTTTTCAATAGAATAAAACTTGCATGATTTGGCCCAATTTGATTGAACGAATACATACACATTAAAGGGAATTTCATATAGTTTCAGATTAAAAAAAAAACTATTGGGAAATTTTGCGTTTTTCTTTGTAATCGCCAACTTAAGGTCTTTATGCCCTCGCTCACGTATGAATGCACAATGACCTAACAATGGAATGTCCTCAGGTCAAGTCTACAACACTAGATCCCAAAAAAAGACAGTTATACCTGAAATGGTCAAAACCCAGAAAAAGGAAACTTGTGCACTGAATAGCCTTCATTGTTTGTCTTATGGGTTTTCCCATAGTTAACGAGTTGTGCACTTATCCCATCAACTTATGTTATGTATGCAGGCCTACCTGAGGGTCGTCTATTATGGGTGATACTTCTAAGCAAATGAGTGCTTCGGGAATATACATATGTATGTATACATCACATAAATGCCTACCTAAAGCTCGCTCCGAGTTTGAGATCTTAGGTAGATCTTTAAAACAAAGAAATGGTAAGTATATTTTTGTTAAGCATTAGCAGGTATTATTTTCCCGCAAATACCAAGTTTCTTCTTCAATGACAAGTGATATAACAGAAAGCTTGGGCTAAGACTTTATAAATAGAGAACATAGCTAAAAATTAATCATACCAAATAGAGAACATAGCTAAAAATTAATAACCAACTAGGTATGGCTATTTCACGAAATGCACTCTTTGAAGTTTGGCTAAAAGCAAAGATGGAGAAACGAACAAAGCCATACTAAACCATATTTTGAGTATAATTGAAGAGATATGGATCATTCAAAATTAAAAAAATACATCATCCAGCTAACTTATAATATTCGTAAGAGATGGGCATGTTGTTTTCGATCTACAAGTAGATTTATTGAGAAAAACTCTGAATGGTTATCAGAAAATCTGGATTTTACAGATAATATGCTATGTTGAGCCATGCACTTCTCTTGATATCATTAAGCCGGGGAGGCCAACAAAAAACTTCTCTGAGTCATCTATGCGCACAAAAAAATGAAAAGCTAAGGAACTTATGAACAATGTGGACAATGATCTGTTAATGGCAGCGGAATTGAAATTACGATCATCAGGGAAAAGAAATTCTGCAAAAATAAGGAGTTGTCCACAGCATAACCATCAAGAGGCAATGCAATCAAAAAGTCCCGACTATCGGAAGAAAATGAGAAAAGTTTGTGGCCAGATCAAGCAATTGCGATGATAGTTGACTCAAATCTTTCAATACATGAATACTCCCTGATCCGGCAGCACACTTCAGAAGTTAAAAGAAAAATATATTTTATATTGTTTTGTTGTTTTTCCGACAGGGTGAATGATTGATGTATATTGGAACGATTTTTCGTCATCCCTTCGAGAACGAAAATCGACACTGATGATGGCACAACGCCGAAACCGGTTTGTCTCAAAACCAAATATGACAAGGGATGACGAAAAATCGTTCCAATATACATCAGAAAAATATATCCTTCATATAACTGGTTAAAAGAAACAAAGGTTTTATGCTATCCTGAAAAAATAGACGTAACAGCTTACGAAGATTGTGTCTTGCACAAGAAGAGGTATTGCTTTCTATTCCTGAGGTTAACGAACTAAATGCAATTATAAAATGGGAATGTGATGGAGCTGAGCATATCTGTTACAAACAACAATTTTCGGAAGAAACCAAATCGGACACTAGAATGTTTTTCATTTCACTAGTACTACTTCAAATGTATACAATGCACTTATCAAACTCCGAACGAAAGGTTATAGTTTGGAGTAATCCTGCTCCATCTTCCACGAGATACTGCCGCCCGATAAAATTTGTTTTTGCAAAAGAAACACGAGATGTCATTTCAAAGGAGGTGCAATCTGTCAAAGACCAAATTTCCAGTCTTCGTCCTACAACAATTCAACAACATAACCTAAACTTACTAGTGAAATCAACGTTTGTGTTGTACATGATTGATGTCGGCATATACATCATCGCAAAAGTGCTACATATGTGGGGCTTCTCCAAAAGATATGAACAATATGCAAGCCCTGTCAGAGCGAAATGTTGACGAAAGCATGCTTGCTTTCGGAAGTTCCCCTTTACATTCTTGGATACGATGCATGGAATGTATGCTACACATCGCTTATCGAATGGAAATGAAGACCTGCTGTGTGCGGAGCGAAGAAAATAAGGAAAAGATGAAAAAGAAGAAAGAACATATCCAAAATAGATTCAGGAAAGAAGTTGGTCTTTTGATTGATATGCCAAAGCAAAAAACAGGTAACATAAATGATGGCAACACTGCGAGAAAATTTTTTGGAGATCCTGAAATAACATCAGACATAACCGGCATGGACATTAATCTTTTGAAAAGGTTTCATACAATACTTTCATGCATAGGATGTGGGTTTCAAATAAATTCTGAAGCTTTTGACCACTATGTGACAGAGACAAGGGAACTATATTTATCGGAATATGCTTGGTACAATATGCCAGTGAGCGTACATAAAAAGAGTATAATCGTGTCTGCTATTCTTCCTATTGGTCAACTTTCGTAAAAAGCTCAAGAGTCCAGAAACAAAGATGCACGAAACTATCGTGAACTTTTCACCAGAAAAAAGTCAAGAATTTGTAGTAACTTGGAATTGCTGCACAGATTGCTGATATCGTCATAAACAGTTTGCGGAAAACCCCTAGGTCGAAGGGGCGAGCGTTAACGAGTGAAGTTATTGGATTATTATCTGAACCAGAGCATGTCGACGATATTGACCCCGACTAAGTTTATACAAGGTATAATATCACTTTTTATTTATAAGAATGTATTTCGATTTAGTTTTTACAAATATATGTACCCATGTTGTGTTTGACTTTGAAAATACATTTTTTTAAACATTAATCAAAAATCTCTAGGGTAAAGTTAAGAAATCTAAACAATCTTTATTTATGTTAATTGATATTAGAGGAAAAATTACAACGTTATGCACAGCGATGGTATGGGATGACATGTTTCGAAGTGCCCAACTTCTCATCAGACCCCTTCTCGGACACTGAGATATGAACCCAAGTGTCTGCACCAAAGCCGCTGTTAGAGTACTCTAACAACTAAGCTATGATGCCCTGTAGCGTCACGATGCATTTTTCCTCTAATGTGCCATTTGCTTATTCCTTTTATACATTCTTTGGTACATATATTTTATATGTCAACTCAAGGAAAGTGGAAATATTTTTAGGCGCGTTCATAGAACAGTTTTAGATACAGAAGGGCTTTTATGCATATCAACACTTCCGTGTTATTTGTTATGCACCCGCACTGTACCTGTAACAATTATAGTTATGGTGATTGTTGTTGGAGCAAAGCTCGAATTTTTATGTTTGTTTGTTAATTGATATTAGAGGAAAAATTACAACGTTATGCACAGCGATGGTATGGGATGACATGTTTCGAAGTGCCCAACTTCTCATCAGACCCCTTCTCGGACACTGAGATATGAACCCAAGTGTCTGCACCAAAGCCGCTGTTAGAGTACTCTAACAACTAAGCTATGATGCCCTGTAGCGTCACGATGCATTTTTCCTCTAATGTGCCATTTGCTTATTCCTTTTATACATTCTTTGGTACATATATTTTATATGTCAACTCAAGGAAAGTGGAAATATTTTTAGGCGCGTTCATAGAACAGTTTTAGATACAGAAGGGCTTTTATGCATATCAACACTTCCGTGTTATTTGTTATGCACCCGCACTGTACCTGTAACAATTATAGTTATGGTGATTGTTGTTGGAGCAAAGCTCGAATTTTTATGTTTGTTTGTTAATTGATATTAGAGGAAAAATTACAACGTTATGCACAGCGATGGTATGGGATGACATGTTTCGAAGTGCCCAACTTCTCATCAGACCCCTTCTCGGACACTGAGATATGAACCCAAGTGTCTGCACCAAAGCCGCTGTTAGAGTACTCTAACAACTAAGCTATGATGCCCTGTAGCGTCACGATGCATTTTTCCTCTAATGTGCCATTTGCTTATTCCTTTTATACATTCTTTGGTACATATATTTTATATGTCAACTCAAGGAAAGTGGAAATATTTTTAGGCGCGTTCATAGAACAGTTTTAGATACAGAAGGGCTTTTATGCATATCAACACTTCCGTGTTATTTGTTATGCACCCGCACTGTACCTGTAACAATTATAGTTATGGTGATTGTTGTTGGAGCAAAGCTCGAATTTTTATGTTTGTTTGTTAATTGATATTAGAGGAAAAATTACAACGTTATGCACAGCGATGGTATGGGATGACATGTTTCGAAGTGCCCAACTTCTCATCAGACCCCTTCTCGGACACTGAGATATGAACCCAAGTGTCTGCACCAAAGCCGCTGTTAGAGTACTCTAACAACTAAGCTATGATGCCCTGTAGCGTCACGATGCATTTTTCCTCTAATGTGCCATTTGCTTATTCCTTTTATACATTCTTTGGTACATATATTTTATATGTCAACTCAAGGAAATTAACAAACAAACATAAAAATTCGAGCTTTGCTCCAACAACAATCACCATAACTATAATTGTTACAGGTACAGTGCGGGTGCATAACAAATAACACGGAAGTGTTGATATGCATAAAAGCCCTTCTGTATCTAAAACTGTTCTATGAACGCGCCTAAAAATATTTCCACTTTCCTTGAGTTGACATATAAAATATATGTACCAAAGAATGTATAAAAGGAATAAGCAAATGGCACATTAGAGGAAAAATGCATCGTGACGCTACAGGGCATCATAGCTTAGTTGTTAGAGTACTCTAACAGCGGCTTTGGTGCAGACACTTGGGTTCATATCTCAGTGTCCGAGAAGGGGTCTGATGAGAAGTTGGGCACTTCGAAACATGTCATCCCATACCATCGCTGTGCATAACGTTGTAATTTTTCCTCTAATATCAATTAACAAACAAACATAAAAATTCGAGCTTTGCTCCAACAACAATCACCATAACTATAATTGTTACAGGTACAGTGCGGGTGCATAACAAATAACACGGAAGTGTTGATATGCATAAAAGCCCTTCTGTATCTAAAACTGTTCTATGAACGCGCCTAAAAATATTTCCACTTTCCTTGAGTTGACATATAAAATATATGTACCAAAGAATGTATAAAAGGAATAAGCAAATGGCACATTAGAGGAAAAATGCATCGTGACGCTACAGGGCATCATAGCTTAGTTGTTAGAGTACTCTAACAGCGGCTTTGGTGCAGACACTTGGGTTCATATCTCAGTGTCCGAGAAGGGGTCTGATGAGAAGTTGGGCACTTCGAAACATGTCATCCCATACCATCGCTGTGCATAACGTTGTAATTTTTCCTCTAATATCAATTAACAAACAAACATAAAAATTCGAGCTTTGCTCCAACAACAATCACCATAACTATAATTGTTACAGGTACAGTGCGGGTGCATAACAAATAACACGGAAGTGTTGATATGCATAAAAGCCCTTCTGTATCTAAAACTGTTCTATGAACGCGCCTAAAAATATTTCCACTTTCCTTGAGTTGACATATAAAATATATGTACCAAAGAATGTATAAAAGGAATAAGCAAATGGCACATTAGAGGAAAAATGCATCGTGACGCTACAGGGCATCATAGCTTAGTTGTTAGAGTACTCTAACAGCGGCTTTGGTGCAGACACTTGGGTTCATATCTCAGTGTCCGAGAAGGGGTCTGATGAGAAGTTGGGCACTTCGAAACATGTCATCCCATACCATCGCTGTGCATAACGTTGTAATTTTTCCTCTAATATCAATTAACAAACAAACATAAAAATTCGAGCTTTGCTCCAACAACAATCACCATAACTATAATTGTTACAGGTACAGTGCGGGTGCATAACAAATAACACGGAAGTGTTGATATGCATAAAAGCCCTTCTGTATCTAAAACTGTTCTATGAACGCGCCTAAAAATATTTCCACTTTCCTTGAGTTGACATATAAAATATATGTACCAAAGAATGTATAAAAGGAATAAGCAAATGGCACATTAGAGGAAAAATGCATCGTGACGCTACAGGGCATCATAGCTTAGTTGTTAGAGTACTCTAACAGCGGCTTTGGTGCAGACACTTGGGTTCATATCTCAGTGTCCGAGAAGGGGTCTGATGAGAAGTTGGGCACTTCGAAACATGTCATCCCATACCATCGCTGTGCATAACGTTGTAATTTTTCCTCTAATATCAATTAACAAACAAACATAAAAATTCGAGCTTTGCTCCAACAACAATCACCATAACTATAATTGTTACAGGTACAGTGCGGGTGCATAACAAATAACACGGAAGTGTTGATATGCATAAAAGCCCTTCTGTATCTAAAACTGTTCTATGAACGCGCCTAAAAATATTTCCACTTTCCTTGAGTTGACATATAAAATATATGTACCAAAGAATGTATAAAAGGAATAAGCAAATGGCACATTAGAGGAAAAATGCATCGTGACGCTACAGGGCATCATAGCTTAGTTGTTAGAGTACTCTAACAGCGGCTTTGGTGCAGACACTTGGGTTCATATCTCAGTGTCCGAGAAGGGGTCTGATGAGAAGTTGGGCACTTCGAAACATGTCATCCCATACCATCGCTGTGCATAACGTTGTAATTTTTCCTCTAATATCAATTAACAAACAAACATAAAAATTCGAGCTTTGCTCCAACAACAATCACCATAACTATAATTGTTACAGGTACAGTGCGGGTGCATAACAAATAACACGGAAGTGTTGATATGCATAAAAGCCCTTCTGTATCTAAAACTGTTCTATGAACGCGCCTAAAAATATTTCCACTTTCCTTGAGTTGACATATAAAATATATGTACCAAAGAATGTATAAAAGGAATAAGCAAATGGCACATTAGAGGAAAAATGCATCGTGACGCTACAGGGCATCATAGCTTAGTTGTTAGAGTACTCTAACAGCGGCTTTGGTGCAGACACTTGGGTTCATATCTCAGTGTCCGAGAAGGGGTCTGATGAGAAGTTGGGCACTTCGAAACATGTCATCCCATACCATCGCTGTGCATAACGTTGTAATTTTTCCTCTAATATCAATCAACAAACAAACATAAAAATTCGAGCTTTGCTCCAACAACAATCACCATAATCTTTATTTATATTGGCACTGGAAAATGCTTTTAAAGTAGAAAATATGATTGTGTGAAATTTCACCTTATATGATCAGAAAAATTGGGCGGATCACGCCCATTTTTCTTCTCAAACCAGATTTAAGTATCTGCAACCACTCTGCAAAATTTCAAATGAATTGCTCCATTGGTTTGGCTGTTATTAATTTTGGAATCCTAAAAATGACAAAAGTTACACTGTGCGACGTCGAAAAAAATAAGGGTGATTTTGTTGACATGCACGTACGTACATAATCTGCAAACCAAATGTACTATTTGAAGCACGAAATTCTCAAAAGGATTATGATTTTACTATAAGAAATATTATTTGCAAGAAAGTTCTTAATTTAATTAAATGAATATTTAAATACTCAGAATGTTAGTTAAAGACAAAATTGAAATGTAGGACGATGTTGTCTGAACGATTGCTGCCCGAATACTGAGTTGTTTTCTTTTTCTCTCGCGTATGCATTTATCGACAATTTCAGACGGTTGTTGCTATGGACTTATTCGAAACGACCGGATTGGGGGTGTAGGGATCTACTGTAAGAACCACATTAATATGAAACACATCTATGAGTCAAACAATGAAGGTGTGGAATTTCTCTGTGTGGAACTGTCTGATCGTTTGAGCAAAGTTCTTTTAGCGTGTGTATTTAACCCTAATAAGTCGGTTTCTGTAAGCCCGTTCTTTGAAAAGTTGTCTTCGTTGCTTGCTGACTATGATGATAACATAATTATTTGCGGCGACTTTAATATTAACCTTCTTGTGCATGATTCAGTATGTGGTATGTTTCTTGATGAAGTGGCTAGCTCTGGTCTTTCTATAGTTAACACCGTAGAACCAACTCGGCACGGTAACAATTGTGTTTCTAGCCTTCTTGATTATTTTATTGTTTCTGATCCCTCCCTCGTTTTACTGTTCGACCAAATATCTTTCATTTCTGCACGCTAGATATTCATTTTAATGACCCTAACGTAGAAAGTTGCTTTATGTACAGGGACTATCGCTCGCTTGATTTAAATGCATTGTACCTTAAAATGGAAAATACAGACTGGCATAATTGTTGGTATTACCAGGATGTTAATGATAAGCTAGCATTTTTGAATGGCACACTTTTATCAGCTAATGAAAAGCACGTCCCAATCGGAGTTCTCTCGCGACTGTGATGAGTGAAAGACGTTCTACGGATCGCGATAGATTATTATATTCGTGTCCATATAAAGTTTCACAGAACCAACTAAATAAACTAAATAAACTATCACACAAAACATTTAAAAACACAATTTATAAGAAAAAAAACGAATGGTCGAAAGCTACAAATAATATGTACGAGCAAAATGCTCAAAACACATATAACTTAGTGGTCCCCGACCGCATGATTTGTGAAAAAGTGCAAACCGCAAACAAAAGAAAAAGCAACAATATGGAAGAGGCATCAACTTCCAAACAATTCAACAACAATAACTACTACGCGCCTCTCGATATCGATGATGACGATGAAGATGAGTGCGTGATTAACTTCAAAGAATATGTAACACAAAGGCAAAACAAAACATGTGACATGCAAATAAGCTCTAACAACAAATCCCCTCATAAGGAAAATGAAAATGCAAATACCAATTGCACAGACAAAAACAAATCACTAGACAATAACAAAAGTGAAAATAAATATAAAAACAAAGTTCCACCTATTATAATTTACGGTATTGATCCAGAAAAACTTATTGAAGTTTTAACTAAAGGCATCAAAATAAAAAACTTTAAAATAAAAGAAAGCAGAGAACAAAAACAAACCTTATACGTAGAAGACTTAAACACCTTTATAGTGGTAAAGAATTTCCTAATTAAAACTAATGTTGAATTTTTCACATACTCCCCAAAAGCATTGAAAAACAAAACATATCTATTAAAAGGGTTAAATGCAAATACAGACCCTAAACTAATCCTAAAAGAACTAAAGGAATATGAAAGAGACAATTTAGAATTTATTAAAGTCACACCATTTTCTACAAAAAATTCAAAGAAAAACTTGACTGCGTTGCCTATATTCATGGTACAAATATCACCTGAAAGTAGCATAAATGCACTTAAAACAATAAAAAACATATTATATAGATGTATAAAATGGGAACCCTTGAAAAAAGAAGGAATTGCCCAATGTCGCAACTGTCAAGGATTCTTCCACAGCGCAGCCAACTGCCATCTACCATCCAAATGTGTCAAATGCGATCAACCTCACCACAGCAAAGAATGTCAAATGGAAAAATCCAATGAAGAAGATAAAAGCAAAGTATATTGTGTACTATGTAAAAAATTCGGGCATCCCGCTTCATACAAGGGATGCGAAAAATACACTAACCTTAAGCTAAAATTAATTGAAAGAAAAAAAAATATCCCTAAAAAACCAACTAATAATCAAAATTTTATTAATCCAAATGTTAAATTTACTGATCTATTCGGAAAATCAACACCAGAACAAAATATTTCTTATACGCCTAGTAATAATGAGAAACTAACTCAAAGCTTACTCGTAGAGCTTAAAAAAGCTTTAGATAATTTAAGAGAACAACTATCAATTCTCCAAAAACAACAACAAGAACAAGCATCTCGCATCGACGTTCTTTTCTCTTTACTTGATAACTCTCCATGACTGACACAACCAACACTTTTGTAAAAACACTTAATATAATATCTATTAATGTTAATTCTTTGGTCACTAAACCTAGAAGATACGATCTTGATAAATTTTTAATTCAACACAAACCAGACATCGTTCTATTAAACGAAACTAAATTAAACAAAAGACATAAGCTTTGGTTCAAAAATTACATTTTAATCCGCAAGGACAGAGCTAACTCTCAACAAGGAGAAGGAACAGGTATACTCATCCGAAACCATATCAAATACGTAAACGTCTCAAGCATCGTTAAACTATCATGTTTAGAATCTTGTGTCATAAAAATACCCACTGCAGACAACAAATCATTATATATCGCAGCTGCTTACTATCCAAGCGGAAATAACAACGAGCATTTCGAAAAGGATTTTGATCTCCTATTTAACACTTTAAGACTAGAAAGCCCTGACAACCTTTATTTAATCGCGGGAGACCTTAATAGCAAACATTGCAACTGGGGTAATTCAAGTGACAACCAAAAAGGCAAACTTCTCCAAAAATGGATCCAAAACCACCAAATCAAATATCGCTGCGAACTCTTCGCCTCAGAAACACCATCGTTCCCTAGAACCAACTCTTTCCTTGATATATGTATACTCGATTCTAGACTATTTATCAAAAAAGAAAATAATACTACAAATTGTATTAAGGTCCTCGACTATGACAGCGACCATAATGCAATCCAAATGACAGTCTCAAAAGACTTGAACTTAAACCCTTTTGAAATATTTTTAAATGATACAACGAGAACTTATAATTACAAAAGAACAAACTGGAATAACTTCAAGCGAAAAATCCTGCAGAAATTAGCAATGGTGGACCCGGTACGGTACCCAAAGAAAGAAACTTGGAAAATACAGAAATAGACAATCATCTAAACACTTTATCGAATATAATTACACAAACAATTGAAGATATTGTACCCGAATTTCCGAATACTAACGTAAATAAAATATATCACAATACGCTTATCACAAAATTGCATAAAGAAAAGAGTAAATATCTTTCTCTCATTAAAAAACACAATAGAAAAGAAATAGCACTCAGGGAGGAAACACTATCACATATTAAAGCTAGCCTTAAATTAACTAAAATACTTATAAAAGAAAACATAAATAAAGTATCCAACAACTACTATAAAAAAAAATTGAATGCAATAGACCCTCAAGACTCTCTAGATATGTTTAAGAAAATTAAAAAAAGCTTCAAGCCATATACTGCTTTAGAACTAAATGAAATTAAAATACCTATTACCTATAAACACGTTCTTACAGATGCAAATATAGAAGAAAGTGCAATAGAAAACACAGCCGATTACTTTGTACTAAGAGGGCAAGACCACATACTTACCGCCATAGGTTCATATATGCAATCAATTCATTCCGTGAAGCAGAATGATCCTGATAATGCAACCCATAATATAGTAGTAAAGAGTTTCGATAAATTTTTAGAAATTAAAAACACATTCGATACTCTCCAGTACACAAACACCACATTTGATGATAATAACAAGTCAAATATGCTAGAAGACAATCAAACACAGAACTACCTGGCAACCCCGGACACAGTAATTTACATTTTCATGAAACTCCCAGCAAAACTATCATCCGGATGGGATGGCATACCCAATATTGTTTTAAAAAATTTGCCACATATGATTATACTAGAATATTGTTCGTTATTTAATAACATGCTGAATAACGCTTACTTCCCCCAAAACTGGAAAAGAGCAAAAACTATTGTTATCCCCAAAAAAGGCAAAGATTCTACTCTCATAAATAACCTACGCCCCATAAGTCTACTTCCTAATATCAGCAAGGTATTTGAAGCTGTAGTAAATAACAACATAATGAAGTTTTGTAGCGAAAATAAACTTGTAAGCGAAAAACAATTTGGATTCAAATACCAACATTCTACGACGCATGCAATTCACTGTCTCGTCTCCTATATCAACTGGAATTGGCATAAACAATGTTGTACAGGCGCATGCCTGATTGATTTAGAAACTGCCTTTGATGGACTGTGGATAAAAGGACTAATATTTAAACTAATGAAATACAAATTTCCATTGCACTTGCTAATGCTAACTTATAACATGATAAGCAACAAAGAATTTACAATCTGTAATGGTAAAGCAGAAAGTTCCCGAAATTTCAAAATGAAAAACGGGTTACAGCAAGGAACAGTCAACTCACCAATACTTTTCAACATTTTTATCCTTGACCTTATAAATAATATTGAAAATATTATTTCATACGCTGATGATCTCGTAATCTATCACGCCGAAAATAATATTTGTGCAATAAATTCGAACCTACAAAAAACCTTCAATCAAGTAGAGGCATACACAAAAAATTGGCACCTTAAAATAAATACAACAAAGTGCGAAACTATCTTGTTTAGACCACCAGTTAAAAAATGTAATAGAAATATACGGCAAAATTGGAAAAAATTCGGTATAAAATCAAGCAGCAGCGACTCGAATATATCTGTCCATGACACTGTGAAATACTTAGGGATAAACCTAGACAAGTTTCTCTACTTTAATGATCATGTTAATAAGCAGCTGGAACGAGCGAAAAAGTCATTCTTCGTATACAAAAAATTATTTTATTCACGACACGTTTCATCTAGAGTAAAGGTTATCATGTATCAGTGCTTAATACGACCCATAATAACATACGCCGCTCCCATATGGTTCAACATAAGTACATCCTACATGGAAAAAATTAGAATTTTTGAACGCAAATGCCTCAGAGCATGCACTTCGCTTTATAGGACACCACAAAGTGATTACACGCAATATTACTCCAATAGCCATATATACAATATATGCAAAGTTAACAGAATAGACAATTACATGATCAATCTTATAAGGAAACACATACAAAGATGCTTCAATTGCGACATGAATAACCTGATAAATGGGCCATTCTACACTAACGAATTATATATAAAAAATTCTCTTGAGCTGGGGCTTATCCCACCAGAGGCATTCATCTATCTAGACAAAAACAAATTGGTGCAAAATGAAGAGGCTGTCCCAATTTTATACCACAGATACCGCAGAGCGACAGACAAAACTATTAAATCCTCTCAACCTGTCGAAAGAGAGCTCCGGTTCGAAATGAGTATACCTTATAGAGACGTTGAAGCTTTAAGAAAGCTTAATAAGTTATATCTTTGGTGGCTAAAGGACTAACCTAATACGTATTTTTAAGTTTTATTTCGTATTATCTTTTTATCTTATACACAAAAATATGCTATCTATATAATGTTTTTTACAATTTTTTCATTATACCCCTGAAATTTAATCAAAGTATGTATCTTTAGTTGTACAACGCACGAACTTAGTAATATCCATTACCCAAAAAGTATACTACAAACGCGTATTATAGATGCTGAGAGCTCAACTTGGGACATTGTATCTTGTATTCATACATTAAATATACTAATCTTGTTTATTTAGATTAAGAAAACTTATATACGAAAATTTGAAAAATAAACACCAAAAAAAAAAAAAAAAAGCACGTCCCAATCCGCTGTAAGAAGGTAAACCCATGTCCATGGTTTAACTCCAGAGTCAAGGAAACCATGAAGGCTCGTACAAAAGCTTATAAAACTTGGAAGAGGTATCGTACTCAACCTAATTGGGACTTATTTCGTGCAGCGAGAAACCGATCCACTCTAATTGTTAGGAAAGAAAAACAGCGTTATTTTGAGAGTAAACTTGATCCCTCCCTTCCTTCAGGCTTACTGTGGCGCAATATTAAGAGTCTTCGAATAAGATGTAAGGATACAAAAGAATGTACGTTAAATGCTGATAATTTGAATGAGGTGTTTTTATCTAGTGCTTCGAATAATAGTTCCACAACACAGTTTGTTCCATATCCTTCTATCAAATACTCTGACGTACCTTTCGAATTTTCAACTATTTCGGAGCTCCATGTCGCTAAATGCCTCAATAATATAAAATCTAACGCTGTTGGTGAGGATGGCTTACCTATTAGATTTTTGAAGTTGATTATGCCCTATATCGTCAGTACGCTGTCGCACATTATTAATCATTCTATTACGACATCTTGCTTCCCTAATTCGTGGAAAATTGCCTACGTACGTCCCATTGCAAAAAATAAGCGCGCCTGTTCTCCGGGTGACTTTCGTCCAATTAGTGTTCTTCCAGCCTTGTCGAAAGTTTTTGAGTCAATAATGGCTGAACAAATTACGGCTCACATTACAGCAAAAAGTCTGCTTTCCCCTTATCAATCTGGGTTTAGGGCGGGTCATGGATGTTCAACAGTTATGGTTAAAATTATGGACGACTTGCGTATGGCTTATGATAAAGGTGAAATATCCCTTCTATGTTTACTTGACTTCTCTAAAGCGTTCGACTCTGTTGATCATTTATTACTTTGCTCTACGCTTACGTATTATTATGGATTTGGTAAAGCTGCTATTTGTCTTATGAGGAGTTACTTAACGGATAGGTGTCAAAGAGTCAAGATTGGCGAAGTGTCATCAACGGTCAAAACCATAACTTGTGGCGTTCCTCAAGGGTCCATTCTAGGTCCACTGCTTTTTAGTGTATTTATAAACGATATATTTTTAGCCTGTCGGTATGTAAGTATGCATGCATATGCTGATAACGTTCAGCTGTACTTATCTGGTCGTTTTGATAATATTAATGCAGAAACGGTAAAGCTGAATGAGGATTTACTAGCTATATCACGATGGTCTACACGAAATGGCCTTCAACTTAACCCAAATAAGTCGTATGTCTTACCAGTTTTCAAAAATAAAATAAATCTTACTAGTATTCCTAATATTAATTTAAACAACAACTCTCTTCAAATAGTTGAAAAAATCGCCAACTTGGGTTTCGTTATTAACACAAATTTAAGTTGTGTAAACCACATAAGTTCAGCTGTAGGCAAAGTGTATGGTACTTTAGTAACCTGAGGCAGTCAGCACCATTTACTCCAATTCATATTTGAAAGAAGCTTGCCCGTCAAATTATTTTGCCTAACCTAACCTACTCTGAAGTAGTATATAGCAAGCTTGACTCGCAGTCGGCGCATAAAGTTAATGTTGCATTTAATGAAATTACGCGTTATGTATATGGAATACGTAGGTTTGACCACATATCTGCATGGAGAACATCGCTACTGGGATGTGACATCGCTGCTTATTTAAAAGCCAGAAACTGTATATTTCTATTTCGTTTAATGTATACGAAGACTCCAAATTATCTGTATGAAAAACTTATCTTTCCACAATTGGAGCGCTGTCTTAACCTCATGTTGCCATATTTCAACCTTAAGAACTCTACTAGAATGTTCTTCATCAATGCTGTTAGAATTTGGAACTCAATACCTGCTGGCATAAAAAGCAAATTGAACAGAAGTAACTTCAAGGATGTCTTAAATAAATACTTTTCCACAAATTTAACCACTTACATAATGTACTTTTTTTACTTATTTTTTGTTACGTGTTTTAATATACTTATTGATTGATTTAATCTAATCTAATTTAATTTATCGTTAACTTATCGTTAAATATCGTTTAACTATTTTTAACTATTTTGTTTGGATCTGAGTGTTATTTTTTCTGTTGTGCAAAAAGAGATGTACTAATATTTTAGAAATAAAATTGAATTGAATTGAATTGAATTGCTGTTTATAATAGCGGAAACGTTGCAGTCGCCCAAACTGGTATGAATAAGACCACGAAATTCTAGTTAATGAAGTAGAATGTTTACTAACCAGTTTGACGGCTGACTGCAGGGTACCTATTCAGATTTTCCGCATATATTCCCGGTATGCAGCTCGTGCCCCCACGCTACCAATCTCCTGCTCCGCGGAACAGACTTTTATAACAGAAATCTCACTCAATGTATTTTACTTTCGATAAAGTATAGTTTGGAAGTACACTACTCCTTATATTACCTAGACCTCGTAATTAAAATAACATAATTTTTTAATTTTCGTAAGGGCCGTTTGTTCAAACCCACTCATAAAACGTTGAGAGCAAAATTAATAGTAACGGGTCAATTATGTGCAGAACCGGTAACTTTATACCTGGAAGATTATCTAACCGAAAATCGTAACCGTTGGCAATGCAGTTCATGTAACCGCGATTCTAGCGGACATGGCAACGCTGTCAAAAAGAGAATAAAATGCAAACGCTAACGAAACTTCGTGTAAAAAAGTGCGTATATGGTTTATTATTTCTTGGGAACTAGTATGTGTACAAAACTTGCGTTATTTTCTGTCAACGAAAATATTTACAAAACACCTGCAATTTTTCGCGGTTATGGTGGTTACGAAATTAACCCGCAAGTCTTAAGCCGGCAGATTACCAAAAGGGTGTAAAAGTTTCCAAACTATTTATTTGCGGGTAAAAGGAATGTTGTTACCACACTAGAATTAAGGCGTAAGTGACATATTTACGATTTTATTCGCGAACTGTGAACTATTTCGAACAAAAAATAAGAGGTTCAGTATATTAATTAACTACCTAACCGAGTATTTAATTTTATTTCAACAAATCAAGAAAAAGTGAAAAAAAATGCTCTCCTGTTAAATTTGCATTTTGTCCCTAACGATGATTACGCATAGAAGGGTCGACATGTATACGCTCTTCGGGTACAATGTCCACATATATGGACAAAAGTTTTCTTTGTGAAATACTTGTCAATGTTTCATTATTTTTCTCAAACAATATAACAAACAATTATCTTTATCACTCCGAGTTTGAGATCTTAGGTAGATCTGTAAAACAAAGAAATGGGTAAGTATATTTTTGTTAAGCATTAACAGGTATTACTTTCCCGTAAATACCCAGTTTCTTCTGCTATGACAAGTGATATAACAAAACGCTTGGGCTAAGTCTGTATAAATAGAGGACATAGCTAAAAATTAATCATACCAAAGACGGACTGCATTGAAGTAAAACCAACCAAACAAATTTTCTTATAACATCAACTAGTTATGGCTATTTCACGAAGTGCACTCTTTGAAGTTTGGCTAAAAACCAAAGATGGAGAAACGAATAAAGCATACTAAACCATATTTTGAGTATAATTGGAAGAGATATGGATCATTCAAAATTAAAACAATACATCATCCAGCTAACTTATAATATTCGTAAGAGATTGCCATGTTGTTTTCGATCTACAAGTAGATTTATTGAATAAAAGCCTCGCCGTCAACCTTAATCTTTTCCACGAGATGACTATTGGCAATGTTAAACTCCTGAAATACCTAAAGGACAAGACGAATTGGTTTACAGCTTCGGAAACTCTACGCTTGTTTTTGGTATTAATTCTCATTTTGGAGGAAGCTAACAAAAGTGACAGCACTTCCTAAATTAAGATTGTCCATACTACAGACGGATATTCAGGGACGAAGAACGGAAGACACCTGCCCACACTCGGATCTGCGAGACGCAGATCTTTAGAGGGAGAAGAGTTAACACGCATGAGTCACGCTCACTGCGACGCTCCCACGGCTGACCAATACACGTGCCGCTAAGTCAGCACAATTACATTCTCACGGCGCACGGCAACCTAACACCCAAATTCAAGGCCATGGTTAGTACCAGCGGTTAATACGTATGCTACTGCATTTCTCCAGACGCATCGTCAACATAATTCTATTTCACATGCTTGTGAAACAGAACCTACACACAACGCAACTGTGGGAACTAACGGGCGAACTTATTCACAGACAACGTGCTGTCAACAATTATGCAACAGGTACGCCGCTGCTGGACATCGGCTATAAAGGGAAGCAGCTACCACGGAGCAGGCAGTCGAGTTCGGGACGCGGTTCAGTAGCTTTAAGCACATTATTCTCTCAACACAGGCCTTATGGCGGAACTTAAAAAAATGGTCCTCTTTCAAAACTAAAAATAATTCTAATTTATTCGCCATTACAACATATATTTTTTTAACACACAACAGTTTATTAAATTACACTTTTTACGATCAACCAAATCACTATTTTAGCGTTTATTTTAAATAGGTTTGGTAAATTTTGACAAAAAGATGTGGTGAACTAAGTTTTTTTTGTGTCTCAACTAAGTATCACAAGGTACTTGGCATGTATGTACATTTTCAATAATTTTTATTGTAAGGCTGCAATAAAAAAAATGCATTTACTCCCAAAGTCGGGAAAAAGAGGATCAAAATTTTTGTAAGTGTCTTCTACAAAGGTTAAGCATTGGCTTGTGAAAATTTTACGAGGGTATTCTGGGGTAAACTTTTTTTATCATCTCCTGAATCGCAATTTTGTAGGTCATTGTATAGAGGCTTTTTAACCAGCTGTAACTTTAAAACCCTTAATCTGATATTAATTAAACATTACAGCCTGACTAGTAATAGCTTGACTTATTGTTAAAAAGTAATAGTAGAAAGTTACTTTGACGTTAACATAATTAGCAGAGGAAAGTCGTAGGGTGCTTATTGAGGCCTCGGTGAAAATAAATTAATTTTGTCAAGTATTGGGCACTCTAGTAAAAGTAAGCATAACCTTATCTAATAACTATTACTGTCCCTTAGTTAGTCAATGTGTAGGAAATGCTGAGAGGAGTGTTCATAGCAATTGAAGGTGGTTGAATTTTCGAATTTTGTCCAGCTAAATCTTTACTTTTGCCGTATGTGCGGTGCTGGGAAGTATACACTGGTTAAATATAGACCTGCCAGAACAACGCACGATAACTTTGAAAAGAGCATTATCAAAAACTGAGCAAGTTTTTTCCTGTTAAATTGCTGCAAACCGGATCATCCTAAAAGGCAAGTTCTTAAGGTAGGACTACCCCCGGTCGATAAGGACACATCTCCGTATGCGCTACGATGAGATCTGGCACCACATAACAACGCAACCAAGCTGCATAGGCTGCCTCAACAGTATTCATACAGAGGGAGGAAAAGTCACACTGACCCAAATTTTATCTGGGTACTGAAATAGGTTAAATTCTTACCCTGCAGTCAATTCTACTAGTTTTATACTAGTTTGCCAAACCGACTCAACTAGTTCGAGTTCTGTAATTTTGTCATATTAGCAACTGGTATTTTCAACATGGTGATGTCCTACGAGATGGCGATTGTCCGCTTCTGCATCAGCACCATACCAACTGGCATACTAGTCAGTCTCTGCATCAGCAATATGCCAGTTTACATACTAGTTATTATATATATCAAGATCATGCCAGTTTGTATACTAGTCAGTACATACACCAGTATCATACCAGCCTATGCATCAATATCAAACCAGTTACTCACTTCATAGGAGCTTAACTCATTTTGGGTTGAAAAATACAAGAAAATTTAAAAATTACATTACAAACCACTTAAATGAAAATTCAGTCATCATATATAAAATATGTGTATCAAAATAATTATTACTTCACTATATTGAACAAATTTCAATAAAAGTATAGTCTTTCTTTTTATTATTATTGCTGTTTCCAATAGGGTAGAAGTATGATTTTTTCTGTAAAGCAGTGCAGCGTTCTTCGAACGAAGAAAGACACTGAAGGTGGCACAACGCCGAAACCGGTTTGTCTCCAAACCAAAATTGACCAGGGATAACGGAAAATCGTTCCAGAAAAGTTCAAAAGTATAGTCCCTATTCATAGCGATTTTGCTCTTGGAAAACATTTATAAAAAGTTATTTTCTTCTTTTTTAAATAATCCTTTTTTCAATGAGTTTTATAATTGATTTCACAGGGAGAAATCTTTAAATTTACTTGAAACATTTTATGGAAAATGGAACAGTTTTGAAATTTTGCTTTGAAAAGTGATCGTTTCGTTTTCACTTTTTTCGTGGTTTCATTTGAGCACTGCTTACTCGTTTTTGCGTCGCTAGTACGCTGCTATGCAGTAACGACGCACAGTGTAACTTTTTTCACTTTTAGGATGCCAAAAGTCTAAAAAACAATGTTCTCCAATCTCAAAATTTTTTTGACATGCAACAGATTTATAACCAACTGTTAAGAAAATGTATACAAAGCAAAGTAAAAAACCCACGATCACCGTAATAAGCATTATGAAACTTGGATAACTAAAACAAGTGTAAAAATCATTTCACAGTCCAAAATGGTTGACCAACTTTGTGGCCACGTGGTGGATTTTTGGATAACTGTTTTGACTTCAAACTGTTTTATTTAACATACTTGGGTAGTTTATAATAGTATTGGTAAGTTTCAGACACGTAGGCATTTTGAAAAATTTTTTTGTTTTAGACAGCCACTAAAAGTGTGGTAAGCTTAGAAAATTTTTCGTTTTCAATAGAATAAAACTTGCATGATTTGGCCCAATTTGATTGAACGAATACATACACATTAAAGGGAATTTCATATAGTTTCAGATTAAAAAAAAAACTATTGGGAAATTTTGCGTTTTTCTTTGTAATCGCCAACTTAAGGTCTTTATGCCCTCGCTCACGTATGAATGCACAATGACCTAACAATGGAATGTCCTCAGTTCAAGTCTACAACACTAGATCCCAAAAAAAGACAGTTATACCTGAAATGGTCAAAACCCAGAAAAAGGAAACTTGTGCACTGAATAGCCTTCATTGTTTGTCTTATGGGTTTTCCCATAGTTAACGAGTTGTGCACTTATCCCATCAACTTATGTTATGTATGCAGGCCTACCTGAGGGTCGGCTATTATGGGTGATACTTCTAAGCAAATGAGTGCTTCGGGAATATACATATGTATGTATACATCACATAAATGCCTACCTAAAGCTCGCTCCGAGTTTGAGATCTTAGGTAGATCTTTAAAACAAAGAAATGGGTAAGAATATTTTTGTTAAGCATTAGCAGGTATTATTTTCCCGTAAATACCAAGTTTCTTCTTCAATGACAAGTGATATAACAGAAAGCTTGGGCTAAGACTTTATAAATAGAGAACATAGCTAAAAATTAATCATACCAAATAGAGAACATAGCTAAAAATTAATAATCAACTAGGTATGGCTATTTCACGAAATGCACTCTTTGAAGTTTGGCTAAAAGCAAAGATGGAGAAACGAACAAAGCCATACTAAACCATATTTTGAGTATAATTGAAGAGATATGGATCATTCAAAATTAAAAAAATACATCATCCAGCTAACTTATAATATTCGTAAGAGATGGGCATGTTGTTTTCGATCTACAAGTAGATTTATTGAGAAAAACTCTGAATGGTTATCAGAAAATCTGGATTTTACAGATAATATGCTATGTTGAGCCATGCACTTCTCTTGATATCATTAAGCCGGGGAGGCCAACAAAAAACTTCTCTGAGTCATCTATGCGCACAAAAAAATGAAAAGCTAAGGAACTAATGAACAATGTGGACAATGATCTGTTAATGGCAGCGGAATTGAAATTACGATCATCAGGGAAAAGAAATTCTGCAAAAATAAGGAGTTGTCCACAGCATAACCATCAAGAGGCAATGCAATCAAAAAGTCCCGACTATCGGAAGAAAATGAGAAAAGTTTGTGGCCAGATCAAGCAATTGCGATGATAGTTGACTCAAATCTTTCAATACATGAATACTCCCTGATCCGGCAGCACACTTCAGAAGTTAAAAGAAAAATATATTTTATATTGTTTTGTTGTTTTTCCGACAGGGTGAATGATTGATGTATATTGGAACGATTTTTCGTCATCCCTTCGAGAACGAAAATCGACACTGATGATGGCACAACGCCGAAACCGGTTTGTCTCAAAACCAAATATGACAAGGGATGACGAAAAATCGTTCCAATATACATCAGAAAAATATATCCTTCATATAACTGGTTAAAAGAAACAAAGGTTTTATGCTATCCTGAAAAAATAAACGTAACAGCTTACGAAGATTGTGTCTTGCACAAGAAGAGGTATTGCTTTCTATTCCTAAGGTTAACGAACTAAATGCAATTATAAAATGGGAATGTGATGGAGCTGAGCATATCTGTTACAAACAACAATTTTCGGAAGAAACCAAATCGGACACTAGAATGTTTTTCATTTCACTAGTACTACTTCAAATGTATACAATGCACTTATCAAACTCCGAACGAAAGGTTATAGTTTGGAGTAATCCTGCTCCATCTTCCACGAGATACTGCCGCCCGATAAAATTTGTTTTTGCAAAAGAAACACGAGATCTCATTTCAAAGGAGGTGCAATCTGTCAAAGACCAAATTTCCAGTCTTCGTCCTACAACAATTCAACAACATAACCTAAACTTACTAGTGAAATCAACGATTGTGTTGTACATGATTGATGTCGGCATATACATCATCGCAAAAGTGCTACATATGTGGGGCTTCTCCAAAAGATATGAACAATATGCAAGCCCTGTCAGAGCGAAATGTTGACGAAAGCATGCTTGCTTTCGGAAGTTCCCCTTTACATTCTTGGATACGATGCATGGAATGTATGCTACACATCGCTTATCGAATGGAAATGAAGACCTGCTGTGTGCGGAGCGAAGAAAATAAGGAAAAGATGAAAAAGAAGAAAGAACATATCCAAAATAGATTCAGGAAAGAAGTTGGTCTTTTGATTGATATGCCAAAGCAAAAAACAGGTAACATAAATGATGGCAACACTGCGAGAAAATTTTTTGGAGATCCTGAAATAACATCAGACATAACCGGCATGGACATTAATCTTTTGAAAAGGTTTCATACAATACTTTCATGCATAGGATGTGGGTTTCAAATAAATTCTGAAGCTTTTGACCACTATGTGACAGAGACAAGGGAACTATATTTATCGGAATATGCTTGGTACAATATGCCAGTGAGCGTACATAAAATTCTGTTTCATGGAAAGAGTATAATCGTGTCTGCTATTCTTCCTATTGGTCAACTTTCGTAAAAAGCTCAAGAGTCCAGAAACAAAGATGCACGAAACTATCGTGAACTTTTCACCAGAAAAAAGTCAAGAATTTGTAGTAACTTGGAATTGCTGCACAGATTGCTGATATCGTCATAAACAGTTTGCGGAAAACCCCTAGGTCGAAGGGGCGAGCATTAACGAGTGAAGTTATTGGATTATTATCTGAACCAGAGCATGTCGACGATATTGACCCCGACTAAGTTTATACAAGGTATAATATCACTTTTTATTTATAAGAATGTATTTCGATTTAGTTTTTACAAATATATGTACCTATGTTGTGTTTGACTTTGAAAATACATTTTTTTAAACATTAATCAAAAATCTCTAGGGTAAAGTTAAGAAATCTAAACAATCTTTATTTATATTGGCACTGGAAAATGCTTTTAAAGTAGAAAATATGATTGTGTGAAATTTCACCTTATATGATCAGAAAAATTGGGCGGATCACGCCCATTTTTCTTCTCAAACCAGATTTAAGTATCTGCAACCACTCTGCAAAATTTCAAATGAATTGCTCCATTGGTTTGGCTGTTATTAATTTTGGAATCCTAAAAATGACAAAAGTTACACTGTGCGACGTCGAAAAAAATAAGGGTGATTTTGTTGACATGCACGTACGTACATAATCTGCAAACCAAATGTACTATTTGAAGCACGAAATTCTCAAAAGGATTATGATTTTACTATAAGAAATATTATTTGCAAGAAAGTTCTTAATTTAATTAAATGAATATTTAAATACTCAGAATGTTAGTTAAAGACAAAATTAAAATGTAGGACGTTGTTGTCTGAACGATTGCTGCCCGAATACTGAGTTGTTTTCTTTTTCTCTCGCGTATGCATTTATCGACAATTTCAGACGGTTGTTGCTATGGACTTATTCGAAACGACCGGATTGGGGGTGTAGGGATCTACTGTAAGAACCACATTAATATGAAACACATCTATGAGTCAAACAATGAAGGTGTGGAATTTCTCTGTGTGGAACTGTCTGATCGTTTGAGCAAAGTTCTTTTAGCGTGTGTATATAACCCTAATAAGTCGGTTTCTGTAAGCCCGTTCTTTGAAAAGTTGTCTTCGTTGCTTGCTGACTATGATGATAACATAATTATTTGCGGCGACTTTAATATTAACCTTCTTGTGCATGATTCAGTATGTGGTATGTTTCTTGATGAAGTGGCTAGCTCTGGTCTTTCTATAGTTAACACCGTAGAACCAACTCGGCACGGTAACAATTGTGTTTCTAGCCTTCTCGATTATTTTATTGTTTCTGATCCCTCCCTCGTTTTACTGTTCGACCAAATATCTTTCATTTCTGCACGCTAGATATTCATTTTAATGACCCTAACGTAGAAAGTTGCTTTATGTACATGGACTATCGCTCGCTTGATTTAAATGCATTGTACCTTAAAATGGAAAATACAGACTGGCATAATTGTTGGTATTACCAGGATGTTAATGATAAGCTAGCATTTTTGAATGGCACACTTTTATCAGCTAATGAAAAGCACGTCCCAATCCGCTGTAAGAAGGTAAACCCATGTCCATGGTTTAACTCCAGAGTCAAGGAAACCATGAAGGCTCGTACAAAAGCTTATAAAACTTGGAAGAGGTATCGTACTCAACCTAATTGGGACTTATTTCGTGCAGCGAGAAACCGATCCACTCTAATTGTTAGGAAAGAAAAACAGCGTTATTTTGAGAGTAAACTTGATCCCTCCCTTCCTTCAGGCTTACTGTGGCGCAATATTAAGAGTCTTCGAATAAGATGTAAGGATACAAAAGAATGTACGTTAAATGCTGATAATTTGAATGAGGTGTTTTTATCTAGTGCTTCGAATAATAGTTCCACAACACAGTTTGTTCCATATCCTTCTATCAAATACTCTGACGTACCTTTCGAATTTTCAACTATTTCGGAGCTCCATGTCGCTAAATGCCTCAATAATATAAAATCTAACGCTGTTGGTGAGGATGGCTTACCTATTAGATTTTTGAAGTTGATTATGCCCTATATCGTCAGTACGCTGTCGCACATTATTAATCATTCTATTACGACATCTTGCTTCCCTAATTCGTGGAAAATTGCCTACGTACGTCCCATTGCAAAAAATAAGCGCGCCTGTTCTCCGGGTGACTTTCGTCCAATTAGTGTTCTTCCAGCCTTGTCGAAAGTTTTTGAGTCAATAATGGCTGAACAAATTACGGCTCACATTACAGCAAAAAGTCTGCTTTCCCCTTATCAATCTGGGTTTAGTGCGGGTCATGGATGTTCAACAGTTATGGTTAAAATTATGGACGACTTGCGTATGGCTTATGATAAAGGTGAAATATCCCTTCTATGTTTACTTGACTTCTCTAAAGCGTTCGACTCTGTTGATCATTTATTACTTTGCTCTACGCTTACGTATTATTATGGATTTGGTAAAGCTGCTATTTGTCTTATGAGGAGTTACTTAACGGATAGGTGTCAAAGAGTCAAGATTGGCGAAGTGTCATCAACGGTCAAAACCATAACTTGTGGCGTTCCTCAAGGGTCCATTCTAGGTCCACTGCTTTTTAGTGTATTTATAAACGATATATTTTTAGCCTGTCGGTATGTAAGTATGCATGCATATGCTGATAACGTTCAGCTGTACTTATCTGGTCGTTTTGATAATATTAATGCAGAAACGGTAAAGCTGAATGAGGATTTACTAGCTATATCACGATGGTCTACACGAAATGGCCTTCAACTTAACCCAAATAAGTCGTATGTCTTACCAGTTTTCAAAAATAAAATAAATCTTACTAGTATTCCTAATATTAATTTAAACAACAACTCTCTTCAAATAGTTGAAAAAATCGCCAACTTGGGTTTCGTTATTAACACAAATTTAAGTTGTGTAAACCACATAAGTTCAGCTGTAGGCAAAGTGTATGGTACTTTAGTAACCTGAGGCAGTCAGCACCATTTACTCCAATTCATATTTGAAAGAAGCTTGCCCGTCAAATTATTTTGCCTAACCTAACCTACTCTGAAGTAGTATATAGCAAGCTTGACTCGCAGTCGGCGCATAAAGTTAATGTTGCATTTAATGAAATTACGCGTTATGTATATGGAATACGTAGGTTTGACCACATATCTGCATGGAGAACATCGCTACTGGGATGTGACATCGCTGCTTATTTAAAAGCCAGAAACTGTATATTTCTATTTCGTTTAATGTATACGAAGACTCCAAATTATCTGTATGAAAAACTTATCTTTCCACAATTGGAGCGCTGTCTTAACCTCATGTTGCCATATTTCAACCTTAAGAACTCTACTAGAATGTTCTTCATCAATGCTGTTAGAATTTGGAACTCAATACCTGCTGGCATAAAAAGCAAATTGAACAGAAGTAACTTCAAGGATGTCTTAAATAAATACTTTTCCACAAATTTAACCACTTACATAATGTACTTTTTTTACTTATTTTTTGTTACGTGTTTTAATATACTTATTGATTGATTTAATCTAATCTAATTTAATTTATCGTTAACTTATCGTTAAATATCGTTTAACTATTTTTAACTATTTTTAACTATTTTGTTTGGATCTGAGTGTTATTTTTTCTGTTGTGCAAAAAGAGATGTACTAATATTTTAGAAATAAAATTGAATTGAATTGAATTGAATTGCTGTTTATAATAGCGGAAACGTTGCAGTCGCCCAAACTGGTATGAATAAGACCACGAAATTCTAGTTAATGAAGTAGAATGTTTACTAACCAGTTTGACGGCTGACTGCAGGGTACCTATTCAGATTTTCCGCATATATTCCCGGTATGCAGCTCGTGCCCCCACGTTACCAATCTCCTGCTCCGCGGAACAGACTTTTATAACAGAAATCTCACTCAATGTATTTTACTTTCGATAAAGTATAGTTTGGAAGTACACTACTCCTTATATTACCTAGACCTCGTAATTAAAATAACATAATTTTTTAATTTTCGTAAGGGCCGTTTGTTCAAACCCACTCATAAAACGTTGAGAGCAAAATTAATAGTAACGGGTCAATTATGTGCAGAACCGGTAACTTTATACCTGGAAGATTATCTAACCGAAAATCGTAACCGTTGGCAATGCAGTTCATGTAACCGCGATTCTAGCGGACATGGCAACGCTGTCAAAAAGAGAATAAAATGCAAACGCTAACGAAACTTCGTGTAAAAAAGTGCGTATATGGTTTATTATTTCTTGGGAACTAGTATGTGTACAAAACTTGCGTTATTTTCTGTCAACGAAAATATTTACAAAACACCTGCAATTTTTCGCGGTTATGGTGGTTACGAAATTAACCCGCAAGTCTTAAGCCGGCAGATTACCAAAAGGGTGTAAAAGTTTCCAAACTATTTATTTGCGGGTAAAAGGAATGTTGTTACCACACTAGAATTAAGGCGTAAGTGACATATTTACGATTTTTTTCGCGAACTGTGAACTATTTCGAACAAAAAATAAGAGGTTCAGTATATTAATTAACTACCTAACCGAGTATTTAATTTTATTTCAACAAATCAAGGAAAAGTGAAAAAAAATGCTCTCCTGTTAAATTTGCATTTTGTCCCTAACGATGATTACGCATAGAAGGGTCGACATGTATACGCTCTTCGGGTACAATGTCCACATATATGGACAAAAGTTTTCTTTGTGAAATACTTGTCAATGTTTCATTATTTTTCTCAAACAATATAACAAACAATTATCTTTATCGCTCCGAGTTTGAGATCTTAGGTACAGGGTGCCTGATGAAAGCCGCTACCAAAAAAAAATTAAATAACTTTTTTTCTATTTAATGAATCTGGTTAATTTTTTTTTTATTTTGCAGATTGACTTTTACATTTAACAAAAATGGATAACTGGGATACTGAAACAAGAATTTGGATTGTCCGCCGCTATCACGCACTGGAGTCCGTAGTTTCGGTTCAAAGAGAGTATATGCGCACGTTTGGCGGCAATCCTCCGAGCAGATGGACCATAATAAGACTTGTAAACAATTTTGCCGAGCATGGGACAGTCAACAGAAGACCTTACCATCGAAACCCTTCAGTTCGAACGGAGGAAACAATCGCTGCTGTAGCTGCTGCCATACAAAACAATCCACGTGTTTCGACAAGAAGCTTATCTGCTCAAATGGGTGTAAGCAGACAGTCATTACAGTCAATTATGCACAAAGATTTGGACTTATTCCCATATAAAATTCAAATGGCCAACAAACTGAACGCTGAAGACTTGCCGATTCGCTTGGAATTTTGCCAGAAGATGCTTCAAATGGTGGAAGAGGATGGAAACATGTTGAACTGTCTTTTCATGTCTGACGAGGCCCATTTCGATTTAAACGGCAACATAAACAAACAAAATTGTCGAATATGGAGTGCTTCCAACCCACAGATACTCCATGAGACGGAATTGCATCCACTTCGTGTCACAGTGTGGTGTGCAGTTTCATCACGCTGCATTGTCGGGCCCTACTTCTTCGAAGAAAACGGTCACACCGTTACGGTTACTGGAGACCGTTACTTGAGCATGTTGAGAGAGTTTTTCTATCCAGAATTACGCCGAATGAGAATTTCTTTCAACTCTGTGTGGTTTCAGCAAGATGGTGCAGCTCCTCATATAGCCCAACCTGTTATGACAGAATTGCGACGAAAATTTCCCAATAACCTGATATCCAGAAACTCCACATTCCGTTGGCCACCCAGGTCGCCCGACCTTACTGCACCTGACTTTTTCTTGTGGGGTTATTGCAAACAGGAAGTCTTCAAAGCAAAACCAACAAATTTGAATGAACTAAGGCAATCCATTCGAGAAACAATTGCGGCTATTCCTGTCTCAACTCTCCAAGCAGTAATGAACAACTTTTTGGCAGGGGGGGCATTTAAATACCATTATTTTTAAAACTAATTAAGCTATATTTAATAAAATTTAATGAGCTTTAACATGAATAAAAGAAAAATGAATTCCATCCACTGAAAAAAAAATTATTTGAGTTTCTTAATGTAGCAAAATTCATCAGCCACCCTGTAGATCTTTAAAACAAAGAAATGGGTAAGTATATTTTTGTTAAGCATTAACAGGTATTATTTTCCCGTAAATATCAAGTTTCTTCTTCAATGACAAGTGATATAACAGAAAGCTTGGGCTAAGACTTTATAAATAGAGAACATAGCTAAAAATTAATCATACCAAATAGAGAACATAGATAAAAATTAATAATCAACTAGGTATGGCTATTTCACGAAATGCACTCTTTGAAGTTTGGCTAAAAGCAAAGATGGAGAAACGAACAAAGCCATACTAAACCATATTTTGAGTATAATTGAAGAGATATGGATCATTCAAAATTAAAAAAATACATCATCCAGCTAACTTATAATATTCGTAAGAGATGGGCATGTTGTTTTCGATCTACAAGTAGATTTATTGAGAAAAACTCTGAATGGTTATCAGAAAATCTGGATTTTACAGATAATATGCTATGTTGAGCCATGCACTTCTCTTGATATTCCTAAGCCGGGGAGGCCAACAAAAAGCTTCTCTGAGTCATCTATGCGCACAAAAAAAAAAAAAAAACCTAAGGAACTAATGAACAATGTCGACAATGATCTGTTAATGGCAGCGGAATTGAAATTACGATCATCAGGGAAAAGAAATTCTGCAAAAATAAGGAGTTGTCCACAGCATCACCATCAAGAGGCAATGCAATCAAAAAGTCCCGACTATCGGAAGAAAATGCGAAAATTTTTAAAAAATGCTACCAAAATAATAGACGAGAGGATGGCATATACCCTAACACAAATGAATCCATCTGCTCCTCCACTCATTGCGTTACCTAAAATCCACAAGCAGGATACGCCGATGAGACCTATAATTAATTTTAAGTCCGCGCCGGGTTATAAACTGTCGAAACATCTAAAAACGATTTTAAAGGACACTCTGAAACTAGGGCACGAATACACAATAAGCAATACGATAGAACTACTACAAAGACTTGAGACCGTTAAACTCACAAGGAGCAGTAAACTCGTATCCTTTGACATAAAGGACTTATACCCGTCAATACCACTAACAGATACAATGGATATAGTCAACAAAACACTACTGGACAAAACTGAAGGTAAAAACTGCGCTAAGAACAACGCTGCGGCAAAACTATTTCCGGTTCAACAACAAAATATATAGACAGACAAACGGACTAGGAATGGGTAACCCAACATCGGTCATTCTCATGGAAACATTCATGCAAAACTTGGAAGGAAAATGTATACAGGAGTTAAAAACCAAGTTAGGCGTGGCATTCTACGCTAGATACGTGGATGACATCATCTGCATCCTAAATGACGATAACGAAGAGCAAATACTAGAGTTCCTCAACAGGCAACATAGCAACATAGAGTTCACAATGGAAGTAGAAAAAGATGGAATAATGAACTACCTGGACCTAACTATAGGGATTGACAAAATAACAAATAGGTTCAACTACGGCATTTATAGAAAACCGACTGCCACAGACACCATTATACACTCTACATCAAACCATCCGCAACAGCACAAAAATGCAGCATTGAGGCACTTAGTGGATAGGCTTCAGAGAACGCCGCTCACATAGGAAGCATACTGGAGAGAGCTTAATACAATATATAACATAGCGGCAAATAATGGATAAACTCAGAAGTAGCCATGGAACACAAAAAAAGAGTAAACGTAGAGGAAAATCCAATGGTTCGGACGGCAATGACATACACTGGAAAAGCGACGTACAAATTATCAAAGTTCTTTAAAAGATATAACATCAACACAGCATTCAGAACATCCAACAACGTCGGACAAAAACTAAGAACCGACACTAATTCTGATGACCCATTCAACAGACACGGAGTGTATAGGCTTACTTGTGAATGTCAATACAGCTACATAGGACAAACAGGAAGAAAAATAAGCACAAGATTCCGAGAGCATATCAGGGACTACAACAAAAAAACACGAAAACCCACCATAATACCAAAATCTCATTTCGCGAACCACATGTTTGAGAACAACTGCACCCCAGCTAACATAAAAACAACGGCTCGAATACTTCACGTACAAGGAAAAGGCCGGCGGCTCAATGTACTTGAGAACATGGAGATATACAAGTTAAAAACATTTGACGGCAGGAGCATAAACGAACAAACCAACACTATCTCTGACGAAATACTTGAACCCTTAAAACACGTTTACAAAAAACAGCACAAGCCAGCAGGTACAGCAACCAAACACGTAACAATGAACAAGCAAAAGCGAAATATGAACCAAACTGCAAAAATCACCGATTTCTACCTACATCAACCTACCGCTTAGCTAACAAGCGGTATGTCTACATACCTACAAAAACAACCCTTGGGACAGATAACAATTCGGACGTATCAATACCGCGCACACACACGCGCATATTAACGTTACCTACCACGAACACATAGATTGACATTACCTGCCACAGCACCCACGGACTATAAAAACAACGCAGCGGATAGACACAGACCAGAACGAAACCAGGCATTGAAAATGGCAGACCGCCGAAACCGGCTTGTCACAAAACCAAACTTGACAAGGGATGACGGAAAATCGTTCCAACAAAAATCAGCTTACTACCCTGTCGGAAGATCAACACAACAAAATAAATCAAAATGAGAAAAGTTTGTGGCCAGATCAAGCAATTGCGATGATAGTTGACTCAAATCTTTCAATACATGAATACTCCCTGATCCGGCAGCACACTGGAGAAGTTAAAAGAAAAATATATCCTTCATATAACTGGTTGAAAGAAACAAAGGTTTTATGCTATCCTGAAAAAATAAACGTAACAGCTTACGAAGATTGTGTCTTGCACAAGAAGAGCTATTGCTTTATGTTCCTGAGGTTAACGAACTAGATGCAATGATAAAATGGGAATGTGATGGAGCTGAGCATATCTGTTACAAACAACAATTTTCGGAAGAAACCAAATCGGACACTAGAATGTTTTTCATTTCACTAGTACTCCTTCAAATGTATACAATGCACTTATCAAACTCCGAACGAAAGGTTATAGTTTGGAGTAATCCTGCTCCATCTTCCACGAGATACTGCCGCCCGATAAAATTTGTTTTTACAAAAGAAACACGAGATGTCATTTCAAAGGAGGTGCAATCTGTCAAAGACCAAATTTCCAGTCTTCGTCCTACAACAATTCAACAACATAACCTAAACTTACTAGTGAAATCAACGTTTGTGTTGTACATGATTGATGTCGGCATATACATCATCGCAAAAGCGCTACATATGTGGGGCTTCTCCAAAAGATATGAACAATATGCAAGCCCTGTCAGAGCGAAATGTTGACGAAAGCATGCTTGCTTTCGGAAGTTCCCCTTTACATTCTTGGATACGATGCATGGAATGTATGCTACACATCGCTTATCGAATGGAAATGAAGACCTGCTGTGTGCGGAGCGAAGAAAATAAGGAAAAGATGAAAAAGAAGAAAGAACATATCCAAAATAGATTCAGGAAAGAAGTTGGTCTTTTGATTGATATGCCAAAGCAAAAAACAGGTAACATAACATAACATGGCAACACTGCGAGAAAATTTTTTGGAGATCCTGAAATAACATCAGACATAACCGGCATGGACATTAATCTTTTGAAAAGGTTTCATACAATACTTTCATGCATAGGATGTGGGTTTCAAATAAATTCTGAAGCTTTTGACCACTATGTGACAGAGATAAGGGAACTATATTTATCGGAATATGCTTGGTACAATATGCCAGTGAGCGTACATAAAATTCTGTTTCATGGAAAGAGTATAATCGTGTCTGCTATTCTTCCTATTGGTCAACTTTCGTAAAAAGCTCAAGAGTCCAGAAACAAAGATGCACGAAACTATCGTGAACTTTTCACCAGAAAAAAGTCAAGAATTTGTAGTAACTTGGAATTGCTGCACAGATTGCTGATATCGTCATAAACAGTTTGCGGAAAACCCCTAGGTCGAAGGGGCGAGCATTAACGAGTGAAGTTATTGGATTATTATCTGAACCAGAGCATGTCGACGATATTGACCCCGACTAAGTTTATACAAGGTATAATATCACTTTTTATTTATAAGAATGTATTTCGATTTAGTTTTTACAAATATATGTACCTATGTTGTGTTTGACTTTGAAAATACATTTTTTTAAACATTAATCAAAAATCTCTAGGGTAAAGTTAAGAAATCTGAACAATCTTTATTTATATTGGCACTGGAAAATGCTTTTAAAGTAGAAAATATGATTGTGTGAAATTTCACCTTATATGATCAGAAAAATTGGGCGGATCACGCCCATTTTTCTTCTCAAACCAGATTTAAGTATCTGCAACCACTCTGCAAAATTTCAAATGAATTGCTCCATTGGTTTGGCTGTTATTAATTTTGGAATCCTAAAAATGACAAAAGTTACACTGTGCGACGTCGAAAAAAATAAGGGTGATTTTGTTGACATGCACGTACGTACATAATCTGCAAACCAAATGTACTATTTGAAGCACGAAATTCTCAAAAGGATTATGATTTTACTATAAGAAATATTATTTGCAAGAAAGTTCTTAATTTAATTAAATGAATATTTAAATACTCAGAATGTTAGTTAAAGACAAAATTAAAATGTAGGACGTTGTTGTCTGAACGATTGCTGCCCGAATACTGAGTTGTTTTCTTTTTCTCTCGCGTATGCATTTATCGACAATTTCAGACGTTTGTTGCTGTTTATAATAGCGGAAACGTTGCAGTCGCCCAAACTGGTATGAATAAGACCACGAAATTCTAGTTAATGAGGTAGAATGTTTACTAACCAGTTTGACGGTTGACTGCAGGGTACCTATTCAGATTTTCCGCATATATTCCCGGTATGCAGCTCGTGCCCCCACGTTACCAATCTCCTGCTCCGCGAAACAGACTGTTATAACAGAAATCTCACTCAATGTATTTTACTTTCGATAAAGTATAGTTTGGAAGTACACTACTCCTTATATTACCTAGACCTCGTAATTAAAATAACATAGTTTTTTAATTTTCGTAAGGGCCGTTTGTTCTAACCCACTCATAAAATGTTAAGAGCAAAATTAATACTAACGGGTTAATTATGTGCAGAACCGGTAATTTTATACCTGGAAGATTATCTAACCGAAAATCGTAACCGTTGGCAATGCAGTTCATGTAGACGCGATTCTAGCGGACATGGCAACGCTGTCAAAAAGAGAATAAAATGCAAACGCTAACGAAACTTCGTGTAAAAAAGTGCGTATATGGTTTATTATTTCTTGGGAACTAGTATGTGTACAAAACTTGCGTTATTTTCTGTCAACGAAAATATTTACAAAACACCTGCAATTTTTCGCGGTTACGGCGGTTACGAAATTAACCCGCAAGTCTTAAGCCGGCAGAATACCAAAAGGGTGTAAAAGTTTCCAAACTATTTATTTGCGGGTAAAAGGAATGTTGTTACCACACTAGAATTAAGGCGTAAGTGACATATTTATGATTTTTTTCGCGAACTGTGAACTATTTCGAACAAAAAATAAGAGGTTCAGTATATTAATTAACTACCTAACCGAGTATTTAATTTTATTTCAACAAATCAAGAAAAAGTGAAAAAAATGCTCTCCTGTTAAATTTGCATTTTGTCCCTAACGATGATTACGCATAGAAGGGTCGACATGTATACGCTCTTCGGGTACAATGTCCACATATATGGACAAAAGTTTTCTTTGTGAAATAACTGTCAATGTTTCATTATTTTTCTCAAACAATATAACAAACAATTATCTTTACTTCTTCTCTCGCATACATTTTTTCATACGATATTTTTAAATAGACTGAAATATGCAAGATTGGATCCTATTTTTTCACAAGTGAGCCAATATTTTTTTTGTGTACACATAAACGCTTCCTTTTTTTTAATATATTTTTTTATTTTTAATAAAAAAAACATTGAATTAGTTTTTTGAATTACATAAGAATATTTTGTTTTATTTTACAGTTATATTATAAATTAAAAATTTCCAAAAACTGTTTTTTAGTATTAAAAAAAAAAAAAATTTGTTCGAAATAAACTCTTTAGACACCAGTTATTAAAAATAAGTCATAAATCATTATTTTTCGAGCGTATTTTCGGTGCGGGATTAAAGAGGATACACATAACACTCCAAACGGCCTACATATATATTTTCACCCTTTCACTCATTGAACACATTGAGTTAAAGTAACAGTGTATATGCACTTTGTTACTTATGTCATCATTCCATATAACTCTTGCGACGAAACATTGTTATGACATTTATTGCCATCTGGCAACACATAATGACATCTTGACATTTTGTTATACATATCGGCACTTGAGATTTTTATTAGCAAGAATTCACAAGTGGATTATATAATATAATACTTTACTTTTGGAATTTTTTTGTATTTAGATTAAAGGTAAATATAAACGTTTAAAACCACAAAAAGAAGTAAAAATGATGCTTAGGCAAATACAAATTCAGCAGAAACAACAACACGATGACATGCAAATTCTGAAATTCAAAAATTACTTTCCAAAGAGCCAGCACAACTCGAAAGTGATACATCAAATTAAAACAAAAGCCCGGAATTCATCCTAGAAGAACTTGACATTTTGGTTAGACGCGGAAAATAACATAACTTTTTAATAATAATAATTTCCAAACCCAGTAGGACCCAATTAGTTGCTATGTGTTTAGGATAGAAAGAATTGATTTTTTCATGCTAGAAATCGAGTTCGAAATATCAAAGGTACTAGCAAGAGAGGGGGGCCGTGTGCAGAAGTCCACGCAAGTGGGGAAAGTTTCTGATCGCCATTCACCTGGGAATGGCCAGATCGATTCTTTTGCATGCGGTTCAAGCAGCTCACTACTTTCGGGATTTGTGGCCAAGTATCCTCTGGGTAACCACCGAACACCCGTTTGGTGGTGATCTAAACGTGAGAAGGCGACAACCTGGTAAGGCCACTCCGACATAATCGGTTTAAGGGCTTGCTGGGGGTTCAAACAGCAGCGTCTGATCACCATGTGGTGCAACTGCAAGCGGGCGTCTGTCTTGGATCAAGCGTGTAATAGAATTCAACCTCCCGTGAAACGGGTTGTGCGTTGGGTTTGGGACCCACCACATAAAACAACGAGGAAACACGACCAAAACACCTTGCAACATCTACTGGAGTGGGCATGAAGATAAGCGCAGATTCGGCGTGGGATTTGTGGTGGGAGATAGACTCCGTAACCGAGTACTGTCGTTCACACCCGTGAACGAGCGTCTCGCCGCAATCCGCATAAGTGTACGATCTTGCACCATATCGTTTATCTGCGCTCATGCACCGATGGAAGAGAAGGGCGACGTGGAAAAGGATGCATTCTACGAGAGCTTGGAAGAAGCATACGAGCGCTGCCCCCGTCATGATATCAAAGTCGTGCTTGGCGACTTTAACGTCAGGGTGGGTAAGGAGGGTGTATTCGGCCCCACTGTCGGGAAGTTCAGTCTCCACGATCAGACTTCGCCAAATGGATTCAGGCTGATCGACTACGCCGGTGCCCGAAACATGGTAATATCAAGCACTAGGTTTATGCACAAGAAGATAAATCACGCTGCATGGCTGTCCCGCGATCGAAAAACACGCAACCAGATCGGCCACGTGGTGATAGACGGACGGCATGCTTCCAGCCTTGTAGATGTTTGCACAATACGAGGACCTAACAGCGACTCTGATCACTAGCTAGTAGCAGCCAAGATTCGTACCCGCCTCTGTACGACAAAACAGGTGCAACAAAAAACGCAGGGAAAGCTGGACGTCGAAAAGCTGCAATCGCAACAGACCGCCAATTATTTCGCAGATCGCCTCTCACACCTGCTCTCCGAGAGCACAATTCAACCTAGTGGAATGCATGAGCAGTGGGATCATATCTCAGGAGCACTCCGTACCGCAGCCGAAGAAGTAATTGGATTCCGGCGAATGCTAAGAAACAGCTGCTATGATGATGAAGAGTGCTGCCCTGCAACGAAAAGAAAGGACGAGCCTACGCTGGCAACGCTGAGATCGAATGCAACGAGGAGTGTGTGTGAACACTACCGCAAATTGAAGAGGGAATCGAGGCGGCTTTTCCGGGGAAAAAAGAGAGGCAGAAAAGCGTGAAATAGACGAGCTTGAGATGCTGGCCAACGGGAATAATGCCCGAAAATTCTATAAAAAAATTCGGCGAATGACAGAAGGTTTTAAACCCGGGGCAAACTCCTGTAAGAATGAGAACGGCGACCTTGTGGCCGATGTTCAGAGAGCACTCAGAATATGGAGGGATCACTTCTCTGCCCTTTTAAATGGAGAAACCGAGCAAGAAACCAGAGAAGATGCCGAACCCGAGCCCACAATCAAAGATGATGGAATTGACGTTCCACAACCCATATATAATGAGGTGCGAATAGCAATATCCCGATTGAAAAACAATAAAGCAGCTGGCGCTGATGGTTTGTCTGCTGAGCTATTCAAACACGGAGGCGAGGAGCTGGTAAGGCGCATGCATCAGCTTCTATGCAGAATATGGTTGGATGAATGCATGCCTGAAGATTGGAATCTAAGTGTTCTCTGCCCAATCCACAAGGGCGATCCTGCAAACTGCGCCAACTATCGCGGAATCAGCCTTTTGAATATCGCATACAGGGTGGCTGATGAAAGCCGCTACCAAAAAAAAATTAAATAACTTTTTTTCTATTTAATGAATCTGGTTAATTTTTTTTTTATTTTGCAGATTGACTTTTACGTTTAACAAAAATGGATAACTGGGACACTGAAACAGGAATTGGGATTGTCCGCCGCTATCACGCACTGGAGTCCGTAGTTTCGGTTCAAAGAGAGTATAGGCGCACGTTTGGCGGCAATCCTCCGAGCAGATGGACCATAATAAGACTTGTAAACAATTTTGCCGAGCATGGGACAGTCAACAGAAGACCTTACCATCGAAACCCTTCAGTTCGAACGGAGGAAACAATCGCTGCTGTAGCTGCTGCCATACAAAACAATCCACGTGTTTCGACAAGAAGCTTATCTGCTCAAATGGGTGTAAGCAGACAGTCATTACAGTCAATTATGCACAAAGATTTGGACTTATTCCCATATAAAATTCAAATGGCCAACAAACTGAACGCTGCAGACTTGCCGATTCGCTTGGAATTTTACCAGAAGATGCTTCAAATGGTGGAAGAGGATGGAAACATGTTGAACTGTCTTTTCATGTCTGACGAGGCCCATTTCGATTTAAACGGCAACATAAACAAACAAAATTGTCGAATATGGAGTGCTTCCAACCCACAGATACTCCATGAGACGGAATTGCATCCACTTCGTGTCACAGTGTGGTGTGCAGTTTCATCACGCTGCATTGTCGGGCCCTACTTCTTCGAAGAAAACGGTCACACCGTTACGGTTACTGGAGACCGTTACTTGAGCATGTTGAGAGAGTTTTTCTATCCAGAATTACGCCGAATGAGAATTTCTTTCAACTCTGTGTGGTTTCAGCAAGATGATGCAGCTCCTCATATAGCCCAACCTGTTATGACAGAATTGCGACGAAAATTTCCCAATAAGCTGATATCCAGAAACTCCACATTCCGTTGGCCACCCAGGTCGCCTGACCTTACTGCACCTGACTTTTTCTTGTGGGGTTATTGCAAACAGGAAGTCTTCAAAGCAAAACCAACAAATTTGAATGAACTAAGGCAATCCATTCGAGAAACAATTGCGGCTATTCCTGTCTCAACTCTCCAAGCAGTAATGAACAACTTTTTGGTAAGATGCCGCACATGCATCGACGAGCAGGGGGGGCATTTAAATTCCATTATTTTTAAAACTAATTAAGCTATATTTAATAAAATTTAATGAGCTTTAACATGAATAAAAGAAAAATGAATTCCATGCACTGGAAAAAAAATTATTTGAGTTTCTTAATGTGGCAAAATTCATCAGCCACCCTGTATAAGGTCCTTTCAAGCGTATTGTGCGAAAGACTGAAGCCTGATGTGAACAGACTGATTGGACCTTATCAGTGTGGCTTCAGACCTGGTTAATCTACCATCGACCAGATTTTTACAATACGCCAAATCTTGGAAAAACCCCATGAGAAAAGAATCGACACACATCATCTCTTTGTTGATTTTAAAGCCGCTTTCGATAGCACGAAAAGGAGCAGCCTATATCCCGCTATGTCTGAATTCGGTTTCCCCGCAAAACTTATACGGCTATGCAAAATGACCTTGAGCAACACCGCCAGCTCGGTCAGAATTGGGAAGCACCTCTCCGAGCCGTTCGAAACTAAACGAAGTTTCAGACAGCGTGACCCCCCATCGTGCGATTTCTTTAATTTAATGCTGGAGAAAATAATACAAGCTGCAGAGCTTAACCGCGCTGGAACAATATTTTATAAAAGCGGGCAACTGTTGGCATATGCTGACGATATTGATATCATTGGTTTATTTTGTTGTGTTGATCTTCCGACAGGGTAGTAAGCTGATTTTAGTTGGAACGATTTTCCGTCATCCCTTGTCAAGTTTGGTTTTGTGACAAACCGGTTTCGGCGTTCTGCCATTTTCAATGCCTTCGTTCGAACGAAGCTAGGCATTGAAAATGGCAGAACGCCGAAACCGGTTTGTCACAAAACCAAACTTGACAAGGGATGACGGAAAATCGTTCCAACAAAGATATCATTGGCCTTAACAACCGCGCCGTAACTTCTGCTTTCTCCAAATTAGAAAAAGAAGCGGAAAAAATGGGTTTGGTGGTGAACGAGGGCAAAACGAAGTACCTTCTGTCATTATGCAAAGAGTCAGCGCATTCGCGCCTTGGCAACCAGGCCACTGTTGGCAGCAATAATTTTGAAATAGTAAAGGACCTCGTTTACCTGGGAACCAGCATAAACACCAACAATAATGTTAGCCTAGAAATCCGACGAAGAATTACTCTTGCAAACAAATGCTACTTCGGACTGAGTAGGCAATTGAAAAGTAAAGTCCTCTCTCGACGAACGAAAATAACACTCTACAAGTCACTCATCGCGCCCGTCCTGCTATATGGTGCAGAAGCGTGGACACTAACAACATCTGATGAGGCGGCTCTGGGAGTATTCCAGAGAAAGGTTCTTCGAAAGATTTGTGGACCTCTACGCGATGGCGACGGCGAGTACCGAAGAAGATTTAATGATGAGCTGTATGAACTTTACGCAGACGCCGACATATTTCAGCGAATTAAAACACAGCGGCTTCGCTCGCGAATTAGCGAAGATGCTTCAGCCCAGAAGGTATTCTTATCGGCACCCGCCGGTGGAAGCAGAGGAAGAGGGAGACCACCACTCCGATGGAAGGACCAAGTGGAGACCGATTAGCGATCCCGCGGTGTTTCCAATTGGCGCAACGAAGAAACGACTGGTGAGCTATGTTGGACGGTCAAAATCGCCCGGGCGGTTAGATGACCATTTAAAGAAGAAGAAACATGCACAATTTCAATAAAAATTTATTTTGATATCTTCGTATGGGTCAGGAGCGGTGCATAGGCATACTATGTATATTTAACAAATAATGCTTCATTTATTTGTAATAATTCATTAAAGTTGTCTGCATAAAGCCAAAGCTGTCAACTACAGTATATGACTGCGTTATTGTACATACAGTAGTAGCGCAGGTGGTAAGCGTTTCGGTTACGACGCTTACATTCCAAAGTTCGAACCCAGGTTTCAGACAACTTCTTTTATTTTTATTAAATTTATTTATTTATTTTTATTTATTTCAGTAATTAATTATTAATTATAATCAATTACAAAGGTAGTCTACGTAATAAATACTTACAGACTACGTGGAATACCTACAGTTACAAAGAATCTATACAAAGCAGAATTTATTATAAAAATATATTAGCGATTACAGATTTAAACACATGTTTAGTTAAAGAAAAATCAATGGCTAGAGAATTTGAAAGGAAGTTAAATTCCGCCAACGCTCTCAATATGTCAGCGTTAGAGGCATAGATGGTTCGGGCACAATTCAAATAAAATATATCAGTATTACGGAGAGACCTATTTGGAACATGAAAACAGATTCTCTCGAGGAGGCATGGGGCATCTATAGAACCATTGATAATTTCATAGACAAAAGTCAGCGAAAGAATGGATCTTCTGCACTGCAGTGATTGGAGACTAATAAGTGCACACCTGGATGCATATGAGGGCATCGGATCCGAAAAGTTAAATGAACGCAGCGCGAAGCGAACAAAGATTTTTTGCACTCGTTCCAGCCTCCTAATATGGCACTCATGATACGGTCTCCAAACAAAGCAGGCGTACTCTAGTTTAGAACGAACGAGCGAAGTGAACAGTAACTTAAGAGTATATGGATCAGTGAAGTCTGATCCAAAACGGCGTATAAAGGCCAGAACTGAGCAGGATTTAGCAATTGTAGAGTTTGAATGAGTAGTAAACGTAAATTTTGAATCGAAAACTACCCCTAAGTCCTTAATTTCGTTGAGACTTGAGAGGCGGGAGCCACCAATTAAATAAGATGTGGGAATGGAAAAACGCGACTTTGAGAAAGTTACGTGGAAACATTTGCTTACATTCAGCGGCAGGTTATTAGAATTACACCAGGTAGCGAGGTTATTTAGATCGGATTGAATTTTGCCTGAGTCTGAGGGATATGAGATCGTTGAGAAGATCTTTAAATCATCAGTATATAGCTGAAAGTTGGGTGTTGGAAACAAGCCGAGATGTCATTTATAAATATAACAAATAGCAACGGCCCAAGAATGCTACCTTGTGGTACCCCCGAGGTGGCCACAAATGAATTAGAATGAGTATTGTCTATCACGACTACGCAATTACGCTGCGCTAGGTAAGATTTTACCCAGGATAAAAATACTGAGTGAAAGCCCACACTCGCTAATTTAGAAATCAAGATCGTGTGACTAACCTTGTCAAACGCCTTCGAGAAATCAGTGTATATCGCATCAACTTGGAGGTGGTTGCTGAAAGCTGAAAGGCAGAATTCGGTGAAAATCGATAAGTTTGACACAGTGGATCTGCCGGACCTAAAACCATGCTGATTGTCAGTGATTAGACGCCGAACGGCAAAATACATTTTCTGTTTCACAATATACTCAAACAGTTTAGAAGTACTTGACAATTTTGCAATGGGCCTATAGTTCGCGACATTATTTTTGTTACCACTCTTGAAAGTAGGGGTGATCAAGGTTACCTTCCATGCATCAATAAACACCCCGGTCTCGAGAGATTTGTTAAAAATTAAAAGGAGTGGAAGTGCCAATTCCAAACAGTTTTTAAAAAGATAAGACGATAATCCGTCAATATCAGTCTGTGTAGATGCTTTTATGTTCTGGATTCCATCAACAACATCATCGAGTGATAGAGTTAGGGCACCAAAATTAATTAACGAGTTACCCGTTGAAGGAAACTCCAAAGGGGTATCCAAGTGTGTAACGAAATTGGAGCAGAAAAAATCGGCAAATAGATTAGCCGCATCAGAAGATGACGAGGCATGCCGCGAATTATAGAACACTGATGACGGGATATTTGAGCACTGTTTTTTAGATTTAACAAAGTTCCAAAATGCCTTTGGATTTTCCTTAATATCACATTCAAAATTGCGTACGAGCCTGCTATGGAGCCTCTTGCCTAGCATTTTGAATTTTTTGGCATACCGAATGTACTTAATCTTATGATCGGCTGACTTCGTGGTTTTGAATTTCTTGTGATATCTATTCCTCAGATTCTTTAGCTTCTTTAGTATACCACGGAATTTTATAACAATTCTTTTTTCTTCGCGGTATGCTTCTTGTACAAATTTGAGTCATTATGTGTTTAAAAATATTAAATTTAATTATTATTAAATTAATTTGTTTTTAAATATGTATATGAAACCTTCTTATCATGATTTTTTTTAAATTTATTATATTTTTAACCCAATATTTTTCTGTGTATGACCTCTACCTTGAAGTGAAAAAATCAAATTTTTGCAAAAAAACCCCAATAATATTTGACTTAAGGTAAACATATATGTAGCCCATATGTAATAATATTATAATAATTTTATGTATCACAACCCAATTCCGTCGGAACGAGAAACTCAGTAGAGAATTTTGATAATATTCATTATTTCTATCGGGGTTTTGCTATGAGACAGAATGGCTGATAAACCCTATATTTAAAAAAAAAGGCGAAAACACAGTTTGTAGCTTCTTCAATTTTCTATTTACGAAGTGGTTAGAAATCGAGTTAATTTTCATGAAGACATTAACTAGTTTCTTCTTCAAATATTTAAATTTGTCAAAGGACAGACATATCACCCGAACCCTTACATATGTAGACTAAATTTGACCAGATAAGATGATAAACTTCCTTAAAAATCAACATGAAATGTGTTTTAAAAATGTCTAAGTTGTGGTTGAGGAAAAAAGCCAGAAAACTATAATTTCATTGTGATTTTCTCGCCCTAAATGGGCATCAAAAAATCCAGATGTAAAGGAAAAATTGAGAAAACTGCCTGTGTATAAAAAAAACCAATATGGAAACCGGCGTCACGCTAATATTGAGAAATTTCTGGAGCTTCTAAATGAACGTTTCATTCATTTTCAAAAGCCATGTGGATATGTATGTATACTCCTAATGGTGGAAATATTTTTATACATATCTGAAAAAAAGCAGAAAACCATATACTGAAGTTGTAGTTTTCCCCCGGCTAAATGGGTTTAAATTCCAATTTGATTTTGAGCGAGATTTGCCCTCCACTATTCTGAACTGTATTAAAATCTTAAAAAAAAATTCCAATTTGTTTTCAACATATCTTGCGCGTTTTATTGCAAGCAATGGTTCAAAATTAAAATTTTTGGGGAAAACACAATAAAGGCTTAATTTTTTTAATAGAACTCTATTATAAAAATAAGATTTAAAAGCATTCAAAGTCGCTGCCGTCCACATAATTCAAAAAAAAATTTTTTTAATGCGCAATCAAACTTCTACTTTTTTTTTTTGTAAAATTCCATAATCAAAATGAGATTCAAAGGTATTCAGTATTTAGATGCATCCTAAATTCCTGAAAACCCTAAGTGTTTATAATAAAATGTAAATTTTTACTGTTCATAAAACTCCAATAAGAGAACTGTTTTTGCCATCTCTATTAATGATTACCGGTCTTTAATGGACTGATTTGTTTCGGTTAGTTGTCAAATTACCCGCCGTTTAGTGTGGACCGACTTTTATGAAAGCGGCCCTAAATTACGCAACTATATATAATTAATTTCAGTAACAAAAATGTCTCAAATATTTCGGTCTCTAGGCAGTGCTGGAAAAAATATGAACAGAGGATTTAATAACTTAAACTAATTTAAGGTGGTCGAATTTCGACCACGGCTATGCTAGTTTACATTATTCCTTTACATTCTTTGGTAGATATGTTTTCTATTTTAAAGCAAGGAAAGTGAAATATTTTTTTAAGCGTGTTCATAGAAATGTTTAGATAGGCACTGCTCCAACAAGAATTAACTTAACTATAATTGATACAGGCACAGTGCGGGTGCATAACAAATAACATTCGAGTGTTGATTTGCAAAACCGACCAATTTTTTCAAAATTTTCCAGTAAGCAATAATAGGATGAAAAGGCCAATGCAGCGACCAAATTTAAGCAAGATATCTGCATAAGTCAATGAGACATGGCATGTACTGTCTTGCTACCTAAATTTCAGTAAACCTTTATGTGGGAGTGGTAGAAACGCGATTGCACTTATTTTCAGTGGGTGTACTTATGTTATCATTAATTTGAAAAGGGAGAAAAGACGTAACAACCACTTTGCTCTCACTAAAATTGTGAATAAAAAAAAACACATATACTTGCTACTAAATTGCTTTTGCTTTAAATTCATAACGATACGCAAACGTTATTTTTGCTGTGCAGTTGTGAAAATTTAAGCTTGGCTTTATTTGTGAAAAAATTATAAGTTTTAAAGTTTTTTATTCATACTCTGTGATAAAATTAAGTGCGAAAACCAAGTGTTCTACTTTGAAGTTAAAATTTAATTGTTTCCTAGTGTTTTTCATATTATATGAATATAAGTTATTCAAAAAATTACTGTGGTCGTCAAGCGGTGCGGTTGTGTTTTGCGGTGCTCTTGTTTGTTTGCATTTATTTCAATTTCAATTATATTATTGATATTTAAATCCACTAAAATTTGAGATAGTGACTTTCATTAACAATGGTTGTATAGACTTTGTCTTGTGTAAAATTTCAAATTTCAAACATAAAGACTGTGAACTTCCTTTAGTTTCTTAAATTAAAATTTCGGTGAATACATTTAATTTAATTTACATACATATATTTTCGACATCATGCCGTGTGTGTGTGCACAAAGAGTCGACCGCTCTCGACCCAAAGCTCAATGCAACAACTGCAAAGAGTTGTTTCACCTTGAGTGCATCGGTCTTGTACCAGCCGATGCTGACAAATTGTATGTATGTAAAGTATGCAGTAGGCTAAATAGTGGTTTGACTACTTTAGCTGGTGATAATTTAAATGTTAGCAACAATTTCATCAACAACAATAATAACAATAATACGCCGCAAGTGCCTCGTTTTTCTCTGCTTAAAGAAATTGCTGAGCTCAAATCTGACAATGAGCGCATTCAGTCGCTTTTAAATACTCTCGTTGATTTTAAAACTGAAGTAGGGGTAATGTTTGGACAACTTATTGCTGAAATTATCTCGCTGAAATCATGCGTTTGTGAGAAAGATGCAAACATATGTGAGCTTACATCTGCATTAAAGAAACTGCAGTGCAGCTCAACCCATTCTGCTGCTGCTAATATTGCTCCCGCACACTCGTCCAACCTACCCGTCGCACCTAGTGCCAGTGCTGCTGCTGCAATCAATAATACCAATGCCGATGCAACTAATATCAATACATCTCTTTCTGCCATGGATGACCACTGCGCATCGCCCAACTTGTCGTACGCTGAACGGCTAGCCGCCCCATCCAATGAGTCTGCCAATCCTACAATTAATAATAAAAGTCTGCATAATGCTTCTAGTGGACTTAATTCCTCTGTCGCAGCCCCTACTGTTGCTGCTGGGACCTCGCGCGCCTCTGCTGCTGTTATTACAAGCGCCACTAGTTTGAGGGCCATAGTGTATGGCCGTAATAAAAATGCCGAGCTTGAAGTTGCTGTTAAGATGAAATGGGTTCATGTGTCTTCGTTTAAGCCCACAGTGACATCAAAAAACATTACTGATTATGTTTCTAAGCACGCCGGCATTGACCGTGGCCACATGCGTTGTCGTATGCTTATAAAAAATGGTGTTCCGCTTGACAGTCTTGAAAGTGTGAACTGCAAACTTGGAGTATCTGCTGAATTTTTTGATAAAATATATGTTTGGCCAATTGACATCAATGTCCGGCCCTTTGGTTTTACCAAAGCCAAAAATATGACACCTAATAACGCCCTTAAAAATCGCAGTGCAGATACGTCTTTAAAAATCTATTTCCACAATATGGTTGGCATGCGCACTAAATCTAAAGAAATATTCGTGGCTACCTCGCGCTTGGACTATGATGTGTTCGTCTTCGTCGAAACTTGGCTCAATTCGACGAAGAATACTTCAATCCAAACATTTTTCACACCTTCAGGAAAGACAGGGACGCAGTTAAGACCGGTTGACGAAAAGGGGGCGGAGTTCTAATAGCTTTAAAGAGAAGTCTACGCGTCTCCGTACATCAACTCATGCATCACGACTCTTTAATTGACCAGCTTTGTGTTAGAATTTCTGGATCTTCTCGCACTTCATTTATCTGTGTGTCGTATATTCCGCCAAACAGTTGTGATAGCCTGTACAACTATCATGTTGAAAATATTGCGAATCTATGTGAATCTAATTCCCATGCCGACTTTTGTATTCTCGGAGATTTTAATCTGCCTGGCATTGTTTGGGTGGACTTTCAATATAATGGGATTTTAACTCCTACTAACGTTACGCGATCCTCTGAAATTAATGTTATAGACTGTATTTTAAGTTGTAATCTTATTCAAACTAATTACTTATTTAATACGCTCTCTAGATTGCTTGATCTTGTCTTTGTTAGTGAAAATTTAATAGTTAGTCTCTCTGAGAGTACCTTGCCCCTATGTGCCTCAGATAAACATCATGTTCCCCTTGATATTTATTTAGAAAATTTCGACGCTATCCCGGCGTCATCTCTTTCAGGGACCTCCTCTTTTAACTTTCGATCCTCGAATCTAGGTGAGCTCAACGATTCCCTACTTGCTATGAACTGGGACTTTATCTTTTCCTCTAAGGATGTTAGTGTCTGTTTTGAATCCTTCCTATCTTCTTTGGGTGAGATATTTCGTTCCAAGGTGCCTACTTTTGGCTCTAAACGGCACAAGCTTCCTTGGTACAACAAGACTCTAAAAAAGTTAAAAAATCAACGTAACAAATATAATAAGCTTTATAAGTCTAACACTGCCAACTCTATCCTCAGAGATCAGTACTTATTTAGTGTAAAACAATTTAATGTGCTGGATAGATTTCTTTACAACCGATACATTGGAAGGCTCGAAAGTGAGCTTAAAGAAAATCCAAAGGCTTTTTGGAATTTCATCCGCTCTAAACGTGGCTCTTCCAATGTACCGATTTTTATGAAGTGGAATGACATATGCTCCCACTCTCCCAATGAGACTGTGGAACTCTTCGCTGATTTCTTTAACTCTAACTTTGAAGATAACACTTCCAATTTGTGTGACTATTATCAACGCTCGTGTCCCCGTGAGTGTTTAGATTTTGGTTCCCTCACAATCACTGAAGAAGACGTAAGCAAAGCTATGTACACCCTTAAGCCTTCGCTTAAATGTGACAATGATGGCCTTTGTGGTTTTGTTCTCAAGCACTGCAGTACATCTCTCTCGGCTCCGCTATGTCATATCTTTAATCTGTCTCTATCTTCTGGAATTTTTATGACAGGTGGAAGAAGTCAGCTATCACTCCAATTTTTAAGTCGGGGAACAAAAATGACGTTTCTAACTACAGGCCAATTGCTAAGATCACAGTGTGTTCTAAGCTTTTCGAAAAAGTTATAAAAGATAAGCTTTCATTTGTGATCAAAAGCGTTGTCGACCCGCACCAGCATGGGTTTGTTGCTGGGCGTTCGACTGTAACTAACCTAGCGCACTTTTCTGATTTCTGCATTTCCGCATTCAAGGATGGCTCTCAGGTGGATACAATATACACCGATTTCTCAAAAGCTTTCGATAACGTCTCTCACGAGATCTTGTTACACAAACTGGAGCTCATTGGATTTCACTCTGTTTTTTTGAGCTGGCTGAAATCCTATTTGTCTAATAGAACCATGTATGTGGATATAGAAGGCTGCAGGTCCCACCCGTTTATAGCAAAATCTGGTGTTCCCCAGGGCAGCATTCTTGGCGCACTTTTGTTTGTTCTATTTATTAATGACATCGGTTCCTGCATAAAATATTCCAACTTTCTGCTCTATGCTGACGATCTTAAGTCCTGTCGGATACTGCCCTTCTGCACCAAGACCTAAATAATATTGTAGGTTGGTGTCTCTCCAACAACCTCCACCTTAACGTAAAAAAGTGTTTCCATACGAGGTGTGTTCAAAAAGTATCGCGAATTTTGAATTTTCGCTGGTTACGTATATTCGAATTTCGAATTTTTTGTGGCGTTATGTTGGTACTCATGGCTCTCAATTATGCCGACATGCCCGGCCATTTTGAATGTTCAGTTAATTGTTGACAGCTGCTTTGCTTGCACGTGTTTTGGATCGTCTTCGATATTTACGCGAAATTCGTACCAAAATTGCTCAATTGTGACCAAAAACAGCATCGCATGAACATTGCTAATGAGATGTTAAACTCTGTCCGCGACGACCCAAATTTGCTCCAGAGGGTCATAACTGGTGACGAATCGTGGGTTTATGGTTATGACGTGGAAACCAAAGCTCAATCATCTCAATGGAAGCTGCCGCACGAACCAAGACCGAAAAAAGCGCGCCAAGTTCGGTCGAATGTGAAAGTTTTGCTGACAGTTTTCTTCGATTGCAGGGGCGTGGTGCATCATGAGTTCTTGCCACAGGGAAGAACGGTCAATACGGAATATTACCTGCAAGTTATGCGCAATTTGCGCGAAGCAATCCGCCAGAAACGCCCGGATTTGTGGAAGAACAAAAATTTGCTTTTGCACCACGATAACGCCCCTGCTCACGCATCGTTGCTTGTGCGCGACTTTTTGGCCAAAAACAACACACTAATGATGCCGCAGCCACCGTATTCCCCAGATCTGGCCCCCTGTGACTTTTTCTTGTTCCCTAAACGAAGTTACGCTTCTTTTGACGAGATAAAGACGGCATCGAAGGAGGAGCTGAACAAGATACAAAAAAATGATTTTTTGAAGTGCTTCGAAGATTGGGGATTACTTTGAAGGGGACAAAATAGATATTCATGAATAAATAAATAATTTTTGAAAAAACACAAAATTCGCGATACTTTTTGAACACACCTCGTATGTTATTCTCTAAGTTTTTTACCCTTCATATCTCCGCCTATTATATCTCAGGTGGTCAGCTGGCCTCAGTCAAAGAATTTGTTGATCTAGGAGTCGTTTTCGATACAAACTTTTCTTTTGTTAACCACATTTGTTATGTGCTTCCAAAGGCTTACTCAAATCTGGCTTTCCTTCGTAGATATGCCAAAGACTTGAAGGATCCCTACACGAGGAAGACTCTTTATATTTCTTTAGTTCGTTCGAAGCTAGAGTATGCATCCGTTATCTGGAACCCTATCTATAGCTGCCATTCTGCCAGAATCGAAAGAGTTCAACGAAAATTTATTCGGTTTGGCTTAAATATCCTCAATTTTGAGGACCCGATTCCGTCATACTACTCGCGCTGTACGCTTATTAACCTGCAACCCCTTGATACTAGGAGAACTGTGCACTTGCTTATGTTTGCCTATGACATAATAGCTGGTTATCTAGACTGTCCAAATCTCCTCGAGAAGGTCTCATTTAACGTCCCTCACAGGTGTCTACGTTCCTTTTTACCTTTTTATTTGCCTGCTCCCAGTGCGAATTATTACAATTTTAACCCAATTTATCGTGCCCTTGCTCAGTTTAATAAGCTCTCAAGAGGTGTAACTATTGACTTTTCCCTATCGAGAGATACATTCAAATCTATTATTGTAGTTAGCCTTTCATTTTTAGCTTTTAATTTTACCTTGTATATAGTCTGTAAGATGTGAAATCATAGACTGAATAAACATAAACAAAATTTAATTTGCTTTTGTTAATTGATATTAGAGGAAAAATTACAACGTTATGCACAGCGATGGAATGGGATGACATGTTTCGAAGTGCCCAGCTTCTCATCAGACCCCTTCTCGGACACTGAGATACGAACCCAAGTGTCTGCACCAAAGCCGCTGTTAGAGTACTCTAACAACTAAGCTATGATGCCCTGTAGCGTCACGATGCATTTTTCCTCTAATGTACCATTTGCTTATTCCTTTTATACATTCTTTGGTACATATATTTTATATGTCAACTCAAGGAAAGTGGAATATTTTTAGGCGCGTTCATAGAACAGTTTTAGATACAGATGGGCTTTTTGCATATCAACACTTCCGTATTATTTGTTATGCACCCGCACTGTACCTGTAACAATTATAGTTATGGTGATTGTTGTCGGAGCAAAGCTCGAATTTTTATGTTTGTTTGTTAATTGATATTAGAGGAAATATTACAACTTTATGCACAGCGATGGTATGGGATGACATGTTTCGAAGTGCCCAGCTTCTCATCAGACCCCTTCTCGGACACTGCGATACGAACCCAAGTGTCTGCACCACAGCCGCTGTTAGAGTACCCTAACAACTAAGCTATGATGCCCTGTAGCGTCACGGGATACGAACCCAAGTGTCTGCACCAAAGCCGCTGTTAGAGTACTCTAACAACTAAGCTATGATGCCCTGTAGCGTCACGCTTTTATTTACATTTGCCGAGTCATTTTGCATGTTGTTTTTGGTGCGGTTGATTGGCTTTTGTCATCTCTTGCTTTTGTTTTTGTTTTTTGTGCGCACTTTTTGTTTTCTAGCCTAATTCTTTTATCACAGCTATTTGCGTGATGAGATACAGTGTATCTCAAACTGCTCGCTACTATTGCCTTTCAGTGTTGCCTTCTCTTACTGATTTTCCCTCAAATATTTATTTTTTATTATTTTCCTGATTTGATAATTTAATGGTGTCTTACATATATCAAAATTGTTAAATCAAAAGCGAGTCAGAACGCTATGTGGCGTGTTGGCTCTGTGATGGGCTTGCCCATATCAAGTGTGCTGGGTTGACCAGGAGAGTCGTGGACCTGGTACATGATGGCAAGGGCCTACGTTGGTATTGTGTAAAATGCCGTCCAACCGAAGTTGATCTATTCAAAATCTTTAGGGAAATCCGTAATGGGCTTTCCGAAATTGGCAAAGACCTGTCTTTACTAGGAAAAAAGTTTCATAAGTACGAAACAGTTTTTAAAACTTTTAAGTATTTAGACGAAATCTCCCCTGATTCAAACACTGATATCCGTGAAAACAATCCTAGAAGTACTGATGATTCCTCCTGTCCTGTAATCCTAAACACAATTCCAATTCCTAATGCTATCGCACCTTATCGTTAGAACTCATTGATTTAACCTCTCCAAATCCATCAGCGCAGCCATCGACTTCCAAGACAGCCTCGTCGAAGTCAACTTCGAAAATAAAACCCGAGCCCCAACCTATTAGGTTGGCACCTGAACCAACTATTAGGAATCTGGTTGTGGTTCCACGAAATAAATCTATTTTTGTGTCTCATTTCGAAACTGATACTACGGAAGCGGACTTGAAGTTTTACTTTCAATCTAAAATCAAACCCGATAATCTGACTATAAAAAAGTTTGAATTTAATTATAAAAGAAACGTCTCCTCTTTCAGAATTGATCTTTCATTGAATGATTTTGATTCAGTTTTGAAGAGTTCGTTTTGGCCTTCCGGCGCTTTTGTGCGTGAATTTGAACATAAGCCGAAGAAAAACACCCAGAATGTAGCCAGGGTCCCACGTGATAATGCAGTGTCAAAAAACTAAATGTAAAGGCTGTAAATTTTTACTATCAAAATGTTAGAGGTTTAAATACCAAACTTACCGAACTTTATTTAAAATCTCTTTGCTGTAATTACAACATTATTTCCTTTACCGAAACGTGGCTAAAACCACATATTTTTACTGCTGAATTCTTATCTGATGATTAGCAGGTATTCAGAAACGATCGCATTAACAGAGTCGGGGGTGGCGGTCTAATAGCTATTAATTCGTCAATGCCCTCTGAGGAGGTTAATGTTCCTTGCACCGAGTCATGTGAATTCAAGTGCGTCCGAATACAGGTGGACAACTCTTATATATACTTAGCGGTTTGTTATATTCCTCCCTCATCTGATATCTCAATCTACATGCAGCTTATCTCATTGTTGAAAACTGTAAATTTAATGACTAAACTTTCCGATTCGATGATCGTTCTGAGCGATTTTAACCTACCGCACATATCGTGGAATTCCATCCAAAGCGGGGTATAATGACTTTTTGGATGAAATAGCAGAACTTTGTCTTAATCAAATAAATGTTATCCCTAACAATTTCGGAAAGGTCCTGGACTTAGCTTTCGTCGATGATACATATAAGTTCTGTTTGAGTAGGTGCGATCCTTTGGTTTTACCGGAAGACGTTTACCTTCCTTCTTTTGAGATCGTTTACGAAATCATAACTAATGAAGAAGGCAGTGATACGAAACCATGCGATTCTAGTAGACTCTTTGGCTTCGACTTTGCTAAAACCAACTTTAAAAAATTCAATAAAAAGTTGTCTAAATTAACTTGGCCTAAATATTATGGCGATATTCAGCTTAACATTTCACATTTTAATATTACTATTTATAGGCTCTTTGAAAAGCATGTACCTAAATGTAAATATTTCTCTGATGAACCAACGCAAGCATGGTTTACTAAAGAACTGAAAGCTTAAGAACCGTTAAAATAAAAAGAACCGTTCATTCAAGCTATACAAGAAATCCGGTTAAGCCAAGATTACTTAAAATACTCCATCCTACGGCAAAAATACTTTGAACTGAATAAAAAATGTTACACTGCTTATATCTGTAAAATTAAAAAGAATCTTATATGTAACCCAAAGTCATTTTATGGTTTCGTAAACTCTAAACGTAATGCCATGAAATTCCAAGACCAATTTTTTAAATCTAATTATTCTACTGCCACCTTTTCTCGATTAAACAAATATCCATATCAGTTAAATGCAAACAACATCATTAATAGTCCTATAATTTCTCCTGCAAATGTTTTATTCTATCTGAAGACCTTAAAGGAATCATTTAAATGTGGCCCTGATATGATCCCGGCATGTTTTCCCAAAAATTGTGCTAACCACATTTACCAGCCTCTAACCGATCTATTTAATCTGTCTTTAAAAAGCGGCGTCTTTCCAACTGCTTGGAAAGAATCTTTCCTTATACCACTTTATAAGAGTGGGAGTAGGTCATCTGTAGATAACTACCGCGGAATCGCACATAGTTTGCCATTCGTTACTTATTCATAAACTTTTTCTACTGGGCTTTCAACCGAGTCTCACCCGCTGGATATCTCCTTTTCAGAACACAAAGAGTAGTTGTTTAGAATGCACTATCTAATGTCATCGATGTATTTTCTGGAGTTCCTCAAGGTAGCCATCTTGGCCCGATTCTGTTTTTGCTGTTCATTAATGATATATCCAGTACTATCAAGTTTTCAAAAATTTTGATGTACGCTGACGAAGTTAAGATTTTTATGTCTTACTCGGTGAGCGAAAATAGAGATTTACTTCAATCAGATCTTGATAGACTGGGTGCTTGGTGCGATCTAAAGTGCATGCCACTCAATCTTAAAAAATGTAAATATATGTGTTTTTCGCGCAGAAGTACACAACCAGCTTTCTACATAATCAACAATCATAGTCTTGAACAAGTGCATGATTTTAAGGACTTGGGAATTACGATGGATTGTAAACTTAACTTCAATCTCCATATTAATGCAACTGCCAATAAATCTAGGGGCGTTTTGTCATTCGTTAAGCGATGGTCGAAAGAATTTAGTGATCCGTACGTAACTAAAGCCCTTTTTACAACATAAGTAAGACCGATATTAGAATATGGCTCCATTATTTGGAATACGAGCTTCCAGGTCCACGTTGATCGGTTAGAATCGGTTCAAAAACAATTTTTACTTTTCGCTTTAAGAGATCTTTCATGGGATTCCCTGTATAATTTGACTCCCTATACCAATCGCTTGAAACTTATTAACCCGCTAGTCGTAGCGAAATGCTCGGAATAATATTTATGATTAAATTATTAATAAATAAATATAATCTCTAGCCAATTTTTGTTGGGAAAAGTAAACTTTGACATTCCTTTTCGGCCATCAAGACATTTTAAACCAATTTTTTTGAAACAGTGTAGGACTAACTTTAAATTAAATGAGCCTTTCCGATGTTTGTGTGACAATTATAACACTCACTCCAGTACATTTGATATTTCTGACTCGCTTTTTAGCACTAAAAAATCAATACTATCCCCGCTTAACCCATAGGAACTTTATGAATTTACTCTTTACAGTCTAACTGATTCTTTCTTCTCTTAATACATTATTTATATGTTTTAATTTCTTGTGTTACTTAGCTGATGAGTTTCCCTCTGTAGCTGAGTAGTTTTAGATCTCGACACTTAACAAACCCCTGCCTTTCAACGACTCGGCAATATATGCGCAAAAAATACGTAAGAGCCATGATTAGCTTTTGATGAAAATCGATCACTTATTAACACACACATAACCTCCCAAAGTTTCGTAGCTGTGAAACGTACCGTTATGAACATAGAGCAAAAGCAATTTAGACGTAAGTACATGTATTTTTTTATTCACATTTTTAGTGAGCGCAAAGTGGCTGTGAAGTCTTTTTTCCCTTTTCAAATTAATGATAAAATATGATATTTCAAAATCAGTTAAAATGGTAAGATTCGGAATATATACTAACTTTATTATTCTATTAAGGATTAAAAAAAAAATGAGCAAATTTTCAAATTTCGAGTATTAATAAATTGAAAATCATTTACGCTAGAATAATAATTGTTGGGAAAAGTACACCCACTGAATATAATCGCTTTTCGACCATGATCACATAAAAGTTCATAAAAGTTTACTGGATATTAGGTAGTAATACAGAGCCATGCTATATCTCATTGACTTATGCAGATAGAATGCTAAAATTTGGGAAATACATTGGCCTTTTTATCCTATTATTGCTTTCAAATAATAACTTCACGATCAATTGAATAATGGAGCTTGTTACTTAACATATCACCGTTTATATATTCACTGCTCAAACAAAAATTACCTGAATTATAATTGATGCAGAGTGTTAATATGCAATAAAAAAGCCATGCTGTCTCTAAAATGTTTTCTGAACACGCCTAAAAATATTCCACTTAGAAAACATATGTACCAAAGAATGTTAAGGAATAATGCAAAAAAGGCACTTTAGAAGAAAATTTCATCGTGACGCTACCTGGCATCATAGCTGAGTTGTTACAGTGTTAGTTCTAACAGCGGCTTTGATGCAGGTCCTTGGGTACGCATCTCAATGTCCGAGAACGGGTATTATGAGAATTTGGGGACTTCGAAACACATCATCCCATACCATCGCTGAGTATATCGTTGTGTTTTTTTCTCTATTGATATTGTTAAAATAAACAAGAAAATATATTGATTTGTGAAATTCGTGTACCAATATTATATAAATACGTCAAAGTACTTTAATTTGTTGAACTATGTCGATGTTTGCATACTCCTCATCATTAAATCTTTTTGGACATTGCCAACGCGTAGAGGGCCATAAATCTTTCGAAGACCATTTCTCTCGAATACTCCCAGAACCGTATCAACAGATGTTGTCAGCATCCAGCCTTCTGCACTATACAGCAGGCAAAGAGCACTTAGAATGATTCAGCCATGCATTCATTCACCCATATTCTATATAGATGCTAATGCATGCGTTTTATCAGGTTCTCGCCCCCGTGATTGAATAGCTCATCAGGCAATCCACCAGTACCCGCTGCTTTTTAAAAATGAGGACAAATAATTTTAAATAACTAAACGAAAGTGCAGAAAAACAACCTTCGTTAAAGAAAATTTGTGACGTAACATCCAAATTATCAAAAAGTAGACTGATTTGGTGAGGGCAAAAAAGACGTATGCGCCAAAAAGTATGCTTATATTACATATATAAAAATAAAATTGATTGCATTGAATAGGTTGGCCTAAAGAAAAGCTATGTACCTAATTTCATGGCAATACATAAACTGAATGTGAAATTAATTAAAAAAAAAACCTTCTCCTGTAAAATTTTCTTTTTGGCTCTTAAAAAAAAAGCCGTGCGTTATGCGGATGCGCCCCTAGTGTCGGTTGGGCGGGATGGTGGGTTATCCGTTGGGATTTATTATTATTACATTTCACAGCAACAAAATTTTGGAAGATTATGTGTGAGAATCATTTAATCGATCTTCAAAAAAGCTAAAATCTAAAATCGTTGCTCTTACGTCTTTTTTGCGTATAGGGCTCGCTATCATTAATAATTTTCCCAAAATTATTACGCTTTTATAATAAATGTTTTGTTGTAACTTCAATATATTACTTTATTTTAGATAATTTTGATGGTTTACAATTTAGAGTAATATTAATATGTTAAATGAAATAATTATAGCGGAATTAAATGTGCTATCGTGTTGGAGGCAAAAACGAAATGACGTCGCAAATAGGCGGCAGATTGCGAAAGACGGGTAAAGTAAAACGTCAATGAAAAAGCGTATTGCCAGATGTATTGTAGTTTCACGTTACGATATATCATCTCCTCCGCAGTTATTTTTGAGTTCCTTTGCGTTGCCTGATACGGGCTGATCTGCGTATTGGTATTTCATCTGAACTAGACTGTTTTTTAGTTACGGGGACAAACCTTTCATTCTCTTTTCGGACTTTAATTTGATTTTTGTGTTTTCTCAGTACGCTTTGATCGGTCTCTACTTTGTACATGACACTTCCACATTTGGATGTGATGGTACCCGGAATCCAAGGTGGACCCCCCGCGAAGTTCTTCACCCAAACCAAGTCTGATGTACAAAATGCTGCTGATGAACTGCACTCACTAATTTTATTATTTGGGGATGGATGGAGTAGCGTTAGCAATCCTCTCGGTTGCCGCCCATGTAAAAGCTGAGCTGGAGATTTACTGGTTGTTGGATTTGGTGAAGCTCTGAAAGTGGTTAAGAACGTTATAAGACCATCAGTTTTGGTTCTACCATCAGCTATGGCTTTCTTAAGACTTTGCTTAAAAGTTCGCACAAATCTCTCGGCTTCACCATTTGATGCTGGGTGAAATGGAGCAGTGGTGAGATGCTTAACTCCACGGTGCTTGCAAAATTCAGTAAATGTTGAGGAAGTGAACTGTCGCCCATTGTCCGAGACGATTGTTTCTGGAAACCTTCGAGCGCGAAAATTGAGTTTAAAGCTTCTATAGTTGCATTGGTTGTTATGCTTTGCATCCTTACAACAAACGGAAATTTAGAGTATGCGTCTACACACATCGAGTCAAGGAAGGGCCCAGGAAAGTCTAAATTGATGCGCTGCCAGGGTCGATCTGCAGTAGGCCACGGAGAGAATTCTCGTGCTGGAGAAGCACTATTTTCGTGACAGGGTTTGCAATTGGATACGCGCTGTTCAATATCTGAATCTAAATGAGGCCATCAACAGTGTCTACGAGCCATCTGCTTCATGCGGGTAACACCCCAATCTCCCTCGTGCAGCAAGTCTAAAACAGCAGCCCTGGCACATTCTGGTACTACGACGCGACTGTAATTTGTTTGCAAAACGATAATCCCCATTTCGATGCTCAGAGAAAATCGGCGTGTAAAATATGGCTGCAATGCCACGTCGGCTTTTGAGAGCTTTTCTGGCCATCCCTCGACTATAAAATTGCCTACTCTTTTAAGGACTACATCGCGATGAGTTAGCTTGCGGAGGTGTGAAGCATTTAGCGGATATTCCTCTAGTTGTTGCTGAATTCCCAATTGAAAACATAGGTTTTCTTCATCAAAGGCTATATCGGGGACTTTAGGTAAGCGTGATAGCGCATCTGCATTATGTTTATCAGTGGCTCTGTATTGAATTTTATAACTGTATGCCATAAGAATAAGGGCCCACCTTTGAAGTCGTTGAATCGTTAGAACCGGTAGCTGTTTATCCGTTGAAGCGTAACATTGATATTCCCTAGAACCCGATAACAGAACAGGTTGCTCCGGAGTCCAGCTGAAATTGTAAAGGCATGCCATTGACTTCTAATTCAACCATAAATTTACGATTAACTTTGTTTACTGCATTACCAAGGGAATTGACTTGATAAATTGCTAAAACACCGTTTTGACTTTTCTTCGACTTTTGTATATTTTGTTGTCGACCGCTTCGCTGCTTAGGTACGGAATTTACCTTCGATCCAGTTTTCCAGACAGGCGCTATATGACCAAAGCGTCTACATTTACGACATTGCGCGTTCCGGAATTTGCATTTTTCTCATGTATGATGTGCTCCACATCCAGAGCAAGACTGAAATGCCTGACTGTTGTAGCTTTGTGTTTGCGTTTGCGATGGTTTTACTTGGAAGACTTCGTTTTTCGTTTCATTTTCAGCCGATACCTGCTTCTTGACCGTTTGCGCTGCTTCAAATGCTTCGGCTATCAACATAATATCTTCAAGTGTTGGCTCCAACTTTTGGAGCGCTGACGTTCTCACTTGTTCAAGAGGTGTATTTAAAACAATTATGTCTCTGATGAGCTCGTCTACAAATTCTTCATTGCATTCCTTATTACGGCATACGTATTTACAATTACAAGCCACTCCGCGCAATTCAGCTAGCCACTCTGAATATTTTTGATTTGTTTTCATTTTCAGCTTAAATAATTCATACCGAGATGCAAGCACATGCACTTTTGCTTTAAAATGTGAGGTTAGTTTTCCTATAAGCTCATCATACGATTTCGACTGCACATCTATGCTGCCGAATAATTTAACCAACAGTTCAAAGGTTTCGCCGCCAATCCACGAAAGAAAAAATGCCTTTTTTTGTTCAACGTCGATGACTTTATATGCCGTGAAGTGTTGAGTCAGCTGCGCGACATATGACTCCCACTGCTGCTTCTCGCGATTAAAAGGTGCAAATGCTGGTACGTCGATATGAGTGTTATCTGCTATCGACGGCTTAGTGGAACCTGGCGCGCCCGCTGTTGCTGCGGCTTTATGTTTCATCTTTTGGAACTCTTTCCTTTGAATATCAAGCTGAGACTCCATCCACGATCGTTGCGATCCTAGCACATCTATGAAGAACGTTTTCTGCTGTTCCAGCAATTCCTTTATTCCTTCAGCCATTGTGATTTTTCTCGTCGCCAGATGTTGTAACTTCAATATTTATTTTAGATAATTTTGATGATTTACAATTTAGAGTAATATTAATATGTTAAATGAAATAATTGTAGCGGAATTAAATGTGCTATCGTGTTGGAGGCAAAAACGAAGTGACGTCGCAAATAGGCGGCAGATTGCGAAAGACGGGTAAAGCAAAACGTCAATGATAAAGCGTATTGCCAGATGTATTGTAGTTTCACGTTACGATATATCATGTATAATTGTGTATAATAGTATAGATGATGTCCTGTGGAACCTGGCGCGCCCGCTGTTGCTGCGGCTTTATATTTCATCTTTTGGAACTCTTTCCTTTGAATATCAAGCTGAGACTCCATCCACGATCGTTGCGATCCTAGCACATCTATGAAGAACGTTTTCTGCTGTTCCAGCAATTCCTTTATTCCTTCAGCCATTGTGATTTTTCTCGTCGCCAGATGTTGTAACTTCAATATTTATTTTAGATAATTTTGATGGTTTACAATTTAGAGTAATATTAATATGTTAAATGAAATAATTGTAGCGGAATTAAATGTGCTATCGTGTTGGAGGCAAAAACGAAGTGACGTCGCAAATAGGCGGCAGATTGCGAAAGACGGGTAAAGTAATACGTCAATGAAAGAGCGTATTGCCAGATGTATTGTAGTTTCACGTTACGATATATCATCTCCTCCGCAGTTATTTTTGAGTTCCTTTGCGTTGCCTGATACGGGCTGATCAGCGTATTGGTATTTCATCTGAACTAGACTGTTCTTTAGTTACGGGGACAAACCTTTCATTCTCTTTTCGGACTTTAATTTGATTTTTGTGTTTTCTCAGTACGCTTTGATCGGTCTCTACTTTGTACATGACACTTCCACATTTGGATGTGATGGTACCCGGAATCCAAGGTGGACCCCCCGCGAGGTTCTTCACCCAAACCAAGTCTGATGTACAAAATGCTGCTGATGAACTGCACTCACTAATATTATTATCTGGGGATGGATGGAGTAGCGTTAGCAATCCTCTTGGTTGCCGCCCATGTAAAAGCTGAGCTGGAGATTTACTGGTTGTTGGATTTGGTGAAGCTCTGAAAGTGGTTAAGAACGTTATAAGACCATCAGTTTTGGTTCTACCATCAGCTATGGCTTTCTTAAGACTTTGCTTAAAAGTTCGCACAAATCTCTCGGCTTCACCATTTGATGCTGGGTGAAATGGAGCAGTGGTGAGATGCTTAACTCCACGGTGCTTGCAAAATTCAGTAAATGTAGAGGAAGTGAACTGTCGCCCATTGTCCGAGACGATTGTTTCTGGAAACCTTCAAACGCGAAAATTGAGTTTAAAGCTTCTATAGTTGCATTGGTTGTTATGCTTTGTATCCTTACAACAAACGGAAATTTAGAGCATGCATCTACACACAGTAGCCACATCGAGTCAAGGAAGGGCCCAGCAAAGTCTAAATGGATGCGCTGCCAGGGTCGATCTGCAGTAGGCCACGGAGAGAATTCTCGTGCTGGAGAAGCACTATTTTCGTGACAGGGTTTGCAATTGGATACGCGCTGTTCAATATCTGAATCTAAATGAGGCCACCAACAGTGTCTACGAGCCATCTGCTTCATGCGGGTAACACCCCAATCTCCCTCGTGCATCAAGTCTAAAACAGCAGCCCTGGCACATTCTGGTACTACGACGCGACTGTAATTTGTTTGCAAAACGATAATCCCCATTTCGATGCTCAGAGAAAATCGGCGTGTAAAATATGGCTGCAATGCCACGTCGGCTTTTGAGAGCTTTTCTGGCCATCCCTCGACTATAAAATTGCCTACTCTTTTAAGGACTACATCGCGATGAGTTAGCTTGCGGAGGTGTGAAGCATTTAGCGGATATTCCTCTAGTTGTTGCTGAATTCCCAATTGAAAACATAGGTTTTCTTCATCAAAGGCTATATCGGGGACTTTAGGTAAGCGTGATAGCGCATCTGCATTATGTTTATCAGTGGCTCTGTATTGAATTTTATAACTGTATGCCATAAGAATAAGGGCCCACCTTTGAAGTCGTTGAATCGTTAGAACCGGTAGCTGTTTATCCGTTGAAGCGTAACATTGATAGTCCCTAGAACCCGATAACAGAACAGGTTGCTCCGGAGTCCAGCTGAAATTGTAAAGGCATGCCATTGACTTCTAATTCAACCATAAATTTACGATTAACTTTGTTTACTGCATTACCAAGGGAATTGATTTGATAAATTGCTAAAACACCGTTTTGACTTTTCTTCGACTTTTGTATATTTTGTTGTCGACCGCTTCGCTGCTTAGGTACGGAATTTACCTTCGATCCAGTTTTGCAGACAGGCGCTATATGACCAAAGCGTCTACATTTACGACATTGCGGGTTCCGGAATTTGCATTTTTCTCGTGTATGATGTGTTCCACATCCAGAGCAAGACTGAAATTCCTGACTGTTGTAGCTTTGTGTTTGCGTTTGCGATGGTTTTAGTTGGAAGACTTCGTTTGAAGTCGTTGAATCGTTAGAACCGGTAGCTGTTTATCCGTGCTTTAAAATTTTCCCCGTTGAAGCGTAACATTGATAGTCCCTGGAACTTTTACGTGCCCACCACCGTACGTAGTGAGGTAACTTTGGTTACATGGCAACAAATCTGGACTATGTAGTTTCTTGTAGCCTTGTTTCCCGATAACAGAACAGGTTGCTCCGAAGTCCAGCTGAAATTGTAAAGGCATGCCATTGACTTCTAATTCGACCATAAATTTACGATTAACTTTGTTTACTGCATTACCAAGGGAATTGACTTGATAAATTGCTAAAACACCGTTTTGACTTTTCTTCGACTTTTGTATATTTTGTTGTCGACCGCTTCGCTGCTTAGGTACGGAATTTACCTTCGATCCAGTTTTGCAGACAGGCGCTATATGACCAAAGCGTCTACATTTACGACATTGCGCGTTCCGGAATTTGCATTTTTCTCGCGTATGATGTGTTCCACAACCAGAGCAAGACTGAAATTCCTGACTGTTGTAGCTTTGTGTTTGCGTTTGCGATGGTTTTAGTTGGAAGACTTCGTTTGAAGTCGTTGAATCGTTAGAACCGGTAGCTGTTTATGCGGGCTAAATATTGTTACCAATGGCTTATGATTCGTTAGCAGCGTAAACGATCGGCCATAGAGGTTCTGGTGAAACTTTTTAACCCCAAAAATAATTGACAGTGCCTCTTTCTCTATTTGGCTGTAACGCTTTTGATGCACGTCTAGAGTTTTAGAAGTAAAAGCCACTGGCTTTTCTGAGTCGTCAGGAAGACGATGAGACAAGACGGCGCCAATGCCGTGTGATGACGCGTCTGTCGCAAGCACAATGGGTAATTTGTCATCAAAATGAGAAAATAATGGAGCAGTTGATAATTGTCTCTTCAAATCCACGTATGCTTCCTCTTGCTCTTTTCCCCACTCAAGTACTGCATTTACGCGGCGCAGTTTATTAAGTGGCGCTGCTGGTTGTGCAAAATTTTTAATAAACTTGTTGTAATAATTAATCTTACCTAAAAATGCCTGCAAGCGTTTAATATTGCTTGGCCGTGGCAACTTCTGTATTGCTGCAACTTTTGAGGTAGTGGGGCTTATTCCATTAACATTGATGACGAACCCGAGGTATTCTACATCACTCTGCATAAAACTGCATTTGGTTTGCTTACATGTAAATCCGTTTTCCTCCAGGCGTTTTAATACTTGCTCCATATTTAAATTAAGATCCTCGACCGATCTTCCTCCTATTATTATGTCATCTAGATAGTTAACGCACATAGGGATATTGACAATGACTTGCTCTAGAAGCCGCTGAAATATGGCTGGCACGCTAGCTATACCAAAAGGCAGTCGTTGGTACTCGAAGAGACCGGCTGGTGTGTTGACTACCGTAAGTTTCTTCGAAGCGTCGTCCATTTCTGTTTGAAGGTATGCGTCAGACAAGTCTATTTTGGCAAAGAATTGACTTCCACGCAATGATTGGAATAATTCCTCAATACGTGGAATTGGGTACTGGTCGATATCTAGTTGTGCATTCAAAGCTTTGAAGTCACCGCAAATTCGTATGCATCCATTTGCTTTAGGTACTACTAACAGGTGGCGCAAAAGTAATCCTCCTATAAGAAAATGCTATAAATTTTGCGATTGGCCCCTAAAGTCAGTTATGTTTTGACATTTGTGTAGTAAACACATGCGAAATACACGTTAATAAACAATGTTACGCTACACTGCTCCAAAACGCGGAATATTGCTGACTATTTATTTGACCAATAATCGGTCGGGGCTAAACGGTTACTGTGAATGGTGAGCGCTACAGAGCAATGATCAACGAGTTCTTTTTGCCGCAACTTGATGAATTGGGATTGGAAAACATGTGGTTCCAACAAGACGGTGCAACAGCACACACTGCACGTGCCACAACCGATATGCTGAACATCGGAAGCTTACTTTTGCGCCACCTTGTACAATGGGGGCTGCCCAGCTGCTAAAAGTTATTGCCTTCCAGATACCCTTATCTACTAAACGCTGTGCTTCGTTTTTGAAAAGCTCCAGCTGCGAAAATGGCAAGGGGCGTGCTTTAAAATATCTAGGTACAGCATTTGGGTTTAGCTGTAGTTGCGCTTTAAAAAAATTACAGTGACCAAGCGATTCAGTGAAAACGGTTGGGAACTTTTTCACAAGTTCGTCAGAAGAATTTAAAGATAGGGCTCTAACGTGTGCCTGGCAAGTGCAAATCCCTAGCTCCTCTATAAGGTCCGTACCTAAAACCTCTCCGTTTTGTTCTACATTTGTGACAATAATCTGAGCCATGCTTTCAAATTTTCCCCGTTGAAGCGTAACATTGATAGTCCCTAGAACCCGATAACAGAACAGGTTTCTCCGGAGTCCAGCTGAAATTGTAAAGGCATGCCATTGACTTCTAATTCAACCATAAATTTAATTAACTTTGTTTACTGCATTACCAAGGGAATTGACTTGATAAATTGCTAAAACACCGTTTTGACTTTTCTTCGACTTTTGTATATTTTGTTGTCGACCGCTTCGCTGCTTAGGTACGGAATTTACCTTCGATCCAGTTTGGCAGACAGGCGCTATATGACCAAAGCGTCTACATTTACGACATTGCGCGTTCCGGAATTTGCATTTTTCTCATGTATGATGTGCTCCACATCCAGAGCAAGACTGAAATTCCTGACTGTTGTAGCTTTGTGTTTGCGTTTGCGATGGTTTTAATTGGAAGACTTCGTTTTTCGTTTCATTTTCAGCCGATACCTGCTTCTTGACCGGTTGCGCTGCTTCAAATGCTTCGGCTATCAACATAATATCTTCAAGTGTTGGCTCCAACTTTTGGAGCTCTGACGTTCTCACTTGTTCATGAGGTGTATTTAAAACAATTATGTCTCTGATGAGCTCGTCTACAAATTCTTCATTGCATTCCTTATTACGGCATACGTATTTACAATTACAAGCCACTCCGCGCAATTCAGCTAGCCACTCTGAATATTTTTGATTTGTTTTCATTTTCAGCTTAAATAATTCATACCGAGATGCAAGCACATGCACTTTTGCTTTAAAATGTGAGGTTAGTTTTCCTATAAGCTCATCATACGATTTCGACTGCACATCTATGCTGCCGAATAATTTAACCAACAGTTCAAAGGTTTCGCCGCCAATCCACGAAAGAAAAAATGCCTTTTTTTGTTCAACGTCGATGACTTTATATGCCGTGAAGTGTTGAGTCAGCTGCGCGACATATGACTCCCACTGCTGCTTCTCGCGATTCAAAGGTGCAAATGCTGGTACGTCGATATGAGTGTTATCTGTGTTAGTGGAACCTGGCGCGCCCACTGTTGCTGCGGCTTTATATTTCATCTTTTGGAACTCTTTCCTTTGAATATCAAGCTGAGACTCCATCCACGATCGTTGCGATCCTAGCACATCTATGAAGAACGTTTTCTGCTGTTCCAGCAATTCCTTTATTCCTTCAGCCATTGTAATTTTTCTCGTCGCCAGATGTTGTAACTTCAATATTTATTTTAGATAATTTTGATGGTTTACAATTTAGAGTAATATTAATATGTTAAATGAAATAATTGTAGCGGAATTAAATGTGCTATCGTGTTGGAGGCAAAAACGAAGTGACGTCGCAAATAGGCGGCAGATTGCGAAAGACGGGTAAAGCAAAATGTATTGTAGTTTCACGTTACGATATATCATGTATAATTGTGTATAATAGTATAGATGATGTCCTGTGGAATACTGGCACCACCTGTGGTGAAGCATTGTACTTGATGCCGCTGTTTTTTTCTAATTTTTTCACTAGTTTTAGAAGAATCAGGTAATTCCAGCCACTCCATTATGTGAGAACGGCTCGACGGACTTGGCTGAAATGTGGCATTCAGACAGTCTGGAAGGAAGTATAGGACCTCTGCGGATTAGGGGTGGTTAATATGCCCCCAGTGGGCATGCCTATCGTAACAGCCAACTGAAATCCACAAAGGGGAATCACGTGTAACTTCATGGCTGATCTACGAAAAGGATGCCTTTCACGGATATGATGAGTCTCTTTTTACCAACCTTCTTCTTTCTTATGGGAGGGATGAGATGTCCTAGAAGGTTCCACTGGTCATACCAAATTGCTCCCGCTACGGTCGGGCATGTATCGCAAGGGAGTACCGGAGCGTACCGGGTACATATCCGTTCAAGGGCTGTCCCTTTCGACAGCACTCTCCTTACCCTCGGTATTACGTCTTTTAAAAAATTGGGGGTCCGGGACCCCTAGGAAATGTTACTTTGTGATATATATTTTTATCGATAACTGACGTATCGGTCCAAATGTGGTTGTCTTAAAACCTGTAAGTTTGCATAAAATATGGATATGAAATGAATGGAGAAGGCCACAAGTCTTAGTATTTTTGAGAAAGGAGGAGGGACAAATAAATCGAAAAATGAGTTATCGGTCAAAATGTGGTTCCTCTTAAACTTTGAAAAGGTAGGGTTTCATGTGCACTGTGCTATATTTCGATATATTTATCGACAAAGGAGTTATTGGTTAAAATGTGGTTGCCCTAAAACCTTGAAATTTGCAACCCACTTTCGACCAGTTTTTCTTGTGAACTTAAAAAATCAATCTTTTGAAAAAATTAAGCTTAGGTTCTATGTTAAGAGCCGTTTTCGCATATAACCCCCAAATATATATCTGGCTGATAAATAAAAATGTCTTCAGAAAAACAAGGCCCACTTTCTTTGCATTTTTGTCTAGGCCAGAGTAAGTAAGAACTTACGATATAAAATATCATCGGCATAAGCCAGCAATTTCACGCTCTTGTAGATTGTACCATTGTAGTTCAGCTCTGCTGCTCCCATTATCTTCTCAAGCATATATCCATATATTTATTAATAAATGAGTTATCGGTCAAAATGCAGGTTCCCTAAAACCGTGAAATTGGCGTACAATATGGGTATCAAACAAAAAAGCGAAAGCAAAAGGTTTGGGTAAAATGTGGTTGTGTGGCCATTTTTTCATGAGAAATTTATGAATGAATATTTAAAAAAAGTTCAGCTTCCATTTTTTGTTAACAGTCGTTTTCATATGTAATCCTAAATATTTATATGGCTGATAAATAAAAATATCTTCACCAATTGTTTTTGTTATTTTGCTTATTTCAACGTGTGGACGAAGCCGCTGGTAAAAGCTAATATTCGATAAAAGTTCACTTCCCGGTAGCAGCATTAGCTACCCCATCTAGAACATCAACATCGGTTGTTACGATGTATGGTTTATTGATTATCAATGTAAATTTATATAACTGCACATATCTTGTGTCATCAATCCCGCCACTCTTTGACTTTATCTTCCAAAACTTACTTTTAATCTTATATACATATCTACACGCCTAACCCACAAAACATTTTATAGTTAAACTTAGGTTTGTACAGTACGTATATATGTATTTGTAAGTACGCAATGTGGTTAGATTTTTTGTTATCAATTCACAAATTACCCCTGAATAGAGCAGAATGGTCAGTATAAGCCCACCATTATAATTTTTTACAAGGTGTCGAAATATGTCGGAAGAGGTGAGAGGAATAACAATCCGGAGGGACAAAAGTGATATTAAAAATTATTATTAAATAACATACATATAATACAGGGTGGCTAATGAAAGCCGCTACCAAAAAAAAATTAAATAACTTTTTTTCTATTTAATGAATCTGGTTAATTTTTTTTTTATTTTGCAGATTGACTTTTACATTTAACAAAAATGGATAACTGGGACACTGAAACAAGAATTTGGATTGTCCGCCGCTATCACGCACTGGAGTCCGTAGTTTCGGTTCAAAGAGAGTATAGGCGCACGTTTGGCGGCAATCCTCCGAGCAGATGGACCATAATAAGACTTGTAAACAATTTTGTCGAGCATGGGACAGTCAACAGAAGACCTTACCATCGAAACCCTTCAGTTCGAACGGAGGAAACAATCGCTGCTGTAGCTGCTGCCATACAAAACAATCCACGTGTTTCGACAAGAAGCTTATCTGCTCAAATTTCTTCTTTCAACTCTGTGTGGTTTCAGCAAGATGGTGCAGCTCCTCATATAGCCCAACCTGTTATGACAGAATTGCGACGAAAATTTCCCAATAAGCTGATATCCAGAAACTCCACATTCCGTTGGCCACCCAGGTCGCCTGACCTTACTGCACCTGACTTTTTCTTGTGGGGTTATTGCAAACAGGAAGTCTTCAAAGCAAAACCAACAAATTTGAATGAACTAAGGCAATCCATTCGAGAAACAATTGCGGCTATTCCTGTCTCAACTCTCCAAGCAGTAATGAACAACTTTTTGGTAAGATGCCGCACATGCATCGACGAGCAGGGGGGGCATTTAAATTCCATTATTTTTAAAACTAATTAAGCTATATTTAATAAAATTTCATGAGATTTAACATGAATAAAAGAAAAATGAATTCCATACACTGAAAAAAAAATTATTTGAGTTTCTTAATGTAGCAAAATTCATCAGCCACCCTGTACATCAAAAAAAAACTAACTAACTATAGTTATAACTGAAAAACCTTTGGAAAAATTCTGTTGCTTTCCTTCCACGGTCAAAAACTTACAAAGTCATTATTCAACGTTTATATAGTGCAACTAGCAGACCCGGCAGACGTTGTCCTGCCTACAATAAACAAATTGTACTATCTGTCCCGTTAGTTTATTTCACCCTCCTAATTTTCCTCTACCACCTCCTCTTCATCTCAAATTGTCTTTTCCTACTCTTCTTCTTCACGCTTTTCCTCTGCGGGTACTGATATTTACATAGTTTCGATATATAGAACACATGTCTATATAAAAAATATCATTAACTTGAACCAAATAAATTCCTAGCTAAACCGAATTGCAGCTTTTCATAACCTGGGGCTTTTGCAAAAACTATATACAGCGTCATCGACAATAAACTGTGGACATTAATGAAGCACAAACAAAACTCAAAATAAGAGGGCGTGGCACCGCCCACTTTTCCCAAATTATGTAAATCTTGACCAAGTGACATATATCCAAATATCAAATTAGACCTGGGGGCGTGGAACGGCACACTTTTTCAAAATTACATATAGCTATGCTGTAACCAGTGAACCCAAGAATATACTGTGCAAATTTCATGAAGGTCGGTTAAGTACTTTGGACGCCTATAAAAGACACACAAACACACATTCATTTTTATTTATAAGATGAAATTTTATATGGCCTGGGGGTGTGGCACCGCCCACTTTTTCAAAATTATATATGCCCATGCTGTAACCAGTGAACCCAAGAATATACTGTGAAAATTTCATGAAGGTCGGTTAAGTACTTTAGACACCTATAAAGGACACACAGACACAGGGATTTTACATGTTTGTAGTTTTGTGAAATCGACACTTTTCCAATTGCGAAAACATACCAAATAAACGCAAATACCTGAATTTAAAATAAAATTGAAATGTTAAAATTTTCATAGCTGAATAAGAATTTCTGAAACGGATCACTTAAAATTGGGGAAAATTGGTTTTGACCAATAATGGTATTATGTGGTTGCTATTGACAATAGAAACAAATGCCTACCTTTCATTTTTGGGCAAACAAAATTGTATTTTGTTTTCTAGCCAATTGAAAATTTTTGTCCTTCTATACCAAAGTTCAATAACTTCCTATATACTCGACATACGAGGTGTGTTCAAAAACTATCGCGAATTTTGTGTTTTTTCAAAAATTATTTATTTATTCATGAATATCTATTTTGTCCCCTTCAAAGTAATCCCCATGAGATATTATATACTTGTGCCAACGGTTTTTCCAATCTTCGAAGCACTTCAAAAAATCATTTTTTTGTATCTTGTTCAGCTCCTCCTTCGATGCCGTCTTTATCTCGTCAAGAGAAGCGTAACGTCGTCCTTTCATGGGCCTCTTCAGTTTAGGGAACAAGAAAAAGTCACAGGGGGCCAGATCTGGGGAATACGGTGGCTGCGGCATCATTAGTGTGTTGTTTTTGGCCAAAAAGTCGCGCACAAGCAACGATGCGTGAGCAGGGGCGTTATCGTGGTGCAAAAGCCAATTTTTGTTCTTCCTCAAATCCGGGCGTTTCTGGCGGATTGCTTCGCGCAAATTGCGCATAACTTGCAGGTAATATTCCTTATTGACCGTTCTTCCCTGTGGCAAGAACTCATGATGCACCACGCCCCTGCAATCGAAGAAAACTGTCAGCAAAACTTTCACATTCGACCGAACTTGGCGCGCTTTTTTCGGTCTTGGTTCGTGCGGCAGCTTCCATTGAGATGATTGAGCTTTGGTTTCCACGTCATAACCATAAACCCACGATTCGTCACCAGTTATGACCCTCTGGAGCAAATTTGGGTCGTCGCGGACTGAGTTTAACATCTCATTAGCAATGTTCATGCGATGCTGTTTTTGGTCACAATTGAGCAATTTTGGTAAAAAAATAGGTAAAAATCGAAGACGATCCAAAACACGTGCAAGCAAAGCAGCTGTCAACAATTAACTGAACATTCAAAATGGCCGAGCTTGTCGGCATAAGTGAGAGACATGAGTACCAACATAACGCCACAAAAAATTCGAAATTCGAACATACGTAACCAGCGAAAATTCAAAATTCGCGATACTTTTTGAACACACCTCGTATTTTAATTATTCAAATGCCAATATTCTCGGTTCTAAAAACTCTTCAAGAGTAAATTTTTTATTTCTTTAAAATTTAGTTTAAATATACCTATTTTTAAAATCGGTACAAAAACCGTGCAAAAAAAATTGTTCCAGAGCAAGTTTTGCTCTAAAAATATCACATATAGGCGGTTCCATGAGAAAATGAGCCTTGGTATGAAAATAATTTTGTTTATAAAAATATCAAATATGTCTATAAATAGTTTTTAAAAACCTTAAATTAGCCAAACAATAATAAATTTAAGCATTAAGTAAATTTTTAGTAACATTTTTTACTTTTTAAGGTCAGGCACTGGGTTAGCTATTTGAATGAGGTTGAATTGGCTTGTTTTGAAAAGGCTGTCACATAATTTGTGATTCCTGTATGAAGTTATTGATAGGAAAAATAATTAACAGAACTCAGCTTTATCCCATGATTTTGGTTGATATACCAAATTTTGTAAACTTTTTTTGTCTTTATTAAACGAATATATAAGCGGTATTGGCCTTGTCTCACCCGTTACAAAATGGTCAAAAAGTTGTTATTGTCCTTTATAGAAGTTATCGTGATTAATGTTAGTTACGCAATATCAGAATTTTGTTCCAAATATATAGCACGATTGCATTTCAGCTTCTATGAAGTTAGGTAAGAAATATATAACAATAAAGCAAGTCCCACCCTTTACAGCTAGGGGCAAATAGTAGTTAGTAGAGGGTTAATATTGCTAATATGCTTTATAATACTGAATAAGCATATATACTAGTTATGTACAAAAATAATTTAAAAAAACCAAGGAAACAATTCTACTAGTAAAGTCAGGCCCGTGCGCAGAAAATATCCTAGGGGGGTTTAAACTCCAGTTACGTAATCAATGAAAAAAGATAAGAAAGTTATTTTCGGAGTACGGAAATTTTATTGTCAAAAGTCATATTTAGTTACAATTATTTAATAAATCAACTCTTCGAGGTACTGAAAAAAACTATTTCGAAATTATTTGCGGTTCGATTTTGACATCGCGATGTACATTGAGTGAGGCTAAGCCGTTCCGACGATCTTCAGACATTGTTGATCTCAAATACGTTTTTAGTCATCGCAAAGTTGAGAAGGATCGTTCATTCGTCAGTGTTGTCATAGGCAAAACTGCCATAACGCGAAGCATTTGGTTAACAAGTTTTTTTATTTCCTTTCCGCCAATGAGCTTCCGCCAAAGTTGTACTTCGTTAACCCAGATGTCTCGGGAACCGTCGTGCAAAATTGAACAGTATGATTGGAATAGTTCAGCGCAGGACCATTCTTCGAAAATTCTCATTTTTTTGGGAAAAGGCCAGCGATATTTGATAAAAATATTGCTGTGATTTAAGAATCGATTTTGCAATTGTGTCCGAAACGAATCAATGTACGGTATGTAGATTGTTATACCGAAATATTCTTCAAATGACTCAGTTTGTACGTTGGAACGTTGGGTCTGGTTCAACGCAATCCTTGGCTTTCGCAATTCAATTTCGTATTGCTCGCTAATTTCGCTCACGGTTTTGAAAAGTTGTCTGAACTCTCCCTTAGCGTTTTCTCTTCTTTTCATCAAAATTTTGATAGCCTCTCCCAGATCTTGATTTTCTCCTTGAAGTACTCGACTCAGAGACAATGTGAGAGAATGCACCGAGCTCAAAATATGCATGGATATCTGGAAATTTGCGGTTTTTATAGCTGAAAGCAGTTGGAAAGCTCCAAACGAAGTCGTTGGGTCTTTCCAGTTTGTGGAAATCACTTCAAGAGCGCAATTTACTGCTGGTTGTAAATGGAGATATGTTGCGACGGACTCATGCTGTTCTACCCATCTGATTTTAAAAAATGTTTTCAATTTCTTCACTCGAGTTTCCGATAGATGTTCATTTTCACTTATCGCATCCTCAAAGGCATTTTGGCGTTTCGGATAAATGAAGAAGGAATGAATATTCTCTAGTACTCCCAGACAATTTTTCATTCCCGTTATATTGCACGCAGAGCTTACCGCCAAATTGAAGCTATGAGCAGCACAATGGGAGTAGAGCGCGAGTGGATAAGTTTTTCTGACAACAGCTTGAGCCCCTTGGAACTCTTCACTAGCCGCTCTCGCACCGTCATATCCTTGCCCGAAGAAATACCTGCAATCCAGTCCGGAAGATTTTAGGAAATCAAGATAAGCAGTTCCTATTCCCTTTCCAGTGAAATCGGTGATAGGAATAAAACACAAAAAATCTTCCTGAATGATGAACTTTTCGCCGCATTTATCCAAGTAGCGAATGCAAATTGAACTTTGTTCTACTCCAGGCGTGTCATCTCCGAGAAAAGAAAAGCCCTTCGATTTGTTCACCCGATCGATCTTGTAACTCATGATGAGGTGGTGACAAATGTTTCATTTCAATTATTTCATTCTGGACACGGTTGCTTATGTACATAGCATTCTTTGGTGAATCACTCAGGTGTTTTTTCAACTGCTCATCAGTTTTGGCTCGATATCTTAAGAGAGCTCTAAAGTTTCCATCATTCGTCAACGGTTCGTCTTCAGAAATTCTTCCCGTATCATTGGAACCTCTGAGAGCAAGTTCTTGTCAGCCACACAGGATAACTGTCTCAATAATTGGAATCATGCGTAGTTTTCTTTCATTCATTGTTTCTAACTACAGTTGCCGATTCCCATTCTCAATGCCGCATTGCGGCTCAGTTATAAGTAATAAGGCAAATTCAAACCGCTTTACACATACAAGTGAATGCACGAACGTAAATGACCATTTGAATACGAGTACATATGCCCACCAAAAAACTTGAACCTTTTCTAAGGTTTTAAGGAGTATCAGTTGGAATGGAATTTGGCCATTTGGAATATGAGTAAAGTCGGTATCATCAAAACCCTTACATCTGAGTAAAAACTTTAGTAGGTGGAATTTCTTTAAATTTAATTAAAAGAAAATTAGATTTACTTTATGACCATTTCGAATTATAGCAATAAAAATATTCGAGAAAAATAAATTATGGTTGCATTAACATATTCCACATTTATCTGTACTTATAAAACCATATTTAAATAAAATAAACTACTTTCATAAATTCTTAGAGTTTTAGCAATATATAACTTGACTGGCGGATGCGTCCATATTTTGTCCAACCCGTTACAATTTTAAAACTAATATTATTTTTTTAAATATTGCATTTATCCAAGTTTTCTTTTAATTGAACCATATACGATATAACAACATCTCTATTAAAACTAGAAATCGTTATTTAGTTTTTAACCAATCTTTTAACAAAAGTAGAATTTCATGTAAAACTATCCCACCCGTTACTATGGAATATCCCATATGCAAAATATTACTCTCTAACATAATCATTTGAGAAAAAATTCGACGACATTTGGATGCCAGTTATCATAACTTGAACACTTTCTGCTCTGTGTTTTTTAAACAAAATTGAATTTTTCATTCATAATTCTGTAAAAATCTTTGAATTAGGTAAAGCGTTCTGCTGGAATAATTAAGTGTCAAAAAATGGGCCCGAAAAATGTGAATGAGGTCTTGTAAGCGAACATCCAGAGTATCAAACTACGTTTTTAGTTAAATCGTGACCTCTCGTTTTAGCGAGAAGCTCCACGAAAAGACACATTTGATTAAAAAATCTCTTCAACAATAGCTTTTGTTTATTTGTGTTGGTATAGGCGAGTTCTATTGCTTACATATATCGACAAAAACTATACTTTTTAAACAAAAATTCCAAAAATACTACTAAATTAAATACTTGAATCGTATTTCAGCCACTAGTTGCACTTCCCTGTATTTAAAATGCAAATACAAGTAAACCAAATGTTTCCCAAGGGATTTTTTGTTTTGAACTAGAATTCATGCTTAAAAATTTTCTATCATGTCTAATTTTCGAGAAAAACCCCTTTTTCTCAGAACCTAGACGTTTCGATGTCAGCTGACAAGACCTCATTCACACTTTTCCTGCCCATTTTTGTACACTTAATTATTCCAGCAGAACGCTTTGCCTAACTCAAAGATTTTTCCAGAATTATGAATGAAAAATTCAATTTTGTTTAAAAAACACAGAGTAGAAAGTGTTCAAGTTATGAAAACTGGTCTACAAATGCCGGGCCATTTTTTTCTTAATGGAATATCTTAGAGTAATATTTTGCATATGTAGTATTTTTTGTGCGAAAACTTACTCTGGAAAAATTTTTTTTTTCTGATGGTTTTTGCACCGATTTTAAAAATAAGTATATTTAAAACTCAGTTTTAAGAGATAAAAAATGTGTTCCTAAAGAGTTGTTGGAAGCGGAATATTGCCACTTGAATTATAAAAGTTATTGACCTTTGATATAAAAAGGACAAAAAATTTCAATTGGCTATAAAACAGGAAAAAAAAAATTTTCCCAAATATCAAAGACAGGCATTTGATTCTATTGTCAATAGCAACCACGTAATACCATTATTGGTCGAAAACAAATTATCACAATTTTAAGTGATCCGTTTTAGAAATTCTTACCCAGCTACAAATATTTGGGTTCGAAGTATGTTGTTGTTGTTGTTAACAGTGCTTCGCCCTGCCCCTGATTGGACAGGGTTACACTGAAATAACAGCCCTTGGCCGGGTGAAAAAACCCGGGTCATTCCGGTGCGATAGAACCGGCTGTTGTGGAAATGGGTTCGAAGTATCTACTGGTACACTAGCTCCGGACTATTGATTTTCGAACCATCTCTGAACCGGCTACCAATGACAGAGTTGAGAACGCATTCTAAAGTTCTACAGAGGGGGGAATTGCTACTTCGAAAGACATCACATCGTTTCAGTGTCAGATTAAAGCATTGCTTGGGGATAGACAGGGAATATAAAGCAGCTTTACACATTTGCTCGCTTAACAACATAAACAATAAACATTCATGTGGTTGTCACATTTTTGGTTTCATTTTTTCTCAAATGTCCTACATTTAAAAAATCGAATACAATAGAGAAATTGTTCACTTATAGCAAATGACTACTGTTTTTCTAACTCAGAACAAATCTGCGCCGATTTGCAATAATCGCTAAGGTCTTAATATTTAGTTTTTCGCAAATCGAGTTTTAAGTTCAAAATTCATATTTGAAAAAAGTTAAAGCAGGCATAAAAGGAGCTTGGGATTGTGAGCAATGTGGAATCCATAAATGGAAATCATCTTGGTGGTTAGTGCTGGAGACCACATATATATTTATGACCACATGGATCGTATGGGCATTTAACATTACAGCTTAAATAAATATCTACAATAGTGCGTGGAGAGATTTAGGCAAATTGTAAGTTGCACCAAGTAAGAGTTTGGATTATTCACCTTCTATTAAATAAAAGAGCATTGTCAACTTGTACAGGGTGTTTTTTTTACAGGTTTGTTTTTCAAATAGAGATAAAACTGGCATTTTGTGGTCAAATCTGGCAACTCTAATGTCATTTATGTTCAGTTTGGTTTGCCATTTCATCATGAACAGGTTGACAAAAGAACAACGCTTGCAAATCGTGCAAATTTATTTCGAAAATAATGGTTCAGTTCGCGAAGTTTACCGTGAGCTCCGTCCATTTTATGGTCGACATAATCGTCCATCAGAGCAATTAATTCGGTTAACCATGGATCGTTTTCGCACTACGTTTACTCTATGTGATAATACGCATCCGCAGAGACGTCGAACAGTGCGCACCGAAGAAACAATTGCCGCTGTAGAGCAAAGTGTTGAAGAGGACCCGAATGAATCGATTCGCCACCGTGCACAGCAATTGGAGCTTTGTCCATCAACTTTATGGAAGATTTTGCGCAAAGATCTTGGCTTGCGACCTTACAAGATCCAGCTTGTGCAAGAATTAAAGCCGCGAGACCATGCAATGCGTCGTGATTTTGGTGTATGGGCCGAAAATGAGATTGATTTCGATGCTGATTTTCATCGCAAAATTTTGTTCAGTGATGAGGCTCATTTTTGGTTGAATGGCTACGTCAACAAGCAAAATTGCCGCATTTGGAGTGAAGAGAATCCACATGAGACCCTTGAAACGCCATTACATCCACAAAAACTGACTGTTTGGTGTGCTCTATGGGCTGGTGGAGTCATTGGGCCATACTTCTTCCGCAATAATGCTGGAGAGGCAGCTACCGTTAATGGAGACCGGTATAGAGCCATGATAACCGACTATTTTGTTCCCGAATTGGATGGCATGAATGTGGATGAGTTGTGGTTCCAACAAGACGGCGCTACATGCCACACAGCGCACGTCACAATCGATTTATTGAAGGAAACATTCGATGAGCGCATAATTGCGCGGAATGGACCTGTCAATTGGCCACCAAGGTCGTGTGATTTGACACCATTGGATTATTTTCTTTGGGGATATGTGAAGTCGCTCGTCTACACCAACAAACCAGAAACGTTAGGGGAATTGGAAGCCAACATTCGTGGCGTTATTGCCGACATACGGCCCCATATGCTCGAAAAAGTGGTTGAAAATTGGACCTGTAGAATTGGCTTTATTGGAGCCAGCCGCGGCGGCCACATGCCCGAAATCATATTCAAACAATAATGGCATAAAATTATCCTTCCAATAAAGCCAAATTGATGGACCTTAAAACGATTTTCTTGTGTTTTATTTCAATTCAAAGTTCTATACCCCTAAAAAAAACACCCTTTACTATGATAATAAAATTTCACATATATACATACATTTATGTATTGCAATCACAAAAATAGCATAACTCCATTTCAGATTCGCAATTTCAATGATCAAGCATAAACTGTAATAATAAACCTAAGTAGTAAACAGTTCAGGAGAATCCTGTTTAAAATAATGTAACTAGTAGTTATATAAGTGCAGAATCAGCCCCAGAGGATTCCGAAAATTTTATTTTAGGTATAACCAAATAACGGGAAATTCACTTCCGGCCTAGTTCAGCAGAAGAGTAGCTCAATAACTTTTTCCAATAACCCAAAATGTAACTTTTTAAATCAATAATTGCACAATGCAAAGTAAGCATTTTTAGTATTTGACACCAGTTAATTAAGAATAAGCATTTCTACTTTGGTTAAGCAATAGCACTTAAGGTCGTGCGTGTTAAATTCAAAAGAGTTTTTTCACGATAACCCATGGTTATCGGTAGGGTATAAAAAGTACACAGCCACGAACACACAATTCTGCTGTCTCAGCTTGGAAATCGGGGCCAATCTCCGCTATATACCTGGTACACTGACCACAAAAGCTTGAATTGCAAAGTAGGTCAAGGAAGAACAGAATTTCACCAATTTCTTATCATAGAGATAGGGTATAAAACGGCGGATCAATCATATACTACTTGGTCACTGGAGAAAATGAAGAGAAGTGTGTATACATAACTTTCATTGCAAAAATATAAGTATTATTATTTGAAATAAAAAGTTTTGCTTACACTGGTTTAAGGTTTAAGGGCTGGAGTTGCAGCCCTTATTTATTTTTGTGTTCCGGAATAATAATTCTTATTTTTTTGCTTTCTTTTCATTCACTGCACCCTGCATTCCTTTTCTTTACTTTGTAAACTATTGTGGCGAATATTCTCAAGCATGTGCCATTCCTAGCTCAATAACACTCCCACCACTAGTTAAACACAACAGAGATAACGATGGCTACGCTTATGCGTACGAGCGTGTACCAAGGAAGAGAAAGAGAGATGGCGCGAGTGTGTGCGACTAGAAGACAAAGAGGAGATGGCAATAAATAACGCCGACCCTTCGAGAACACGAAGAGCGAACAACCAAGAAAGTTCCGGGTGCGTAGGGTAGCACCCTGTCAGAATATATATAGTAGTGACCAAGCAAGGCAAGTTGTTCAGTTTATTTTAAGTGTTGTTCAGTGAACTACTGTGAAGTTACCAAACTCTTTAATTTGTATTCCGTTTATTACCAGTAAATAAAACAATCTATTAGTTACAGTATCTGTGCGTGTGTTTATTTAACTTTATAGTGATCGAACCCAGGATAAATAATCAAGTAATAATAGAATTCGTCACAATTGTTGTCAGAAGCGGTACTGTTAAATAAATACCAGTGATTTCAAGGACAACAAGGACATGGCAAAGTTGAATGAATTGAAGAACCAGCAGCTCAAAAATGATCTGGAACAACGTGGATTAAATACAAAAGGAAATAAATCAGAACTAAATTCATGATTACGGGAGGCTATGGAATCAGAGGGAGCCAACGTTGATGATTATGTTTTTCATCTTGTGGAGTAGGCATCGAAAAAAATGGAAGAAAAAAGGAGTATCCGAATCCAGTGGCAAGCGTGGGCGCAAACATGATATTGGCTTTATTAACTCAGATATCGACTAAAATGAAAGAACAAGAGACGCGTATTACATCTCAGCTTGAAGAACAGAAAAGTTGCATGGCATCTCAGCTGGAAGAACAGAAGGCACACATGATATCTCACGTTTCAGCTCAACTAAAGGGTGTTTTTTTTAGGGGTATAGAACTTCGAATTGAAATAAAACACAAGAAAATCGTTTTAAGGTCCATCAATTTGGCTTTATTGGAAGGATATTTTTATGCCATTAATGTTTAAATATGATTTCGGGCATGTGGCCGCCGCGGCTGGCTCGAATAAAGCCAATTCTACAGGTCCAATTTTCAACCACTTTTTCGAGCATATGGGGCCGTATGTCGGCAATAACGCCACGAATGTTGGCTTCCAATTCCCCTAACGTTTCTGGTTTGTTGGTGTAGACGAGCGACTTCACATATCCCCAAAGAAAATAATCCAATGGTGTCAAATCACACAACCTTGGTGGCCAATTGACAGGTCCATTCCGCGAAATTATGCGCTCATCGAATGTTTCCTTCAATAAATCGATTGTGACGTGCGCTGTGTGGCATGTAGCGCCGTCTTGTTGGAACCACAACTCATCCACATTCATGCCATCCAATTCGGGAACAAAATAGTCGGTTATCATGGCTCTATACCGGTCTCCATTAACGGTAGCTGCCTCTCCAGCATTATTGCGGAAGAATTATTGCCCAATGACTCCACCAGCCCATAGAGCACACCAAACAGTCAGTTTTTGTGGATGTAATGGCGTTTCAAGGGTCTCATGTGGATTCTCTTCACTCCAAATGCGGCAATTTTGCTTGTTGACGTCGCCATTCAACCAAAAATGAGCCTCATCACTGAACAAAATTTTGCGATGAAAATCAGCATCGAAATCAATCTCATTTTCGGCCCATACACCAAAATCACGACGCATTGCATGGTCTCGCGGCTTTAATTCTTGCACAAGCTGGATCTTGTAAGGTCGCAAGCCAAGATCTTTGCGCAAAATCTTCCATAAAGTTGATGGACAAAGCTCCAATTGCTGTGCACGGTGGCGAATCGATTCATTCGGGTCCTCTTCAACACTTTGCTCTACAGCGGCAATTGTTTCTTCGGTGCGCACTGTTCGACGTCTCTGCGGATGCGTATTATCACATAGAGTAAACGTAGTGCGAAAACGATCCATGGTTAACCGAATTAATTGCTCTGATGGACGATTATGTCGACCATAAAATGGACGGAGCTCACGGTAAACTTCGCGAACTGAACCATTATTTTCGAAATAAATTTGCACAATTTGCAAGCGTTGTTCTTTTGTCAACCTGTTCATGATGAAATGGCAAACCAAACTGAACATAAATGACATTAGAGTTGCCAGATTTGACCACAAAATGCCAGTTTTATCTCTATTCGAAAAACAAACCTGTAAAAAAACACCCTGTAGAACAGAAAATACATATTTCAGTCCAACTGGAAGCACAAGAGGAGCGTATATCCATGCAGGTGGCACAAATGTCTTCGCTGTTGGAAGCACAGGAGGCGAGGGTGTCATCTAAACTACCGAGGTCAAAACGCGTCTTTTGACACCTTTCACGATATTTTTGGACGTGTTTTAGCGTACGGTCGTATAGAATTACCGCATATTTAATTATATAATTATTAAATATAATTATAAATTAATTTTGCATCTCTATATTATTTACACGGTGTCCAAAAAGTTCGAATAAAAACTAAAGTCCTTTTAAAGCAAAAGTTATGGTAAACCTTTATCAATGTTTATTGAAAAGAATTTATGTAGCATCAACAAATATTGGTAGTTGGGTTTTATTAATAGCACCTCCTTTGAATAACTGAACCAAGCGTAACTTTTTTCGAAAGAGCAACAGCGGCACGAACCATATCCATCGGCATTTCGTCCCATACGTGAAGTATTACCTTACGAAAAGTTTCCAAGTTTTTTTTTTTGATGACCGCTAAGCTTCGACGTCATGTAGCCCCATGCAAAAAATCCAATGGATTAAGATCAGGACTGCTAGGTGGCCATTCGTCCTTATGCAAAAAGTTGGCCAAATTCTCCTGACACCAGTGTTGCACGATGTTTGCGGTATGTGAAGGCGCTCCATCTTGTTGAAAGCAATAATAATCATCACCCAATAAACTGCGACAGCTGGGTAGTACTACTGCCTCTAAGACGTGGCATTTGTAGTAGCCGGCGTTAACTTTAACCCCCTTTTCGAATAAAACTAGGGGAAGCTTTCCTCTTTTACAGAATCCGGCCCACACCATGACGGAAGAAGCGCTTTGAAATCTGGGCACATACATTTCCTTTTCAGGAACATTTTCTAGAGGCACTGACCATACTCGCTCATTTTGCGAGTTGAAAGATTGCTGTAGAATAGTCAGATAGTCGTTTGGCTCTCTTTTCTTTCGCTAATGTAGAAACGCAGTAACTTTTTGGTTTCTTATTCGCTTTTAGGCCAAGACCCTTACTCAAAATTAAATGTGTTGAAGATTTGCTAATATTCAATTTCGCAGCAATATTTCTAACTGACCGACAATGGTTTCTCCGAATTTGTTCCCTCACAACTTTTATGTTACCACTATTGCGAACCGTTCTCGGTCTTCCGCTTCTTGGCCTATTTTTAACGGACGAAGTCTCATTGTAGCGCTTAATAGTTTTATAAACAAAATCGCGCTCGAAACCCACACTTTTAAAGTCTTTAAATATTGCGATCGGTCGTCTGCCTTGTACAGGGTGTTTTTTTTACAGGTTTGTTTTTCGAATAGAGATAAAACTGGCATTTTGTGGTCAAATCTGGCAACTCTAATGTCATTTATGTTCAGTTTGGTTTGCCATTTCATCGTGAACAGGTTGACAAAAGAACAACGCTTGCAAATCGTGCAAATTTATTTCGAAAATAATGGTTCAGTTCGCGAAGTTTACCGTGAGCTCCGTCCATTTTATGGTCGACATAATCGTCCATCAGAGCAATTAATTCGGTTAACCATGGATCGTTTTCGCACTACGTTTACTCTATGTGATAATACGCATCCGCAGAGACGTCGAACAGTGCGCACCGAAGAAACAATTGCCGCTGTAGAGCAAAGTGTTGAAGAGGACCCGAATGAATCGATTCGCCACCGTGCACAGCAATTGGAGCTTTGTCCATCAACTTTATGGAAGATTTTGCGCAAAGATCTTGGCTTGCGACCTTACAAGATCCAGCTTGTGCAAGAATTAAAGCCGCGAGACCATGCAATGCGTCGTGATTTTGGTGTATGGGCCGAAAATGAGATTGATTTCGATGCTGATTTTCATCGCAAAATTTTGTTCAGTGATGAGGCTCATTTCTGGTTGAATGGCTACGTCAACAAGCAAAATTGCCGCATTTGGAGTGAAGAGAATCCACATGAGACCCTTGAAACGCCATTACATCCACAAAAACTGACTGTTTGGTGTGCTCTATGGGCTGGTGGAGTCATTGGGCCATACTTCTTCCGCAATAATGCTGGAGAGGCAGCTACCGTTAATGGAGACCGGTATAGAGCCATGATAACCGACTATTTTGTTCCCGAATTGGATGGCATGAATGTGGATGAGTTGTGGTTCCAACAAGACGGCGCTACATGCCACACAGCGCACGTCACAATCGATTTATTGAAGGAAACATTCGATGAGCGCATAATTTCGCGGAATGGACCTGTCAATTGGCCACCAAGGTCGTGTGATTTGACACCATTGGATTATTTTCTTTGGGGATATGTGAAGTCGCTCGTCTACACCAACAAACCAGAAACGTTAGGGGAATTGGAAGCCAACATTCGTGGCGTTATTGCCGACATACGGCCCCATATGCTCGAAAAAGTGGTTGAAAATTGGACCTGTAGAATTGGCTTTATTCGAGCCAGCCGCGGCGGCCACATGCCCGAAATCATATTTAAACATTAATGGCATAAAATTATCCTTCCAATAAAGCCAAATTGATGGACCTTAAAACGATTTTCTTGTGTTTTATTTCAATTCGAAGTTCTATACCCCTAAAAAAACACCCTTTACAAATACGTTGACAATTAGCTGGCGCTTGGACTTAATCGTAGAAAATAACTATAATACTATTACAGATTTGAGTCTGTCGTGGTTTGAGAGTCATAGTAACGATACTCGATTTAGAACAAAAAATAAAATCAATGCTCATTTGATTGGTGTTTTAAATACGTTACAAAGTTTGTATTCGAACTTTTTGGACACTGTGTATTTAATTAGAGGACATTTGACAATAATGGGGGAAAGAAAAGACAAACCGTTTGCAAAATCGAACCACACACAATACAAGTGAAAGATTAAATGCCCTTGCCAGGAATACTTTTCATTCATTTACAAAGTACTTGGACTAATAGCGTGTGCATTTGCAATTTGAAAATCTCATAAAAGCTAAAATTACACATAAATCGCCATAGTTCTGAGTTAAATGTTCTAACGCTCTGTGACAAGTGTGGTTTTAATAACACAAAATCTATCCAAAAATCATGGCGATACAATCAGAAAAGTACCAAAAAATATTTTAATTATTTTTTAAACAACCTTTTTCATCTTTCCTTTGTTTTGCGAGATATATTTCAAGTATATCTATGTACAGCGGTACATTGTAATGTACATTAGCTAAAAAAAAGTCAGAAATTTTTTTGCGAAATCCATTTAAAATTTTTTATTTTAGTTTATTTGTATATAAAGCTATAGACATAACTCAAAGTAACTATTTTTGTTTCAACACATATCAGGCACATTTTCCTTGACTAGGAATTTTTTCAAAGAAATACATACTATAGAAAAATCAATACAAAATAATTAATTTTGTAATATTTTCTTCGTTTGATTCATCAGAAGAGCTTGAGTCTGCGTTCAAAGTTTTGGTATTTATCATAGATATGAGATCATCAGTAATTTCAAAATCAGTACAACAGTTGGATAACCGTTTTAACGAACATCTAATACTAAGCAGCGAGTTAAGCATTTTAATTTGTAATCTGTTCCTTAACCTAGTTTTTAAAATGTTCATGGCACTAACAATTCTTTCAACTTCCGCATTACTGAAAGGTAATACTAAAAACCTAGATACGAATTCGACCAGTTCTAAAAAAGGTGGTTCGTTTAATGAATTTTTATGTTCTCGGGCATCCGCCCAAAATTCAACGGTAGAGGTCACACTTGTCTACTGTACGGTTATTAGCTTTCGCCACTGCAACTCAATCAATGCTACTTGACTTGGAGAATACCTAGACTTTTTTTCTTGAAAGTGAGAAATTACATCCGGCTTTGTAACTTTCAAGGAATTATCAACTGAAAAAGAATTTATCTTTTGTAAAGAGTTTGTTTAAGCGACATAAGCTAAAACTATTTATTTCGTCTATTTTATTTGCGCTGCACTCCCTTGTAATTCGCAAGCAGCTTATGAAATATCCCAAAGATATAGTTTATGTTTTGTAATCCCAAAGTGGGGTTTTTCACAACGAAAATGAGGATGCCAATCCCGTGCAATGCCTCAGAGCCAACAGTGCTCGCCCCCAATTAATAAATACAAGGTGTAACAGGTGCGCCGCACCCCGTTCTATATAGAACAAATAATTTAAATAAATTAAATAATAATTAAATAAATATTAGAAAACTAAACATGTACTCCGCACACCCCCTTTTCCTCTCTAAACCAATGATATAATATAAATAATAAAATAAAATAAAAAATAACTCAAAAAAACTACTCGCCCTCCATAAAGCTTAGACAGAGTTCATATTATCAGGTAGGCGATGTCGCAGTTGGATTATCAACTCCATTAAAAATACTTAACAATTTTTACGAATCATTTTCTGTATTTCGTCATCAATACTACCTTCATTCAACTTCAATTTTATATCTTCCTCGAAGTTCTATATGGAAAAGGTTTGGAATAAAAAAAGGCTAGAAAAAAGCCACGAAGCTAAAACCAAAATTATGAGGCTAAAGGACAAAAAAAAAAGCTAAATCTAGCTTCATAAAGGCTAACCTTGTCACACTGCTTACGAGAGTCACGACCAACTACATTAATACCCGAAGTAAGTTTTGCGTATAAATATGGCATGTTGCGTCGTACACGAAAATAGCAATTGTATTATGGTGTTTAAGATACGCTCAATTGTACATGCGAATGTTTTCCCGTTGTTTTATACATATAAAATAAAGAAAAACAATATTTTCTGGATCCATGTTTATTTTATTAGTATTTCATTTGCAAAATAAATAAAAATTATTAAATTGTATTAAAATTGATATTTAATTTATACATAGGAAGAAAATTGAGATCCACTTTCAATTCTTTTGGATTTTAATTAAGAGCTGCAATGTTTTTACAGTACGAATTTAAAAATAAAATGCGGTCGACTGTTTTTGGGGACAATCTATTTCCTTTCGCGGTGATAATATTTCCTGCCAAAGAAAATACCCTCTCTGATGCAGCACTACTTCCTGGAATTGAGAGAATGCCTCTGTTCCATTTCTTTGATACAGAATTCTTGTATTTCCCCCAAATCAGTTACTTGTTCACAATTAGCGGGTGGATACAAGAAAAGTGCAGCTTTATGCCACATACTTAAATTTGAAACCTATATAAGGAGTGCGTTTGAAAAAATTGTCATTTACTTATTATGACAAATTTCGTAAACTAGTAGTCCGATTAGGAAAATAAAACTAGCTGTTATTTTTCTTTTTAATTACAAGTTTTATTATAAATCAACAACTTTGTCACTACTATTGTTGTAAAAGTCGTTTTAACTTTTCCGGCACCCCTTCCATTAATAATTTTATAGTAGTATTTGACAAGTTTCGAGCTGCTGAACTCCACTTTTCCCGAAAGTCTTTGGCATTCCTTGCTACCTTTTTTGGTTGCTTTAGTTTCCTCTTTGACCAATGCCCAGTATCTTTCAATTGGCCTGAGTTCTGTACAGTTGGGCGGATTTGCTTCTCGAGGCATCAAAAGCACATTATTTTTTGAATGCCATTCCAAAGCCAATTTGCTATAATGACAAGAAGCTAGGTCAGGCCAAAAAAAGTGGAAACGTTATGTCGTCTTAGGAAAGGATTTAATCTCTTTTCTAAGCATTCTTTAATGTATATTTGGGAGTTTATTGTTCCCGTATTTACAAAAGCACTGCTCCTTTCTCCATAGCTGCATATTGCTTGCCAAACAAGGAATTTACGAGTACATTTTGACTGCCTTTTTGACTTAAACTTTTCGTCCACATTCCGCGGCGAGTATGCTGTGTAAAACTCCTGGCCTCGACGCTGCGAAAAGTCGGCTAAAACATACGTTTCGTCGTCCATGATGCAGCAATTGAATTTTTCAAAGAAACAAAATTTTAGTTTTTTTGCGCGATTTTTTGCTTCCACATTCTTCACAGACTTTCTGTCTGGAACATTTTAAAACCAGCTTCCCTTTTTTCTTTACGGACAAAAAACACGGAACATCCCACCTTCTGCGCTGGTTTTCTACCTGAAATATTGGGGTTCTTCTGATAAACGGTGATGATTTTCTTTTTCATGTTTTGGTCACTGATGCCCCTTTCTGCTACCCGAACCTGGCTTACGGGTAACAGCCAATTTGTCCTTAAAATTGTTTAACACCCTCGAAACAGTTTTCGGGCTTACTTTAAGTTCTCGAGCAATTTTTTTGAAAGTCCACTGATTGTGGTCTTGAGCTCTTTTTTCGTACTTCCAATTCGCTTGTCATTTTTATATGAACTATAGCATTTAGCGAAAATATTTTCAAACAGTATTTTTCTGACATTTATTTCTAATCATACTACGAATAAAAATATTCAAATCAAATAATTAAGAAAAAACTTGTTGAATAAAATAAAGGTGACATTTTTTTCAAACGCACTCCTTATATTCTACCTTTTTCAGTAAAGTTTGCAACATATGCTTCTTAAACTATTCAACAACCTTTTTACAGGAGGTAATAACTTCTGTTAACTCCTCTGTACTCTCAATGGCAGAGTCAAGAACATTTGAAAATAAACGACTGGAACAATTAAGCCTTGTGTAGTTTTCCAGAGCGTTTTTTACATTGCTTCCTCTGTCGGTTACAAAAACAGCTTTTTCCAAATCAACCACACCAACTTCACTAAGTAAATCCTGCAACTTACGTAAAATATTTTGACCACTTGTACGCATAAAATCCATCGGTTTCATGACCAGGACAATATCAATCATTTCATAGTTCTTTTGAAAATGCAAAGTGGCACACACAAAATTTCGCTTTTTGTGGTTATCTTGCCAAAGATCAATGGTTACAGATATTTCACCGTTGCTTACAATTTTAGCAATTTTTGATTTCGCTTCGTTGATTTGTGACGTTTTTTACTAATCAGTGTGAAATTGTCGATGGATCAGGAAAGAAATAGTCAATGTCTATGTTTTCACCATAGCGTGCCCCAAATTTCATAATAAAATTTAAAATTTTTCGGAATCCCGAGCCACCAATTGCAGTAAAGGGACGACAGTCTTCTACTCCCCATATTGTACACGCATTTATAGCTTCTTGTTTATATTCCTCGCTCACATTTTTTAAAGCTACACCTTTGGTAAATTTGGACCACTTATGGCGATTAAGATTAGATGAAGACCGCTCATTGTATTTACATACTTTTTTTCAGTTGCGGCAGCATACATAACCATGCAAATTTGTTGCATCATCTGTTGACATTTGAGCAAAAAGTGTCCACACTTCACTTTTACCATTTTTTTTTTACTAATTGCTCTATCCCTGTTCTGTCGTCCATTTCCTCAAATTTAGGTAAGAGCCGTTTAAATGATAATATTTATAATTATTTATTTTAACACTTACAATTAATATAGAGTTTCGTCACAAATAAACACCTGCCGATGCAAAATCCCAATTCCCACTAAACGCAGGCAGAAATATGGATGTACCCACATACATGGTGTTGTTGTTGTGGTAACGACAAAAACACTCCCCGAAGGTTTTGGGGAGTGTTGCCGAATTAACAGTCCTTGGCCGGATTTGAACCCGGTACGCTTTGGTACTCCCTTTCGGTACTGCCCGACTGTCGTAGTAGCGATTTGATATGACCACTGGAACCTTCTAGGTTATGTCAAATGGGAGGTGAGAGGTATCATAAGTTGCACGTCATTACCTTTGTGCATATTAGTCGCCTCTTACGACCGGTATGCCTACCTCGGGCATATTCTAAACCCCTAACCCGCAGGGGTTACCCACATACATGTTCGGTATGAGTTGAATAAATCGATCAATGCAAGTAATTTGCAGGTACATATGTATGTATTAGGGTGGGTCGATTTGTATGGACGAAAGTTAACCGATATCGCGCCATCGATTTTTCGATAGGTTTTGGCCTCAGGAAAAAAAGTTCCACTACGCATACTCAAAAAATAATTTTCGAGCCTACGAAATTTAATTTTTTTGACTTTGTTCGACTTTGATTTTTAAGGTTTTTTTCATGACCTACATTTGATTTCAAAATTTTCATGTATACCCTGTCCGACCCAAAAATGTCCTCTAAAAACGTTGGCGATAACAGTTTTTGAAAAAAAAAAACAAAAAAAAATATTTTTTTAGTTTTGGGGTGTTTTGGTCAAAAAATTTACCCTTTCGCAATTTTTTTTTGAGGGTTTTTTCAGCATACATGAAAAAATGTTTTCGATGAAAACGAATTTGTCTCATATTTCCTGTCCCACTTAAAATTATGCGCTTAAAACGTTGGCGATACCAGTTTTTTAAAAAAATTTATTTTCGGAACTTGTTTTGGTCGAAAAATCCACTTTTTCGAATTTTTATACATTTTTTTTCATTTTCAAGGCTCCAGATCAAAAGTGATTTGAAAAAAGTTTTTCAAAACGGGGTCGCCCCTCGGCAGTGGTTTGGCAAACTCTCCGAGTGTATTTCTGCCATGACAGGCTTCTCAGCAAAAATTCGTCTCCTTTGTAGATGCCGTTCGGAGTCGGCAAAAAACTGTAGGTCCCACCAATTTGTAGGGGAAATTCAAATCGGCACACCACAAATTGGAAGAGAAGCTTGGCGCAAAAATCTCTTAGGAGGTTTAGGATGATATACCTGTTGTATATCGCGCCATAGAGATCGATCATTTTTTATGTATTTTGTTCCGTGTCAATTGGAGTAGTTCCAAGTGAATTCATGCGCTAAAGACGGTGGTAAATGCAGTTTTTTGAAAAAAATTTTATCAATGGAGTTTTAGACGAATTTTCGTCGAAAGAACGCCTTTTTTAGATTTTATATTGGCAAAACTCAATTTTAGCATTCATTTGACTTATAAAAAGCATTTTTAATATTTTCCTTACCTAAGTCATCACTATGATAAGCGTCAATTCAAACATTTTCCCTCATTTGACAATTCTATGTGTAAATTTTACGTAACGGCGGCCGCGGTGGTGTGAAGGTAGTGTTGCCGGCCTACCACACCGAAGGTCCATGGTTCGAGCCCTGGTACAGGTAACATCAAAAGTGATTTGAAAAACGTTTTTCAAAACGGGGTCGCCCCTCGGCAGTGGTTTGGCAAACTCTCCGAGTGTATTTCTGCCATGACAGGCTTCTCAGCAAAAATTCGTCTCCTTTGTAGATGCCGTTCGGAGTCGGCAAAAAACTGTAGGTCCCACCAATTTGTAGGGAAAATTCAAATCGGCACACCACAAATTGGAAGAGAAGCTTGGCGCAAAAATCTCTTAGGAGGTATATGATGATATACCTGTTGTATATCGCGCCATAGAGAGAGATAGAACGTCATTAATTAACACAATTAACCTTCATTTGAACTGTTTATTGAAATTATGAAAATAACAGTTTGCAAATATTTTCTAATACAAAAAAAGTGTAAAAAATGTGAGAATTTGTTTTAAAGTTCAGAGATTTCCTTACAAATCCTGCTTGGATTCCATTCGGCTCACTTTACTTCGGCTCTACTGTAGTCGCCATGATCCCTTCGCGATTTTTATGAATGGCACGTTTAGATACGTTGGATACTAGCTGAACGTACCGCTCGGTGCTTTGAATATGGCATGCCTCTTGTGAATGGCGGTTCTGACAGCTCATTATCGTCGTTCAAATCAATCATATGAACGTAATCAGTGCAATCAAAATAAATTTTTGGTTTTATGTTTAAGTGTATGAAACACTGGAAAAATCGCGATCGACTGGGCCAAGAACCACAACGGGATCGCTTGCAAAAGATCTTGACAATTGCCATAACCAACGGGTACTTATCACCCTTTTTTTAAAACTTCTCCCTATAAGCGACATAAATTCGAAATAAATTTCCAAAAAACAATATATTTGCCAGGTGGTTACGGGTTTTAAGCGATTCCACTTGAAAACATGCCACCACCCTTGGATGAAGATGAAGAGAAGAAACTATCAATGGATGCGAAGTATCTATACAAAATTGCTAATGCTATTTCGAATGGTTACGTTCCACCTTCATTGGCAATGATTACACCGGGCCCTATAAATCATGCTAGATGGCTTACAAAAGCCTGTAGAATCCTTCGTCTTTACTGTAGCACTCCATCCGCGAATTTGAAAATCTTGGCAACATACATAATGTTCGTGTACGTTCCCATGTATTTTACCGTCAAATATTATAAGTCGGTTGTATACGGTAGTGCTTTGCTTAGAAAATTCATACGGTGGACGCAATATTTGGCAGACAATTTACGTAGAGTGATCAACAGCACAATTGATAATAATTCCTATTTTGCACATTCTTCGACGAACGAAAACATATTCGTAAGTATGCACTGGAAAAAATTTTATACATTCGGGATAATTTATTTGATCCATCTCTCCGTGCCTACGTAAAACCAAAAATTAATTTTGATTGCACTGATTACGTTCATATGATTGATTTGAATGACGATAATGAGCTGTCAGAACCGCCATTCACAAGAGGCATACCGTATGAACATTTGAAAGCTTATTTTGAAGACGAAGACGATGAACATCCACCGCTTCCGGATCCGAATATTCCATGCCATATTCAAGGCACCGAGCGGTACGTTCAGCTAGTATCCAACATATCCATTCATAAAAATCGCGAAGGGATCATGGCGACTACAGTAGAGCCGAAGTAAAGTGAGCCGAATGGAATCCAAGCTGGATTTGCAAGGAAATCTCTGAACTTTAAAATGAATTCCCACATTTTTCACACTTTTTTTGTATTAGAAAATATTTGCAAACTGTCATTTTCATAATTTCAATTAATAGTTCAAATGAAGGTTCAAACAAAAATTTCACTGTGTGTTAATTAATGACGTTATTACGAAAATTTACACATAGAATTGTCAAATGAGGGAAAATGTTTGAATTGACGCTTATCATAGTGATGACTTAGGTAAGGAAAATATTAAAAATGCTTTTTATAAGTCAAATGAATGCTAAAATTGAGTTTTGCCAATGACAAATCTAAAAAAAGTAGTTTTTTCGACCAAAATTCTTCTAAAACTCCATTGTTTAAATTTTTTTCAAAAAACTGCATTTACCACCGTCTTTAGCGCATGAATTCACTTGGAACTACTCCAATTGACACGGAAAAAAATACATAAAAAATGATTTGGAGCCTTGAAAATGAAAAAAAAATGCATAAAAAATCTAAAAAGTCGATTTTTTGACCAAAACAAGTCCCAAACCCGAAAATAATTTTTTTTTTTTTTTTAAACTTATCACCAACGTTTTTAGAGGACATTTTTGGGTCGGACAGGGTAGACATGAAATTTTTAAAATCAAATGAAAATTTTTTTAGTAGGCCATGAAAAAAGACCTTAAAAATCAAAGTCGAAAAAAAGTCAAAGAAATGAAATTTCGCAGGGCCGAAAAATATTTTTTTGGGTATGCGTAGTGGAACTTTTTTTCCTGAGCCCAAAACCTATCGAAAAATCGATGGCGCGATATCGGTTAATAAATCGATCCAGTCTAATGTACATACACTCGGTAGAAGAACTCTGCGTACATACTTATGCCTTATTTCCTTTCGCCCAAACTTCACTTTTATTCCAAAGATTTCCAGTAAAAATTATATGCTTTGTTGATGGTCTCTAGTATAATTTCACCGAATTTAAAGCATTGAATCCAGCAACTCAAAAATGAGCTGCAACAGCGTGGATTGAATACAATCATAGCTACAGTCACGATTGCGAGAGGCTATGGAAGCTGAAGGAATTAACGCTGATGATTATGTGTTTCATCTTGTTGAAGAAGCATCGAAAAATGGAAAAGAAGAGGGAGCCTACAATTCCAGCCGCAAGTGTGCACACTAACGCGTTGTTGACTATATTGACTCAGATGTCATCAAGAATTTCAACACAGCTGGAAGAACAAAAGACACACATGGCAGCTCAGTTGGAAGACCAAAATACACATATGACATCTCAACTGGAAGAGCAGAAGACTTGCATGACATCTCAACTTGAATACCAGGAGCCACGTATTACATCTCGACTGGAACAGCAGGAGTCACGAATGTGGAGCATATATCCATGCAGGTGGCACAAATGTCTTCGCAGTTGGAAGTACAGGAAGAGAGGGTTAAGTGAAAACTAGAAGTGCAAGATGCAAAAATTGCACAACTCCAGGACAAAGTTGAGGCTGAGGTGGTTGCTTTGAGAGGACGCATCCAGGAATTGCAACTAAATCATCCAACTGCTTCAGCTAGTATTCCTAAGGTAAAAACCCCATATTTTGACGGTTCTGTTCCTTTCCAGGTATTCAAGCTACAGTTGAAGGGTCCTGTAGCCGAAATCTTACAGACTATTCCTGAAGGCGAACGAAACAATTATGAGGCATTGGTGGGAGCAGTGGAGAGACGCTATAGTAGCGAGCATCGAAAACAGATATACCAAATAGAACTACAGAATCGCTTCTAGAAAGTTAATGAGACATTGCATTCGCATCATACATTAAAAGGTTGGCTCATCTAGCAAGCGCAGACGCGCCCGTAGAATACACAGAAAGGCAAAAAATCCAAATCCTTATAAATGGAATACGTGATGTGAAAACGAAGCGAGCCACATATGTAAGTCCAAAGAGATCATTTGCTGAGAAGGTATCACATGCTCTAACGCAGGAAACAGCCTCGCTATTAAGTAAGCCGGGGTACAAAGCTCACCGCGTGGAAGTAGGACGGCCAGACTGGGTAGACACAATTCTGGAAGCATTGAGAGGAAAGCAACAGAAAAATTATAGTGGCATCAAATGGTTTAAGTGTGGAAAATCTGGTCACATAGCTCGTTTGGCTACAGTAATCCCGCCAATTCAAGTGGAAGTAAGCGCAAAGCTAGAAAAGATGAGCAAGATGAATATCCCATAATATCTGTGTCACAACTTTGACGGAAATCGAGTAATGCTACTGTTGAAGGGTACGTGGAAGGGAAAAAGAGGTTGCTGACTGTCGATACTGGTGCACCATATTCCATCATTCGGAGGGACTTCGTCAGCGGAAAGGTGAGACCATTGCAGAAAGCTAAGTTGTGGACAGTAACTGGTGACAGCAAGCAAGTCCTGGTAGAAGTGACATGCAAGGTTGTGATTGGGAATGTGGCTACGTATCACAACTTCTTGGTTGCGAATATTGTCGTCGAAGTCATCATTGGCGTTGATTTCTTGGCTGAGAGAGACATTCACATCAACGTAAGGAACAGGGTTATGACTTACAACGGCCAAGACGTACCTCTGACCTTTGGATACAATAGTGGATATAGCACCAAGGAAGTAGTCTTGAAGATGAGGCGGCAGGAGCCTCTTAAGGCAGAGGCTGCTCCTCTACCATTGGCTTTCATGGGCAGGTGCCTCCTGAAGAAGATTCGGCAAGGCCAGGAGGAAGATCAAGGTGGCACGTGCGTTAGAAGAACTGAAGGAAAACAAACAGCCAGGAAGAGAAGAGATGGTAGCAGAGAGTCGTAATGCAAAAGCATACTGGGCACAATGGAGTAGTTTGAAGCTAATATCTGGTTGTTTGCATCGGATATGGGAAAGTGAAGATGGCCAGAATCATCGAGCACTTATTGTTGTTCCCAAGGCAAGAATTCCAGATGTTATCAAAGTGTCGCATAGTTGCCCAGATGGAACGCATATGGGAATAAAAAAAAACGCTGCGGGAGGTAAAGCGGCGGTTTTATTGGATTGGTTGCAGACAATCTGTGAGGAAATGGATTACTAAGTGTGCAGAGTGTGCTGAGGATAAAAGACGAACATCTGGTGGTCATGTTCCGAGGAAGCAACGCAAATTAGTGGATAAAGTGAAACAGTGCACTGGGCATGAGAGAATGGAAAGGAATCCTGAGAAAGTGAGTTGCAGGAATATTTGCCGGGTACCACTGGAAACGAAAGTCAAGACACAAAGCCAAGCGGGATTAAGGACTGATAAAATGGTTGGAATATGTGACAATGTAATGCATTGTGAGAATCTCTGCAGGAGGGGATTGATGTCGGAGTTTCAATCTCTGGAGGAAATACGGTTTAATAAAGGGTGCCAACCATTGAGTGCCTAGCAGCGTTTGGTTCGGGCAATATGTCTGATAGGGACGATCAGACTTAGGTGGAGGACAGTGTGACGATTATTCTCAAGTATGTACCATCCATAACTCAATAACACTCCCACCACTGGTTAAGCACAACAGAGATAACGTTGGCTACGCTTATGCATGGAAGCGTGTACCAAGGAAGCGGAAGAGAGTTGGCGCGAGTGTTCACGAATACAAGGCAAAGAGGAGATGTCAATAAATAACACCGATCCTTTAAGAACACGACCAACGAACAACCAAGAAAGTTATCGGTGCGTGGGCAAGCACCCTGTTGGACTATATAAGGCAGTGACCAAGCAAGGCGGGTTAATCAGTTTATTTTCAAGTGTTGTTTAGTGAAATACTGCAAAGTTAACAAACTGTTTAGTTTGTATTGCGTTTATTACTAGTAAATAAAACTAGTTTTTAGTTACAATATATGTGCTTATGTTTATTTGACTTTATAGTTATCCAACCCAGGATTGATAATCAAGGAATCATCGAATTCGTCACAATATGTACTTGCAAATTACTTGCGTTAATCGATTTATTCTACTCATACCGAACATACAAGTGTGTACATCCATATTTCTGACTGCGTTTTACGGGAATTGGGAATTTGCATCGGCAGGTGTTTATTTGTGACGAAACCTTATATAATAAATAATTATAAATATTATCTTTTTATCGGCTCTTACCTAAATAAATAGACGACAGAACAGGGATTGAGCAGAAAATAAATAGTGGAATCTACCAATTAGCACAAAAAAATGCTAAAAGTCAATTATGGACGCTTTTTGCACAAATTTCCACACATGATGCAACAATTTTGTAAAAGTAAATACAATGAGCGGTCTTCGTCTAATCTTAATCGCCATAAGTGGTCCAAATTTACCAAAGGTGTAGCTTTAAAAAATGTGTGCCAGGATAAACAAGAAGCTGTAAATGCGTGCACAATCAAAATATTTGTTTGTTTGTTTTCGTTTTTATTCCCTTTCTTATAATATTTCTGTCATTTAAAACCAAGCAGACATGTTTTCAAAAGCGGGACAGAGCAGCCATATATCTAGACTTTTTTTTTGCTAGATCTTGTCTCAGGGCTATAATATGTATACGATTGGAATGGGTGACATGACGCAACATATAACTTTTCCAGCTATGAATTTAAAAAAGTGGGTATAAAAACGCGTTTATTGCACGGCTAATAATTTGAGCCTAAATTTTAAACCATTCATTGGTTTACAAAATTTTTTAAACTTTTTTGTAGTAAATTCCAAACCTCTCAATTATCTACACCAACTTTTACTTTCTTTCTGTTTAAATTTAAAACTCAAATGAAAAAAAGTACCAATGTGTACTTTTCTCACACCATACATGTTGCTCAGTGGGTAGAGAACTGCACACTGATGCGGAATGCGTCGGTTCAAGTCCTACCAATTTTTTAAATTTTTTGCGTATTTGAAAGATTTCTGGTTTAAAATTTAAACCCTTTTCATCAAAAAAGTTTAAAATCTAGCCTCAAATTTTTAGCCGTGTGTAAAAAATACTCAAGTTGATAAAAGATTATAAGCAAAACCGTCAACGAACCTTCGCGTTCAGAATCCTTCAGAGAAAACCTCATCAGCTAAGTAAGGTAGATATAAGATAGATTACACATTAAGAAATAATTAATTAACAGAATAAAATTATTGTGAAAAATAAATATTAAAATCAAAGAATAAGAAAGCAATTAGTTGCTATGTATTTAGGATAGAAAGAATTGATTTTTTTATGCTGAAAAGCGATTCCGAAATATGCTAAAGCCATTTGAGACATGACGTGTAAACTCAACAGTGGACTTTCCCTTACTGAACCCGAGTTGGCAGTTATCAATCAACGTAGTACCTTATTTATATGTTTTAAACTTTTGTGTTACTTAGCTGATGAGTTGTTCTCTGTAGCTGAGCAGTTTTAGATCTCGACACTTAAGAAACCCCTGCCTTTCAACAACTCAGCAATATATAAAAAAAAGCCGTGCGTTATGCAGATGCGCCCATTGTGTCCATTATTATCGTGGAATTATTTTACTAGCGATCGCCCAGTGGTTGAAATTCAACCACACAACTTTATCTCATTTCAATTACATTCTACTAATTTAATTTCTTTTGTTCCTTTTCTTTAGTATATTTTCGTTTCCTTTGATTTCCTCTTCTCTCTGGAGTCTCTATTTTTACTCCATAGAGTATCAACACCAAAGCGAGAGAAGCAGCAGGTGTACTTTTGAGGACCATCACAACAAAGTAAAACAACCAAAGCAAAAATGCATGACACGTTTGCTCACACAACAACGGCTCTATAGTGTGAATGTTTAATTTCTCCGACAAAGCAACTCTTCCTGCTCTCAGGAGGGCGGCTGACACTGGGAATCGTTACCAGTGGTCAATACAATAACTACGACTAAAGAAAAAATGCATGACATGTTTACTCACACAACAGCGGTTCTATAGTGCGAATATTTGTTTTTCATTGGTCCACTACCAACCCTTCGCACTAACAGTAAGAGCCGATCACACGAGTAATACAATACATGCATGACATGTCTACGCACACAACTATGGCTCTATGGTGTGAATACATGTTTTGCATTTGTGTTGGTGTCATTTTTAAACTAATATTTCTAAATTATAATTAATTTTTTTTAAGTTGACGGCACTGAAGTTTGGCCATACCTATCCATACATATGCAATTGTTAATACCTTAGATGGATAGTTGGCCATAAAGTGAGAAAATTTCACTCAACTTGCGCATTTATATTATAGACTAGCTGACCCGCCGAACTTTGTTCCGCCTTAAAAGCACAAATCATACAGTCACCCTGGGTCCACATTTAGGTCAATAAATTGGGAACCGGGTAAAATATATAGGTGAAAGATATCTTAAATTTTAGGAGACGACTAGAAAATGATTATTGAAAGTTTCATTCATTTCTATGCACCACATTTTTGGTCACATTTTTCCCGCATTTTGGTCAATAACTCGGAAACTGGATAAGATATCCAAATGAAAGTTGTCCTAAATTTTAAGTTAGACGTTAAGTGATAGAATGGTGAAAGTTTCATTCAATTCTATTCAGTAGTTTTTGCGTGATGCGCGCACAATCATACAGATGGACAGACAGACAGACAGACAAAAAATAAAAAAGTTGTAGATTTGGGTTCCGCTGGTCCAATAACGACCTCTCCTATCAGTTTTTCTTGAATATCTTCAATGTACAGACATCGACCTGTTACAATTTTATTATATGTAAAGATAAGATATTTTGTTTGATTACGTTCTAAATGCAATTTTACATAGAGAGAGAGACGAACAACGACCATGATTCTCGGTGATACATAATCTGTGAAAGGAAAATAACGACAGATAAAAACAAATGCCGTGCGTTATGCGGATGCGCCCCCCGTGTCGGTTGGGCGGGATGGTGGGCTATCCATTGGGAATTATTATTATTATAGATGCAAATACCCCGCTTCTCTTTATTACTCGTAAGCTTTAAAAATACTGTGCGAAATCTAAAAAGTGTTTTAGCTTTTAATTTGTGAACATGTCTAAATAACTTAACTATATTATAGTCCAGTGACAAAAATTTCTCAACTATTAAGGCCTTAAGGGGGCTCTTGGGAAAAAGGCGGAAGCTATTACAAGCTGAACCAGCTTCTTCACCGAGCGAAATCTGACCCTGTCTCCGACTAAATCGACGGCGACCCTGTTTACGACATGGAATGCGCAGATGAGGCAAGAGTTAAATGTCCACATAGACGGAGTACCTCCACCTACTGTCAACCACCCGAAAATCTTGGGTGTGACGTTTGACAAAGGCCTCACCTTCGCTGGTCAAGTCACTGGCCGGCAGTATTTCGAAAGAAGATAAAGAAACATTGCTTGCTACATATAACGCTATTGGCCGATCGGTTATTGACTACGTTGCGCCCATATGGTCGCCCAACCTTGCTGACATCAATTGGAGGAAATTGCAAGTCTGCCAAAACACCGCCATCAGAACTGCTACGAGATGTCTGCTTATGTCATCTGAGCCTCACCTCCATCGAGAGGAATTGCTCAATGTTCAAGAGCACGCGGAACTATTGAGTAGACAGTTCTTTCTGAACTGTCATAAGCCCAGTCATCCAAATCGACATCTATTCGATGTAGCCCCGCCCCCCAGAGACATAAGGGGACATCTTCGTAAGCACCACATATCTTCTCCGGAACCATAGCCGGGCTCTAAATGACCTCCACACTGAGTCGATAGATAGATCCCTCAGATCTCGGCCTCTGAATTCCATTATCAGTACTCAACCAACTAGCACAACTTCGCTCTGGATATTGTAATAGATTAAACTCTTACTTATCCAGACTGAACCCCAACATACCAAACACATGCCCAGCATGTGGTATGTCCCCTCATGATGCCAAACATCTCTTCTCCTGTTCAGTCGAACCTACTCTTCTAACACCTACATCACTCTGGTCCAACCCTGTGAAAACTGCGCGTTTCCTCGGACTACCGTTAGAAGAGCCTGATGACAATTTAGAGTGATCGAGCCCATTGGGCAGGGCGAAGCACTGTTAACAACAACAACCGTCACCGCCATGGAGGTTCAGGAGGCCATACGGGGGGTCCAAAAGCTCTAAATCTATCGGCCCCGGCGGTATATCCATGCTGATGTTAATTCCAAAATAATGTTATTGATTATTCCAAAAATACGAGGTGTGTTCAAAAAGTATCGCGAATTTTGTGTTTTTTCAAAAATTATTTATTTATTCATGAATATCTATTTTGTCCCCTTCAAAGTAATCCCCATGAGATATTATACACTTGTGCCAACGGTTTTTCCAATCTTCGAAGCACTTCAAAAAATCATTTTTTTGTATCTTGTTCAGCTCCTCCTTCGATGCCGTCTTTATCTCGTCAAGAGAAGCGTAACGTCGTCCTTTCATGGGCCTCTTCAGTTTAGGGAACAAGAAAAAGTCACAGGGGGCCAGATCTGGGTAATACGGTGGCTGCGGCATCATTAGTGTGTTGTTTTTGGCCAAAAAGTCGCGCACAAGCAACGATGCGTGAGCAGGGGCGTTATCGTGGTGCAAAAGCCAATTTTTGTTCTTCCACAAATCCGGGCGTTTCTGGCGGATTGCTTTGCGCAAATTGCGCATAACTTGCAGGTAATATTCCTTATTGACCGTTCTTCCCTGTGGCAAGAACTCATCGTTCTTCCCTGTGGCAAGAACTCATGATGCACCACGCCCCTGCAATCGAAGAAAACTGTCAGCAAAACTTTCACATTCGACCGAACTTGGCGCGCTTTTTTCGGTCTTGGTTCGTGCGGCAGCTTCCATTGAGATGATTGAGCTTTGGTTTCCACGTCATAACCATAAACCCACGATTCGTCACCAGTTATGACCCTCTGGAGCAAATTTTGTCGTCGCGGACAGAGTTTAACATCTCATTAGCAATGTTCATGCGATGCTGTTTTTGGTCACAATTGAGCAATTTTGGTACGAATTTCGCGTAAAAATCGAAGACGATCCAAAACACGTGCAAGCAAAGCAGCTGTCAACAATTAACTGAACATTCAAAATGGCCGAGCTTGTCGGCATAGGTGGGAGATATGAGTACCAACATAACGTCACAAAAAATTCGAAATTCGAATATACGTAACCAGCGAAAATTCAAAATTCGCGATACTTTTTGAACACACCTCGTAAATGTTATTTACTTACACAATTGCTTTGACAAATGATCGGTTTGTTTCCACTTTTCTTCGTGGTTTCATTTGAGCACTGCTTACTCGTTATTGCTTCGATGCTGCGCCTCTATTGCAGTAGCGGTCAGTGTGACCAGGTTAGCCTTTTCGAGGCTAGATTTAGCCTTTTTTTTGCCCTTTAGCCTGATAATTTTGGTTTTAGCTTCGTGGCTTTTTTCTGGCCTTTTTTTACTCCAAGCCTTTTCTGATCCCAACATCATATTTTTCATACAACTTCGAGGAATATACAAAATTAAAGTTGAATGAAGATAGTATTGATGACGAAATACAGAAAATTATTTGTAAAAATTGTCAACTATTTTTAATGGAGTTGATAACCCAATTGCGACATCGCCTTCTGATAACATGAACTCTTTACAAAAGATACATTTTTTGTTAGTTGATAATTCTTTGAAAGTTACAAGTATTTTCTCACTTTCAAGCAGAAAAGCCTAGGTATTCGCCAAGTCAAGTAGCATTGATTGAGTTGCAGTGGCGAAAGCTAAAAACCGTACAGTGGATAAGTGTGACCTCTACCATTGAATTTGGGCGGAAGTCCGAGAACATAAAAGTTCATTTAACGAACCACCTTTTTTGAGAACAGGTCGAATTCGTATTTAACTTTTTGGTATTACCTTTCAGTAATGCGGAGGTTGAAAGAATTGTTAGTGCCATTAACATTTTAAAAACTAAGTTAAGGAACAGAATAAAAATTAAAATGCTTAACTCGCTTCTTAATATTAGATGTTCATTAAAACGCTTATCCAAATGTTGCACTGATTTTGAAATTACCGATGATCTCATCTCTATGATCAATACACAAACTTTGTACGCAGACCCAAGCTCTTGTGATTCATCAGACGAAGAAAATATTATAAAATTAATTAGTTTGCAGTGATTTTTCTATAACATGTGTTTCTTTGAAAAAATTCCTAGTCAAGGAAAATGTGCCTGATATGTGTTGAAACAGGAATAGTTGCTTTAAGTTATGTCTACAACTTTATATGCAAAAAGTTTAAACTAAAATAAAAAATTTTAATGGATTTCGTAAAAAAATTTCTGACTTTTTTTAGCTTCTTTTTTTCTTAACATTAGCCTTTCCAACCTTTTTATCACCTGGTCACACTGTGTGGTGGTAGTGTTGCTGGCCCTTCGCCAGTGGTCGGCAACTATTCGAGTGTATGTTACGGACTTTCCTATATGTGGTATGCTCAGTCCGTCGCGGGTTGCTGAAATTAGAGTTTTCTATAGTTTTTCTTCAAATGATAAAACCCTGAAACCCTGTTTAGTTTTAATAATTTTGTTTTCTTTAATTAATTTTATTCAAAACTCATCTACAATTCTTAGGTTTATATCTAACTTCGCTAAAGGTGGCAGAATTGAAAACCCCTACTCAGCCCTACGTTCAGCGGAGGTGAAACCACCACTTTCTATAACTTAAGTAGCTCCTGGCTAAATTAAAGGCGACAGAGGTGAAAACCCCTACTTGGCCCTACGTTTATCGGAGGTGAAAACCACCGACTACTATGCCTAGCTAGTAGCTACCCTGCAGTCAATTATACTAGTTTTATACTAGTTTGCCAAACTGGCTCAACCAGTTCGAGCTCTGTAATTTTTCCACATTGGCAACTGGTATTTTTAACACGGCGTTGTCCTACGAGGTGGCAATTGTCCGGTTCTGCTTCAGCACCATACCCATTAGCATACTACTCAGTCTCTGCATCAACAATATACCAGTTGACATACTAGTCATTATATACATCAAGATCATACCATTCAACATACTCGTCCGTATATACATCAAGATCATACCAGTTTACATACTAGGCGGTACATACACCGGTATGATACCAGTCGACATACTACAGGGTGGCTGATGAATTTTGCTACATTAAGAAACTCAAATAATTTTTTTTTCAGTGTATGGAATTCATTTTTCTTTTATTCATGTTAAAGCTCATTAAATTTTATTAAATATAGCTTAATTAGTTTTAAAAATAATGGAATTTAAATGCCCCCCCTGCTCGTCGATGCATGTGCGGCATCTTACCAAAAAGTTGTTCATTACTGCTTGGAGAGTTGAGACAGGAATAGCCGCAATTGTTTCTCGAATGGATTGCCTTAGTTCATTCAAATTTGTTGGTTTTGCTTTGAAGACTTCCTGTTTGCAATAACCCCACAAGAAAAAGTCAGGTGCAGTAAGGTCAGGCGACCTGGGTGGCCAACGGAATGTGGAGTTTCTGGATATCAGCTTATTGGGAAATTTTCGTCGCAATTCTGTCATAACAGGTTGGGCTATATGAGGAGCTGCACCATCTTGCTGAAACCACACAGAGTTGAAAGAAATTCTCATTCGGCGTAATTCTGGATAGAAAAACTCTCTCAACATGCTCAAGTAACGGTCTCCAGTAACCGTAACGGTGTGACCGTTTTCTTCGAAGAAGAAGGGCCCGACAATGCAGCGTGATGAAACTGCACACCACACTGTGACACGAAGTGGATGCAATTCCGTCTCATGGAGTATCTGTGGGTTGGAAGCACTCCATATTCGACAATTTTGTTTGTTTATGTTGCCGTTTAAATCGAAATGGGCCTCGTCAGACATGAAAAGACAGTTCAACATGTTTCCATCCTCTTCCACCATTTGAAGCATCTTCTGGTAAAATTCCAAGCGAATCGGCAAGTCTGCAGCGTTCAGTTTGTTGGCCATTTGAATTTTATATGGGAATAAGTCCAAATCTTTGTGCATAATTGACTGTAATGACTGTCTGCTTACACCCATTTGAGCAGATAAGCTTCTTGTCGAAACACGTGGATTGTTTTGTATGGCAGCAGCTACAGCAGCGATTGTTTCCTCCGTTCGAACTGAAGGGTTTCGATGGTAAGGTCTTCTGTTGACTGTCCCATGCTCGGCAAAATTGTTTACAAGTCTTATTATGGTCCATCTGCTCGGAGGATTGCCGCCAAACGTGCGCCTATACTCTCTTTGAACCGAAACTACGGACTCCAGTGCGTGATAGCGGCGGACAATCCAAATTCTTGTTTCAGTGTCCCAGTTATCCATTTTTGTTAAACGTAAAAGTCAATCTGCAAAATAAAAAAAAAATTAACCAGATTCATTAAATAGAAAAAAAGTTATTTAATTTTTTTTTGGAAGCGGCTTTCATTAGCCACCCTGTAGTTAGCCTATGCATCAGTATCATACCAAATACTGTACCACTTCATAGTAGGTTAATTCATTTTGGGTTGAAAAATACATGAAAATTGCAAAATTACATTACAAACCACTTTAATAAAAATTCAGTCATAATATATAAAATATGTGCCAATCAAAATAAATATTACTTCACTGTATCAAACAATTGAATCAAATTTCAATAAAAGTATAGGCTATTTATAGAAATTTGGCCCTTGGAAAACATTTATAAAAGTAATTTTTCCAATGAACTTTATAATTGATTTCACAGGCATAAATCTTTAAATTTTCTTGAAACATTTTATGGAAAATATAAATATTGCTTTTTTATACCAGCAATTTTTGTTGAAAATTTAAATAACTGAATTAAGCAGTTTGCAAAACTACACGCAGCATAGCCTATGGGTTAGGCAGCTGCGCTTGCAATCAGAGTGAGTGGGTTCGATTCTCCACAAGATCCTCTGAAAATAGCAAAACTATACGAATTAGTCTGACGACAAATCGTGGGTGTTTTCGAAATTGTACTATAACTATAGCCTGTATATGTTTGTTGCTTTAAATTTTTCCTCTAATCAAAAATAATAATAACTAACCAAGAATTATTATCAACTGATCTTGAGCTCATTGAACTTACAAAAATGTGTAAAAAATGAACAGACCATAAAACCAACAACAAAAATAAATTTATACCGGAGCACGCGCTTATGTACAATAACTATCTTCTAAAAATAGAAAGAAGAATGTACAAAAACAAAGTCCAACATACATGATTTACATATAGACAGAATGTCTAAAATATTGTGTATACCGTTGGCAAGATAACAAACAACAATTAGAGGAAAACTTGAATTAAGCAGCCTGCAAAACTACACGCAACATTGCCTATGGGTTAGGCAGCTGCGCTTGCACTCAGAGTGAGTGGGTTCGATTCTCCACTAGATCCTCTGAAAATAGCAAAACTATACGAATTAGTCTGACGACAAATCGTAGGTGTTTTCGAAATAGTACTATAACTATAGCCTGTATATGTTTGTTGCTTTAAATTTTTCCTCTAATCAAAAATAATAATAACTAACCAAGAATTATTATCAACTGATCTTGAGCTCATTGAACTTACAAAAATATGTAAAAAATGAACAGACCATAAAACCAACAACAAAAATAAATTTATACCGGAGCACGCGGTTATGTACAATAACTATCTTCTAAAAATAGAAAGAAGAATGTACAAAAACAAAGTCCAACATACATGATTTTACATATAGACAGAATGTCTAAAATATTGTGTATAGCGGTGGCAAGATAACAAACAACAATTAGAGGAAAACTTGAATTAAGCAGTTTGCAAAACTACACGCAGCTTAGCCTATGGGTTAGGCAGCTGCGCTAGCAATCAGAGTGAGTGTGTTCGATTCTCCACAAGATCCTCTGAAAATAGCAAAACTATACGAATTAGTCTGACGACAAATCGTGGCTGTTTTCGAAATAGTACTATAACTATAGCCTGTATATGTTTGTTGCTTTAAATTTTTCCTCCAATCAAAAATAATAATAATTAAGCAAGAATTATTATCAACTGATCTTGAGCTCATTGAACTTACAAAAATATGTAAAAAATGAACAGACCATAAAACCAACAACAAAACTAAATTTATACCGAAGCACGCGCTTATGTACAATAACTATCTTCTAAAAATAGAAAGAAGAATGTACAAAAACAAAGTCCAGCATACATGATTTACATATAGACAGAATGTCTAAAATATTGTGTATACCGTTGGCAAGATAACAAACAACAATTAGAGGAAAACTTGAATTAAGCAGCCTGCAAAACTACACGCAGCATAGACTATAGGTTAGGCAGCTGCGCTTGCAATCGGAGTGAGTGGGTTCGATTCTCCACAAGATCCTCTGAAAATAACAAAACTGTAAGAATTAGTCTGACAAGAAATCGTGGCTGTTTTCGAAATAGTACTATAACTATAGCCTGTATATGTTTGTTGCTTTCAATTTTTCTTCTAATCAAAAATAATAATAATTAACCAAGAATTATTATCAACTGGTCTTGAGCTCGTTAAACTTACAAAAATTTATTTATTTTATTTAATATTATATTAGTTCATTTTTTTTGAATTTCATTTTATAAGTATAACGACAAAGATTAAACAGACAACGAATTTACAACCGTCTTGAGTATTCTGAGCTAAAATACATTTAACATGAATAATCACTTATTTTGTTTTTGTAGTCACTGTGTATATTTATGATAAGCCCAGTTGCCTTCGTCTTTTGCCGATTGATGGCATTCATCGGGTTTAGATTCACGATTACCGAATAATATCAATCAGCAAACACATGCATACAATACACACCCCCACATAAGTAGAGCGTCACATACACATCAGAAAAGCAGTCAAACCAGATTCCCGTACACAAGGCACATACACAGACGCAGGCAGATCTTACGCTTAATCTCGCTGCCCTACCGAGCCTAAAGGTGCTTACACTTACGCTTACAAGCATCTAACATCCTACTCCTGAGTTTTGCTTCTCTTACCAGTTGAAAGTGTGTACATATAAATATATAGTATCTCCCAAACATATACCCAGGGCTGACATAGAGTTCATGGGCTCTGCAAAAAAACTAGTAATATTTTTTTACCTTCTTCCAATTATTAATCCGGCACCGGTATCAGATTTTTCGAAAAAAAAATTTCTGGGAAATTTGATACAAATAATGATAGGGCCTTCTGTCAAAATCTAGCTTGCTTTTTCAAAATTCTAGCTAGAAACTTTTTCGTAACCCGTAAGTCAATCAAATGCATTGCATCTAAAGTTACCTGCGTAGTCATTTGCAAATTAATGTTCTCAAAGGGTGTTTTTTCGGCTTGAAATCTTATATGGTGATGATTTAACAATTTTCTAAGAGTGAAATCTTCATCACCTACAAGCGCACCTACTTCAGTGGGATATGTTAGGACATTGTTGATTTTTTTCGCTTCGGTTGTACACTTTGAACATCCATGAGCAGAAGTGTGATGAGAAATGCCGCATGCAAATGCGCTAGGTGGTGCATATCGCATATTAAAGCCCTCATTTTAAGGCTTAGTATTTTACTGCCAGATTCCAAACAACTCTCACCTTTGCAAACACCTTGCCTTTGTAAACACCAAGCGGAAAAACAGAAATTTACCTAAGGAACATTTACGATTTTCATCAAAATTGGCCAAAGCTGAGTTTTCGTGCTATGAAAGAAGGGCAGGCCATCAATCATCGTAAGCAGACACCTAGTGTTTAACCTTTTTTAATTGGGTTTTTATACCAGAACGAACGTATTCTCCAGGAGAAACTTTTTCGGCAACCACTTTTTCATTATTTAAATTTAAAAGGACGGACGGACTTCAAAGAACATCTAAATTTACCTCTTTGAGGATCATTAAGAGTTTCCTTAAATATTTATGTGGAGTCTTGCCTCCATTTGCAATTCAGCAAGTTTTTCACGAAACGGTTTTTATTATTTGACCCGCCCTTAAATTTGGAAAAACAAATTTTTCGCAGGGCGCCTCACTAACTACGTCGGTGGTATTTCCACGAATTTGCTTTTCAGCCGGCACTTCACTTTCCGACAATTGTTGGGCATACATTTTTGTTTTTTCGCCTACAAGGCGTTTTAGATGCCTCTTTGAGCAATCCACGTCGCAAATGTTGTTCACCGCACTTTATTAAAATATTTTTTGATATCATATTACTACTCACCTGCAAAATATTTATAAAACTAAATTTGACGATATTTCCAACTCGTTTCTCAAATGTCAACTTAAAAGCAGAAGAGGAAGCAAAAGTATTTTCGCTGGCAATACTGCCAAATAATGATGTAGGAAGAAGTGGGAGCCGGAAAGTAAAACCACCAAAATCAACTGATATTACAATTGTAAAATGTTATTGGCAAATTTTTATGCTTCGATGATTAAATAAAATATTAATTGGAAAATAATATAACTGCTCAGGAAGATAAGAGAAATGGATTAAGCTATGCCAGTCTGTCCTTCTTTGGTATGTAGGCTCCTTGGCACTCATCTCCCATCGCTATTTCAAATGGGCGAAATCGGATTTATGTATCGAATATTTTCAAAAATATAAATAACGTGGTTATTCAGTACTAAGTACTACTCTAAGGATGAAATTTGATGTTTACATTAACATTTATTAAGTCAACTTTACAAATACTAGTAATCATAAATCGAAAACCGTTCAAAATATTGTAAGGTAGTAAGTGTTGGAACGCGAAGCTGAACGGACGATCGGAGCGAGCTCTGAGCAAGTAACACGAGCGACTGAGATATTAATGAAATTTAATATGTACTTTGTAAACATTATCTTTTTTAATAAACTAAATATTTGAATTTAATTGACAATAGAATATCCGCTAACTTCACAATATCGAAACGAAATTCGTCAAACAGGTTACTCTTATAATCCATGACCAGTCCCGCTTAAATTTGGAAGCAGTTTTGTTTGATAGGTAATAACTTACAAATGGATTTGTATCATTCCTCTTTTACTTTAGAAGTGTTCGTGTGCGAAGAAATTCGGAAATATAAACTGTCGAAAATGGGCGTAGCCCAACCCCTTATATAGCGGATTATTCCACAAAAATTTGTATGCCCATAACTCCAAAGAAAACTGATTTGTCGAAACGATTGCTTGTAATTTTAGCAAGATATATTTCATTAAAAATTGTAAGCTGTTTCTCACTGGTATGTAGCATATTCTGCCAAAAATTATATTATTTATAATCATAAATAAACAAGAAAAAAAAAAGATTTTACTAGCATATCGAACGATAAGCACATTATTAATGCTTCTATATTTTCTTCTAAGTTACAAAACATCCTTTTTTATTTTCTAAAAACACCTAAAAATATTTTTGTTTTAGTGGCAGCATCTGAAAATGACTTGTCAACTTCTCATCATTATTGGTGTATAGTTGGCAATGCCCTAGACTAAGCGAAATGGCCGACCAGCCACGACAAAGTTGACGTCAAACGACGTTTGACATTCAACATGGCTCAAGACAGCATAACATGTAACCATGCCCGTAACCAGCTCGCTCCACATTTGCTTTAAATCGTTCTCCAATTAGACCACCTGGTCCTCAAATTTTTGAAGGGTTTGTATACAAGTGATTTGCTGTTTGTTATTATTCGGTAATCGTGCCTAAACTCGATTAATGCTTACAATCGGCAAAAGACGAAGGCAACTGCGTTTATCATAAATATATACAGTGTTTACAAAAACGAAATAAGAAATGAAATGAAATGCAAGAAAATTAACTAATACAACATAACATAAAATGAAATAAAATAAAATGAAATGCATCTGCCTTATTAAATGCCAAATTGTTCAATATACGTAACAACAGGAAAGTTAATGTTGAGTATGACGTAACATCTCAACCAGCTTTGGTTAAAACCCTAAAGAAGGCAGTATCTATTAATGACGTGAAAGAATTTTGGCATGAAAAGGCGTATAGAAATAAAATTACATTCGAGAAAAAGGAAAATGAGTAATTACCGATGAACAGTTTGGATTTTTTAATGACATTTTACTGTACAGTTTTTTATCCGTGAATGTATGGTTAATATATATATACATATTGATGTATATTGGAACGATTTTTCGTCATCCCTTGTCAAATTTGGTTTTTAGACAAACCGGTTTCGGCGTTGTGCCATCATCGGTGTCGATTTTTGTTCTGATCTGTTGTTGTCGTTTGTCTTGTACAAGGTGGCGCAAAAGTAAGCTTCCGATGTTCAGCATATCGGTTGTGGCACGTGCAGTGTGTGCTGTTGCACCGTCTTGTTGGAACCACATGTTTTCCAATCCCAATTCATCAAGTTGCGGCAAAAAGAACTCGTTGATCATTGCTCTGTAGCGCTCACCATTCACAGTAACCGTTTGGCCCCGACCGATTATTGGTCAAATAAATAGTCAGCAATATTCCGCGTTCTGGAGCAGTGTAGCGTAACATTGTTTATTAACGTGTATTTCGCATGTGTTTACTACACAAATGTCAAAACAGAACTGACTTTAGGGGCCAATCGCAAAATTTATAGCATTTTCTGATAGTAGGATTACTTTTGCGCAACCTTGTATTTATAGTAGGTAGCAGGTAATGTCAGCATGGGTGTCTGTTTGTGTACGTGTGTGTATGTGTTGTGTGTGTACATTCAGAAACGGGGGTGGTTTGCGTCGATCGGTTTTTGTGTGGTTGACTGAGGCAGGTAAAAGTTGGTGATTTTTGTTGTTTGACCTTTTTTTGCTCGTTTGTTGTTTTTGATCTTTTGCTGTTTTGTGTTTATTTTTCGGTGCGTGTTTGTTTGTTGTACCTGAGTGGTTGCTTTGTTTTTTGTAAACCAATTTTAAAGGTTCGAATAATGTGTTGGAAACAGTGTTTGTCTGTTCGTTTATTATTCTACCGTCGAATGTTTTTTGTTTGTAGATTTCCATGTTTTCGAGTACGTTCAGACGTCGGCCTTTTGCTTGTACATGTAGGACCTTGACTGTGTTTTTGATGTTTCTGGGGGGGCATTTATTCTCCACCATGTGATTCGCAAAGTTGGACTCTGGTATGATGGTTGGATTCCGTGCCTTTTTGTTGTAATTTCTAATGTGTTCTCTGAACCTCGTTCTTACTTGTCTTCCTGTCGTCCTTAATTGTTCGATGTTTTGAACGCTGTGTTGATGTTGTATTTTCTAAGGAAATTTGCTAATTTATGTGTTGCTCTTCCAGTATATGTCATTGTCGTCCAGGTTTGTGTACTTTCTTCCCCATTGTTTCTTTTTTGTTCTCTAAGATTTCTCCTGAGTTTATCTACTAGTGCTTTTTTATTTTCGTTGTTTGTAGCGATGGTATATATTATTCCAAGCTCTCTTCTATATGCTTCTTGTGTAAGAGGTGTTCTTTCCAATCTATGTACTAAGTGCCTTAGCGCTGCATTAGTTGTTGTTGTGGGTGATTTGAGGTATTATGTATTATTGTGTCGGTGGCCGTTGGTTTCCTATATATGTCGTAGTTGAATTTATTGGTAGCTTTGTCAATACTTATTGTGAGGTCCAAATAATTGATTCCTCCGCCTTTTTCGGAATTTGTTGTGAAGTTTATGTTCCCGTGCTGATTGTTGAGGTACTCCAGTACTTGCTCTTCGTTGTTGGTAGCTAAAAGGCATATGATATCATCCACGTACCTAGCGTAAAATAACACTCCTAATTTGGAATTCTATTCCTGCATATACTCTTTTTCCAGGTTTTGCATAAACGCTTCCATAAGAATAGCCGATCCATTTATAAAGGTAACTTTTTGCTGTAAAAATGGGCGAAATCGGTTAATGTCCACGCCCAGTTTTTTAACATAGTTCTGAAAAATTTTTTGGTAAAATTTAAAAAGCGATATTTCTACAACAAAGCAAGTTATATCAATCAGATTTTGCACACATAATAAGCTTTTAAGAAAAACTCTTCCGCAAAAAAATGTTGTAAATTTTGAAGAAGTAGGCGTGGCGCCGCCCACTTTACAGAAAAAAATGTCTGCTATTTTCAAAGGCAATCGCTTATAATTCAATCTTGATATTTCAATGAAAAGTGGTCAGTTGCTTCTCAGTAGTATGTATTATACTCCTGCCTAAAATTAGCCAAATCGGGAAACACACAAGCAAAACATTCGGGCATGTAGTTAATAGCCCACTGCAATAGCGAAGTTATATATCTTTTTTGATTTTCCGTCTGTCTGTCTGTCTATTTGAACGCAAACTAGTCTCTCAGTTTTACAAAAGAATGCTGAAATTCGTTGTTTGCTTTCGCCATTTTATAACATACTAGCAAACCCGGTAGAAGTTCTTTTGACGTTTTGATACATAAAAGACATCTATTTATAAAATGTCATTAACTTGAACCAAATAAACTCCTAACTATACCGAACTGCAGCTTTATATAACTTGGGGGCTTTTCCAAAAGCTGTATACAGACTGTGTCGTGCCCACGGAACTCCTGAACCTGTCGTGAAAGTTTAAGAGCAATACAAAATACAAAATACGTGGGCGTGGCACCGCCGACTTGTGAAAAATTATGTGGATATTGACTAAATGACACATATATCCAAATTTCATTAATATAGACCAAAAAAGTTCGAAGTTACGACGAATTTAAACTTTATATAGCCTCGGGGCGTGGCTCCACCTACTTTTCCAAAACTATATATTGTCTATGCTGTACCCAATGAACCCAAGTATATATTGTGAAAATTTCATAAAGATCGGTTGAGTTCTTTGGCGCCTATGAAAGACACCCATTTTTATATCTATTTTTGTTACGCACACAAGGTATATTACTTCATTCGGCATAAACGAATCGAGATATATATTTATTAATGTATATCAGAACGTTCAGGATGAAAAGTAAAATATCCGGGCAAGTAGTTAATACCCCACTGCAAAAGCGAAGTTGTATATCTTTTTTGATTTTCATAACTTTCATGAACATAAAATGTTTGTACGTATGCTGAAATTATCAGGAGGATGAGCTGAGTCGATGTAGGCATGTCCGTCTCTCGATACGTCTATCTGTCTGTCCGTCTGTCTATTTAAGCGGAAATACGAACTGAAAGTATTAAAATAGACCTGCGTGAATAGGGATGACATAATAGATCACTACTAGGTATATAATGTTAGGTTCCACCCGAACTTAGACTTTCTTATTTATTATAAATATAAAAATGTATACAGGTTGTAAATTTGTAGGGCTCATTGGTCTGAGACTTTCAGATCATACAAACACAATGATAGTCCCATGAAGCTGTAAATGCTGGTGTCTCGCAAGGATCTGTCCTTGGCCCTGTTTAATCTTTTTGTTAATGATTGTACGAATGCAGTAAATTCCTGAACTTTTTTTCTGTATTTAATGCTTTCGTGATATTTTTCAATTAAAATATTTAGTTTCCTTAGAATACTACGTCTATCAATTAGTTGAATATTCAATTTATTCCAAATTTCAACCAATTTATCAATTACATGAGGAGTTAAATTTTTATGCGAAAACATTTTACTTTGAATTTTAGCATGATCACTTAAAAAAAAAATAATATCTTAAAATGTCACGACTAGACGGTAAATTCAGATTACTTTTAATTCACTTGATAAACCTAATGCAATAATATCGTGTTCAAGTATATGTGACAAAGTGGATTCAGATGATGTAGAAGGATTTGGTTCATCCATTTTAAATTTAAATACAAAAATTGTACTGTCTGAATGAAAGTTGTTAGAAATGTTCTGAACTTATTTTAGCCTGAACTTATTATTACCTACAAGGACAGTAAATTCGGCTTGCTAAATTTGAATTTAACTCATCCCAGTGGGAAAATGGGGAATGCATTACCTTTTTGATGCATGAAAAGATATACGGAAATCGTTGTAAGAGAAGATCAATCCAAAAGCTATCGAAGGAGTAACGTGTCGACCTATTTTTATTTGTAATACTACATTTTTCATTTTTTTTTCACTGTGTTGTATGTTTGGTTAACAGAAGAAGCCTTCGAGAAAAAATTTAAATTTCATTGTAAAAAAATTAAATTCAAATTAAATATTAAACACAGTGGTTCACAGCTTATTTCAATCAGCATCCGTTTCGAAATTCAAGTTACTATTACTATCCAACCAAACCGAATCTTGAAAAATTTTAAATGCCAACCTGTACATTAATGGTTTTCATTCACAAAATTAAATGCACTTATTTTCAGATATTATTTTTTAGTCAATTTGTAATACAAAAATCATAGCAAGTGCAAATTACAATCCCACAGCTTATTTCAACCAGCTAAAAAAGTTTTCATATTAATATAACATTTGTTGTATTTTTAGAGTTTTAGTAGTTCGTATGTCCTCCTTTCATATCGAGCGCCGATTTCAACCTTTGCGTCGACTGAACTAATTTTCGTGTTGTTTCTGATGTAATTTTGGACCATTCTTCCAACAAAGCGTTTTTTAGATTTTTTGCTTGTAATTTTATGTTTGCGAATATTTGGATCTAATATTGCCCACTGATTTTCTATAACGTTCATATCAGGAGACTGAGCAGGTGGTGACATTAGGTGGGGGCAGTTCCATATCAGCCACGACTCGGAGCCACGTGTCGGAGCCAAAAATGTTGAATTTCGACTCGTCAGCAAAAATATAACCTGTTCCCAAAAACTGAAATCCTTATAAAGGTGGTCTTTCTTTTCTCGGCTGACAAAGGGTTTTTTACGTGTTATTCTGCCATTGAATCCATATTTACGTAGTAGTCTACGAACCGTTTCTGCGCTGCTTAACATTCCCAACCCATTCCTGATCTCAGTTTAGCAGTAGTTTGTTTGGGGGTTTCTTTAAGTTTTCGTAATATGTAGCGCTCATCCGTTAAATTGAAAATTTAGTTTGGTGCTATTCTACCTTTATTATAGACTCTGTTCTCGGGTACAAAGCGCGATATAATTGACTGCACTGTTGAGTCACTTAAATTAACCATTCCAGCAATTTTCCGCCGTGAGTGACCATTTCTGAAGTGACTGAGGACTAACTCTCGCTGCTCAATAGTGGTGCGCTTTCCCATCTTTCCCGTTTAATTCAGGTGATAAAAACATTTAAACTGTTACAAACGCTAGATTTAATAATGAAAAATTAAAAAAAAAAAACTAGATTGATATGCAAATCGACGGCTACTGAACGCAAAATATGTCTGGTTGAAATAAGCTGTAGCATAGGAATTGACCGTTGTTTTAGTTTTTATGTTACAAAGTCTTTGAAGCCATATCGAGCCCTATGCGCAAAAAAGACGTAAGAGCCATGATTTCCGAGTTTAGCTTTTTGATGAAAATCGATCACTTATTATCACACACATAACCTCCCAAAGTTTCGTAGCTATGAAACGTACCGTTACGAATTTAAACCAAAAGCAATTTAGACGTAAGTACATGTGTTTTTTATTCACATTTTTAGGTAAATTAGGTGAAATTAATGAGGAAATATGATATTTCATTATAAAAAGCAGTTAAAATGGTAAGATTCCGTATATATACTGACTTTATCATTCTATTAAGGATTTTTATTTATAAATTTTGGAATGTGGGCATGGCACTGGCCACATATGAATGAACAAATTTTCAAATTTCGAGTGTTAATAACTATAAAACCATCAACGCTAGAATAATGATTGTTGGGAGAAGTACACCTACTGAAAATAAGTTCAATCGCTTTTCAACCATGGCCACATAAAGGTTCGTGAAAGTTTACTAAAAATTTGGTAGCAAAATTGCAAAGCATGCTTGCAGATAGAATGCTAAAATTTGGGAACTACATTGGTCTTTAATCCTATTATTGCTTTCTGTGAAAATGAGCTAAATCGTATTTCCAACATGCCAATTTTCATAAACATTTACTGAAAAGGAGATAGATAGAAATATAGAATATGCAAAATCTTCAGTGATATCAATTTTAGTAAAGGTAATTGTTGTTGGAGCAATGCTCGTTTTAAATTTTTATTCGTTCATCGATATTAGAGAAAAATTACAACGATTTGCACAGCGATAGTATGGGATTTCACTTCGGCGTCACCAACTTCTCATCAGACCCCTTCGCTAAACACGTCATCACATACCTCGGAGACACGTCATCACATACAATCGTTGTAATTTTTTTCTAATATTAAAAGATATCAATTTCATTCCGTTGGTATACTATTTCCAAGTAGATATTGTTAAAATAAGCAAGAAATATATTGATTTGTGAAATTTGTATAACAACATGATATAAATACGTTACATTATACTTCCTATACCACACTGCATATCTGAACGAAAACTCAAGAAAGTCAAGTAATAAATATTCCCTCTCTTATATAATGTCTGTTTGTGAACCGATATCGGACATATAAAAGGGGATTTACTTACTTACTAACTTAAATGGAGAGTAACCGTTTAAACGGTTTCGGCCGTCCAATGTATCACTCCAGTCATTTCTTCGATTTGCAAATTGGAAGCACCCCGGGATCGTAAATCGGTCTTTACTTGGTGCTTTCTTCGGAGTGGTGGTATCCCTTCGATTCCCAAGCCGGTTACATTCAGCGCCAGAACTTCTTCATTCATCGCCTAGCCAACGAAGCCACATCATTGAAACTGGTTTGACGTTGCCATAAATCTTTCGAGAAACATTTCTCTCCAATACACGCAGAACCATATCAACAGATGTTGTCAGCGTCTAGCTTTCTGCACTATGCCGCAGACAAGAACACTTAGCACCGTGCATTCATCCTACCATATTCTGTATAGAAGCTAATGCATGCGTTTTATCAGGTGCTCGTCGCCGTGCGTAAATAGCTCTTCAGGCAATCCATCAGTACACTCTGATTGTTACATATGTGAGGACAAATAATTTGAAATAACGAAAGAAAAGCGCAGAAAGGCAACTTTTGTTAAAGAAAATTTTTGATGTATATTAGAACGATTTTTCGTCATCCCTTGTCAAATTTGGTTTTGAGACAAACCGGTTTCGGCGTTGTGCCATCATCAGTGTCGATTTTCGTTCACGTTTGTCTCAAAACCAAATTTGACAAGGGATGGCGAAAAATCGTTCCAATATACATCAATCATTCACCCTGTCGGAAAAACAACAAAACAAAATGTTTGACGTAACATCCAAATTATCAAAAAGCAGACTGATATGGTGAGGGCAAAAAAGACGTATGCGCCAAAAATTATGCTTATATTACATGTATAAAAATAAAATTTATTACATTATATAGGTTGGGATAAAGGAAGCCTAGGTACCTAATTTCATGTCAACACATAAACTGAATCCGAAATAAATTTAAAAAAACCTTCTGTAAAATTTTCTTTTTGGCTCTTACGTATTTTTTGCGCACAGGGCTCGATAACCGTTCAAACAAATTTAGCTACCCTGGTGTAGTAAAAACATAATCCTTCAAATTTGCATTTAAATTTGTTATAAATTCTTTTTTTTTTTAAGTATATAAACACGTAAAGATGTAGACGTATGCTGGTTGAAATAAGCTGTGAACCACTGTACAAACAGAAACCGTCTGCTTCTGTTTGTTATCTAGTTGCCTTACATTTATTTGGTATACTCATCTTGCCAGTAGACCAGCTGCGAGATGAGTGAAAAGAGCTGTTGCTGTTGTTGTGGTAGCGACTATTTAACCTGCCTAAAGTATCACCTCTTTTATCCAACATTGTCATCAGGCTATTCTAAGAAACAGGGGTGAACCAAAGTGAAATTGCTGCGGTTCATTACATTAGGCTCGGTACATTCCCACAACAGCCGGTTCTATCGTACCGGAATGACTCGGGTTTTTATATCCGACCAAGGGCTGTTATTCCGACATTACCCTGTCTAACTTGTCACATTTGTATAAATAGATGTAATATGACCCATGTAATGAATGATTTCATTTATAAAAGGTAATTCCAGATAAAATGTGTCCCTAGTAATGCATCTTTTCATTTATAAAAAGTAAGAAGTAATGTATCTTTGTCGCTTCAGTTTGTTGTGAGTTACACATTACTTTTCCTATGACATCGCTTTAGAAAAATTCATGCATGTTTTCATGTATAGTCTATAGGGGATATACATTACGTTATGCATTCCTAAACATTACCTTTTCCCACTGGGATATGCTCCATATCTATCTACCTATATTAATACATATTATAAACGAAAATTTTGCTACGGACCCAACACTCTGTAAACAACTAACAAACTCAGTTTGAGTGCTAGTTTTCGTCAGCAATAGAACGAAAGTGTACATTTTCGGCCGACATAAACTCAGCATCAAATCGAAAATGCTGGTGCTAGTTTTCGTATGGCACTTTGATATGTTATTCATAATAGTGCTCTTGTCTAATTTTCAAAATGGCACACGAGTTTATATGAGCGAATTTTTTTGTATGCACTGCCACCGATAGGCTAATCACAAAGTTTGAACGCTGGGGTCGAATCGTGTATTCCGTGATTGAATTGGCGATCGTATCAAAAATCACAATCGTATCGAAATCTTTGACAGTATGTAGTAAATTGAGTTTGAAATGTAATGGAAACATGCGAGCTTAATATCAAAAATAATAATTGTAATTTAATGTAAAACCTAAATTGTTGGGTGGATCGGATCTAATAACTACAATGTGCGAATAAAATGCACAAAGGTAATGGCGTGCTACTCGATGGTTGATATGATACCTCTCACCTTTCACTACTCATCATGGAAACCAAAACGGTACCACGACAGTGTGGCAGTACCGCAAGGGAGTATCAGAGCGTACAAACAACAACAACACGCGTTCCAAAGTGATTTTCATTTAGTGGAGCCAAAAGTTTCTAACTAGTCAGAATCATAGAGAGCTTCCAATTCCCGGCGTCTAACCCACTTCCTGGTATAATAACTTCCTCGACCTCCGTAACCATTTTATCCTCGTAAGGTCCGCCACCTGTTTTATGCTTCTATGCTTTACTAAAAGATAGCTTATTTTTATGTTGATATTTTTGGTATGCAAAGACCTTGTTAGCGTCTATGCTTTCGAAGGCATTGGTAACATTTCGGAACCAAACATTTAGTCCATGAAGGATTAAACAAGGGGTGCCACAAGCGTCTGCCCTAGGTAGGGCCCGAGTCGTGGTGCGTGGGCTTAATTCTGCTTGCATTGGAACTAACCATTCAGAGGAAGGCGAATAAGCCTTTCTTTGGAGAAAGATGGTCTTATTCACATACAAGCGGTAACTAGGAACTGCCAGCTCCCATTCCAGGGTTTCAGCTTGGATTAGAACGGCGGCTTTCCAACACAGTTCTCATTTAGGCGTTAACGATGGTCGTACCCAGTCAGGGAGATTTACCCGTTTACATATGTATATAAAGAGAATGAGGTTCAGAGAACACATTAGAGATTACAACAAAAAGATACAGAATCCAACCATCACATGGTGGAAAATAAATGCCCCCCCGGAAACATCAAAAAAACAGTCAAGGTCCTACATGTACTAGCAAAAGGCCGACGTCTGAACGTACTCGAAAACATGGAAATCTACAAACAAAAACATTCGACGGTAGAATAATAAACGACCGGGCAAACACTGTTTCCAACACATTATTCGAACCTTTAAAATTGGTTTACAGAAAACAAAGCAACTACTCAGGTACAACAAACTCACACGCACCGACACATTAACACAAAACAGCAAAAAATCAAAAAACAAAAAGTACCTAAGAGCAATAATAGCACAAATAATCAGAGAACAATAAGGAAAACAAAAATATTGCGAAAAACCAAAGCAATGTGACCATAAGCAAAAAGGCTGACAAACAGAACTCAACAAGGATACAAAGCAAGTACGTGAACAGCAACAAACAACCGAGTCCGCCAGACCACCAGGAATATACCATAACGTAAAAGACGCCCTTAGAAAAGCATGCAAAGGATGGCGAAGACGTACCGTCGGCGAACATCGGCAAATCACGCAAATTTGGACTATTACATCCTATACCCAATGGGATGACAGAAAATGGCGCAGAGACGACTGCGACCGGGCGCTCACCAGCTCCGGGTAAGGTAGCGATATTGACGAATCCTGCCCAACATACCCTAAGATGGTCCTTGGACGACGGCGTATATAAATGTCAAGTCCTCTGCTACACTTCCGCTATCTACAGAATGGCAAGACATCGAAGAAATCGCGCGTCTTTCAATCAACCTGCAACCGTCTTGGAAGCAGGCTGGGCCCGTTGCACCTACCATTCTCAGGGGTAGAGTCAGAAGGAAGTACTATATCAAACAACTCGAGAGATGCGTGAAGAGGCCACACGGATTAGCCGAATAGCTGTGTGGCCGGAGAAGCATCCGGTTGTCTTCCTGAGACAGGAGGACCCGACTTGGCTTCAGGAACCCATTAGGGATAAGATTTTCAAGGCGATTTTTTAGGGAACGGCGTACTAGCAGCCGACTGTGGTAACGAGAGTGCGGCGACTGATTGGCCAGTGTGGTACCGAGACTGAGTGGTTGGTTTAGCACAATCTTGTGCATCGAAAAGTGGTCGATATACCGCCCACATAAGAGAGGATATCCCAGTTTTCGATAGGGGTACTTAGAGTGAAAAACTATGGTCTGAGAACGTAAATGTGGCGTATTATCAATAGAAGGGTTGAGGATACGGGTCTTCATTCCATACAACGGGATACGAAGGGCTGGTTTTAGGCTAAGCTATAGGTTAAGTTTCGGTTTGAAGAGGCCCTGCGAACAGGAGGCATCAAGCAGATCAATTGCCGCCCCTGAAGCAGGGCATGAAGTAAAAGTAGAGAAACAAATGAGGTTACACCTCATCAGGGACTGAAGACTCCTGCTTTCCACCAGAAAGTAGCGTCCCTCCCGAAAAAAACTTTAGGCATAGACCTGCCTAGGCTAGAAATTCAGAAGCCTGTCGGTAAGTGGATAGAATCTTTGGTCAGAACAAGAACTTTTGTCGCTATAGTAGGGGATGGTATAATACAGTTAAGATCCACAAAGGGGTACCTAAAAGTAGGAGTGCTATCACTCCGTCTATGGAGCCTTGTGGTGGATGACCCGAGTTGTTGGGCGGAGGGTATAAAGTGTAACAAGCAGGCAGGGCATCCAATGTGGCATGGCGAATGAGATCTCAGACCATTATTTTTGAGCGCGATGAAGTTCTGTGAAGAGAAGAGAGCACTATATGCCTGAGGTCAGCGCAGACTGCAGAACATATCCTTTTGGAAGGCGATGTCATTTCCATTCCTGCACTCCTGGGCTTACCATGACTAGAACATACACACATACAAATCCTCAGGCCACAACAAATACAGAACTTCCTTAAGAAAGTGCGCCCCTTTATACATCTATCTCTATATTTATAATATTATTATACTTTCTTTTCGGAAGCAATTTTGCTATCGAATACATTTTTCTTCTTCTTTGACAAAAACGAGTATTTGAGTACGTCCACTGAGATCACAATACCAAATTATGATAGCAGTTGTACGCTAACGTATAAAACTATACCAAATAAGCAATTTTTCGAAACGAGTATTCAGTTAACGGGAAACGCTATACGTCCCCTGTTTCGACTTCTGTCAAATAAACTTGTTAAGAGTTCTTTAAAGTTTCAACTGTTATAGAATTGCGGCTTAATTATTACTAGTATCAACAGTGTTCGAAATTCGACCAACTTAAATTAGTACAGCTTGTACACAAGAACAAAGTAGATTTAAAAAAAATGTTGTCGCTAAAGCTGAAATAAAATACTGAAAATCAGTATTCAATAGTTTGTGAGTTGTAGAAAATTAGTATTTTCCACACCACCCGAGAGGTATGCAATTGGCGCATTACCGAAGTTAGTTTTGGGAGCTCGGTTATACAGTAGGCCTATTTCACCCATATAAATTATATACAATCGCAATTTTGGTGTAATCAGACATCAGTAACTCTGTTTGTTTTAAACCATCTCACGAAATATCACAACCGTTATAGGTCTCATTATAGAGAAACCCCAAAAGACATTCTGGTGTAAGTGACATTTTGTATTAAACTTTATAAGTCTTATAAACCTTTTCCCATAGAACCTTGGTTTCGTTGCTTATACTGAAATTGGTGTTGGGGCTCGATATGTTAGACAGGTAAAAAGAGATAAATACAAAATTAATAAGCTAAACTACTTTTTTTATTCAGTAGACTAAAATTTAAAAGACAATTCACAATTTCTAAAATATGAAAAATTAATTTATGTAACTTAAAATAGAAAATAAAATATATACGCAACCCCCTTATTCGAAAAAATAAAAAAGGCCTTTTAAAATGACAGCTTTAGACTGATTTTCGATTATAAGAGCTTTGTAAACCTATTTTATTTATGAATATAGGGAAAATATGTGTAAACATATTTCAACAGATGGCGCGTCATATATATCTATGTAATAAAAGGGTATATATATATGCAAAGTTGAGAGCGCCTCTCTTTGCAAGAACAAAAAGGGATAAAGAATAAGGGAGAAACGTGCCACGCTTAGACCCTACGCATCCCAAAATTCAAGATCTCAATGCGGAAATCATACGGCTGATTGATCAACACAAACGCGCCAAATGGGAGGAGCACCTAAGGTCCTGTAACCTCTCTGCTGGTGTTGGCAAACTATGGTCCACTGTTATATCCTTGTCAAATCCGACCAAACCTAACGACAAAATATCCATCACCTTTGGTGATAAGGCACAATCAAAACCGAAGAGAGGCGTGAGCGCTTTCTGCCGGCAATTTGTACTATATCCTCCGTACTCGATCGACCCCGACGGTATATCCATGTTGATGCTAAAACATCTCGGAGAAGAGGGAGTAAGGTATCTAACAACTGTCTTTGTCATTCCAGAAAAATGGAAACAGGCAAAGGTGGTGCCACTACTAAAGCCCGGCAAGTTGGCCAACGAGGGGGAGTCCTATCAACCGATATCACTCCTCTCGCCGGTAGTCAAGACTTTGGAGACGGTCTTGCTGCCTCACTACACCGCTAACTTGCGTCGCCGTAAAATGCATAGCACTATCACCGCGTTAAACGCCTTCACCACTCAGATAGGTGTCGGTCTCAACCAACATCGTCCAAATGACAGGACCGTGCTATCTGCGCTTGACCTGTCGAAAGCCTTCGACACGGTCAATCGTGCGCAACTCATTACCGACCTGAGGATTTAACTCTTCCCCCTGTCTAAAGAGTTGGACCGCCAACTATCTGAATGGCCGGCAGTCATCGGTTGAATTTAGAGCTGAAAGATCAAAACCACGTATAATTAAAAAAGGGGTGCCACAGTTTGGTGTCCTATCCCCGCTTTTATTTAAGTACTACATATCGAAGCTCCCTTCCCCACCAGAGGGTGTCTCGATCGTCTCCTACGCCGATGACTGCGCGATCCTGGCGACGCACAGTGGGGATTTTGAACATAAATAAATTTAAAATTAAAGTGTTAGTAAATCTAACTTTTTTTACAGTGATCGACAGGCACACTATAGGATAAGAAAAAAAAATTATAGAGCATTTCAAATTGCTCAAGGATAAGCGCCACCAGGATCTCAAAGTTGTGCAAAAATGATGCAGTTTTATTTATGACATATATAACCCCCTTCGAAATGCTCTATCTAATTTGTTTGTTAACATATATATTTTCTTTTTATACCAGAAGATAGATATTGACTCTTTCTATTGAAAAAAGTTCATTCTTGTCATCTGAATTTCTATGATTTTTCAAAAATTGATAAGAAAAATGATAAACATTTTTTTTTTTTACTTTAAAATTCAAAAAAAAAAAACACCTCTCCAAATTTTTTTTATGTTTTGAAACAACACCTTCTTTATAAAATTTCATAATCAGCAAGGAAATCCACTTGCCCGACTTGCTGCAATAAGTTCTCTCCCATTAGACTTAAATTGCATTTGTGTAAACCCATTTTTTATGCATTACGAGTATTTGTCATAAAAAAAATATATATAAAATAAAAGTGTGTACTTCAATATTTCCGTATATTATAGAAAATAGCATGTTTTATGAATAGATGTTGATAATTTGCTGAGGTAGAGTTCCTGGGGTCGACGTGAGGGGAACGCAAGGCCACCCCCAAGACCGCTGGGACGGTCTTTTCGATGTACATTATACCCATCACAAGTTCGTAAGTCTGATCTTGTGGTCAGTTTGGTCTCTTGAATAGCATCGATTTTGATGTTGTTTAGCTTCATAAATTCAGTTATTTCCACCTAATCCGTTACAATTAAGCTGTCCAATTTTGAAGTGCGTTGGGGCGAGGTTGGGGTCATACTAGGCTTAAGGGGCAGATGCGTTTGCCTCGGTGGTGATAGGCTGAAGCCTAGCCTGGAAAGCTGCGGCGTGTTGCAGCAAGGCGCTGTTGGCGACCCAGAGCACATAAGAACGTGGTATAGGTCAAGATTGCGCTGGAGCGACATATACCGCATTGAACAGAATGCGACCGTTTAAAACAAATTTTCTTCCAGCAGACGCAGCAGAGCCAATCTCTTGGTCCGGGGTTGGGTTCGACCCCAGCCCGAAACAAGAGAAAATGGAGAAACCCTGGTGCAAGGGTTTGCTTCGAGGATTACGATTTGAGGGTGGGGCATGACAGATAACAGCCCATGGCCGGGTAAAAAAACCAGGGTCATTCCGGTACGATAGAAATTAATGAATCGTCTTCAAGCTCTCCTAACGAAAAACGAAATTTTAAACAGGGTTGGACCAAAGTGATATTGGTGTTAGAAGAGTAGGTTTAATTGAACAGGTAAAGAGATGTTTGGTATCATGAGGGGACATATCACATGGAGGGCAAATATTTGGAATGGTGGGGTTGAGTTTGAATAACTATCTAGATCGAAGTTGTGCTAGCATGGATGTCAATAGCGGGATTTATAGGCCGAGATCTGAATAAGGTATACGAGGTGTGTTCAAAAAGTATCGCGAATTTTGTGTTTTTTCAAAAATTATTTATTTATTCATGAATATCTATTTTGTCCCCTTCAGATATTATACACTTGTGTCCCCATGAGATATTATACACTTGTGCCAACGGTTTTTCCAATCTTCGAAGCACTTCTAAAATTCATTTTTTTGTATCTTGTTCAGCTCCTCCTTCGATGCCGTCTTTATCTCGTCTTGGTTCGTGCGGCAGCTTCCATTGAGATGATTGAGCTTTGGTTTCCACGTTATAACCATAAACCCACGATTCGTCACCAGTTATGACCCTCTGGAGCAAATTTGGGTCGTCGCGGACAGAGTTTAACATCTCATTGGCAATGTTCATGCGATGCTGTTTTTGGTCACAATTGAGCAATTTTGGTACGAATTTCGCGGCGACCCGTCTCATGCCCAAATCATTGATAAAAATCGAATGGCACGAGCCAATCGATATGTTAAGGTCCTCAGCAACTTCTCTAATGGTGATTCGACGATTGGCCAATACCATTTTCTCCACTTCATTAATTTTTTCGTCTGTTGTTGAAGTGCTCGGGCGTCCGGCACGCTCTTCGTCGTTCACATCTTCTCGGCCTTCTGGGAACATTTTGTACCACCGATAAACGTTGCTTCGGTCCAAGGTAGCTTCTCCGTATGCCACAGTCAACATTCGGAATGCATCCGCGCACTTAATTTCGTTTTTCACACAAAATTTGATACAGGTTCTTTGATCCATTTTTTTGAATAGGTAAAAATCGAAGACGATCCAAAACACGTGCAAGCACAGCAGCTGTCAACAATTAACTGAACATTCAAAATGGCCGAGCTTGTCGGCATAAGTGAGAGACTTGAGTACCAACATAACGCCACAAAAAATTCGAAATTCGAATATACGTAACCAGCGAAAATTCAAAATTCGCGATACTTTTTGAACACACCTCGTAAACCGACACGGTGTGGAGGTCAGTTAGAGCCCGCATGTGATTAAGCATATCAACCAGCTGGCAAACTTGCAACTTCCTCCAGTTGGTACCAGAAATATTGGCGCAGCGTAGTCAACAAACGGTGGGGCAATAACCATATAAGTACCAAGTGCTGGCGGTAAGTCACTTTAGTCAAGGGTAGCGACATCAGTAATGTAAAGAATTTTTTTCGAGTGCGGACGTGTTTTTTATCGCTCTGCAAAATAATAACTTTTTCTAACTCTGACTAATAGTATTTAATGTAATTTAATGTAATTTTAAAATTAATAAAGTCAACAAATTAACATTTAAATCTCCGAGCTTTGATTTATGTGACCTATTACAAATTTTTATAAACTTCACAAAAAACAGAACAAAAATCATAAAAAACAAAAACAGCATTGATAAATGCAAAAATAAAAAAACAATATTCGTGTGCTTATTGTTGTAATTACTCTCTGTTATTAGAGAAGACTAACAACATCGTCACAACGAAGGCAGACAAAGGAAACACAACGGTGCTAATCAGTAAGGATGAATATATAGCAAAGACAGAGAAGCTCATCGAGGGAATGAAATGCCGCATTATTAGGGATAACCGCACGGATAAATACCAGACCGAAGTTAAAGAGGTTATAAAAAATGATACCAAAATAATAGACGAGAGGATGGCATATACCCTAACACAAATGAATCCATCTGCTCCTCCACTCATTGCGTTACCTAAAATCCACAAGCAGGATACGCCGATGAGACCTATAATTAATTTTAAGTCCGCGCCGGGTTATAAACTGTCGAAACATCTAAAAAACGATTTTAAAGGACACTCAGAAACTAGGGCACGAATACACAATAAGCAATACGATAGAACTACTACAAAGACTTGAGACCGTTAAACTCACAAGGAGCAGTAAACTCGTATCCTTTGACATAAAGGACTTATACCCGTCAATACCACTAACAGATACAATGGATATAGTCAACAAAACACTACTGGACAAAACTGAAGGTAAAAACTGCGCTAAGAACAACGCTGCGGCAAAACTATTTCCGGTTCAACAACAAAATATATAGACAGACAAACGGACTAGGAATGGGTAACCCAACATCGGTCATTCTCATGGAAACATTCATGCAAAACTTGGAAGGAAAATATATACAGGAGTTAAAAACCAAGTTAGACGTGGCATTCTACGCTAGATACGTGGATGACATCATCTGCATCCTAAATGACGATAACGAAGAGCAAATCCTAGAGTTCCTCAACAGGCAACAAAGCAACATAGAGTTCACAATGAAAGTAGAAAAAAATGGAATAATGAACTACCTGCACCTAACTATAGGGGTTGACAAAATAACAATTAGGTTCAACTACGGCATTTATAGAAAACCGACTGCCACGGACACCATAATACACTCTACATGAAACCATCCGCAACAGCACAAAAATGCAGCATTGAGGCACTTAGTGGATAGGCTTCAGAGAACGCCGCTCACACAGGAAGCATACTGGAGAGAGCTTAATACAATATATAACATAGCGGCAAATAATGGATACAAGAAAGCACTTGTGGATAAACTCAGAAGTAGCCATGGAACACAAAAAAGAGTAAACGTAGAGGAAAATCCAATGGTTTGGACGGCAATGACATACACTGGAAAAACTACGTACAAATTAGCAAACTTCTTTAAAAGATATAACATCAACACATCATTCAGAACATCTAACAACGTCGGACAAAAACTAAGAACCGACACTAATTCTGATGACCCATTCAACAGACATGGAGTGTATAGGCTTACTTGTGAATGTCAATACAGCTACATAGGACAAACAGGAAGAAAAATAAGCACAAGATTCCGAGAGCATATCAGGGACTACAACAAAAAAAACACGAAAACCCACCATAATACCAGAATCTAATTTCGCGAACCACATGTTCGAGAACAACTGCACCCCAGCTAACATAAAAACAACGGCTCGAATACTCTACGTACAAGGAAAAGGCCGGCGGCTTAATGTACTTGAGAACATGGAGATATACAAGCTAAAAACATTTGACGGCAGGATCATAAACGAACAAACCAACACTATCTCTGACGAAATATTTGAACCCTTAAAACTAGTTTACAAAAAACAGCACAAGCCAGCAGGTACAGCAACCAAACACGTAACAATGAACAAGCAAAAACGAAATATGAACCAAACTGCAAAAATCACCGATTTCTACCTACCTCAACCTACCGCTTAGCTAACAAGCGGTATGTCTACATACCTACAAAAACAACCCAGGGGACAGATAACAATTCGGACGTATCAATACCACGCACACAACACTTTTCGTGTGGTTAAAAATTAGTGAATAGGGAAAATGGTGTTAAGCGAAGTTAACGCTAACACCTGGCGTTAAAATAGTTACAGAATCAACCTACAGGAATACTTTCAACTTGCACGTCACTGTTATAGACTGGCAACACAGATAACTTAGACGCATTTAGACATAAACGGTTATCACTCGCCCATTGTGAAATAGCAGACAAATCATTATTTAATTTAAAGCATAAATCTTCAACAAGACCGAAACGACTAGACAAGTACACTTGAATGTCATCAGCATACGCATGCGCTTTAACAAATTTACATACTGAGAACACATCATTGACGAACAAGCTGAACAAAAGAGGTCCTAGGATAGACCCCTGAGGAACACCTGCTGAAACAGTCTTAAAGGTGGAAAAGGAATTAATTGACTTTACTTTTTGTGCCCTGCCCTCAAGGTAGCTCTTCATTAAAACTAGTGAATTGTCCAAAAAAACCAAACATATATTTGAGTTTTGAACATATAACGGTACATAAAACTACTTGCAACTGTTGGACGATTTAACATAATATCAACTGTACGAAATATTAAGTCATGATCACTAATAGAGAACATTTGGTCAAACTTCAATATATGGTTAAGGCTAGAGGAAATAAAGTAGTCGAGCAGGCTAGGGTTTGCATTATTTGCGAATCTCGTAGGTTCAGTTTTATTAACTATAGCCAGACCTGCTGCCGACACATGATCGTGCAATTTATCGGAAAATGTATCATTTATAAGCAGGTTGACATTAAAATCACCACAAATTACATAAAATTCATAATCTATCACAAACATGGAGAGTTCCTCAAAGAGAGAATCTAACAGACAGCACTTACGGGGATTATATACACACGACACTAACAAGCTTTTCACGCCATCTGACACTTCCACAATGAAAAATTTGGTATTAGGCGGCCGCCGTGGTGTGAAGGTAGTGTTGCCGGCCTACCACACCGAAGGTCCATGGTTCGAGCCCTGGTACAGGTAACATCAAAAGTGATTTGAAAAAAGTTTTTCAAAACGGGGTCGCCCCTCGGCAGTGGTTTGGCAAACTCTCCGAGTGTATTTCTGCCATGACAGGCTTCTCAGCAAAAATTCGTCTCCTTTGTAGATGCCGTTCGGAGTCGGCAAAAAACTGTAGGTCCCACCAATTTGTAGGGAAAATTCAAATCGGCACACCACAAATTGGAAGAGAAGCTTGGCGCAAAAATCTCTTAGGAGGTTTATGATGATATACCTGTTGTATATCGCGCCATAGAGAGAGAATTAGAAGATTTAGCTAGAGGGCGTACTTTTAGGGATGTTATGCAGTATATAGCCACACCTCCTCCTCTTTGCCCACATCTATCGTGGCGAATGAGATTATAGTTTCGAATACTAAATACCAAATCTGGTTCTGAGGCATTGAACCAGGTTTCTGAAACACAAATTACATCAACTGAGGATTCCTCGAAAACGTTTCTAACATAGTCCAATTTATCACCACCGAGACTTCTTGCACAACATTTAGACCAGGGCATTGCTTGCACATAATATCTAACACAATTTTCTGATTATCACCAACGCCAGGGCTCATATTGTTAGCTGAGTTTACCATCATTGGACTGAGTTACAAAAATAACAACTACAGGTACATGAGTACTTTTAAAATGCATATGAGTGCGACTGTAATATATCACTAGAGATTGAGAGATTTTATAGAATGCATACATAGAAGAGTAGACAAAGATAGAAATGACGGAAATGTGTAACATAGGAGACATAAGAGTAATAAATAGTCAGGCGCTCCTGCCTGCAAAATGCTCCAAATCATCTCTGTTGACAACTTTAACTGCATCGCCATGCAGTTGAGCTTTTACATAAATGCAACCACGGATAGAAAAAGCTGCATTTATACGCTTCTTTTTCTTTAGCTGCAAAGCAAACTGCAGTAGTTCACGACTAGTTTTTGCGAAACCTTCATGGATATATATACGCTCATCTTTGTCGTGGCCAATATCACATAGTGAAATACCCCTTTTCTGCAGTTTAAAAAACTTAGCCATCGCCATGAATAGTTTCGGTCGATCACTTGACTAGACAAGCTTCACAATAAGTGGTGGATGAAAGCCTTTGCTGTTGTTTTTGGTTTTGTTTTTGTTTTTGCGCACTCGAAACGCATCACGAATCGGGGGAGTCACCACTTGTATAGCATTGCAGATGTTATTGAACACATCACTCAAATTTTCATCATTCAGTTGGGGTATGCCATTAATTATAAGGTCAGTAGAAGCGGTGATATTTTCTGATTCTCTGGCGAATGATTTTAGGCTATCGATCTCTTCCCTAAGCTGTTCACACTCTCTTTCAGACATATCAACTCGCTCTTCTAGCTTAGTTACTCTTAACATAACTGCTTCGAAACTCCGAAGCAGGCGGACTTTTCTTGTTTTTTGAGCTAACAGGTACAGCAGGGGATTTTGCAGATATATTATCAGTAGTTTTATTATTAATGTTATTGATTTATTTTGTTGTGTTAATCTTCCGACAGGCTGATTTTTGTTGGAACGATTTTCCGTCATCCCTTGTCAAGTTTGGTTTTGTGACAAACCGGTTTCGGCGTTCTGCGATTTTCAATGCCTAGTTTCGTTCTGGTCTATCCGCTGCGTTGTTTTTATAGTCCGTGGGTGCTGTGGCAGGTAATGTCAATCTATGTGTTCGTGGTAGGTAACGTTAATATGCGCGTGTGTGTGCGCGGTATTGATACGTCCGAATTGTTATCTGTCCCAAGGGTTGTTTTTGTAGGTATGTAGACATACCGCTTGTTAGCTAAGCGGTAGGTTGATGTAGGTAGAAATCGGTGATTTTTGCAGTTTGGTTCATATTTCGTTTTTGCTTGTTCATTGTTACGTGTTTGGTTGCTGTACCTGCTGGCTTGTGGTATTTTTTGTAAACTAGTTTTAAGGGTTCAAATATTTCGTCAGAGATAGTGTTGGTTTGTTCGTTTATGATCCTGCCGTCAAATGTTTTTAGCTTATATATCTCTATGTTCTCAAGTACATTAAGCCGCCGGCCTTTTCCTTGTACGTAGAGTATTCGAGCCGTTGTTTTTATGTTAGCTGGGGTGCAGTTGTTCTCAAACATGTGGTTCGCGAAATTAGATTCTGGTATTATGGTGGGTTTTCGTGTTTTTTTGTTGTAGTCCCTGATATGCTCTCGGAATCTTGTGCTTATTTTTCTTTCTGTTTGTCCTATGTAGCTGTATTGACATTCACAAGTAAGCCTATACACTCCGTGTCTGTTGAATGGGTCATCAGAATTAGTGTCGGTTCTTAGTTTTTGTCCGACGTTGTTAGATGTTCTGAATGCTGTGTTGATGTTATATCTTTTAAAGAACTTTGCTAATGTCATAGCCGTCCAAACCATTGGATTTTCCTCTACGTTTACTCTTTTTTGTGTTCCATGGCTACTTCTGAGTTTATCTACAAGCGCTTTCTTGTAGCGTAGGAGCCTTGCGTGCTCCTGTTCCTCATATATGCAGAGAAATCATAAGCAAGGAAGTAAGAGCCCAGGAAGCACAAAAAGGAAATAAGGAGCTGAAAATATTGAAAAGGCTACAACGAAAGCTAAAAAATAACAACATCGTCACAACGAAGGCAGACAAAGGAAACACAACGGTGCTAATCAGTAAGGATGAATATATAGCAAAGACAGAGAAGCTCATCGAGGAAATGAAATGATTTTAAAGGACACTCTGAAACTAGGGCACGAATACACAATAAGCAATACGATAGAACTACTACAAAGACTTGAGACCGTTAAACTCACAAGGAGCAGTAAACTCGTATCCTTTGACATAAAGGACTTATACCCGTCAATACCACTAACAGATACAATGGATATAGTCAACAAAACACTACTGGACAAAACTGAAGGTAAAAACTGCGCTAAGAACAACGCTGCGGCAAAACTATTTCCGGTTCAACAACAAAATATATAGACAGACAAACGGACTAGGAATGGGTAACCCAACATCGGTCATTCTCATGGAAACATTCATGCAAAACTTGGAAGGAAAATATATACAGGAGTTAAAAACCAAGTTAGACGTGGCATTCTACGCTAGATACGTGGATGACATCATCTGCATCCTAAATGACGATAACGAAGAGCAAATCCTAGAGTTCCTCAACAGGCAACAAAGCAACATAGAGTTCACAATGAAAGTAGAAAAAAATGGAATAATGAACTACCTGCACCTAACTATAGGGGTTGACAAAATAACAATTAGGTTCAACTACGGCATTTATAGAAAACCGACTGCCACGGACACCATAATACACTCTACATGAAACCATCCGCAACAGCACAAAAATGCAGCATTGAGGCACTTAGTGGATAGGCTTCAGAGAACGCCGCTCACACAGGAAGCATACTGGAGAGAGCTTAATACAATATATAACATAGCGGCAAATAATGGATACAAGAAAGCACTTGTGGATAAACTCAGAAGTAGCCATGGAACACAAAAAAGAGTAAACGTAGAGGAAAATCCAATGGTTTGGACGGCAATGACATACACTGGAAAAACTACGTACAAATTAGCAAACTTCTTTAAAAGATATAACATCAACACATCATTCAGAACATCTAACAACGTCGGACAAAAACTAAGAACCGACACTAATTCTGATGACCCATTCAACAGACATGGAGTGTATAGGCTTACTTGTGAATGTCAATACAGCTACATAGGACAAACAGGAAGAAAAATAAGCACAAGATTCCGAGAGCATATCAGGGACTACAACAAAAAAAACACGAAAACCCACCATAATACCAGAATCTAATTTCGCGAACCACATGTTCGAGAACAACTGCACCCCAGCTAACATAAAAACAACGGCTCGAATACTCTACGTACAAGGAAAAGGCCGGCGGCTTAATGTACTTGAGAACATGGAGATATACAAGCTAAAAACATTTGACGGCAGGATCATAAACGAACAAACCAACACTATCTCTGACGAAATATTTGAACCCTTAAAACTAGTTTACAAAAAACAGCACAAGCCAGCAGGTACAGCAACCAAACACGTAACAATGAACAAGCAAAAACGAAATATGAACCAAACTGCAAAAATCACCGATTTCTACCTACCTCAACCTACCGCTTAGCTAACAAGCGGTATGTCTACATACCTACAAAAACAACCCATGGGACAGATAACAATTCGGACGTATCAATACCACGCACACAACACTTTTCGTGTGGTTAAAAATTAGTGAATAGGGAAAATGGTGTTAAGCGAAGTTAACGCTAACACCTGGCGTTAAAATAGTTACAGAATCAACCTACAGGAATACTTTCAACTTGCACGTCACTGTTATAGACTGGCAACACAGATAACTTAGACGCATTTAGACATAAACGGTTATCACTCGCCCATTGTGAAATAGCAGACAAATCATTATTTAATTTAAAGCATAAATCTTCAACAAGACCGAAACGACTAGACAAGTACACTTGAATGTCATCAGCATACGCATGCGCTTTAACAAATTTACATACTGAGAACACATCATTGACGAACAAGCTGAACAAAAGAGGTCCTAGGATAGACCCCTGAGGAACACCTGCTGAAACAGTCTTAAAGGTGGAAAAGGAATTAATTGACTTTACTTTTTGTGCCCTGCCCTCAAGGTAGCTCTTCATTAAAACTAGTGAATTGTCCAAAAAAACCAAACATATATTTGAGTTTTGAACATATAACGGTACATAAAACTACTTGCAACTGTTGGACGATTTAACATAATATCAACTGTACGAAATATTAAGTCATGATCACTAATAGAGAACATTTGGTCAAACTTCAATATATGGTTAAGGCTAGAGGAAATAAAGTAGTCGAGCAGGCTAGGGTTTGCATTATTTGCGAATCTCGTAGGTTCAGTTTTATTAACTATAGCCAGACCTGCTGCCGACACATGATCGTGCAATTTATCGGAAAATGTATCATTTATAAGCAGGTTGACATTAAAATCACCACAAATTACATAAAATTCATAATCTATCACAAACATGGAGAGTTCCTCAAAGAGAGAATCTAACAGACAGCACTTACGGGGATTATATACACACGACACTAACAAGCTTTTCACGCCATCTGACACTTCCACAATGAAAAATTTGGTATTAGGCGGCCGCCGTGGTGTGAAGGTAGTGTTGCCGGCCTACCACACCGAAGGTCCATGGTTCGAGCCCTGGTACAGGTAACATCAAAAGTGATTTGAAAAAAGTTTTTCAAAACGGGGTCGCCCCTCGGCAGTGGTTTGGCAAACTCTCCGAGTGTATTTCTGCCATGACAGGCTTCTCAGCAAAAATTCGTCTCCTTTGTAGATGCCGTTCGGAGTCGGCAAAAAACTGTAGGTCCCACCAATTTGTAGGGAAAATTCAAATCGGCACACCACAAATTGGAAGAGAAGCTTGGCGCAAAAATCTCTTAGGAGGTTTATGATGATATACCTGTTGTATATCGCGCCATAGAGAGAGAATTAGAAGATTTAGCTAGAGGGCGTACTTTTAGGGATGTTATGCAGTATATAGCCACACCTCCTCCTCTTTGCCCACATCTATCGTGGCGAATGAGATTATAGTTTCGAATACTAAATACCAAATCTGGTTCTGAGGCATTGAACCAGGTTTCTGAAACACAAATTACATCAACTGAGGATTCCTCGAAAACGTTTCTAACATAGTCCAATTTATCACCACCGAGACTTCTTGCACAACATTTAGACCAGGGCATTGCTTGCACATAATATCTAACACAATTTTCTGATTATCACCAACGCCAGGGCTCATATTGTTAGCTGAGTTTACCATCATTGGACTGAGTTACAAAAATAACAACTACAGGTACATGAGTACTTTTAAAATGCATATGAGTGCGACTGTAATATATCACTAGAGATTGAGAGATTTTATAGAATGCATACATAGAAGAGTAGACAAAGATAGAAATGACGGAAATGTGTAACATAGGAGACATAAGAGTAATAAATAGTCAGGCGCTCCTGCCTGCAAAATGCTCCAAATCATCTCTGTTGACAACTTTAACTGCATCGCCATGCAGTTGAGCTTTTACATAAATGCAACCACGGATAGAAAAAGCTGCATTTATACGCTTCTTTTTCTTTAGCTGCAAAGCAAACTGCAGTAGTTCACGACTAGTTTTTGCGAAACCTTCATGGATATATATACGCTCATCTTTGTCGTGGCCAATATCACATAGTGAAATACCCCTTTTCTGCAGTTTAAAAAACTTAGCCATCGCCATGAATAGTTTCGGTCGATCACTTGACTAGACAAGCTTCACAATAAGTGGTGGATGAAAGCCTTTGCTGTTGTTTTTGGTTTTGTTTTTGTTTTTGCGCACTCGAAACGCATCACGAATCGGGGGAGTCACCACTTGTATAGCATTGCAGATGTTATTGAACACATCACTCAAATTTTCATCATTCAGTTGGGGTATGCCATTAATTATAAGGTCAGTAGAAGCGGTGATATTTTCTGATTCTCTGGCGAATGATTTTAGGCTATCGATCTCTTCCCTAAGCTGTTCACACTCTCTTTCAGACATATCAACTCGCTCTTCTAGCTTAGTTACTCTTAACATAACTGCTTCGAAACTCCGAAGCAGGCGGACTTTTCTTGTTTTTTGAGCTAACAGGTACAGCAGGGGATTTTGCAGATATATTATCAGTAGTTTTATTATTAATGTTATTGATTTATTTTGTTGTGTTAATCTTCCGACAGGCTGATTTTTGTTGGAACGATTTTCCGTCATCCCTTGTCAAGTTTGGTTTTGTGACAAACCGGTTTCGGCGTTCTGCGATTTTCAATGCCTAGTTTCGTTCTGGTCTATCCGCTGCGTTGTTTTTATAGTCCGTGGGTGCTGTGGCAGGTAATGTCAATCTATGTGTTCGTGGTAGGTAACGTTAATATGCGCGTGTGTGTGCGCGGTATTGATACGTCCGAATTGTTATCTGTCCCAAGGGTTGTTTTTGTAGGTATGTAGACATACCGCTTGTTAGCTAAGCGGTAGGTTGATGTAGGTAGAAATCGGTGATTTTTGCAGTTTGGTTCATATTTCGTTTTTGCTTGTTCATTGTTACGTGTTTGGTTGCTGTACCTGCTGGCTTGTGGTATTTTTTGTAAACTAGTTTTAAGGGTTCAAATATTTCGTCAGAGATAGTGTTGGTTTGTTCGTTTATGATCCTGCCGTCAAATGTTTTTAGCTTATATATCTCTATGTTCTCAAGTACATTAAGCCGCCGGCCTTTTCCTTGTACGTAGAGTATTCGAGCCGTTGTTTTTATGTTAGCTGGGGTGCAGTTGTTCTCAAACATGTGGTTCGCGAAATTAGATTCTGGTATTATGGTGGGTTTTCGTGTTTTTTTGTTGTAGTCCCTGATATGCTCTCGGAATCTTGTGCTTATTTTTCTTTCTGTTTGTCCTATGTAGCTGTATTGACATTCACAAGTAAGCCTATACACTCCGTGTCTGTTGAATGGGTCATCAGAATTAGTGTCGGTTCTTAGTTTTTGTCCGACGTTGTTAGATGTTCTGAATGCTGTGTTGATGTTATATCTTTTAAAGAACTTTGCTAATGTCATAGCCGTCCAAACCATTGGATTTTCCTCTACGTTTACTCTTTTTTGTGTTCCATGGCTACTTCTGAGTTTATCTACAAGCGCTTTCTTGTAGCGTAGGAGCCTTGCGTGCTCCTGTTCCTCATATATGCAGAGAAATCATAAGCAAGGAAGTAAGAGCCCAGGAAGCACAAAAAGGAAATAAGGAGCTGAAAATATTGAAAAGGCTACAACGAAAGCTAAAAAATAACAACATCGTCACAACGAAGGCAGACAAAGGAAACACAACGGTGCTAATCAGTAAGGATGAATATATAGCAAAGACAGAGAAGCTCATCGAGGAAATGAAATGATTTTAAAGGACACTCTGAAACTAGGGCACGAATACACAATAAGCAATACGATAGAACTACTACAAAGACTTGAGACCGTTAAACTCACAAGGAGCAGTAAACTCGTATCCTTTGACATAAAGGACTTATACCCGTCAATACCACTAACAGATACAATGGATATAGTCAACAAAACACTACTGGACAAAACTGAAGATAAAGGCAAAACTATTTCCGGTTCAACAACAAAATATATAGACAGACAAACGGACTAGGAATGGGTAACCCAACATCGGCCATTCTCATGGAAACATTCATGCAAAACTTGGAAGGAAAATATATACAGGAGTTAAAAACCAAGTTAGGCATGTCATTCTACGCTAGATACGTGGATGACATCATCTGCATCCTAAATGACGATAACGAAGAGCAAATACTAGAGTTCCTCAACAGGCAACATAGAGTTCACAATGGAAGTAGAAAAAGATGGAATAATGAACTACCTGGACCTAACTATAGGGATTGACAAAATAACAAATAGGTTCAACTACGGCATTTAAAGAAAACCGACTGCCACGGACACCATTATACACTCTACATCAAACCATCCGCAACAGCACAAAAATGCAGCATTGAGGCACTTAGTGGATAGGCTTCAGAGAACGCCGCTCACACAGGAAGCATACTGGAGAGAGCTTAATACAATATATAACATAGCGGCAAATAATGGATACAAGAAAGCACTTGTGGATAAACTCAGAAGTAGCCATGGAACACAAAAAAGAGTAAACGTAGAGGAAAATCCAATGGTTTGGACGCCAATGACATACACTGGAAAAGCGACGTACAAATTAGCAAAGTTCTTTAAAAGATATAACATCAACACAGCATTCAGAACATCTAACAACGTCGGACAAAAACTAAGAACCGACACTAATTCTGATGACGCATTCAACAGACACGGAGTGTATAGGCTTACTTGTGAATGTCAATACAGCTACATAGGACAAACAGGAAGAAAAATAAGCACAAGATTCCGAGAGCATATCAGGGACTACAACAAAAAAACACGAAAACCCACCATAATACCGAATCTAATTTCGCGAACCACATGTTTGAGAACAACTGCACCCCAGCTAACATAAAAACAACGGCTCGAATACTTCACGTACAAGGAAAAGGCCGGCGGCTTAATGTACTTGAGAACATGGAGATATACAAGCTAAAAACATTTGACGGCAGGATCATAAACGAACAAGCCAACACTATCTCTGACGAATTATCTGAACCCTTAAAACTAGTTTACAAAAAACAGCACAAGCCAGCAGGTACAGCAACCAAACACGTAACAATGAACAAGCAAAAAGGAAATATGAACCAAACTGCAAAAATCACCGATTTCTACCTACCTCAACCTACCGCTTAGCTAACAAGCGGTATGTCTACATACCTACAAAAACAACCCTTGGGACAGATAACAATTCGGACGTATCAATACCGCGCACACACACACGCATATTAACGTTACCTACCACGAACACATAGATTGACCTTACCTGCCACAGCACCCACGGACTATAAAAACAACGCAGCGGATAGACACAGACCAGAACGAAACTAGGCATTGAAAATGGCAGAACGCCGAAACCGATTTGTCACAAAACCAAACTTGACAAGGGATGACGGAAAATCGTTCCAACAAAAATCAGCTTACTACCCTGTCGGAAGATCAACACAACAAAATAAATCATATTTGCAATTGTTTTAGCGTTTGGAAAAAGTAAAGAAATTAGTTTTGAGTTTTTGCATGTAATTTAGTGCAAAATAAGGCGAAAAAAAAGTATTGCCTTATTTTATCACCTCAAGAGTCAGCTGTTTAGCGGCGTTAAAGGAGAGTTACAGGATCGCACTTTCGTTAAGAACAAACGCCGAAATTTGGCGATAAGCTTAACGCCCGGCTAATGGTTAAAAGTTACAGAATCGGGTTACTGAGCTGTTTATTGGTAATAGTGCTCTGATATTTACTAACAAAGTTAAAAGTTTAGGCTTTGTTATTAACTCTAAGTTGTCATGTACTGATCACATTAACACTACAGTCAGTAAAGTTTATTTTGTACTACGTAGATTGAGAATGTCTGCTTCATTTACGTCATTGGAAACTAAACGCAAGTTAGCTAGGCAGCTTATTATACCGCATATAACGTACTTCGAGCTTGTATACAGCAAGCTTGATTCAGTATCCGCCCACAAAATTGATATCTTGTTAAGGAATGTTACACGTTACGTCTGTGGTCTAAAAAAGTTTGACCATACATCGCTATGGAGAAAAGAAATCTTTGGGTGTAGCATAAATAATTTTCTTGCTGTCAGAAACTGTATTTTTATATACAAACTACTTGTCTGGAAATCTCCGAAGTACTTATACGAAAAATTAAATCCGACTAGGTCAACGAGACTTCACAATCTTAACATCCCGAAGTATACATATTTGACAACATTCAGACTGTTTTTCATCAACGCTGTGAGGCTCTGGAACAACATGCCCGAATGTATTAAATCTGTCCTAAATAGCACTAACTACAATGAGACTATACTTAACTACTTTAAATCATTGTAATGAATATGAATGACTGTAATTTATCTTTTATCTCTACTTCAACTTTACCTTCACTTTGCTTTAACACCTATATTCTCATCTAATCTCTATAATGCTTGTGTTTCTAATTTCGCTTATATGCTTTCAGATGTATTTTTCTAATTTGATTTAATATCAACATAATTATTTTACTTAATGTAAGTTGATGTACTCTTAAAAGACGTTAGTCTTACATATACAATCATTTTAACCTTAAAGTAAATAAAAAAATTTGAAATATTTTAATATAAGTGCAACATTAATATATTAATGTTTCTTCTTGGGCATTACCCTAGAGTAAAAAACTACATTCGCTGAGCTGGCTGGGTCATCACGCCGCCTTTTCAGTTACAACTCTTGAGGTTTTTATTTGCTGGGTTAGAGCTTCTTAAAAACGGATTTAAAATTACCTCGGATTTATACGGCTCCGGTTCTGCCCATTTCCACAGGTGTAGTTCACCACTTTGTGATAACGCGATGAACTCTGAATATAAAGCACCGATACTTTTGAATTTAGTCATGCCATTTTCATCTGGCCAATGTTGCATTTCATCCGAGATCCAAATGGGTGAGCTCGGTAAGTCTTTTTTTTTTGGATCTACAAATATAAATAGTTCAGTGATTAAAATGCACACATGATAAATATAAGTAATAGTTTGTAAGTGAATCTTATTTGATTGCATACGATCATTAGTAGAATTCCCCTTGTTCATCGTGTTACCAGAAAATTTTCCAGATATTTTAAATTTATAATTTTCAAATTGAAACAGGTCGAACTAGCCTTTTAGTTTTTGTCATTACACCGCTATTCTTTTACGCTATTTACTATACCTTTTCAAGTTTATATTAAGAAACCACTAGTTGATAATGAGAAATGGAAGTTCTATTCTATGATATCTTTTCGTTCACCGTACTTCTTTGATGCTCCTACCTTTTACTTTACTTTTCTCTTATTATTTTCCACTCCTTTCCTTCCCGTTACCTAAGTTTCTTTTAATTCATTTTATTTTATTTCATCTTATTTTAACTTATCTTTATTTTATATTATGTTACTTTACTTTGTGAAAGTTTTTAGCGACCTTTTGTTTATAATAATAAATGAATGGTTTGCTAAGGCCAAATAATAAAAACACGTTTTTAAATTTTGCTTTCGATACATTTCAGCTACTCTACTATAATGATAACGTAAACAATTTTTTTTTTAATATAAACAAACACAAACAATCATAAGCATTTACATACATTTGTTTTACTCGTCTAGTTGCTTTGAAAATGAAATTACAAGAGTAATCTAGAACTGTTGAACGCTTGTAGGTGATGAAACTAGCGCTCGGCCAGACTATAAAAGGGAGCATACAAGCAAGGCAGGTTGATCAGTTTATTTTGAAGTATTGTACAGTGGATTACTGTGAAGTTACCAACTCTTAAATTTGTATTGCGTTTATTACTAGTAAATAAAACTAGTTATTTGTTACAGTATTTGTGAGTGTACTTAATTGACTTTATAGTGATCGAACTCAAGATTATTAATCGAGGAATCATCGAATTCGTCACAATTGGTGTCAGAAGTGGTATTGGTAAATAAATATCACTGATTGCAAGGATAGCAAGGGCATGGCTAAGAAAAGCAAGTGGCTCTACAATCTACTGGTTTGGATATGAATGCTAAACTCGCTGCTATTTCGTCGAAAATTTCTTCACAAATTACTCAGATATCAACTAACATGGAAGAATAGGAGAAGCGTGAAGAACAGAAAACACACATTGCATCTCGAATGGAAGTCCAAGAGGCTCACATTACAGAGAGGTCGTCGCAAATTTTTGCCTATATTTCAGCACAGCTCTCCGCTCAACTGGAAGATAAAAGGCGTATATTGAATCGCAGTTGGAAGCAAGGTGCAAAAATGGCACAACTTCAAGATAAAATTGTGGCTGAGGTGGACGCTGAACTTGCATATCCATTAATTGCAACTTAATCGTCCAACTGTTTCAACGAACATTCTCAAGGTAAAAACCCCATCCTTTGATGGTTCTGTTCCTTTCAAGGTGAAAACCCCATCCTTTGATGGTTCTGTTCCTTTCCAGGTATTTGAGCTACAATTTGAGAATACGGCAGCGGTGAACAATTGGGGCACTGAAGACAAAGTTGCTCCATTGAAGGGACTTGCAATCGAAATCTTGCAGACTATTCCTGACGCCAAGCGAAATAATTATGAGGCATTGATGGGAGCAGTTGAGAGACGCTATGGTAGCGAGCATCGAAAACAGATATACCAAATAGAGCTACAGAATGGTTTCCAGAAACCTAATGAGACTTTGCAGGAATTTGCATCGGATATCGAGAGGTTGGCCCATCTAGCAAATGCAGACGTACCTGTAGGTATACGGAGATGGTAAAAATCCAATATTTCATCAATGGAATACGTGATGTGGAGAAGAAGCGGGACACATATGCAAACCATAAAAGGACATTCGCTGAAACGGTATCGCATGCTCTGACGCAGGAAACAGCCTTGCTTTTAAGTAAACTAGCGTACAAAGCTCACCGCGTGGAAGTAGAAAGGCCATATTGGGTAGACGTAATTCTGGAAGCACTGAATGGAAAACCACATAAAAATGAAGGTGCCATTAAATGCTTCAAGGGTGGAAAGCCAGGTCACATGACTCGTTATTGCAGCTCTGGCTCCAGTAATCCCGCTAATTAAAGTGGACGAAAGCGCAAAGCTGAAGGAGATGGACGAATTCTCCAAACAAGTCAATCGTTAAACTAAATCGAGCCACCCGAAAGGGGCGTGGACTGGCTCCCGCAATTGAATACCCCACAATCTCTGTCTCACAGAAAGCTAATAATATTACTGTTGGAGGATATGTGAACGTGAAGGAGCGTTTACTTCTCGTTCGATCGGATTTAGTCAACAAGAAGGTGAGACCATTACATGGAGCAAAGTTGCGTAAGGCCACTAGTGAGGGCGCCCAAGTCCTAGGAGAAGTAACATGTGAAATTGCTCTTTGGAAAGAGTCCATTGTACACAATTTTATAGTGGCACACATTGTTGATGAAATCATAATTGGTATGGACTTCTTAATGGACCAAGGTATAGAGGTCGACATGCAGAACAAGATCCTGAACTATAAGAATATGGATGTGCCGCTCAACTTTGGCTACGAAAAGAGGTAGTCAGTAAGCGAAGTGAAGCATAAAATGTATACTGGTGATGCAATGTCAATCCGCCAAGCTCCTCGTAGTATTCCAAACGCCAAGTGGTAAGAGAAACTATACAGGAAATGAGTGACAACCTTTGCCAAGAATCGACCATTCTCTGGACCCGTTATCTGGACGAGATGGTTTTCCACAATAGACTTGAAAAGCGGCTAGTGGCAAGTGGAAGGGCTTTGGCAATTCACGGTATTGCTATTGCTGGTCTAAAATTAAGTCCCAAAATGTGTACCTTGTTTAAAAAGGAAGTAAGTTATTTGGGTAACAAGGTAACGACGGTCATTCCCACAACAGCTGGTTCTATCGTACCGGAATGACCCGGTTTTTTTTACCCGGCCAAGGGCTGTTATTTCAGTGTAACCCTGTGCAATCTGTCCCGTCCCACCCGTAAATTGTCATCCTCGGAGCAAACCCTGGCAGCTGGGTTGCTCCATTGTCTCTGGTTACGGGCTGGGATCGAACCCAACCCTGGACCAAGAGATTGGATCTGCTGCGTTTGCTGGAAGAAAATTTATATTAAACGGTCGCATTCGGTTCAATGCGCCAAGGGTAAGAGATGGCTACATAAATCTGGATGCTCAGGGCTTAACCCTGCCATCCACATACACCGTACTTTCTTTAGTACTTTCGAGGCACCATGCTGTACACGCCCAAGGGCGTCCCGCGGTAGTCGTCGCTCTGGCACTCCCTTACCGCCTCTACCTACAACCAATAGCCGCAAAAGTGGCAAGGGCGTTCCGCGGTAGTCGTCGCTCTGGCACTCCCTTACCGCCTCTACTTACAACCAATAGCCGCAAAAGTGCTACACGACTGGCAGCACTGCTGCCATTCCCGCCTCACCACTCCCGACTGTCGCTCACGCACACCAGCGTCTCCGTATCACACGGCCGCTCAACACTCCTATTCCCTCCGGAATAGGTCAGATATGAGCATCGCCGAGCGTCAGCCCCTCTTTCTCTACCCCTAATGCCCCCCTGCTTCCATCCAGCACGTGGGCCAGGACCACCACCTCCTCGTACCTTTCACTACGTGCACCGTTTGTCGGCAAAGATTATATACGCCTGCGACATCAGTCAAGTGCAACAATTGCCTTGGCCTGTGTCACACCCTTATGTGCTCTGGGCCCGCAAACGGTAATCTTTGGACGGATTCGTTCATAGCCCCCTGTTTCAGTACACAGCCGCCTTCCACGCCAGACAACAGCGGATATGGCGCTGTCAATTCTAGACTGCGACAAACGCATCCGTCCTTCACACCTAGCATGTCCCCCGTCTCCCCTCCTGCACACTTCAAAATTGTGTAGCTGAACTGTAACGGATTAGCTGGGAAGATCGCGGAGATAACTGACTTTATGATGACGCACAACATCAAAATCGCCGCGATACAAAGACAAAATTGAACACAAAATCGGACTTACGAACTTGTGATGGATATAATGTACATCGAAAAGACCGTCCCAGCGGTCTTGGGGGTGGCCTTGCGTTCATTACACATCACTCTGTACAATATAATCAATTTTCCCCTGACGTCGACCCCAGGGACTCTACCTTAGAATGCCAAGGTATAGCAGTCCGGTCAGGAGACGCCGACCTCCAAATTATAAACATCTATATTCCTCCTGCCACGTGTTGTCCTAGAGATTATCATCCCGCCATTAGTGCGTTGCTAAGGGGCGATAACCGTCTAATCCTAGGCGACTTCAACGCGCATCGCGATCTCTGGCACTCCAACTTGCCAGCAGACAGCAGAGGACACGCTATTGCAGACCAAATAGACAACTCAGTATTCTGTACAGTCAATGGAGGTGCCCCCACCAGGGTGGCAGGTAACTGCCACAGTTCGCCAGACATCTCCATAAAGAGCGCGGGCCTAATTAACTTTGTCATCTGGCGACCGATGCTTACATTAGCCTCAGACCCATCTTACTCTCTGTTGAACGACCGACCGACTTCAAAACCACTGATAAATTAACATACATCAACTTCACCAAAGCGGACTGAGACCGCTTTACTGACTATACAGAGCGCTCCATCGCTGCCTTACCCACTCCTACAGAAGTACGCAAAGGCGAAAGAGAGTTTCGCAAGATCATTGATTCAGCCTCATGCCGCTTTATTCCTGCTGGTAGAATAACAGAAATTCGTCCGAATTTTCCTGCAGAAGCTGCGCCGATGGCAAGAGAACGTGACCAAGTGAGACTCATCAATCCCGCAGATCCCAGAATCAAAGATCTCAATGCGGAAATTCGTAGGATAGTCAACGAACATAAGCTGACCAAGTGGAAACAACACCTTGAGGCATGCAACTTCTCCGGCGGAGTCGGCAAATTATGGTCGACTGCCAAGGCCCTATCCAATCCGACCAAACACAATGACAAGGTCGCCATTGCATTCGGCGACAGCGTCAAATCGGACGCCAGGAAATGCGCGAGCTCTTTTTTCCGGCTGTTTATAATGCATCCACCTGCAGATAGGACTAAGAGAAGAGTCATCCGACGTGCGCACAAACACAAACACTCCACTGCGCCCATTGCCGTCTCAGTCGCAGAGGTCAAGGAAGCCATAATGAAGGCCAACCCCTTAAAATGCATCGGACCCGACGGAATCGCCATGAAGATGATCAAACACCTAGGCCACGAGGGACAGAGTTATTTAGCGGCTCGTTTTAATCTCTCTCTAAATAATATCGTTATACCTGAGATATGGAAACAGGCGATTGTAGTTCCCCTACTAAAACCAGGAAAGTCGGCGAACCAAGTCTTATCGCCCGATATTCCTCCTTTCGCCGGTTGTGAAATTATTAGAGACCATTCTGCTCCCTTCCTTCATTGCAAATGTCATAGCACGACATCCGCTTTGAATGCCATTACAACGCAGATAAATTATGGTTTGAATCAACACCAACCAAACCATAGGACGGTGCTCGTGGCACTTGACCTATCAAATGCATTCGACACGGTCAACCACGCCACACTCCTTCGAGATCTGGAAGGGAAACCGCTCCCTGCCGGCCTTAAAAGGTGGACAGGTCGACAGGCATCAGTCAAATTCAGGAACAAGAAATCTAGACCACGAAGAATAAAACAAGGGGTGCCGCAAGGTGGTGTTTTCTCTCCCCTTTTGTTTAGTTTCTATATTTCGAGACTTCCCCCCCACCAGAGGGACTTTCCATTGTTTCCTATGCAAGGGCAAGGTTCCCTCCATTGACGAACTCTGTATTAGAATCAACAGTTACCTCCGTGACCTTTCCAGATTCTTCACCGAGCGAAATCTGACCCTATCTCCGACTAAATCGACTGCGACCCTGGGTACGACATGGAATGCGCAGATGGGGCAAGAGTTAAATGTCCACGTAGGCGGAGTACCTCTACCTACTGTCAACCACCCTAAAATCTTGGGTGTGACATTTGACAACGGCCTCACCTTCGCTGGTCATGCCACCGCAATAGCCTCAAAGGAACAGAGCCGCAATAAGATCCTCAAGTCACTGGCCGGCAGTACTTGGGGAAACAAAGAAACATTGCTTGCTACATATAAGGCTATTGGGCGGCCGGTTATTGACTATGCTGCGCCCATATGGTCGCCCAATCTTGCTGACACCAACTGGAGGAAATTGCAAGTCTGCCAAAACACCGCCATCAGAACTGCTACGGGATGTCTGCCTATGTCATCTGAGTCTCACCTTCATCAAGAGGCAAAATTGCTCAATGTTCAAGAGCACGCGGAACTCTTGAGTAGACAGTTCCTTCTGAACTGTCATAAACCTAGTCATCCAAATCGACATCTTTTGGATGTAGCACCGCCCCCCAGAGACATATTCGTAAGCACTACGATGAGATCCGGCACCATACTCTTTGCCGTTTGTTCTGCGGAACCATAGACGGGCTCTAAATGACCTCCACACCGAGTCGGTAGACAGATCTCGGCCTGTGAATCGCGTTATTAATACTCAACCACCTGAATTGGCTGAAGAGGAGCGTGTACTTCCGAGGGAGACTAGAGTCATACTAGCACAACTTCGCTCTGGATATTGCAATAGGTTAAACTCTTACTTATCCAGAACATACCAAATACGAGGTGTGTTCAAAAAGTATCGCGAATTTTGTGTTTTTTCAAAAGTTATTTATTTATTCATGAATATCTATTTTGTCCCCTTAAAATTAATCCCCATGAGATATTATACACTTCATCATCATTTTTTTGTATCTTGTTCAGCTCCTCCTTCGATGCCGTCTTTATCTCGTCAAGAGAAGCGTAACGTCGTCCTTTCATGGGCCTCTTCAGTTTAGAGAACAAGAAAAAGTCACAGGGGGCCAGATCTGGGGAATACGGTGGCTGCGGCATCATTAGTGTGTTGTTTTTGGCCAAAAAGTCGCGCACAAGCAACGATGCGTGAGCAGGGGCGTTATCGTGGTGCAAAAGCCAATTTTTGTTCTTCCACAAATCCGGGCGTTTCTGGCGGATTGCTTCGCGCAAATTGCGCATAACTTGCAGGTAATATTCCTTATTGACCGTTCTTCCCTGTGGCAAGAACTCATGATGCACCACGCCCCTGCAATCGAAGAAAACTGTCAGCAAAACTTTCACATTCGACCGAACTTGGCGCGCTTTTTCCGGTCTGGGTTCGTGCGGCAGCTTCCATTGAGATGATTGAGCTTTGGTTTCCACGTTATAACCATAAACCCACGATTCGTCACCAGTTATGACCCTCTGGAGCAAATTTGGGTCGTCGCGGACAAAGTTTAACATCTCATTGGCAATGTTCATGCGATGCTGTTTTTGGTCACAATTGAGCAATTTTGGTACGAATTTCGCGGCGACCCGTCTCATGCCCAAATCATTGATAAAAATCGAATGGCACGAGCCAATCGATATGTTAAGGTCCTCAGCAACTTCTCTAACGGTGATTCGACGATTGGCCAATACCATTTTCTCCACTTCATTAATTTTTTCGTCTGTTGTTGAAGTGCTCGGGCGTCCGGCACGCTCTTCGTCGTTCACATCTTCTCGGCCTTCTGAGAACATTTTGTACCACCGATAAACGTTGCTTCGGTCCAAGGTAGCTTTTCCGTATGCCACAGTCAACATTCGGAATGCATCCGCGCACTTAATTTCGTTTTTCACACAAAATTTGATACAGGTTCTTTGATCCATTTTTTTGAATAGGTAAAAATCGAAGACGATCCAAAACACGTGCAAGCAAAGCAGCTGTCAACAATTAACTGAACATTCAAAATGGCCGAGCTTGTCGGCATAAGTGAGAGACATGAGTACCAACATAACGCCACAAAAAATTTGAAATTCGAATATACGTAACCAGCGAAAAATCAAAATTCGCGATACTTTTTGAACACACCTCGTACATGCCCTGCATGTGGTATGTCTTCTCATGATACCATACATCTCTTCTCCTGTTCAGTCGAACCCACTCTTCTAACACCTAAATCACTCTGGTCCAACCCTGTGGAAACTGCGCGTTTCCTCGGCCTTCCGTTAGAAGAGCCTGATCACAATTTAGAGTGATTGAGCCCATTGGGCAGGGCGAAGCACTGTTAACAACAAGAACAACAACAACCACAGCTTCAATATTTCCAGCAATCAAGGGACTTTCCATGGCCCTTTTTTAAATTTTATTATAAGCAACTGCATCTTCATTGAACAGGTAGAAGCCACAAGCTCTGAAAGCGCTTTGTATACCATCAGTAGTAATCGAGGATTTCATACATTTCTCTATATCTGGGCCGAAATCTTCACGTTTCACTCGCTGCCCATTATTTGTAATTCTCCAATCTTGGACTTCTTTTTTCCAAGCGGTTTTCAAACATTGAAAAACTCCGAGGTCCATGGGGCTGTAACAAGTGCGTAGAATTTGGCAGAACTGCAATTACAATAATGCCTTGTTTCTTGCACAATTCGCTAAGAGGTAGAGATATATGGGACACATGTCCATCTAAAAATAAAACCACAGAAAGTTGTACATTTGTTTATAATAGAAAAAACACATTTGCGATGTATTCAAAAAAGGTTTCTCCGGCCATCCAGCCTGAGTCAGATTTACCAACAGCCCAGCATTTAGGATATTTCGCCATAATGTTTGGTGCAGATGCCCCTGATGAAAATGTAAGACATTCTTTGTCGCCATTTCCTGATCTGAAGTAGACGTGCTTAGCACCGCGATTAGTCAACACGGCTTGGCCTTTTGGGCACAGAAAGAATGCTGATTCACCACAATTAAAGATCCTGAAAGGATCTTCTAATACTTCGAGATTGTTATTATCTTTCATATGTCTTGACTCTTTCCAACCAATCCCTTATGGAAGATTCCGTGACAGAAGCTCGAGAAGCTGTTAGGCACCGATACAAGCGTTGACTCAAAGAGGGATTTCTTTGTAAAAAGCCATATACTTTGGATGCTCTGTAACATGTCATGTCCCTTTTGAACAGCCTCTCTAGAGCTAACTGTAAACAAGTTGGTGAATATTTCGGCATGTTCGGAGACGATCGCAAGCTGTCAGTATTGATAATGCCTTTCCACGCTTCTTGAACGTGCCTAAAGGTGTTCCGCAGGGGTCTATACTTGGTCCTTTACTGTTTGTTTTGTACATCAATGACCTACCTACAGTACTAGAGCACTGTAGAATACATATTTATGCCGACGACGTCCAGTTGTATCTCAGCAGCCCGCTCGACTCAATCAATGCTACCATTAAAAATCTTAACAGTGATTTGCGTCTTGTTTACGAATGGACTGAAGGGAATGGTTTAGTGCTTAATCCAAGAAAATCTCAGTGCATTGCTATTTATAAAAAATATTTTTGTCTAGACCAATACGATAAGGTCATATTAAACAATTCCGAAAAACATTATGTGGACTCTACAAAAAACCTAGGAGTTACCTTTAATAGAACTCTGACGTGGAACAATCATATCTCAAGTGTAATAGAAAAGGTGTACGGCATGCTAAGAACTCTTTGGACTACCCAATACTTTACTCCCATTAAAACTCGATTACTCTTGGCTAAGGCTTATATGCTACCCACTCTGTTATATGGCTGCGAATTGTTTACCAACTGCGATAGTGTTTGTAAAAGAAAACTGAATGTATTGTACAATAACATCGCGAGATACATTTCTGGCATAAACCGTTGCGATCACATCACACAATATGCTTCCAGAGTATTCTCAATGTCCTTCGATGACTTGTTGAAGTTTAGGTGTCTCGCTATGCTTCAAAAAGTTCTCGTAACAAAAGAACCCTCGTATCTTTATAATAGTGTCGTATACCCGGTCAGCCAGGTTGCAACAGCTTCTGCATACAAAATTCAACTCAACAATATCTGAACGCCAATTTTTCGTCCATGCCGTTCGTCTTTGGAACAGTCTTGACGTTAAAACACGAAATATTACTAACCCTTTGCGTTTCAAAAGGGAATTACAAAAAATATACGCTAAATAAGATGTGCTATATTGTACCTATCGTATCTATTGCTCCTTCCTACCTACGTTATATTATCTATAATTTCCTTTGTGAAACTTAACCTGTAAGCTACTCTTTCTACGTTTTCACCAAGTATGTATATTATGTATCCTTTGCTGAAATATAACCCATAGTTGTTTTATTGGATACTTTTGAAATAAATAAATAAATAAAATATGGGGTGCGTGGGAAAAAAAGTTAAGTAGAAGTACTATTGATATTTTCTAATTTTTGGTCTATGTAACGGAATTAAGAACATAGGCAAAGTTATGGAGCCTATTTCCGGTCTATCCAATTTTTCCTTAGCAACTATCAAAACCAATTTTTTTTCAATTAATTGTATTTGCATAGTATTTTATATGACCATAATGCATTTATATACAAAATATGTATATTTATACACAATTTAAAATATTTTCTTTATTAACTTTTTGTATATTTTTCCGCAATGTAAGCTTTTTTACTAAAACTTACGGCTTTAAAAACAGCCTTTATTTTGAAAAAAGTGTTGTACGGAAATAGGCCATGATAATATATGTAAAATTTATAAAAATTTCCAAAAGTTGTAAGATATGTATGTCTTATACATAAATAATAACAAAAGAAAGGTTCCAAATGTTCCTAATTCCGTGCTTAGTACGCAAATAAGTGCACCTCAAAAAATAATGCACCTAATTCCGTGCTATTTTAAAATTAAGATTTTATATAACTTTTTTTATATACGAGGTGTGTTCAAAACGTATCGCGAATTTTGAATTTTCGCTGGTTACGTATATTCGAATTGCGAATTTTTTGTGGCGTTATGTTGGTACTCATGTCTCTCACTTATGCCGACAAGCTCGGCCATTTTTAATGTTCAGTTAATTGTTGACAGCTGCTTTGCTTGCACGTGTGTTGGATCGTCTTCGATTTTTACCTATTCAAAAAAATGGATCAAAGAACCTGTATCAAATTTTGTGTGAAAAACGAAATTAAGTGCGCGGATGCATTCCGAATGTTGACTGTGGCATACGGAGAAGCTACCTTGGACCGAAGCAACGTTTATCGGTGGTACAAAATGTTCTCAGAAGGCCGAGAAGATGTGCAAAGAAGAACAAAAATTGGCTTTTGCACCACGATAACACCCCTGCTCACGCATCGTTGCTTGTGCACGACTTTTTGGCCAAAAACAACACACTAATGCCGCAGCCAGCGTATTCCCCAGATCTGGCCCCCTGTGACTTTTTCTTGTTCCCTAAACTGAAGAGGCCCATGAAAGGACGACGTTACGCTTCTCTTGACGAGATAAAGACGACATCGAAGGAGGAGCTGAACAAGATACAAAAAAATTATTTTTTGAAGTGCTTCGAAGATTGGAAAAACCGTTGGCACAAGTGTATAATATCTCATGGGGATTACTTTGAAGGGGGCAAAATAGATATTCATGAATAAATAAATAATTTTTGAAAAAACACAAAATTCGGGATACTTTTTGAACACACCTCGTATAATAACTTTAGTACATACATTTATATCGAAAATACTTAAAAATTTCATTACTTGAAGTAAAATATACATATGTACTTAAGCATGAAAGGTTGAATCCTTAAGAATTTATCATTGAACTCTCAGCGATTTCGCGAACAATATACACAGACATGTGTTTCAAGCAAAATTTTATATTTGACTGGTAATTTAATGCAAATTTGGTTAAACTGATTTGGTTGGTGGCTGCTAAGTTCGAATTAAAAAAATTTAACAATTCTGATAAATGTAATTATTTTTTCAATAAGAAAAATTGCACCAATTTCTTATTTTTCTAATTCAAATTTTTTTCCAAAAAATAGCACGGCGATAGGTGCTAGCACGGGAAAGGGTGCACTTACCTTAAGTCACCCCTATTGCTTTGCAGCTGCTAAGCAGTTCGCTTTTCAGACTTAGCAGCAGCAGCAACCAACAAATATCGAAAGCCTCTCCAATGCTTTTGCTTGTGCTTATGAAATTTTCAATAACCAAGCAACATCAAACTCATGGGCTGCCAACCATTGACCATTTTCTTAACAGCAATATGAATATTAATATTAATAATATGGCAAGGCTGGTTATAATGTTCACGAAAAATTTAACTTCAAAATTGCCTGTAAAAGTGAAAATATTTTTAAGAGAAACTATCTCCATTTTTGTATCATGGTATTTCCTGCTTTTTTAATTTTCAATAAGCAAGCATCAGTAATCGATCGTTTGCTTTTAAGAATTTGTCATGCTGCTGCTGGGCTGCTTGTTTTCTTTTTTCTAGCAAAAGCAAAATCATGTGCTTTAAAAATTCATCGTCTGATAAAATTGTATTATATGTAGGGATTATTTCTACTTTCTCAATATGAAATTAAGATTTCTTTTTATCAAGTTTCATTTTCTTAATGTAAACCTACATTTCCCATTACGATTTTATCATATCACTTTACGGATTACTGAAATGTACAGGGTGTTCATGGATTATATCTTATTTGGTGATTTTGTTTGGCCACTCGATGGTGTATCAAAAATAAAGAAAAACAAGGTAGGTAAAATATTTACCGATTTGGAAATCATGCCGTTTGTACAAATCAAAATATTTTTTGTTCCATTTTTTCTATTTTAATCTATACATATTCCTGCTACGACAAAGTGCAAAATAGTTTTTGTAGAAAAAACTTTTAAACGTATAAGTTTTGAAAACTTGATTGTTAAATACGGGCTACAAAATGGTTCCTTGTTAGTTGTTTCCCTTTTCTTTATAGTAATAGCTCTGTTTTTTTTTACACGCATAAACACACAACTTTATCTCATACCATCAAATCTTCTTTCTTTAAATGGTCATCTAACCGCCCGGGCGATTTTGACGGTCCAACATAGCTCGCCAGTCGTTTCTTCGTTGCGCCAACTGGGGCCAATTGGAAACACTGCGGGATCGCAAATCGGTCTCCACTTGGTCCTTCCATCGGAGTGGTGGTCTCCCTCTTCCTCTGCTTCCACCGGCGGGTGCGGATAAGAATACCTTCTGGGCTGGAGCATCTTCGCTCATTCGCACTACGTGGCCTAGCCAGCGAAGCCGCTGTGTTTTAATTCGCTGAAATATGTCGGCGTCTGCGTAAAGTTCATACAGCTCATCATTAAATCTTCTTCGGTACTCGCCAACGCGTAGAGGTCCACAAATCTTTCGAAGAACCTTTCTCTCGAATACTCCCAGAGCCGCCTCATCAGATGTTGTTAGTGTCCACGCTTCTGCACCATATAGCAGGACGGGCGCGATGAGTGACTTGTAGAGTGTTATTTTCGTTCGTCGAAAGAGGACTTTACTTACCATACATCAAATAGTGGAGGGCAACCATCAAATAGTGGAGGATAAAATCAGTACTTCCAAATTATATGTAGTTTTCTCTATATTTTCCAAACGGTTTTATCGAATTTTAGCAATCTGTTTTATCACCCCTCAATAATAAACGAAATGCCAGCAGAATAAATGTATGTACAGTAGGAGTGATCTTATAGTTGAGTTGAAATTCGTAAAGTGGTCACTCGATTTTTCACAATGACAAGAAAATTTAAACTTTTAATTGTAATCAGTAGTCGTAGGCATCCTCAATAGGAGTCTTTTTTTAAACAAATTTTCTTTCTACCTTAATTACTAAACAGCGAAATCATTTTCAACTTTCAGGATATACTTTATTTTAAGTTTGAAACACAATACCGAAATAAACGCCGCGAACTGCGCCTTGTCAAAGTGCAAACCGGGTTATTACATGAAATTCAACCCAATCAAAATCAAGCCGAATATTCGCCGGACGGCATTTTGTGACTATAGATCTAATGTATATTGGTAAGGGTGGTAAGGAAATCTAAGTTCGGGTGGAACCGAACACTAAATACCCAGCTGTGTAAAAGTGGTCGTGGTAAATTGTTGTGGAGTTACGACCTGTAGAGGTTTTAAACTTTTTCTACTACCATGTGGGCAATTTTATAAATAAAAATTAATGTGTGTCTGGCGACGAAAGCACTTAACCGATCTTTATGAAATTTTCACAGTAGATTCTGGGGTTCACTGGTTACAGTATAGGCTATATATAACTTTGGAAAAGTGGGCCATGCTACGCCCCCATGCTATACAAAATTTTAATCTGATATAGGCGTCCAAGGTACTCGACCGATTTTTATGAAATTTTCACAGCAGATTCTTGGATTCACTGGTTCCAGCATAGGCTATATCTGTGGCAATAACTACCAACCTCAGGTTTGGCCGAAAACGAGATAGTACCACCATTGTGTACTCCGTGTGAGGATCTATAATCAAACAAAATTTCACGACTTTTTCTCGAAAATTGTGGATTTTGCGGACAAAAAACTAGATCTCAATTCCATACATTCACACTAAAATTTCAATTTTCAATATTTCACGACTTTTTCTCGAAAATTGTAGATTTTACGAACAAAAAACTAGATCTCAATTCCATACATTTACACTACAATTTCAATTTTCAAAGCGCTCTACTGAAAACCTCACGAAAATTACTTTGCTAGTTTGTCCTTATTGCCACACATATATAATTTTAAAAAGCGTAGATAGGATACCTCGTATCATGTTTCGCAATTTTATTTAACACGGTTCTGAAGTTAATAATTGCTGAAATTTGACATCTTGTTCATTTATATGTGGGCGGTACCACGCCCATTTTCCAAAAAAAATAAAATCATTAATAACATCTTCAGGTCATTGCAATTACGAAATTCTAGCATTCTATCTGCAACTGTGAAGGAGATATGGCATGTTCCGATTTCCTACCTCTCCTTTAGAAAAGTGGGCGTGGCACCAAAATTTTGTCGTTCAAGAATAAGAAAATTTAGGTAACTGCCAAATTATATTATTATAACTGTATCAATTAGTTAGATATGGGCAGTTCAACATTTCTACCTCCTTTGCATATAACTTTTATGAAAAAGTAGGTGTGGCGCTTATTTTCTATGGGTGCATTTATCACAACAATAGTATGCCTCCCACGAAATTTCGTTATACTAAAAGTCAAAGTTTGAAAAGTTCTTCACTCATACGTGGATATCGAAAAGTGGACGTGGTTATGGTTCGATTTCGCCCATTTCAAATAGCAACCTACCTTGGCCGGAAAGAAACCTGTGTGCCAAATTTCATTCAAATATCTCAATTTTTACTCAAGTTATTGTGTCCACGGACGGACGGACGGACATGTCTTAATGAATTCCTCTGTTCATTCTGAGAACTTTACAAACCACCGTTATATTACCAAAACTATAATACCCTGTGTACTAGTACACCCCTTGTCAAATTTGGGTTTTCTATCGTCGCCGCCGGGCCGTGACAACAGTTTATGCCAAAGGTAACCGGATTTTTTGTTGGTAGTTCAAAATTAAAAAAAAAAAAATAAAAAAGCCCTGCATTAAAATAAAGTGGAGCAAGATCGTTACTTATATCTATATATATAGAATTTTTTATTTTCGTTGTCTTTCATGTGGTCAGTCTAAACGTAAATATATGGCCCTGATTAAATTCTGACATGCTTTCTTAAAGTGTGCGAAATACATCCACCACCCTCTAAGCGATTTGTTTAATCTGTCTTTACAGTGCGGCGTTTTCCCGACTCCTTGGAAAGAGGCTTTTCTTATACCCCTTCATAGAAGTGGGAGTAAGTCTTCTATAAAAAACGAACGTTACCATTAACGTAACATTTTCTATCTCAACATTGATTGCAGGATTTTGTAAGGGTATATCGACAATAACCAATTTACTCGAATTCACTACCCACTCCTCGAATGGATTTATTTATTTATTTAGTCTATGAACATCCAAAATATTCTTACAGACTATTGGAAAATGTAAATTAATTAATTTAAATATAATAGAATTAAGGAATCATATTTAAAATATGAACAAAATTTGATTTAGAAAGAGAAAAATTAAGATCGATAGAATTAAAGATTATGTATCATTACGTATCATGTGTATCATGGAAGCATTACGCGCAGAATTTGTCTTACAGTAGGCGGTATAAAAAATATATGCATAACGTAATGATCGTAGCGGGACGTGAAAATAAATTCGTTCTAAAAGGTAAGGGCAGGCAGTCTACAGTACCTTGGAGAATACCCAGAATAAAAGTTAAGGAGAGGACAGACCTTCTCTTTTCTAAACTTTTAAGATTTATGATCTAGAATTATAGAAAGGAACTGGGTCCGAGAATTGAAGACAGTGCAAAGCATTTTTAAGAAAAACCTTTGTTTACGCGACATCGGTAGCCACACGTCCCAATCCCAAACCCATAATATTCATTATAAACATATTTCCTGAATTGTACATAAAATAATACTCGTTACACATATTTGTCATGAATTGTATATAATATCATTATAACGCATGGATTACATTATATTTTATTATTATTACATTATTTACTCATCACAACTTATGAACTCACCTTTAGATTTAAGTGTTAAAATTGGAACGATTTGGGACGTCTGGCAACCACGCGTAAATCACCCCACACCAATTCGCCGCACAGCTGTCAGCTGCTCGGCCATCATTTTTACTTTTTGCATATCATTATCGTTGTTTTTGGTAAAGTTGGCACCGGCCTTTTATAATTATCATTGTTTTCCTTTTCTTAAAAAAACACCGGCTCCTTTTTTATTACCTTTTGATACTTTTCATATATGCGGAAAACGAAACCCCAAAAAAATATTAATAAATACTGTGCTGCATAAAAGAAACTAAAGTGTATCCTATTGTTTTGATAAAAAGTCTAAATCTTGCGGTTTGTTTAAGCTATTTACTGTGCAAATTCGATAAGTGAATTATTCTAATTAGATCTGTGCAACTAGTTGCGGAATCTTAACCATCCCCGAAGTCCAGCTATAAAGTCACGCAATACAAAGAAATAGTACATCTTTCATCCCGTGTCCAGGACCTTCGCTCAGGAGGGCATTCTCTCACATCCCAGCAGGAGCGCTTACCACATCGTAAGTAATACATAATCCTATAAAATTACTAACCTTTTAAACTCGCTCTATCCTGTCAATGGAACGGTCACCAAATAAAGGCTGCATACTCTAGATGGGGACGAACGTAAGATGTGTAAAGCAATTTTAGGGTATAAGGATTTGAGAACTCTCCACTATGCCTCCTTAGGAAGCAAAGCATAGCATACGACTTCAGGATTATAAAGTCAATGTGCCTGTTAAAAGAAAACTAACAGACTTGGTGAACGAGACATGGAAGCATTTACTTACGTTGATCCGACTTCAGGCACCATGAGTATAAACTCAAGGTCAGATTGAATTAGTGCCATTTCGGCGGGATTGCTTACTTTCAAGAAAATCTTTAAATCGTCTGCATATAACAAAAAGTGACATGACTGAAAACACATAGAAATATCATTGATAAATAAAACAAAAAGCAACGGACCAAGTATGCTACCTTGTGGGACACCAGATGTCGCAACATAAACATCGGAAGAAACATTATCCACCGGAAGAAACATTATATTTCTCATTATCAACTTAGCTTTTCTCAATTTAAACTTACATTTCTCATTATCAACATGTGTTTTCTCGATATGAAGTTACATTTCTCATTATCAACTTGCAAAGGTGTAGATCATCACTATCAAAGTTAGATTTGACAAAATCAGCAAAAAAATTCGGCGCCTCTACAGGGGTCTGTGCAGATTTATCATTAAGAAAAACTGTTGACGGGATTATGGAGCAGGCCCTTTTTAATTTCACAAAATTCCAAAAGAACTTGGGATTAGAATTCAACACTAATATTATAATTTTGGTGCAAAAACTTATTCAGACAGTTAAACTCTTTTAAAAATCGCACGTTAGTATTGTAATGATTTTGACTATTGGTAGTCCTATGCTTCGTATAAAACTTGTTACGAAGGTTCTTTAAATTTTTTAGTCTACGATTAAACCAAGGTATTTATATGGCTTACTTCTTACCGTGGGAATATTTCTTTGAATACATTAAAACTACTAGAAACTTCCAAGCCTTCGAGCGAATTCAACTTTGAGGACAAGAGGAACATGATGTAAACCTGGAACTGAAATTTTGGCAAGGCACTGAGATAGGATATAGTTTAAGCCATCATCGACAAAGATTAAATCTAAAATTCTATCGAGGTTGTTATAATAATGATTAATTTGGCATAAATTCAAGTTTGGCAAGTTATCAATAATATACAATTCGTGCAAAGAAGAAAGATTATTAGGTGTAAGACCGCGAGAAGAGTAGCTACTCGACCAACTAATTTCGCCGAGGTTGAAATCGCCAAGTACACAAAACTGATTATCACCCAGGTTATTATGAACCAATATTATCAGCATGTGCTCTATAAAGGCTATCCGCACTATTCGGTGGAATATACGAGGCAACAATGTATAATGATCCTGAAGAGGATAATCCACCAATATGCACACAGAGCTGGTCCTGTAGGGTGTCAGCATTCTCCAAATTAACTAACACCGAACGATATTTACTTTGGACCGCAATCAAGACACCACCACCTCTCTTTCGACGAAAAACTGCAAAAAGGTTAGGGTCGAAAAATTCAGCATCGTAAGTCAGCAGTGAGCCACGATTCCACTATAACAAAAATGTCATAGTCCAGCTGCGAGCTTAGTGCCATGACGGTATCTGACTTTGTTCTTAATCCGGATACGTTTTGAAAATAGATATTGAGATGTTTGGTATCGATCAGCCTAGTACCACAGTAGGCATCTTGTACGCTAGCAGCTTTTTGTTTTGTTTCGCTTTCGAAAAAATGCCAACCGGCCACAAATCAGGACAAAGTAACTTTGGAAAAAGCACTTCAGATATGCCAAGCTTAAAACTTACTCTATTAACAGAGGTTACGGGTGCATTGTTTTTTAATAAGCTATTGCACAATAGGTCACCTCTACTAACACCCATATGTTTCACGACGTCAATAATGTTATCCGGGGTTACCGAAGTCTTAAACCAAGATAAATGAACCCTTTTCATAAGAGGAGCAGCCACTAGTTCCGAGTTAGAGTTACACCCAACTGAGTTCAACTCATTTTGATTTTTATTTTGAGTTTTTAGAAATAAAGTCGGCACGTGTTTGGCAGGAAGCGCAGCGCTAGCAGAGACAGGCCCACCAGCAGCATGACTTATTTTTGTTGTATTAGTATTCGACAGTGACATTACAAAGTAGTGTCAAAGAGAACATCACTCGAATTAAACTGGCACAAAAATTATCAGCATAAGAAAATTTCGTTGGTTTAACACTACCAAAACACCGCCATCAGAACTGCTACGGGATGTCTGCTTATGTCATCTGAGTCTCACCTCCATCAAGAGGCAAAATTGCTCAATGTTAAAGAGCACGCGGAACTCTTGAGTAGACAGTTCCTTCTGAACTGTCATAAACTCAGTCATCGAAATCGACATGTATTGGATGTAGCACCGCCCCCAGAAATATAAGGAAACATCTTCGTAAGCACTACGATGAGATCCGGCACCACATCTCTTTGCCGTTTGATCTGCGGAACCATAGGCGGGCTCTAAATGACCTCCACACTGAGTCGGTAGACAGATCTCTCAGATATCGGCCTGTGAATCCCGTTATCAATATCCAACCACCTGAATTGGCTGAAGAGGAGCGTGTACTTCCGAGGGAGGCTAGAGTTATGCTAGCACAACTTCGTTCTGGATATTGTAATAGGTTTAACTCATACTTATCCAGGCTGAACCCCACCATACCAAACACATGCCCTGCATGTGGTATGCCCCCTCATGATACCATACATCTCTTTTCCTGTTCAGTTGAACCTACTCTTCTAACACCTACATCACTCTGGTCCAACCCTGTGGAAACTGCGCGTTCCCTCGGACTTCCGTTAGAAGAGTCTGATGACAATTTAGAGTGATCGAGCCCATTTGGCAGGGCGAAGCACTGTTAACAACAACACTACTATTTGCTTTGGTCATCATCACACCGTCAGCTACAACAACAACATCAGTGTCAACAGTATCAGCATGCACAACAACAGGTAGCGGAGAAGCTTTCGTGTGTCTCATTTCTTTATCAGTGGCTTTCGGTTTAGATCGAGTAACAATAGTGTTTTCGTTATTGTTAGCATTACCGAAATTATTGGCATTGTCAATCACCGAGAGTGAGATTAGAAATTCACTAATATTATTTAAATTAACTAAAACTTCAGTTATTTTATCTTTGCTTAAAGAAAAGCCCAAGCACTGGGCAGCGCAATTAGAAGAAAGAGACATAAATAACACTGGTCTACAAACTCGAACTTTTCTTCTCCCCCAGAGACGCGAACATGAAATTCATATGTAAAACCACCCCCTGATTCCGAAAATCGAGGTTATTTCTGATTCTATGGTACCGTTTATGAGATATTTACGATTTACCGTTATTTCAAAAGAAAACTATGGCTCAACTTAATCATGTATATCTCAAGAACAAATTGAACAATTCCAAAATGGTTTGAAAAATTTAAAAGCTAAAAAAAATTGCTATAAACAATGCATACAAAACTTTTTGCTAGGCCATGTAGGTTCGAAGATAATGAACAATCAATACAGATTTTTACCTTTTTTTGTAAAAATATACAAAAATGTGTACTTTGCGAGGAAGGATATCGAAAACTTTTTATATATTTTTGTTTCTTTGTAAGATCTGTTTTATTACAAAAAAAATTAGCATTCATCCAATAATCTCGATGGACTAATACAAAAGTTATAAGCATTCAAATAAATATAGCCATATAATACTTATGTACCCTACACGTACAAGTAATATTTTTGTACATAAAGAAAACTCAGAAGACTTTTTAGTTAAATTTCAACTGTTTAATTTCGTATTCTTTACTTGCTCTTGAAGCCGTCAACTTAAGACTAATTATTAACAATCACGTTAACTTAGACTAAAGCTCTAAATATATAAAAGGTACGAAATCAAATTATTAAAACTAATAATGTGAGAGCGGCTTACAACAACAATAATATATAACTCGCTCCTCCTTAAATTTCGAGTCCCATCGAATTATCTAGATATATTCATAATTATTATTAAGCTTAATTTTTCATAATTTATAAATAAAACAAAAGTAGTAAATACATTTTTTATTATTTTTTTTTTTTATAAAGCAAATATATTTATCAACTCATAAATATCTAAGCGCATAATTAACCATTTATTTATTTATATACAAAATATGATAATTATGTCAAAGCCAATTTTTATTTTTATTATTTCTTTATTTTTCTTATTGCTAATTTATTTATATCTTTATTTTATTTTTTATTTATTTTACTCTTTTTTATATAGATTTTAGATTTTAGAGGTATTCGAAACTAGGCAACATCAACTTTGTTTGGGCTACTAGAATGATACCTATTGAAACGTTTGGCTGTTTTTTGCCTAACAGCAGTGGGATTTTTTGTGTGTAAATTAGGGTTGGTTAATTCTAAAGATATATTTTCTCTGTTAAAATTTGCCTTGTTAATAGCTTTTTGCTTATTTAATTCAGTTCTATTTTTTATTTCTTCGCAATTTATATCTAGCTTGTTTATAAAATCGATTGGTTTTAAATTTGTTGTTCTATGTATCGAATTATTATAAAAGGTAATTGCTTTCAAAACAAGTTCCTCTACGTTTTCGATATTATCTGAGTTTTTCAAGATTCGAATATGCTCCAGGAGTGTGGAGTGTAACCGCTCAATATCAGAATTACCCGTATGAGAATGTGGCGTCGTAAAATGCGTATCAATGTTATTTTCTTGACAGAATAGTTTAATTAAAGCATTATTGAATTCATTATCCATTAATTTACATGATTTACCTAAATGTGCAATTCTTTCCTCTAATTTTAATTTCATTGTTATCATATTTTTGTTACTTAATTTATGGGTCGATCCCAGCTAAGTAAATGTATCTATTGTAGTAGGAAAATAAGCTTTGTGAATATGAAATATATCTAAGTGTACGACTTCGTTTGGCTTCCCGGGAGTATTCGTGTTTTCAAATTTTTTTTTACTTGGGTTTTTACCGTATTTATATTCAATACATGTTCTACAATTGTTGCAGTATTTATTTACATACTTGAACAATTTAGGATTAAAATACAAATCTTTTAGTTGGTCATAATTTTCATGAATACCCCTATGGTTTCCTTTAACACGGGTATCATCAATAATACTCAGCAAAGCTCAAATAGCTTTTTCTCTATTTGCTCATATTTATCATCTGGAATCTCTGAATAGTGCCTTTCTTAATTTCTCTTCTAAATAAATCATTCAAATAATGCGAACTATTAAATCATTTTCTTCGACATAAATTATGTTATATTTTTTGAAAAGTAAATCAGTTTCTCTGTTTTTATTTTTTAGTATCCTTATTTGAGTTCTATATTTATTTAATATCCTGTCGGAGATATGAAATTTATTACCTAGGTTTTCTCTCTCACACTGAATTCTATTTACCAAATTTTGATAAAGTGGAACTCGACTCAAATATTCAGCCACTTTATTCTCTTTACCCTTAAGAAATTCAATATCAAACTGAAACTCGTCCAGTAGTATCTTCCATCGAATTATTCTTGAGTTAGGGTCTTTCATCGAGTTCAACCATGGTTGATGGTCAGTTTGTACTAAAAATTTTCTCCCGTAAAGGTATGAACGAAAGTATTTTATAGACCATACTATTTCCAGCAACTCCCTTTCCAGTGTTGAGTAGTTTTTTCATGTCCATTAAGGGTTCGGCTAGCATAACACACTGGCTCTCTTGACTCAGAACAGCTCCTATGGCTACATTGCTGGCATCTGTAGTTAAAATAAACTTTTTCTTGAAGTCTGGATAGCTAAGTAGGGGCGGGTTCAATAAAATATTTTTTAATTTTTAAAATGATTCCGATATAAAGTTGATCATCAAGATTTATTTTTGAATCTTTTTTTAAATACTTAATTATAGGACTGGCTATGAGAGAATAATTTCTTATAAATTTCCGGTAGTACCCGGTCAAACCTAAAAAGGATTTTATATCTTCACTGTTTTCGGGAGTTGCATATTTTGTATTACGTTAATTTTATCTGGGTTTGGCTTTATTCCTTTATTGGTTATGATGTGACCCAAAAAATGGGTTTCTTTTGATAAGAATTTACACTTATCTATTTGTACTTTCAAATTGTAATTATCAAGTCTTGTGAATATTTTTGCAAACTTTCCATGTGCTCAGTAAGGGAAGTTGAGAAGACTAATATGTCGTCCATATAAATTATACAAATATTGTTAATAAAATCGGACAATACGCAGTTCATCATCCTCTGAAACGTAGATGGTGCGTTTTTTATGCCAAACGGCATTCTAATAAATTCAAAATACCCTTGAGATGTTGAAAAGGCTGTCTTTTCTATATCATTTTCATCCATTAGTATTTGATGAAAACCTTTAGCAAGGTCTAATGATGAAAAATATTGCGCTCTACCCAACTTGTCGAATAATAATTCAATATTCGGAAGTGGGAACTTATCGTCTACCGTGATTTCGTTCAACTTTCTAAAATCGATTACGCCATTTTTTTTCGCTGGGAGAAGTTGATTTTTTTTCAACAATCCACAAAGGTGAATTATACGGCGACTTGCTATGTCTGATCATATTTTCTCTCAGTATTTCATTTATTTGACGATTTATTTCATTCTCTAGAATTTGAGGGTGTCTATAATTTTTACAGTATATAGGCTTATGCGATGTAGTAATTATTTTGTGTTTCACACAATCGGTTGTTATCAAATTTAAGCCTTCAATGTAAAAAGTTCTTTTATTTTTATAAAGGAATTTTTAAAAAATTTTATATTTCCCTTCATTCAAATCAGGAGGAAATAGATTTATAAATTCCACAACTTCAGCCTTTTTTAAGTAATTTATTTCCTCATACGCAGGGTTAACAGTAGGATTAAAAAGCGGAATATCATTATTATTAACTGTCATTATTTTGGTTTTGAAGTTAATTATTGCGCCCATTGAAAATAAAATATTGATGCATAATATGCAATCAAATGTCTTATCAATAAAGTGTGCTAATTTAACCTATTAGGGTATTTAATAAGATTGGCTTTTTCAGATTTCTTGTTACGCCTATATTAGAAAAAAAAACATAATTTCCTAGAGTTGTGGCAGCCCCACTATCTACAAGGCACCTAGTTTTGATGTTATTTATTGTTAAAGTAACTAACTATGGGTAATGTGGTTCCAGAGGCGAAAAATGAAAATTTTGGGTGGTATTAATAGCTCCAATATCCATTGGTTCATGATATGGGACATTATTAAATCTTCTATTCTGATTTTGTTGTAGTTCCAAGCTTGGATTTTGTAAATAATTATTATTTCCATTATAACTATCTGGGTGACCTATTACAAGGGCAGATCTGTAGTTTTCGCTATTATTTATATTGGTTTGAGCATAGTTATTTCCGCTATTACTATTGGTATATTGATAATCATAATTGCGAAAACTGTTGTTGCTACGATTATTTGAATTTTGAAAATTTCTATAAAAATTTTTATTTCCACTTGAAAAATTATTTTTATTTTGAGACTTATTTACAGAAAAATTATGATTACTAAACGATTTACTTTCATTTGGAAAATGACAATTATTTTGCAAATTGTTATATGGAAAATTATGCACTTGTCTTCTATTCACTAATATTATGTCTTTTAGTATATTATTTTCTATGTAAAATGTATATGCAGTATTTATTGAGTTTATGTGATTTTGTAATAACAAAGATTTAATATGAAGAGGCAAAAAGTTGACATAAATATCAAATATCATATTTTCATTATTGACTGGAGTATACAACATATCAGGTTCTAAACTATATTTAATATTCATTTGGCTTAATATTTCTCTTAACTTATCGTGTAACTCTTCTATGCTCTTAGCATCAACGTTCATTGCATCACTTCTTAAATTAAAATACGTTCTCTTTACACCGAACTCTTCTTTAAGCTTATTTAATAACTCCTCCCAACTTGGGTTGACTAGAGTTTCCACTGCTCTTAAAGCTTCACCTTGTTTTTTATTGCTCAATACAAGTTGTAGCGTAACTATAGGTTCAGCAGGTGTCAACTGCAACACAGAACCAACGTCTCTTAAATAATTGCATAAACTATACTCACTAGTTCCAGTAAATGCTGGTAAGCTTCTTGCCTCGCGCAAGCTTTCGGCTAATGTAAGGGCCATTGCGTTGTTATTGTAAAATCGTAGTTGTCTATGCTCACACAAAGTAAACGTTTAAAGCCAATTGATGTTGTTGTTGTAGCAATCGTATTACTTTAGTTTTTACTATATTATTGAGTAATTGAGAATTCAGAATGTCTACCTCGTGTGTTTGTTGCTGTTTTTCTCTTTTGTGTGCAAATTCACATATTTGTATGTAATGAGTATTTTCACTCACTTTGTTTGATTATTATTTATTGTTTTGGTGTATTTTTTTCCCAGTGTATGACTCAGTTGAAGTTGCTGTTATTGCTGTTGTTTTTTTTTTCTCTGATGTTTTATTGCTTTTATTTTTGCATTTTGTCGTGGGAGTTTTAAATTAAGTGTGTCTTTGTTTTTCTTTGTATTTTTGTTTTTTTTTGTTTTGTTTCTTTTAGTGTGTATCACTATGAATATGAACACTTCTATTATATATAATTGTTTTAGTTCAGGTTCAGCATTGTTATTGCTTTAAAATGTTGGTTTCGATTCCATTTGTTTTTGATCGTATGAAAAATGTTTTATCTCTCAACTAATTTTGTTCTCGGAGTGGAATTTTTTGTAACAAACGGTATAGTGAAATAAGTTTAACGGGGTAGTGAAAAAAAATATGTAATTTTTTCCCGTTATTTTAATTTAGCTTTAAATTGCTTAAAATCAAATCAATTAAGTTTTTACTTATTTTTCTTATGATTTTATTTTGCAACTGGATCTCACTCACATACGTTCTAAGTTTATTTTATTTTTTGATCAGTTTTTAAACGTACATCACAACACAAGAGTTAATTTTCAAAAAGTTTTTAGTTGTTGTAATATAAACTTATTATAAAAAAGTTCGCTTATTTAATTTTCTTTTCTTATACAAAAAGTATTTGTGTTACACGCGAAATGTTCGCTCACTGGATACGATATAAATACTATGCGTATCCCATCCTCGAAAGCAATATTTTTATACATAAAGAAAACTATGGCTCAACTTAATCATGTACGAGGTGTGTTCAAAAAGTATCGCGAATTTTGTGTTTTTTCAAAAATTATTTATTTATTCATGAATATCTATTTTGTCCCCTTCAAAGTAATCCCCATGAGATATTATACACTTGTGCCAACGGTTTTTCCAATCTTCGAAGCACTTCAAAAAATCATTTTTTTTGTATCTTGTTTAGCTCCTCCTTCGATGCCGTCTTTATCTCGTCAATAGAAGCGTAACGTCGTCCTTTCATGGGCCTCTTCAGTTCAGGGAACAAGAAAAAGTCCCTGGGGGCCAGATCTGGGGAATACGGTGGCTGCGGCATCATTAGTGTGTTTTTGGCCAAAAAGTCGTGCACAAGCAAAGATGCGTGAGCAGGGGCGTTATCGTGGTGCAAAAGCCAATTTTTGTTCTTCTTTGCACATCTTCTCGGCCTTCTGAGAACATTTTGTACCACCGATAAACGTTGCTTCGGTCCAAGGTAGCTTCTCCGTATGCCACAGTCAACATTCGGAATGCATCCGCGCACTTAATTTCGTTTTTCACACAAAATTTGATACAGGTTCTTTGATCCATTTTTTTGAATAGGTAAAAATCGAAGACGATCCAAAACACGTGCAAGCAAAGCAGCTGTCAACAATTAACTGAACATTCAAAATGGCCGAGCTTGTCGGCATAAGTGAGAGACATGAGTACCACCATAACGCCACAAAAAATTCGAATATACGTAACCAGCGAAAATTCAAAATTCGCGATACGTTTTGAACACACCTCGTATATCTCAAGAACAAATTAAACAATTCCAAAATGGTTTGAAAAATTTAAAAGCTAAAAAAATTTGCTATAAACAATGCATACAAAACTTTTTGCTAGGCCATGTAGGTTCGAAGATAATGAACAATCAATACAGATTTTTACCTTTTTTTTGTAAAAATATAAAAAATGTGTACTTTGCTAGGAAGGATATCGAAAGCTTTTTATATATTTTTTTTTCTCTGTAAGATCTGTTTTATTACAAAAAAAAATTAGCTTTCATCCAATAAAATCGATGAACTAATACAAAAGTTATAAGCATTCAAATAAATATAGCCATATAATACTTAAGTACCCTACACGTACAAGTAATATTTTTGTACATAAAGAAAACTCAGAAGACTTTTTAGTTAAATTTCACCTGTTTAATTTCGTATTCTTTACTTGCTCTTGAAGCCGTCAACTTAAGACTAATTATTAACAATCACGTTAACTTAGACTAAAGCTCTAAATATATAAAAGGTACGAAATGAAATTAAAACAAATAATGTGAGAGCGTCTTACAACAACAATCATATACGAGGTGTGTTCAAAAAGTATCGCGAATTTTGTGTTTTTTCAAAAATTATTTATTTATTCATGAATATCTATTTTGTCCCCTTCAAAGTAATCCCCATGAGATATTATACACTTGTGCCAACGGTTTTTCCAATCTTCGAAGCACTTCCAAAAATCATTTTTTTGTATCTTGTTCAGCTCCTCCTTCGATGCCGTCTTTATCTCGTCAAGAGAAGCGTAACGTCGTCCTTTCATGGGCCTCTTCAGTTTAGGGAACAAGAAAAAGTCACAGGGGGCTAGATCTGGGGAATACGGTGGCTGCGGCATCATTAGTGTGTTGTTTTTGGCCAAAAAGTCGCGCACAAGCAACGATGCGTGAGCAGGGGCGTTATCGTGGTGCAAAAGCCAATTTTTGTTCTTCTTTGCACATCTTCTCGGCCTTCTGAGAACATTTTGTACCACCGATAAACGTTGCTTCGGTCCAAAGTAGCTTCTCCGTATGCCACAGTCAACATTCGGAATGCATCCGCGCACTTAATTTCGTTTTTCACACAAAATTTGATACAGGTTTTTTGATCCATTTTTTTGAATAGGTAAAAATCGAAGACGATCCAAAACACGTGCAAGCAAAGCAGCTGTCAACAATTAACTGAACATTCAAAATGGCCGAGCTTGTCGGCATAAGTGAGAGACATGAGTACCAACATAACGCGCCACAAAAAATTCGAAATTCGAATATATGTAACCAGCGAAAATTCAAAATTCGCGATACGTTTTGAACACACCTCGTATAACTTACAGACGAGTATGTATTAGTATTCATAGTACGTATTAGTAGTTAGTACGTAGGTAGATTTTCGAAGGGTTATTAGATACAAAAAACTGTTAATGCCGTTTTCTCAAGTAGGTAAACTTTAAAATTTCAAACCCAGGTACATTTGAGGCAAGAGCAAATTTTCAAAGCATTTCTTTGTATAACTAAGGAACCTTTTTGTCTAGGCAGGCTTCGATTTTTACTTGGTCTGAGTATAAATAGAAGTAAATGCGAATCTTTAATGCATATCTGACTAATTTCTGAAACTATCTACTTAGGCAACATATGAAATTTAGTACACCAATGAAGTGGAGAGAACCAACTTGTCATTCGACGGACTGCTACATTTGTACTACAGAAGTATTTGGGGTTGGAAAGTCAAGAAAAGTAACGCATGCCAGCGTATCTATGGCGTCACTGCCAGTACCAAATTCAACGGAAGTTACTCATCTAACTACATTGCCATTGCCATTGCCAAATTCAACTTTAGGTGCGGGTCCATTTTCATTGTCAACAGCAGCATCTGATTACGCGGCATCAAGTTGTACTAAACTTTACACGGAAAACGAAAGAAACGCTTTGTCACAAGCACAACTCAATGATTGGATAAGAGATTTGGAATTGTCCAAGGTAAAGGCCGAGCCACACGCCTCTTGTATGCAACAATTTAAATTCCTTTCATCCGATGTTAAGGTAACATATTATAGAACTCGTCACGAACCATTTTCCAAGTTCTATTAGAAGGAGGACAGTGTTTGTTACTTCAAATACAGTACTGGCTTATTCAAACAGTTTGGTGAACCATATGATTCCAAAGAGTGGCGCTTGTTCATAGACGGCAATAAACTAAGTTTAGAGGCCGTATTATTACATATTGGCAACCAAAAGCCGTCCATCCCGATTGCGCATGCAGTAAATACGAAGGAAACCTACGAGATAATGCAAAAATTACTTAAACTTATTAAATATGAAGAGCATGCTTGGAAAATATGTGCAGCTCTTAAAGTCGTTGGAATGTCTACAAAGTGGGTACATAAAATACTGTTGCTTTCTCTGCAAATGGGATAGCCGAGCTCGTCAAGGCCACTACATCATAAAGGATTGGCCGGAAAGAGTCGATTTTAAAGTTGGTGAGGATAACATAAAATACTCCCCTCTTGTAAAGAACCAAAAAATTATTTTACCCCCGCTCCACATCAAGCTCGGCTTTATCAAAAACTTTGTTAAGGCTTTGGACAAAGAAGGCGAAGCCTTCCGTCATTTAAAAACCATCTTTCCAGAGATTTCAGAAGCCAAGATAAAGGAAGGCATTTTTGTTGGGCCGCAGAGGCAGCAGCGTGGGGTTCTTTTGAAAAGGTCGTTGCTTCTTTTTAAGGCAAAGGCAAAACTCCTAACTACGAGACGATAGTGAACGACTTAATCAAGAACTATGCGAAAATGGGTAAATATAAAAACATATTTAAGGCCGTTTTTTAAAGTAAACTTTAAAACCTATCTGCCCGATAAACAAAAAATGTGTATGGAAATTTTAAAGTTTACATGAGAAAACGGCCCTAAGGCTGAATACAAATTTTTTGTTTACATTTTGTTCGTTTTCTTCTCATTCTGTATCAGAGAAGTGGAAAACGAACGAGTAAAATGTAAACAAAAAATTTGTTCGGAACAAAACGATGAATCCAGCCTAAGAAAATTACACACAAATGTGTCACTTATTTATTTTCCTTTCAGGAGTAAATATGTCTTAAAAAATTCCTTTTCTGCACTCCCATTTAAATTTCTTTCCGCAAAATCTTGGTGACGAAAGTGACGAGCATGGCGAACAGTTTCATCAGCAAATGAAGTTAATTGAAAGTCGGTATCAAGGATTCTGGGATGTCGCAATGAAGGGGTGACTACTGTTGGTTTCTCATAAGAGAAACCAATCCTAATCTAAATAAGCGTCAAAACAAAACAAATAACTTTTTCAAGTATAAAATAAGATAATAGAGTTAAGACAAAACTTACATACATTGTTATCGTCTCATATGTACATATGCTAATATTTGTAGGGTACTTAAGTATTATATGGCTATATTTATTTGAATGCTTATAACTTTTGTATTCTCTCTATCTCTATGGCGCGATATACAACAGGTATATCATCATAAACCTCCTAAGAGATTTTTGCGCCAAGCTTCTCTTCCAATTTGTGGTGTGCCGATTTGAATTTTCCCTACAAATTGGTGGGACCTACAGTTTTTTGCCGACTCCGAATGGCATCTACAAAGGAGACGAATTTTTGCTGAGAAGCCTGTCATGGCAGAAATACACTCGGAGAGTTTGCCAAACCACTACCGAGGGGCGACCCCGTTTTGAAAAATTTTTTTTCAAATCACTTTTGATGTTACCTGTACCAGGGCTCGAACCATGGACCTTCGGTGTGGTAGGCCGGCAACACTACCTTCACACCACGGCGATTGTATTATTGTATTAGTCCATCGATTTTATTGGATAAAAGCTTATTTTTTTTGTAATAAAACAGAGCTTACAGGGGAAAAAAATATCTGAAAAAAATAAAAAGTTTTCGATATCCTTCCTCGCAAAGTACACATTTTTTTATATTTTTACAAAAAAAGGTAAAAATCCGTATTGATTGTCCTTTATCTTCCAACCTACAGGGCCTAGCGAAAAGTTTTGTATGCATTGTTTATAGCAAATTTAAATTTAAATTTTTCAAACCATTTTGGAATTGCTCAATTTGTTCTTGAGATATACATGATTAAGTGGAGTTTTCTTTTGAAATAACGGTAAATCGTAAATATCTCAAAAACGGTACCATAGAATCAAAAATAGCCTCGATTTTCGGAATCAGGGGGTGGTTTTACATACGAATTTCATATTCGCGTCTCTGGTGGTTTTTGGCTGTAGACCAGTGTAATTAATGCATATAAATAATGTACAAATATAAGCACAAAGGAAGCTCGATTACAAAACACGACCGTCCACGGCGAAGCTTTAATTTAAATAGATATTATTAGAGATAATCTCCCCACAAAAGTTATATACACCGACTTTAGTAAAGCATTTGACAAAATTTGTCACTGTTTACTCATTCATAAACTGGATCCGATTGGATTTCAACCTGGTCTTACCCGTTTGATCTTCTCTTATCTAGGTGGTGGAACACAAAGAGTAATTCTCAAAAATGCTTTTCTAATGCCATTGACGTGGCCTAAGGTGTTCCACAGGGCAGCCATTTTGGCCTGGCTCTGTTTTTGTTGTTCATAAACGATATCTGTACCACTGTAAAGTATTCAAAGATCTTGATGTATGCAGACGATGTAAAACTATTCAACACTAGAGTACACGCGCCCTTTTTTTTACACAAAGCACGCGTGGAATATTATGGTAGACCATTTTAAAGTAGCCAGAGATTTTTCCGCTAATCCACAGAAATACGCACGGTACTGACTTGACGACAAGTTTAATGGAGAGGACTTTCCTGGTTCCAGTGTTAAGTCATATGCGTCGGCGGAAGATCGTTCTTTGTTTCAAATGGATTTAGACTATTTAGTTATTTGGTGCAACGTAAACCATACGCCGGTCAATCTAAACAAATGTAAATTCATATCTTTTTCACGTAGATATGTGCAGAAATCTACTTATGCAATTAAAAACCACAGTCTTGAACAAGTTAATGTGTTTGTTGACTTCGGTTTCACGATGAGCAGCAAACTTAGTTTCATTCCTCATATTGAGGTTAGTTGTTTTAGCCTTTATGAAAAGGTGGTGAAAAGAATTTAGATACCCTTATCTTACTAAGAATTTTTTTTACTACTTTAGTTAGACCGATATTGGAATATGGTTCGACTATGCTGATAGGTTAGAATCGCTTTAAAAATAGTTCTTACTTTTTGCTTGAGAAATCTTCAATGGGATTCATTGTATAGCATTCCACCTAATACTAATCGTTTGTACCTTATAAATCTCCCAACCCTGGCAAGTCGTAGGGAAATGCTTGGTGTAATATTTAAGTCTAAACTCTTAAATGGATCAATTTCTAGCCCATTTCTTTTGAACGAAATTAACTTTAATATTCCATCCCGAGCTTTGAGACACTTCAAACCTATTCTTCTGAAGCAATGCAGAACAAATTTTCAATTACATGAGCCTTTCCGGTGTCTATGCGAAGTTTGTAACTCTCATGCAGGCACTTTTGATATCTCTGACTGTTGTTGTTGTTGTAGTTTTTAGCGACAAAAACACTCCCCGTAGGTTTTGGGGGTGTTGTCGGAAGTGACAGTCCTTTGCCGGATACCAACCTGGTACGCTCCGGTACTATCCGACTGTCGTGGTAGCGATTTGGTATGACCAGTTCAACCTTCTAGGTCATGTCACCCCTCCCTCAAACATCGAGTTACACGCCATTACCTTTGTGCATATTAGTCGCCTCTTACGACCAGTATGCCTATCTCTCACTAGCTTACTTCAATAAAAAAATTGCTCTATCCTCTCTTAACAAATAGCTTATATTGTAGTATTTATGTATTGTAATGTATGTATGTACAAGGTGGCGCAAAAGTAATCCTCCTATCAGAAAATGCTATAAATTTTGCGATTGGCCCCTAAAGTCAGTTCTGTTTTGACATTTGTGTAGTAAACACATGCGAAATACACGTTAATAAACAATGTTACGCTACACTGCTCCAGAACGCGGAATATTGCTGACTATTTATTTCGGTCGGTGAAAAACGGTTACTGCGCAAAAGTAATCCTCCTATCAGAAAATGCTATAAATTTTGCGATTGGCCCCTAAAGTCAGTTCTGTTTTGACATTTGTGTAGTAAACACATGCGAAATACACGTTAATAAACAACGTTATGCTACACTGCTCCAGAACGCGGAATATTGCTGACTATTTAACCAATAATCGGTCGGGGCCAAACGGTTACTGTGAATGGTGAGCGCTACAGAGCAATGATCAACGAGTTCTTTTTGCCGCAACTTGATGAATTGGGATTAGAAAACATGTGGTTCCAACAAGACGGTGCAACAGCACACACTGCACGTGCCACAACCAATATGCTGAACATCGGAAGCTTACTTTTGCGCCACCTTGTATGTATCGTTCTTAGTTGATGAACTTTTTTCTGTAGCTGAGGAGTTTGATATCTCGACGCTCTACAAATCTCCGCCTATCAAAAACTCTCCGCGCGTTATTTAGAAATTGGTATGGATTTCAGAGAGGTTATTATTGGTCAGGTCAGGCAGAATGACTGCATATATAACCTGGCATCCTACGACTACAAAATTGTTAAAATTGAAAAAAAACATTGTTTGGGAATCTATCGGCCAGCTCGTAGATTTGGATGGTAAGTATACGTTTTGTAATAATATGGATAGTAAAACTATTTTTATTAAGAGAAACTCCTTCCGGAAGAAGTGCCACACAGATTTCAAATAGATGGAAATACATGGGCATGCTTACGTTTTTAGACGACTATCCGGACTCAAGGCCGTAAGTAAAGGATTCAGTCAAACCATATTAAACCATAAATACGACAGTGTCACTAATTCATAGCAATGCTATTACCGCTAAAGAGTTTTAGTCTAGAATTGATCCTGGGTGTTAGATAGGCAGCATAGCCATGACACTATAAGATACAAGTTCTATCAAATGTCTTCTGGAGTGCGTTTAGCTGTAACAATCACCAAAAATCGTATCTTTACTGGGGTGCACACTAGCCTTCCAGCAAGTAAGCTGCAGTATATTCATATACCGCGAGTCAGTAGACGTTATTGTGGAGGATAGGGATAGAATAGGGTTAGCCATGCGCCTAAATCAAAATATTGAAAACATCATAAGCACAAAAATTATCCCACATTTTGGACGTGATCTATATAAATGAATCGATAAAATCTGCATTCACATACAGACAGATAAAACCCTAGGTGGAGATACGCGAACTGGATTCTGTTACTACAAAGAAAGAAATAATCGACGCTTTGCAGTCAAATTTCAGCATTGACACGGAAGAGATAAAAGTCAGCGCCACAGCGCCAAGCACAAGAGAACAGGTCCGAGCATATGTGACTCTAACTAAAGAAAAGGCGGACATATTACTGGGTGTATGGTAGAACGAGACCACACGAGACAAAGAAGCGATGTTTCAACTGCTTTGGCCCAAATCACGGCACTTGGATCTGCAAAGGGGGCAGGGATTATGCATCCGGTGTCGAGAACCTGGCCACAAACTCAAAGAGTGCACCAAACCCGTGAAGTTCTGCTAAGAAAATAAACCATACACCGGCTCGGGCAGATACGGCCGTGGAAAGCCATGATTGCACTGCAATGGAACATGCACAGAAGTAAAACCGCAGACGCCCTTCTAACGCAACTGACAAAGAAAAGGAACATAGATGTTGCAATAATCAGCGAGCAATATAAGCAAAAGAGTACCGTCTGCTCGCTATAAGACTCCACCGGAACTGGGGCACTTTGCTTTGGCCTGGAAGCTAAGCCGTTACACAAGGAAGAGGGCGGTATTCGTCTGAGCCCAACTCCAACACGCCGCATTAATAAGCTGCTACCTTACATCCGCGACAGAATAGGAGAGTTTCAAGAGAAGGTAAATTTATAACGAGGATACAGCCTGAGAAATTGGTGGATCGGTAATCATTGCAGGCGACTTTTTCTCAAGAGATATCGAGCGGGAAATGACCCGGGTTTTTTTACCCGGCCAAGAGCTGTTATTTCAGTGTAACCCAGTCAAATTTTTCATGTAACACTCTCAAATTGTCATCCTCCGAGCAAAATCCTTGCAGTGAGGTTGCTCCATTTTCTCTTGTTACGGGCTGGCATCGAACCTAACCCCGGACCATGATATTGGATCAGCTGCGTCTGCTGGAAGACAATTTTTACTAACCGGTCGCATTCTGTTCAATGCGTCAAGTGTAAGAGATGGCTCCTCAAATCTGGATGCTGACGGCTTAACCCCGCCATCCACAGTCACTCCCGACTTTCTTTTTTACTTTCGAGGCACCATATTTTTCACGCCTTAGGGCGTCCCGCGGTACACGTCGGTCTGGCGCACCCCACCGCCTCTACTATCTCCAAGCGACCACATTGACGGCCCAGTCTTCACGACTAGCAGCACTGCTGCAATACCCGCCTCACCCGCTCCCGACTTCCGCTCACGCTGAACAGCGTTACCATCTCGCACAGCCGCTCTTCACTCTCATCCGCTCCGGAATGGGTCAGACATGAGATCGCTGAGCTTCAGTCCCCTCTGAATTTATGAAGCTAAACAACATCAAAATCGCTGCGAGTCAAAAGACCAAACTGAACACAAGATCTGACTTATGTGCAGTTCATGTTGAAGTTAAAATGCAGCATTTTGCATTTTCGGACATTGGTTTCGAAAAAGCGTTCATGGTGGCGTATTTAATAAATGCACATTTAGCAAGTTCCAGTCATATGTTTTTTGTTTACAAACATTTTTTGAGGTTATGGAAATTTGCACCACGTGTGCAAAAATATAAACATTTTTATTAAATCTTTCGATTAACTTGTAGGTGGTTTTATTTTAACAATATCACACAACACGCGCGCTAAACTACAAATTGAAAATCAGTATACATTTACTGAATGTTTACGTATGACAGGGAATGAGAGAATGCCAAGAAAAAATGCCAATATTGCCACTCTTTTGAATTCGAATCGCGATTTTCTTCGGAGATTGCAGGGTTGATTTCAGTATTTATAATGCTAATGCAAAAATAAAGTTGCATTTAGGTGTCAAAAATGCTAAATGCTAAAATGCGAGGTAAATGCAAAATGCAGGCTCAACATGAACGGCACATAACGAACTTGTGATGGTTGTATTGTACATCGAAAAGACCTTCCTAGCGGTAATGGGGACTAGCGTTCATAACACACCACACCTACAATATAATCTATTTGTTCCCGAAATCGACCCAAGGGACACTACCTCAGATGTGCGTCAGGCGATATCGATCTGCAAATTATTAACATCTTCATACCCCCCGTAACGTGTTGCGCGAGGGACTATCACCCAGACATAAGTGCTTTGCTAAGAGGTGAGAACCGATTAATCCTAGGCGACTTCAACGCACATCACGATCTCTGGCATTCCAATCTGCCAGCAAGTAGATGCCTCGGCATTCTGTACACTGAACGGAGACTCCTCGCCAGAGTGGCAGGCAACAGCTGCAGCTCGCCAGACATCTCAGGACTCATAAACTGCGTCAACTGGCAACCGATTCTGACATTGGCATCCGACCACATGCCAATTATGCTCCCGATCGAGCGACAGACGGACTTCATAACCTCAGAACGAAGAACTTTCATCAACTTGAGGAAAGCGGACTGGAACCGTTTTACAGACTATATACTGTATACAGAGAGTTCCTTTGCTGCCATACCCAAATCGACAGACGCACCCCAGGGTGACGGAGAGTTTCACAAGGTGATCGATTCAGCCTCCGGCCACTTCATTCCCGCTGGAAGAATGCCGGCAAATCGACCAAATTTCCCTGCGGAAGCAGCGGCTCTGGTAAAAGAACGTGACCAAGTGAGACTCCTCAATCCCGCAGACCCCATAATTAAAGATCTCAACGCGGAAATCCGACGCACGATCAATGACCAAAAGTTGACCAAGTGGAAGCAACATCTAGAGGTATGCAACCTCTCCGGCGGAAGAGGCAAATTATGGTAGATAAACTATGGTTTGAATTAACATCCTCCAAACCATAGGACGGTGGTCGTGGCACTTTACCTTTCTAAAGCTTTCATCACGGTCAACCACGCCACACTCTTAAGAGACCTGGGAGAGACACCGCTCCCAGCCGGCCTTAAAAGTTGCACCGCTAACTACCTCAACGGTCGGCAGGCGTCAGTCAAATTTAGGAACAAGATATATAGACAAAAAGAATCAAACAATTGATTAATTTCGGGTAAGGGCCTCGCAATTGATAAACTCTGTACGAGGATAAGCTGTTATTTCCGAGGCCTTTCCAGCTTCTTCACCGGGCGAGATCTGACCCTGTCTCCGACTAACTCGACGACGACTCTTTTTATGACAGATCTCGGCCTATGACACACAACCACCTGAAATAGCTGATGAGGAGCGTGTTCTTCCGAGCGAGATAAGGGGCATGCTAGCACAACTTCGTTCTGAATATTTAACAGGCTAACTCTAACTTATCCAGACTGAACCTCACTATACCAAGTACGTGCCCTGCATGTGGTATGCCCTTTATTATACTAAACATTTCTTTTCCTGTTCAATTAAACATACTCTTCTAACACCAATATCACTCTGCTCCAACCCTGTTGAAACTGCGCGTTTCCTTGGACTTCTGTTAGAAGAGCTTGGTGATGATTCTCAGAGTGATCGTGCCCATTAATCAGGGCGAAGCACTGTTAGTAACAACAAGAACAACGAGGTCTGGACATTGCGGCCAGGCTGGGACTAACAGTCATTAACTCCGGAACATCAACAACTTGCAGGAGACCAGGATGCGAAGAAACAATACCAGGTATCACTATGGCATCTGAAAGCATATCCGGGATCATACAAAGTCGAAAGTCCTTGAAGATTTCACTGACAGTGACCCTTAACATATATCCTTAGAAGTAGGGCCACAAGAAGTGCCTAGGGCATCAAAACTACATAGTGAAGCGCTAATTTCTACAATCGATACATACCTGAAAAGAGCTCACGCCCCTACGAATGCCATAGTGTGTCAAAGCTACCATGCTCGGCGTTAAACAGGTCTGTAATAAAGCCATGCAAATATTATTAACTCTCTTTACCGTTTACTAGTCGTCAGGAGAAATCTCTGAGAAAGGAGAGACTGTGATTATATACAAGGGTTTCGCGGTTGGGGCAAGCCACAGGCGAAACTAAATCATATAAAAAAAGAAGCTTTTGAAAGCCACCATCATTCAGAGCAAGAAGAAGAAATGGGAGGAGTTCCGGGAAGACTTCAACAGGAATCCATGGGGACTGAGCTGCACGACAGTACTGAAGAAGACTAGGGCCAGCATGCCGACACCTGATTTAGATACGAACGTAATGGATAACATAGTGAACGCACTTTTCTCCACTCATGAAATCAGGGAAGACAGTGAAGATCGAGTAAGCATGAACGAAGAACCTCCAGTATTTACAACAGCAGAACTGCAAGCTGCAGCACGAAGCAAAAACTGATTTGTCGAAACGAAATTCGGCGAAAATGTTGAATAATATATAGAGTGCTCTAATAGCGGCTTTGTTGCAGGCACTTGTGTTCGTAACCCAGTGTCCGAGAAGGGGTCTGATGAAAAGTTGACGACTTCGAAACATGTCATCCCATACCATCGCTGGGCATATCGCTGTAATTTTTCTCTAATATCAATTAATAAAACAAACATAAAAATTCGAGCACTGCTCCAACAACAAATGCTAAACAGGTTATGTTATTATGATTGGGCCAAATCCTTTTTTCAAGGAAACTACAGTCAAATATTGTGTGTGTCGTTCAAGATTTTATTATATTACTGTGATGTAATTTCTAATTATTAACAAAATGAATGTGAGTGATTGTTTAAACTAAGAATGTTTATGTTAAGTAATGTAAACACCTATTTATGTTGTTTGATTTATTAAACAGACTTCCCTGATGATGACGCAAAAGCGCCGAAATGCGAAGAAGCTCCTACCCAGAAAACAATAAAAAGGTTACTGTTTATTGCAAAAATTTAAAATTTGTAACATTTTTTTCTATCACTATTCAAGCTATATCAATAAAATCTTGCACACATAATAAGCTTTTTAAGCAAAACTCTCCCGCAAAAAAAAGTGTGGGTTTGGGAAAGTGGGCAACCCACTTTTCAGCATAAAAGTTCTGATATTTTCAAAGGCGATTGCTTGTAATTTAAACTACATAGATGTTTCAATGAAAATTGGTCAGATGCTTCTCAATAGTATGTTGTATACTGCTGCCAAAAATTAGGCAATATACAAGCAAAATATCCGGGCAAGCAGGGAATTGAAGTGTGCTTACAGGTGGAGTGGAATATTCAGGGTCTAGAGGTAGAAGTCCACGCAAGTGGGGAAAGTTTCTGATCGCCACTCATCTGGGAATGGCCAGAGCGATTCTTTTGCATGCGTCGGTGGTGAGCTAAACGTGAGACGGCGACAACCTGGTAAGGCCACTTCGACATAATCGGTTTAAGGGCTAGCTGGGGAGATTCGAACAGCAGCTTCTGATCACCATGTGGTGCGGCTGCAAGCAGGCTTGGATCAAGCGGCTTGGATCAAGCGGCTCGCTATACAAGCATGTAATTGAATTCAACCTCCCGGGAAACGGGTTGTGCGTTGGGTTTGGAACCCACCACATAAAACAACGTTCCAATGAAATTCAACAACGAAGCCGCGGATATGAGAACCCCTTTTTTCGATGACAATACCCGCAAATGAAATAAGGATCACGAGATAAGGGCATGCACCTGGAATGTCCGGTCCCTAAATGGGGTAGGTGAAGCTGCGCGGCTGGTTGAGGTCCTGAGGAAAGCAAAAGCTGACATCACAGCCATACAGGAGATGCGATGGACCGGGCGAGGAAACACGACCAAAACACCTTGCAACACTTATTGGAGTGGGCATGTAGACAAGCGCAGATTCGGCGTCCGATTTGTGGTGGGAGAGAGACTCCGTCACCGAGTACTGTCGTTCACACCCGTGAACGAAAGTCTCGCCGCAATCCAAATAAAAGTACGAATTTTCACCATCTCGTTTATTTGCGCGCATGCACCGACGGAAAAGAAGGACGACGTGGAAAAGGATGCATTCTACGAGCACCTGGAAAAAGCATACGAGCGCTGCCCGCGTCATGATATCAAAGTAGCGCTTGGCGACTTTAACGCCAGGGTGGGTAAGGAGGGTGTATTCGGCCCCACTGTCGGGAAGTTCATTCTCCACGATCATACATCGCCAAATTGAAACACACAGATCGACTTCGCCGGTTTCCCGACACATGATCATATCCAGCACTAGGTTTATGCACCAGAAGATCCATCAGGCTACATGGTTGTCCCGCGATCGAAAAACACGCAACCAGATCGAGCGCGTTGTGACAGATGGACGGCATGCTTCCAGGGTTTTGATCACTACCTAGTAGCAGCCAAGATTCGTACCCACCTCTGTACAGGTGCAACAAGAAACGCAGGGAAATCTGGGCGTCGAAAAGCTGCAATCGCAACAGACCGCCAATTATTCGCAGATCGAAGAGAGGCAGAAAAGCGTGAAATAAAGGAGCTTGAGATTCTTTCCAACGGGAATAACGCCCGAAAATTCTATCAAAAAATTCGGCGAATGACAGAAGGTTTTAAACCCGGGGCAAACTCCTGGTGGCCGATGTACAGAAAGAACGCAGAATATGGAGGGATCACTTCTCTGCCCTTTTAAACGGAGCAACGAGAAACTGAGCAAGAAACCAGAGAAGATGCCGAACCCCGAACCCACAATCGAAGATGATGGAATTGACGTTCCACAACCCGACTATAATGAGGTGCGAATAGCAATGTCCGGATTGAAAAACAATAAAGTAGCTGGCGCTGATGGTTTGCCTGCTGAGCTATTCAAACACGGAGGCGAGGAGCTGGTAAGGCGCATGCATTAGCTTCTATGCTGAATATGGTCGGATGAATGCATGCCTGAAGATTGGAGTCTAAGTGTTCTCTGCCCAATCCACAAGAAGGGCGATCCTGAAAACTGCGCCAACTATCGCGGAATCAGCCTTTTGAATATCGCATATAAGGTCCTATCAAGCGTATTGTGCGAAAGACTGAAGCCTGATGTGAACAGACTGATTGGACCTTATCAGTGTGGCTTCAGACCTAGTAAATCTACCATCGACCAGATTTTAACAATACGCCAAATCTTGGAAAAAACCCGTGAGAAAAGAATCGACACACATCATATCTTTGTTGATTTTAAAGCCGCTTCCGATAGCACGAAAAGGAGTTGCCTATATGCCGCTATGTCTGGATTTGGTTTCCCCGCAAAACTTATACGGCTATGCAAAATGACCTTGAGCAACACCGCCAGCTCGGTCAGAATTGGGAAGCACCTCTCCGAGCCGTTCGAAACTAAACGAGATTTCAGACAGCGTGACCCCCTATCGTGCGAATTCTTTAATTTAATGCTGGAATAATACAAGCTGCAGAACTTAACCGCACTGGAAGAATATTTTATAAAAGCGTGGCCTTAACAACCGCGCCGTAACTTCTGCTTACTCCAAATTAGAAAAAGAAGCGGAGAAAATCGGGTAGGTGGTGAACGAGGGCAAAACGAAGTACCTTCTGTCATCATGCAAAGAGTCAGCGCATACGCGCCTTGGCAACCACGCCACTGTTGGCAGCAATAATTTCGAAATAGTAAAGGACTTCGTTTACCTGGGAACCAGCATTAACACCAACAATAATGTTAGCCTAGAAATCCGACGAAGAATTACTCTTGCAAACAAATGCTACTTCGGACTGAGTAGGCGAACGAAAATAACACTCTATAAGTCACTCATCGCACCCGTCCTGCTATATGGTGCAGAAGCGTGGACACTAACAACATCTGATGAGGCGTCTCTAGGTGTATTCGAGAGAAAGGTTCTCCGAAAGATTTGTGGACCTCTACGCGTTGTCGACGGCGAGTACCGAAGAAGATTTAATGATGAGCTGTATGACATATGACGCAGACACCGACATATTTCAGCGAATTAAAACACAGCGGCTTCGCTGGCTAGGCCACGTAGTGCGAATGAGCGAAGATACTCCAGCCCAGAAAGTATTCTTATCGGCACCCGCCGGTGAAAGCAGAGGAATACTGAGACCACCACTCCGATGGAAGGACTAAGCGGAGACCGAGTTGCGATCCGCGGTGTTTCCAATTGGCGCAACGAAGAAACGACTGGCGAGCTATGTTGGACGGTCAAAATCGCCCAGGCGATTAGATGACCATTTAAAGAAGTAGTGATCTCAAATTCTTTACCCTAAGAAGATTTTCTATTCTGTTATCTGAAGACTTAAGGCATAAATTAAAATCACCTGCAATTATAAATTTATTATTGCAGAGGTCGTTAGTAAGAGGTTTGCGTAGCTCTGCATCTAGATGTCTAATTGGGAAACTCGAATTTCTGTAAACCACTAATATATAAAGGTCACTAATTTTAAATAAAACTAATTCAAGAGCTTTTCTACCTGAATAAATTCTCTTCATTTTACATACTTCTAGATTTATAATATAATTAGATTCTGCATAAATAATAACTCCTCTCTTTTTACCGCCTCCGGTTTCAGTGCAATCATTTAATGCAGTAAACCCAGGAATCTCGAAATGTTCAGAGGGCAGACTCCAGGTTTCAAACAAACATAGAATGTCAGAGGTCAACATGAGATAGGGCCGGTTTCACCAACGCGACTAAGACTAAAACTAAGTCGTGACTTAAGTTAGCACAGATTCGAGACTAACTTAATTTTGGGTTTCACCAACTGAGCGACTTAAATAATTTTGAGCACAGCAACCCGATCAGATGTTTTATGCATAGTAGTATTTTTTCTTACCAGACAACTCTGAGCATCCCAATACCCCAGTGCGAAAAGGGCATGTATGGCCATACAAGAAGGAATGTATTGATCTTACACCCATTTCTCTTTAGTTGGAAGGTACTAAAATTAGCGCTTAATTGAAAACGATAGTTTCGTAATGGTTGCATGCTTGAAAACAAGCGTTTACATGCATCTACGCTTACCCCGTTAAAGTCAAGCATGATCAAGTTTCCGACTGGGACGTTGCACAAAACAAATTAGCAGGATTGCTGACATTAAGGTTTCGAACCACAGCAACACTGCTTAGTGGAGAATAAGTCAGCTGGCAAGTTGACTAAGTTGTGACTTAGCTAAGTTAGGTGGTGAAACTGAAAAAGTGAAAATCGCGACTTAACTAAGTTAAGTCGAGTTGGTGAAACCGGGCCATAGTCTTTTCTGATGTCATTTATATGAGCATTGAGATTATGAAATACTATTTGTATATCTGATGTGCGAGGAAGTATTAAACTAAGCCTTGAAATTAAAGCTTTTGTATTATTTAATGCAATCAATTCCTTGAAAACTGGATTTGAATCAGAAAATGGGTTAGGTGGGATGAACGTTCCTAATATGAAGAGAAATTCTGCATGGGTAGCTCGACTGCAAGCAACATACAAAAAGGCCCTAGGCATCCTAGGTCGAGTATGAACCATGACTTGGCTATATGTAGCACCCTGACTTTTATGTATAGTTATTCCCTCTGCAAGAACCATTGGGAATTGTTTTCTTCCAATTATTACCTGCTCATTCCCTTTTTTCACTGTCTTTTGAATAAGTGTCCAAGAGGCTTCGAGGGGATGTGGCTTCTATGACCTCGCAATCAAACCAACAAAAGGTTTTAAAAATTTAAACCATAAAGTTTATGGAATGGCACTTCTAAAGCTAATCTGCATGATCTGCCCATTGGCGCCATTCAGCAAACCATCAGATGTGTTGAGATTTACTGTCATCATGTAATTTGTAGTAGTTTTCAGCGTTAATCTAAATGGAAGCCATTGTGGAGCCTGGGTTAGACCCAGGTACAGAATTAAATCTTTGATTGAGAGCTTGATATATTGCTCATATCAACCGACTCCCATCTACAAACTCATAAAATGGTTGATTTATTTCAGAGTTATGCATCACATGAGACAAGTAAGATCTCTGTCTAATAATTAGCGTTTGAATGGAAGAAAGAAGATATTCAACAGTAATTAAGGAAGGTAATTTAATGATCCTTACATTGCTATTTGAATCATTATCATTGCTATTTTATTCTTCCCCGTGAAGATATAGCAAATTTAATTAAGGCTTATTTCGAGGAGTGCGAGAACCCTACACTCGTCGTCAGCAGCTTATGTGGGTACATCAATCTCAGTTGTAGCGAAATCTTCTTCTCTTAACCTACTTAGAACATTATCAAGCTCTCGTTGCTCAAACGCATCATATTTATTTCGATTTTCTTCAATTCGTTGTCGTTCTCGATTATCCCCTGCAGCACATCCCGCCATGGTTGATACAGCATTACCATTTCTCTGAAATGATCAGCTCTATGTGTGTCTTGACTTGGTACGGTTTTTGACGAAACCACTATTATCTACCAATGGAATTGGAACTCCACTTACAGTAGAATTGTCACCTTCTACTTTTGCCTATTGCATGCCATTATACCGTGCTATCATAACTGACTTTACAAATGCATACATTGCGGCAAACCCAACGAGACAAACTGTTTCCAGCTGAAGAGGTCTCTGAAAATAATGGTCTAGTAGACCCGGTACACATTTATCTGTAGAATCAGACCGAAGACTTTAAAGTTTGTTCTTGGCTTCAGAATTCGCATCCGTTCCTCAGGACGAGAGGTGTTAATAAAAACATCTGCATTTCCTTCTTCCGAAAGATGAAGTCCAATGCAACCATAAACCGCCTCTATGTGCTGAAGCTTCTGTTTTACTGTATAGTTTCCAGCACTTATATCCAGCTTATATTAATTCCTTCTGAATGAAAATCCCTCACGATTTTTTTGCCCTCTCCCATTCCTCATATTCTGAATAACAAATCTTTGAGGTTTTTTACTTTTCCCTTTTCTTATTTTATTCTGAATAATGTTCGAAAAAGCGAAAACCAGTATAGAAAAGTAACTATTACGAATGTGAGAAAACGGGTGATTCTGCTGTCATTTTTAAGGAATTCTTTCACTAGCTAAACTAAATGGAGCGCGGGATAAAATTTAAAGTTGCTTGTATTTTTATAGGAAAAATATAAACTTGTGTAATATTGTGTGTTCCAATAAAAAAAAATCCTTGGGAGTTTTTTCACTTCTCCCTTTCCTCCTATTCTGAGTATCGTTCGAAAAGGGAAAACCAGTTAATGGATACAAGTAGCTATGACGAATGTGAGAAAAAGGGAGATTCTGCAAAGATGACTACCCTTATTAAAAGTAAAGTTATTGCTAAAAAATATAACTCATTGCCTTAAAGAAAATACATTTTGAATATAGTACCTATGTTTGAATAAGTTTTGAAAATATCGGCACTTGATTGTTTTTTGATTATTTTTAGGGACTAAATACTGAGTTTTAATTAAATTGAACATGTGGTATAATCAAATATTTGGATAATTAAAAACGTAAAATCATCTTGAAATCAATGGTGCTAAAACTAGGAGTAACCATAAAATTGAAGACGGGGAGTAATCAAATACGTACACTTTTTAAGATAAAAAATCTGCCAATAATTTTTCTATCACTTTTTCAAATTATACTTGATCACTTCTGGTAACTTAATACTTGTGGCGTCATAAATTTGAATAAAATGGAGAATTAAATATGTTCATTTTTGATGATAAAAAACTGAGAATCCTTTTTGTATCACCTTTTCGAATCACGTTTGATTACTACTGGAGACTAAATACGTTTGAAATAAAACTGAAAATAATTGATAATAAAATACGTTCACCTTTCATGATCAAAAACTGATAGCAATGTATTTTGTACCTTTGAAATTATACTTAACAATAAAATTTTTTGTTCTCCATTTCAACACATTTTTTATATCACGTGGTTCAAAAAAATTATAACATAAAAAAATTATTGAAAGCTTCTCAACAAAAATTCATCTGCTTTGCAGATGCCGTTCGGAATCGGCATAAAACTGTAGGTCCCGCGAATTTGTAGAAAAAATTAGAAGCAGCACACCACAAATTGGAGAAGCTTGGCCTCCTAGATGATTAAATATTTTAATCATTCAAGTATTATGACTATGAATAAGCTCAAGGCCACTAATAATTTTCCTATAGCGAAAATTATTATTGTTTTTTATTTTTTTAATAATTGATTTAATTATTAAAAGTTTTTAATTAAATAGAAAAGAAAACTTTTTTAGAGACAACCGCCATAGCTTTTCTTATAGATCCATTTCGAAAGCTGCGAGACTTCACTCATCAGAGAAATTTTGGCACGCACTGCTAACCATTAAGTTAACAACACGCTGGTTTTTCTGTCCTTTAAACTCCTTATTTTATTAACTTTACCATATACATGAACAACACCGCCACCTAGCAGTCAGTTTTTTTGATCATGATGGATTTTTTTGCAGAGCTGCTTTGTTGTCACAGCCTGCTGCCGGGTGCTCACGGTTTTTTTAATTATTGATTTTTATTCCAACAATTTGTTGGTTTTTACAGCCTATACATTTTCAAGTATCATGACTATGAATGAGCTCAAGGCGACTAATAATTTTTCTGTAGCGAAAATTATTATTGTTTTTTATTTTTAAATAATTTATTCAGTTTTTAATTGAATAGAAAAGGAAACTTTTAATTTCCTGTATTTTTTCAATTTAATAAAACATTGAACAAAGAAAAGAGTGCATTACAACATTGTTTAAATGTGAACAGGATTGATCCAGTAACATGATTTTTGATTAGAGGAAAAATTTAAAGCAACAAACATATACACTGTATATTATACAGGCTATAGTTATAGTACTATTTCGAAAACAGCCACGATTTCTCGTCAGACTAATTCGTTTTGAAAAGTGTCATAAATGCCAAAAAGGCATATACGCATATTGTCACTTGCGAAGCGAATATATTTGGCGAGTCGAACAGATTGGCGAACTCACATCAAATTTGCATTGTGAGTGGCGAATGAACTTATTCGACTGCCATGTGTCGTTGCCATTCAAACAAATTTAATTAATCCGAACTTGACGTTTCTGTCATCTGTTTTTATTATTTATTTGTGCACAAACAGAAATGTAAAAAGCAAGTTTAATTAAATAGTAATAAATAAAGTTAAAAATGTTGGTAATTGTTTCCTTTAGGAGACAACTGCTAAAACACGTCCGAAGTTATCGGGAAAGGTATCAAAAGACGCGTTTTGACCTCGGTAACAATAATCCGGAGGCGGATTTTCGAGTTTTTGTTTCAGTGAAGAGATATTTGCCATCAAAGTTGAACATTTTTCGTAATTTTCATGTGGTTGTTGTAATCACAGATTGGGGTGTACCGAAAAGTGCAAAAAGTTTGTTCTGCGCAGAAATATTGTGGACCGCGTAGCCGGTGTTGGACCGGCTAAGGGATATTTGTTTTAAGCGCGGTCGAAGGCCGCCTACGCCGAAAGGTGTTCTGCACAAATACCTTGGATCAAGCCCCCTATTTGGGATCGGACCTGGGTCATTTTTGGGTTTTTTGCGAATAACTTTTCACTGAAACAAAAAATTGAAAATCCGCTCTCGGATTGTTGATACCGAAGTCAAAACGCGTTGTTTGATACATCTCTCGATATTTTTGGACGTGTTTTAGCAGTTGTCTCCTAAAGGAAACAATTACAAAAATGTTTTATAAGGTTGATCTTTTTTTCGAAGCCGCGAGTTGATCTTCTTCGTCAGCGGCGTTTTATAAGGGATTACTCCAATCCCATGGAGCTTCCGTCCACAGTGCACACAGAGGACCTATGGAGTTAAGATCCGTGGCGAAATGGTCCCACAATTCTACCCTGCTCCTCCTGGTCTCTCCAAAATTCCCCATGCCTCTGGCGACGTCTGGATTATTTTCCACCAGCTCGACCAGCTTTTGGAATTGCTGCGGCGTTGTTCTTCTCATTCTGAAAACTTCATTTATTTAAACAAATAACTCAATTTAATTAAATTAATTACTCATTTTTATTTATTTATTCAATTTATTAAATTGAAAACGTTCAAATACATGCAAATGCGTCCTTTTTACTTTTAAGCGCGAACACAATAAGAATTCGACAAAATTTTCATTCGCTTCGCAAGTGACAATATGCGTAATAATGTCCCTAAGAGGGGAAACTGTAATACGATGTAAGGGTGTGTGTGGGAGAATTTACCACAAAAGTATACCGTGTGCAGGTGTTGATGAGTATGTTCTGCTAGGATTGGTTAATTGCCCATTTATGCGCTTTATGTGCGATGATTGTGGGCAAAACATCGCTAATGTGGATTATGCGTTGAAAGAGATGATGTCGATAGCAGAGACAAACAAAGTAAATATACGTGAGCAGAAAACAGAGTTTGAAAAATTGATAAAAAACCATAATAAAGAAATTAGTGCACTAATTAATAATAATGAAAAGGAAATAAAAAAAGTGATGGAAAATATGAAAAAAGCAAATAAAGAAAAGGATGAGTTAATAAAACGATTAGAAAAATTTTGCATTCTAAGTAAAAATAATTTGGAAGGGTTAACAAAACAAAAAGAAGACATATCCCCAAAGAAAATAATCCAATGGTGTCAAATCACACGACCTTGGTGGCCAATTGACAGGTCCATTCCGCGAAATTATGCGCTCATCGAATGTTTCCTTCAATAAATCGATTGTGACGTGCGCTGTGTGGCATGTAGCGCCGTCTTGTTGGAACCACAACTCATCCACATTCATGCCATCCAATTCGGGAACAAAATAGTCGGTTATCATGGCTCTATACCGGTCTCCATTAACGGTAGCTGCCTCTCCAGCATTATTGCGGAAGAAGTATGGCTCAATGACTCCACCAGCCCATAGAGCACACCAAACAGTCAGTTTTTGTGGATGTAATGGCGTTTCAAGGGTCTCATGTGGATTCTCTTCACTCCAAATGCGGCAATTTTGCTTGTTGACGTAGCCATTCAACCAAAAATGAGCCTCATCACTGAACAAAATTTTGCGATGAAAATCAGCATCGAAATCAATCTCATTTTCGGCCCATACACCAAAATCACGACGCATTGCATGGTCGCGCGGCTTTAATTCTTGCACAACCTGGATCTTGTAAGGTCGCAAGCCAAGATCTTTGCGCAAAATCTTCCATAAAGTTGATGGACAAAGCTCCAATTGCTGTGCACGGTGGCGAATCGATTCATTCGGGTCCTCTTCAACACTTTGCTCTACAGCGGCAATTGTTTCTTCGGTGCGCACTGTTCGACGTCTCTGCGGATGCGTATTATCACATAGAGTAAACGTAGTGCGAAAACGATCCATGGTTAACCGAATTAATTGCTCTGATGGACGATTATGTCGACCATAAAATGGACGGAGCTCACGGTAAACTTCGCGAACTGAACCATTATTTTCGAAATAAATTTGCACGATTTGCAAGCGTTGTTCTTTTGTCAACCTGTTCATGATGAAATGGCAAACCAAACTGAACATAAATGACATTAGAGTTGCCAGATTTGACCACAAAATGCCAGTTTTATCTCTATTCGAAAAACAAACCTGTAAAAAAAACACCCTGTATAATAAAAGAAGTGCGGAAAGCTGGCGAAGATAAAGGAAAGGATGAGTTGATAAAAAAAGTAGAAAATGTATGTCCGTTAAGTAAAAAATCCGCAGATAATATAGAAAAACAAAAGGAAGAAATAATACAAGAAGTGCGTAAAGTGGGTGACCAAAATGTAAATATGGTTAATAATAAGATGCCCTATGCTACTGTTTTAAGGGGTGTCCCACCAATTGTCGTAATACCAAAAGCTAAACAAACGGCAGAATTAACAAAGAAAGATTTCAATAAGATTGACGCCAAAGATATGAAGATTAATAAGGTTATACACAGAAATAATGGATCTGTGGTTATAAAGGCAAGTGACAGTTCAGAAAAAGACAAAATCAAAAGTGTTTTAGAAAACAAGTTAGATTCTGAGGTATACGAAGTCAAAGAGTCAAAAGTGGTTAATCCCAAAACTAAAATTACCAACATGAGTGAGAAATACAGCGATGGTGAAACTGCCAAAATAAAAGCGCAGAATGATTTCATTAAAAACGCAAATATTAAATGTGTAAAAGTTTATCAAGCGAAGAAAAATAATCTTCTTCTTCTTTCTTTAGATGGTCATCTAACCGCCTGGGCGATTTTGACCGTCCAACATAGCTCGCCAGTCGTTTCTTCGTTGCGCCAACTGGCGCCAATTGGAAACACCGCGGGATCGCAAATCGGTCTCCACTTGGTCCTTCCATCGGAGTGGTGGTCTCCCTCTTCCTCTGCTACCACCGGCGGGTGCCGATAAGAATACCTTCTGGGCTGGAGCATCTTCGCTCATTCGCACTACGTGGCCTAGCCAGCGAAGCCGCTGTGTTTTAATTCGCTGAACTATGTCGGCGTCTGCGTAAAGTTCATACAGCTCATCATTAAATCTTCTTCGGTACTCGCCGTCGCCAACGCGTAGAGGTCCACAAATCTTTCGAAGAACCTTTCTCTCGAATACTCCCAGAGCCGCCTCATCAGATGTTGTTAGTGTCCACGCTTCTGCACCATATAGCAGGACGGGTGCGATGAGTGACTTGTAGAGTGTTATTTTCGTTCGTCGAGAGAGGACTTTACTTTTCAATTGCCTACTCAGTCCGAAGTAGCATTTGTTTGCAAGAGTGATTCTTCGTCGGATTTCTAGGCTAACATTATTGTTGGTATTAATGCTGGTTCCCAGGTAAACGAAGTCCTTTACTATTTCGAAATTATTGCTGCCAACAGTGGCTTGGTTGCCAAGGCGCGAATGCGCTGACTCTTTGCATGATGACAGAAAAATAATAGCTCGAGAATTTTGTATACTGCAATTATTGAAATTAATCATGAGAAATATTTAGAAGTGATGAATCATGCCAATCTTAACATTGGATGGGACCAATGTGGAGTATACGATGGACAAAATGTTAAGAGATGCTACAAATGTTTAGGGTTTAACCACAGTGCCAGCACATGTACAAAAAAACAACGGTGCGGACGATGCTTAGGTGAACATAGATATGAGGAATGTAATGAAGAGGTAACTAACCCTGTCTGTGGCAATTGTGTGGACGCTAATAGAGATCTCGGCTTTAAGCTAGACACTGGGCATAGCATATTTAATAAAGAATGTCCGGTCTACCAAAGAAACTCGCGATAGAAAATCAGCGTGTAGGTTACTAGCAATCAAACCGAATGATACAGAAGGGAAGGCAAATAAAAACCTAAAAATGATTTATTTAAACGTAAACAGTTTGGTGCACAATAAACTTGAAATTGAAAGAATGATGAAAGAACTTGACCCAAAAATTGTACTCTGCTCCGAAACGAGTGTAACAGATGAAATCAGTGATGCAGAAATAAGCTTGATATCGTTTACAACAATAAGATGTGATTCTCACAGCAGACACACAGGAGGCGTAGTGATGTACATTGGTAGCTCAGTAAAATTTCGAATAGTATATAATAATGCGATTGATGGTAATATATGGTGTATCATTGTCCAGTTAAAAAATGTAGAAGTAAAGTGGCAAATAGGAGTACTATACCACTCGCCAAGTACTAGTGACTCAGATTTTGTTAACTATCTCGAAATAATAGTAGCGGAAATATGTGACACAACGTATAACAATGCAATCATTGGTGACTTTAATATCAATATGAATGGAGAACAACATATAGTCTAAATGAGCTATTTAACACATTTTCCATGCATCAATAAATTAACTTTAACACACGTATAGCAGAAGGCCCTGAGACCAAAATCGATTTACTATATTCAAACGAGGAACCTACCATGTGTAAAAGGCTTGATACTTATATAAAATCAGACCACGAGACAATTATGTTCAGTATTAATATCAAAACTGAGATCCCAAATAGAACGCTGTCCATAATAACATCATGGGAAAAATATAGTAGTGAGAACATATTAGCACTACTAAGAAACTTTAACTTTTCAGGAATACTGAATCAAAATCTGAATGACATGGCCACGTACATAAACGTATGCTTGTTAAATTGTATGCAACAATTAACCTGCGTTAAAGAAATTAATATTAAAATAAAAAACAAGTGGTACGATTATGAACTGATACAGTGACTCACAGTCAAAATAGTCCACCTGTGAGCAAGCACCTTCAACTGAAAAAAAAGCTGCCAAAAACTTAATACAAAAACATGAAGGATAACTTTGCATGTTCAATTTATACAAATTATAAATACAAACAAAATTTCTTTTAATGCAACGTATTTTTCATAAAAATATGTTTTTAGCAAAATAAGAAAAAAGTTAATGTCACAGTAAAAATGGTGCCCCTAGTAGAGCTGCGATTAGTAACGGATTTTTTTAATCTGCAATTTAAAGATGGGACGCCAAACTTCGATTGAGCTGCGAAATTTAATTTTCGAGCAACATAAAAATGGAAAATCGCAAAGGGAAATCTCGAAAATGTTTAACAAAGCTAGAACAACAATCGAAGGCATCATTTTCCGGTATAAAAACGAAAAACGAGTCGCAAATAAGACGCAAATTAGTCCAAAAAAACTTTGCAGTGAACGTCAAGAGAGGTGGATTATCAGGCAAAGCCAGATTGATCCACTTCTGAGTGCACCGAAACTTCGTGATATGGCAGAGAAACAGTTTAAAATAGCTTGTAACGCTGAGACCATTCGGAGAGTACTTCGAAAAGATGGGAGAAATGGCAGAATCGCACGAAAGAAACCGTTTATTAGCAAGAAGAATAAAAACATCCGAATGGAGTTTGCTCACCTACATTGCAAAAGATTTTTCATTCTGGAAGGACGTGATATTCACGGACGAAAGCAAATTTAACATTTTCGGGTCAGATGGTAAGGTTAACGTATGGAGAAAACCCAACCAGGAGATGGATCCTAGACATTTGCGTTTAACAGTCAAGCATGGTGGCGGCCACGTCATGGTTTGGGGTGCTTGTTCTGCTGCGGGTGTTGGCAAATTGCACTTTGTCGAAGGGATTATGGACAAATATCAGTATTTGAATATTTTGAAAAATAATCTTGTCCAAAGTGCTGAAATACTGGGAATAAAAGACACGAATCATTTCTACCAGGACAACGACCCCAAACATACGGCTGGAATAGTGAGAGAATGGCTACTGTATCATTGTCCCAGAGTAATTAAAACGCCACCTCAATCACCAGATTTAAATATAATCTAAAATTTGTGGCAGAAGTTGGACACTGAAATAAGGAAACATAAGATTTCAAACAAAGATGACTTAAAAAAATCGCTTTTGGAAGAATGGGATAAAATAAGACCGGAATATACAAAAACGCTTGTGGAATCCATTCCAAATCGTTTAAAATCAGTTATTCGGCAGAAGGGATATCCCACCAAATATTAACAAAACGCTTTGAAATAGTTTATTTAATATTTGGTCTAGTGGACCATTTTCACTGTGACATGAATTTTTCCCTTATTTTGTTAAATGCTTATTTTTATGAAAAATGTGAATGAACTACACACTTTTTATTTGTGTTTATAATTTGACTAAATGAGTTTATAAAAATTACCCAGATTTTTGAGTATTTAAAATAGTTTCACAGATTTTTTCCAGTCGAAAGTGTTTGGTCACAGGTGGACTATTTGGACTGTGAGTCACTGTAAATTTAAATAAAAGGAAATTGTTGGCTTACAATGCTGCAATAATTAACGGAGATTGGTCTGAATACACAAACATCAAAAAAGAATACAAAAAAATAATAAAAATAAAAAAAAATAAATATATGGAGCATAAATATATAACAAACAGTGTTGACAGCAAGTTAATGTGGAAGTACTTGAAGCAAACTATATGCTACCAAGATACGAAAGATAATATAACGGTGATGCAGCACGAAGGTCAGCGTATTGATGATAAAGACCGTATGGGTGAGGTGTTAAATACATTTTTTGTGGAAAGTATAGTGCAAATAAATAAAAGCATTGAGATAATTGAGAACAACGACTGTAATCACTATAACACTAACACTTCTTTTAAATTTGCTGAAGAAAATACATAAAATATAGAGGAAATTGTGAAAAGCTTTAGCTACAAGATCGGTGGCAAAAAACTGTTAACGGAGGGAGTTATTAAAGACACTATGCCTTACTTAGGTTATTTCTACTCACTAGTCATCAACGAGAGCTTGAAAATAGGAGAAGTGCCGGAAGAATGGAAAATAGCAACAGTAGTGCCTGTGAAAAAAGTAAAGAACACCGTTAAACGTGAAGAACTTAGACCAATAAATACTTTGCCAAATACCGAAAAAAATTTAGAAAAAGTGGTAAAAAACCAATTAATTGAATACATTGAAAGAAACAACATTTTTATTAAAGGGCAATCAGGGTTTCGTGCTAAACACTCGTGTGAAACAGATCTTACATGGGTTATTTCTGAGTGGAAAGAAGACATGCGAAGAAAAAAGACTATATTAGTGGTATTCATTGACTTAAAAAGAGCGTTTGAAACTATTGATCGGAACCTGATGGTAAAAAAGTTGAAACGAATCGGAATTGAAGGTGTTGAGTTGAAGTGGTTCGAAAGTTTCCTAGCAAATAGAAAGCCATATACAGTTATTGATGAAGCAATTTCAGAAAGCGTGCCGATTAATACAGGACTTCCACAGGGCTCAGTCTTAGCGCCAATCCTGTTCAACGTATCTATCTATCTATGGCGCGATACACAACAGGTATATCATCATAAACCTCCTAAGAGATTTTTGCGCCAAGCTTCTCTTCCAATTTGTGGTGTGCCGATTTGAATTTTCCCTACAAATTGGTGGGACCTACAGTTTTTTGCCGACTCCGAACGGCATCTACAAAGGAGACGAATTTTTGCTGAGAAGCCTGTCATGGCAGAAATACACTCGGAGAGTTTGCCAAACCACTGCCGAGGGGCGACCCCGTTTTGAAAAACTTTTTTCAAATCACTTTTGATGTTACCTGTACCAGGGCTCGAACCATGGACCTTCGGTGTGGTAGGCCGGCAACACTACCTTCACACCACGGCGGCCGCCAAATGATATTACCTCGTCAATAAAGAACTGTACACTAAAACTGTTTGCAATAAGTGAAGAAAATATAGGTGTGGCCTTTGAAAAAATGCAGGAGGACTTGAATTCTCTCTACATTTGGTTGTGTAAAAATAAGTTAATGGTAAATGTGGAAAAAACAAATTACATGGTTATATCCACATCAAATAAACTAAACTTAGAACCACATACTTTAAATATAAAAAACGAAACCATTATGGAGGTAAAGAAATGCAAATATCTCGGCGTCATAATTGACAATAAATTAAAATTCTGTGATAATGTTGACTACGTAGTGAGTAAAATCTCAAAGAAAATTGGATTTATGAAAAAACATGCAAATATCTAAAAAGGAAATATAAAATACTAGTATATAAATCCATTATTGAACCACATTTTATATATTGCGCCAGTGTTTTGTTTATCACATCGGACTCACAATTAAACAAGTTACAAAAAATGCAAAATGGAGCAATGAGACATATACTCAACGCGCGGTATGACACAAGCACTTCATCAATGCTAAACACTCTTAAATGGCTGAACGTAAAACAACTAATCTCCTTTCACACAATGAAATTTATATACAACATTAAGACAGGAGAACTTCCCGACTATCTAAGAGAGAACTTAAGCTACAGCAGTGATACGCACACCTATCCTACTAGAGATAGACACAATTTTGCATTACCACGTTGCCAGACAGAAAATGCAAAGCTAGATCTCTATTATAAAGGCTTGAAAATGTATAATGAGCTACCTGTAGATATTAAAACATGCAATAATTTGAAGAAATTTAAAAATCTATTATTTAATTATTGTAAAACACATATTTAATACGAATTATATAAAATCAAAAGGATTATAGGCCATATGTCTGTGAATAAATAAATAAATAAATAAAAATGTTAATGGGAACTTAACAGGTCTGATCTGTACTTTATATTTCTATGAAGATCAATTTTGTAAATTTTATATTTCATTTTAAATTTTTGATATTTCTCAAAAATTTTAATTTTTAATAGTTTTAATTGTTGGGCCAAAAGTACTAGTAAATTGTTTACTGGGTTGGAGCTTTGCGGCCGGTAAATTAGAAGGCAAAAAACTAAATTTTCCTTTACCCTCCTACGCGTTTCGATGCTTCAGTATCTTCCTCAGGGAGTCTGAATTTTATTTAAAGAAACAGTTAATAAAAACAATTAGTAAAAACAACCATAAATAACATAAATATCCCACTCAATGGTAATAATTATACACTTACTTTATATGGTATGTATGCAAAACAAAAATACTAAATTTAAAATAACATTCTATTTTGTTTTTGATTTTATTGGCGCCCTGTATAATTTTGCTTCCTACTGTTTTTTCCACCATCACCGTACTGTATCACAGCTGTGTATGCGTTGTTTATTTTGTCCAAGTCTTCCTTAAAATTCATCACACTGTGTAATTGTTGTTGTATACGAAGGCTTTCCATCGTCATTCTCTTGTTTGTTCTGTTTTCAATGTCTAATATTCTAGTGTTATCGAAATCAGCTGTATGAGTTTTGTTGGTTAGATGTTGTGCTAGTGCTGTTGTTGTTTTTTTGTTTTTTGCATCAGCCATATGTTCGTTGACTCGTACTTGTAGACAGCGCTTGGTAGTACCAATATAGCGCTGCTCGCAGATTTCATTCCCGTTCCCTTTACACCTAATTTCGTAGACCACATTATGTTGTTTTTCCTTTTTAATTGGGTCCTTTGTTTTTGTAAATATTCTGTTTAAGGTGTTGTGTGTTTTGTGTGCATATTTAATTTTATCAGTTTTTATAATTTTGCTGAGCGCCTGGTTATCGGTTAGGCCCGGTATATATTTTAACCCAATATATTTTTTATCCGGATTTTCTCTACTATTTAAATTATTTGGTTCCGTAGGCTTCATTTTTTCCAAAGCTTCTTTTATTATTGCATCAATTATTTGTGTTGGATAACTATTTTTTGTAAGTAAATTTTTGATTTTGAGTTTGTTATTTTCCATGAAAATATTATCACATAGTGAAAAAACTTTTCTTGCAAGACTGGTCGCAGTATTCTTCTTTTGATACCAAGGGTGGTTTGAGTGGTAGTTAATTATTCTACCAGAGGCAACTTCTTTTGCATACCAGTCAAATGATAAATTACTATTACGATTTTTATGTATTTTTAAATCTAGGAAGGCTATTTGGCTTTTTTCCTCTTTTTCGACTGTAAATTTAATTTTAGTGTGTTGCGAGTTCAACACTTTTAAAATGTCTTCCACGTCTTTAGTTTTAATTATTGCAAATACATCATCTACATATTTGGCTATGTATTTTATGTATATGTCCTTTGTTTTTAGTTCAGCTATGCTGTCGTCAAAAATTTTGTCAAGTACAATATCAGCGATACAATATAACGAGAAAGTTTATCAACAAGTTTACGGCATGCCCATGGGTAATCCATTATCTCCAACAATCGCTGATATTGTACTTGACAAAATTTTTGACGACAGCATAGCTGAACTAAAAACAAAGGACATATACATAAAATACATAGCCAAATATGTAGATGATGTATTTGCAATAATTAAAACTAAAGACGTGGAAGACATTTTAAGTGTTGAACTCGCAACACACTAAAATTAAATTTACAGTCGAAAAAGAGGAAAAAAGCCAAATAGCCTTCCTAGATTTAAAAATACATAAAAATCGTAATAGTAATTTATCATTTGACTGGTATGCAAAAGAAGTTGCCTCTGGTAGAATAATTAACTACCACTCAAACCACCCTTGGTATCAAAAGAAGAATACTGCGACCAGTCTTGCAAGAAAAGTTTTTTCACTATGTGATAATATTTTCATGGAAAATAACAAACTCAAAATCAAAAATTTACTTACAAAAAATAGTTATCCAACACAAATAATTGATGCAATAATAAAAGAAGCTTTGGAAAAAATGAAGCCTACGGAACCAAATAATTTAAATAGTAGAGAAAATCCGGATAAAAAATATATTGGGTTAAAATATATACCGGGCCTAACCGATAACCAGGCGCTCAGCAAAATTATAAAAACTGATAAAATTAAATATGCACACAAAACACACAACACCTTAAACAGAATATTTACAAAAACAAAGGACCCAATTAAAAAGGAAAAACAACATAATGTGGTCTACGAAATTAGGTGTAAAGGGAACGGGAATGAAATCTGCGAGCAGCGCTATATTGGTACTACCAAGCGCTGTCTACAAGTACGAGTCAACGAACATATGGCTGATGCAAAAAACAAAAAAACAACAACAGCACTAGCACAACATCTAACCAACAAAACTCATACAGCTGATTTCGATAACACTAGAATATTAGACATTGAAAACAGAACAAACAAGAGAATGACGATGGAAAGCCTTCGTATACAACAACAATTACACAGTGTGATGAATTTTAAGGAAGACTTGGACAAAATAAACAACGCATACACAGCTGTGATACAGTACGGTGATGGTGGAAAAAACAGTAGGAAGCAAAATTATACAGGGCGCCAATAAAATCAAAAACAAAATAGAATGTTATTTTAAATTTAGTATTTTTGTTTTGCATACATACCATATAAAGTAAGTGTATAATTATTACCATTGAGTGGGATATTTATGTTATTTATGGTTGTTTTTACTAATTGTTTTTATTAACTGTTTCTTTAAATAAAATTCAGACTCCCTGAGGAAGATGCTGAAGCATCGAAACGCGTAGGAGGGTAAAGGAAAATTTAGTTTTTTGCCTTCTAATTTACCGGCCGCAAAGCTCCAACCCAGTAAACAATTTTAATTTTTGACTATTCAATTTAAATTCTTTGATTGTGTAGATTGAATTTTAATAAATATTTCCAAAGAATTTATTGGATATACATTTTGCTTTTGTATATACAGACCATCTTTCGTACCAAAGTTTGTCTAATTTAATTTAGACATGTCGTTTACGATCAGTTCATTTGAGTACATGAGTATATTTAACTTTGTTCGAAAAAGTAGTAGAAAATAGTCTAAAAATTTATCATAAAACTAATTTAAATTTATATCAAATATGATTAAAAAATTGTTACAAAAAGGAGTCGAAAACCATTTAAAATCTTATCATAAAAGTGAATTCATTTTAGTTACATAATTGTATCCAATAAGGTGTCCCCTATCGTCGTTTCTGTAGGAGTTGCAAAGACGGCGAAGAGGACGAAACTGTAGAACACCTCATCTGCAACTGCCTCGCACTTAGCGGCGCCAGACGGCGTTGCCTGGGAGTTCCCTTCCTGGATAACATTCGCTAAATTGCGGAGTATGACATCAAGGACTTGATGGCCTTCCCTAAGTCTTCAAATTGGTTCGAAGAGGAGTGTGCCCTTGTGCCGGCCACTGCTACCTAGCCAACCTACCCATTAACAAAAAAAACATTGTGCTTCAGAAATCAAAGTAAAATTTATCACAAAATTACTGCGAAAAGCAGTCAAATGTTATGCCTTACAATGATATCAAATATGACGAAAAATATTTTCCTTTTTTATTCAATTATAAACATTTAATTATTAATTAAATTATTAAAAAAGTAAAAACAACTTTTATGAAAATTATTATTCTTGACCTTGAGCTAGTTTATAGTCAAGGATACTTTAAAATCACACAAAAAACGAAAACGAAAAAATGTTAAAACAGTTTCCAAAAATATGAATCATTAATGATTATTCATGGATAGTCATATTTAGGGTACACTTTTCTCCCGACGGTACATTAATATTCGATTGGAGAATGATAGTTGAATACTTTTTCTTCGAAATTTTCAAAAAATGCTGGCTGGTTAATGTAGTAAAAACCACCAACTTCCCAGTTGGCGGATCTTCTTCTTTTCAACATAGTGCTTACGGAGTGTTGCGTTACTTTCCAGTGAGGCGGATCTTCTTGAAGAATTGCCTCTGCTCTTTAACACCGGTCATTTTAATTAAATTATTAAAAAACAAAAAAAAATTTTCATAAAAATTATTATTCTTGACCTTGAGCTCGTTCATAGTCAAGGATACTTTAAAATCACAAAAAAAACCAAAAATGTTAAAAAAGTTTCCAAATGGAAAGTTTTTTATGGATAGTCATATTTAGGGTACACTTTGCTCCCGACGGTATATTAATATTCGATTGGAGAATGATATTTGAATACTTTTTCTTCTAAAGTTTAAAAAAATGCTGGCTGGTTAATGTACTAAAACCCATATTTTATTGGAAAATACATATAACTTTAAGCTCAAATGTTTATATACGTAAATATTGTAAACACTTACCACCGTTATTATCCCAAGCTTCATCTTTGTTTAGCCAACGACGTGCTCCATAGTATTGATGATCTCTCCATCGGCTGAATGCTTCGCGATCAACACTTACGGCGGATATTTGTGAAGACAAGCTATTATTTCCAGATAATATACCACCTGAGTGAGTGGCTGGTCTTACTTGACTCTCTAGGTTATTAGAGCTTGATTGGTTCCTTTCACTGCGGATACGATCGAAGAGCAAACTAAATTGGAAAATTTATTGGCCTATGTCAATGATGTACGTAAATATATTTCTAGTTTCTAACAATCGACATTTTTGGTCTAAATCAAGAAATCTTATGATTTTTGTACATATTTTGACCGCCTAAAGCCCGTTTTTTTCAAGTAAACTTTAAAATATATCTGCCTGGTAAACAAACATTTTCTATACCAAAAGTGTTTTTATTGGGCAGATAAATTTTAAAGTTTACTTCAGAAAACGGCCCTAAGAGTAAATATTTCAAATTCTATTAATGATTGATTTCAGAGCTTCCACTGAAATCTTTGTTATAAGTCAAACGAACTGTGAAATCAAAAAAATTTCAGAAAGAGTACGCTTCGCAATATGGTTATCTGTAGGACCAAGTTCTGAATAAAAATATCCATCGGCGATATTATGTGAAGCCTTATCTCGTTATAGAGTTTACGGAGATGTATCCCTACTTCCCGGTAGGTGGATCTTCTTCAATTAACTGCTTGTTAGGATTTCAACATAGTGCTTACAGAGTGTTGCGTTACTTTCCAGGGAGGCGGATCTTCTTGAAGAATTGCCTCTGCTTTTTAACACCGGTCATTTTTGCCTCACAGTGTAAATTATGTTCCAGCGCCATAGCGAGACAGCCCGTGTTCATTTTAAGTGCAATGTTCTGAATAGAAGAGTGCAAAAAAAAAAACAGGAACCCAGAGAAAATGTCGAACCCGACCCCAAAAACGAAAATGATGAAACTATGACGAGGTGACAATATGACAATATCCCGATTGTTGTTGCCGTTGTTAACATAAAGCTCTTTCAACGGGAGTCCAAGAAAACGAGCAGTTTCCACAGGGTTGGAGCAGAGCGATATTGGTGTTAGAAGAGTAGGTTCAATTAAACAGGCAAAGAGATGTTCCGAGTGCTCTGTAAAACTGAGGATTTTTTCTCTTGATGGAGGTTCTGATAGCGGTGTTTTGGCAGACTTGAAACTTCCTAAAATTGGAGTCCGAAAGATTGGACGACCATATCGGCACAGCGTTATCAACAATCGGACGATAGCCTTAGACCCCTTTGCCCGAAATTATATAACGGTAATTTTTCCGAAATTTACTCTTTGGTGCAACTTTGTTCTACATCCCTCAGCGCATTACCTGGTAAAATATTATTGCTGAAATCAGTTTTCCACTTTCAGTTCTTTTTTATCGTATGGAACAATTTATACTTTTTTCTTGAAATTATCATATCGTCAATGAATAACAATATTTGGAATTGAGGTAGTGATTAATTTGAGTTTATTCGTGCTAAACTTTAGAGTAGAATGTGAAAGGCTTTGCAAACTTAATGCAACGATGGTACAACGATCATATTTGCATTATTTATAACGTTAAACGAGCTATTCTTGTATGTGTATCTATTTGTAGAAAAAATAAATTTAACTTTTTTATAAGACACCAAATTTATTTCTTGGAATCTTTTCTTGATTTAACTAAACACCTATAGCTGGATTTTGTCCAAAAATATTTTTTTCCAGAGATCTGCATGTGTTCAGCAAACTTGCACATTCAAAATTCTATATATTTGGTTCCAGTTCCACTCGTCCTATCTTAGTCATTTTTGCTTTATATTAAAGGTAACAATATTCACTTTATAACTGCGTTAAAGAAATATTTAAGTTTATAAAATCAAAGAAAAATTAATAAAAAATAAATTTTTTAGAGAATTATTACATACTCGACACCCTCACGAATATTTTAGAAAAAATATATAATATGCGAAGCACTTTCATCTAAAACCCCATTTTACTTTAGGATGGAGGATTTGTAGCTAAAAAAATATTAACTCATTTTGGAGTTGACCTCGGGCAGCTTGCCTATAATACGTCCCACTAATGATAGACAGCCAACGCGTCCGGTATACAACCATGCATACATGGTCAAGTTCACTACATGTATAGGGTGTTTTTTTTAGGGGTATAGAACTTCGAATTGAAATAAAACACAAGAAAATCGTTTTAAGGTCCATCGATTTGGCTTTATTGGAAGGATAATTTTATGCGATTAATGTTTAAATATGATTTCGGGCATGTGGCCGCCGCGGCTGGCTCGAATAAAGCCAATTCGACAGGTCCAATTTTCAACCACTTTTTCGAGCATATGGGGCCGTATGTCGGCAATAACGCCACGAATGTTGGCTTCCAATTCCCCTAACGTTTCTGGTTTGTTGGTGTAGACGAGCGACTTCACATATCCCCAAAGAAAATAATCCAATGGTGTCAAATCACACGACCTTGGTGGCCAATTGACAGGTCCATTCCGCGAAATTATGCGCTCATCGAATGTTTCCTTCAATAAATCGATTGTGACGTGCGCTGTGTGGCATGTAGCGCCGTCTTGTTGGAACCACAACTCATCCACATTCATGCCATCCAATTCGGGAACAAAATAGTCGGTTATCATGGCTCTATACCGGTCTCCATTAACGGTAGCTGCCTCTCCAGCATTATTGCGGAAGAAGTATGGCCCAATGACTCCACCAGCCCATAGAGCACACCAAACAGTCAGTTTTTGTGGATGTAATGGCGTTTCAAGGGTCTCATGTGGATTCTCTTCACTCCAAATGCGGCAATTTTGCTTGTTGACGTAGCCATTCAACCAAAAATGAGCCTCATCACTGAACAAAATTTTGCGATGAAAATCAGCATCGAAATCAATCTCGCATTGCATGGTCTCGCGGCTTTAATTCTTGCACAAGCTGGATCTTGTAAGGTCGCAAGCCAAGATCTTTGCGCAAAATCTTCCATAAAGTTGATGGACAAAGCTCCAATTGCTGTGCACGGTGGCGAATCGATTCATTCGGGTCCTCTTCAACACTTTGCTCTACAGCGGCAATTGTTTCTTCGGTGCGCACTGTTCGACGTCTCTGCGGATGCGTATTATCACATAGAGTAAACGTAGTGCGAAAACGATCCATGGTTAACCGAATTAATTGCTCTGATGGACGATTATGTCGACCATAAAATGGACGGAGCTCACGGTAAACTTCGCGAACTGAACCATTATTTTCGAAATAAATTTGCACGATTTGCAAGCGTTGTTCTTTTGTCAACCTGTTCATGATGAAATGGCAAACCAAACTGAACATAAATGACATTAGAGTTGCCAGATTTGACCACAAAATGCCAGTTTTATCTCTATTCGAAAAACAAACCCGTAAAATAAACACCCTTTACATGTAACTAAACCTACTAATCACTTAGTAGGTAGCTAGTAGTTGTCTTTTACCAAATCTTATAACTTTAAACGAGTTATTCTTGTATATATTTGTATATTTCTATATTTGTATATCCACTACTATCTCAGGAACGACTTAACCGATTTGGATGAAATTTGGTATATGGGTAGTATCCTTTGTGTTAAGATTTTCTACTTTGGTGTTGCCACTTGGTGTGGTTCACAGGGTTGCCACCTATGTCAATTTTTTTTAAATATTAAGCAATATATGGGACTATGGGTATCAAATGAAAGGTATTTTAGGCCGTATACCAACCAAAGTATTTTCGAGTACGGTTGCCACCTAGGGTTGCCACCTGACCGCATTTTAATTATTCCTTCAGATATCGACCACTATCTCGGGAACGGCTAAACCGATTTCGATGAAATTTGGTAGATGGATAGTATGTTTCCTTCTAAGATTTTCTACTTGGATGTTGCCACTAAAGAAAACTTAGAGGGTTGCCACCTTTCCGAATTGTTTGTAAATATTAAGCAATATATGGCAATACGGATATCAAACGGAAGGTATTTGAGGCCGTATACCAACCAGAATATTTTTAAGTAGGATTGCCACCTAGGGTTGCGACAAGCAAGGCTCGGTCACCCAGGTACTCATTATTGTAGTACAAGAGACGGTCTAGCAAAATAGGTAATGAAACCATTTAAGTATGTAGTTATATCATTAAGATGAGTATGTGGCTAATAACTATGCTAGACGATCACTCTACATATGTAGATAGGTACGACATATGTTACACACATTATGTTATGTGTTACTGAAAACCCATTAAAAAGCTATCAAGACTGTTTAAAACGTATGTTATGTTTTGAAGCATACACAAATTGTTTTTCCCAGTGCCCTGGCGCAACAAATTTGATCGACGAACAATTTTGGAGGATAGCATTATTGAGGAGATAACTTACAGACAATGGGTGAACGTCGATAGAACTAATGATATCCTCAGTTGATGAATACTTACAAAAATTGGAGTCCGGTTTAAAAAATTGAGTGCTGCATTCATATCTAGTGAAAAGACAAAATGAAAAAAACAATCCTCACCAAAAGATGTATGCATCGCTACCTGTGATATTTCCGAAAACTATGCATTCGCAGTGCAAAATGCTGTGTAAGGAATTCACTGAAATAACAATTCATCCATCTGCCATTTATTATAGGCTAAAAGCGCCGAAATTTGTATGAAAAGCTTCGTTTCCAAAAATACTTAGTTGAATATGTTAAAAATAACTTTGAAACCATTTCCAAAATTACATATTTCTCTCATGGGGAAGTGTTAATCTTATCTATCATCAACAAAATTTCGGTTTGACTGCGGAGTGGCACTTTTTTTCCACTCCACATGGCAAAAATGCATGGGATAGGTTGGGTGGAACCCTAAAAAGATTGGCTGCCAGAGCAAGTATAGCGAATAATCCAATTCAAACGACAAAAGAACTATTTGATTGGGTAATAGGGGTCATCTCTAATATTTCATTTAAATATGTGGAAAACGAGAAATACTACGAAGAAGAAAAGAACCTTGAAGCTAGATTTAAAAAGGCTGTGGCAGTGAAATAGACGCTGGCATACCAACGCATGATTCCAGTGGGAAAGCACTTTTCTTTGGATGATCATAATTATTTTGAAATATAAATTTAACACGAATTTTTTAATATTTTTACATGCCCCAGTTTTTCTGTCACAGGCTGCAGCCTCACGAAACGTACAACAATGTCACGCACACCCTTGCACGTATTTATGTAAATGGTTGTATTAACTAATTTGCTATTGTCTATTGTACTACAATAATGATTTGGTAAAACACAACTGCTAGCTACCTGCTAAGTGATTATTATTAATTAATTAGATGCACATATGTATGTGGTAGTGAAAATGTATGCCATTAGTGGCACGTATTGTAGGCAAGCTGCTCGAGGTCACGTCAGAAATAAGTTAATATTTTTTGAACTACAAAAGACTCCTACCTAAAATAGAATGGGTTTTTAAGATGGAAGTGCAGCATATTATATATATATTTTTCAAAAATATTCGGGTTGGGTGCGAGTATTTAATAATTCTTTAAAAAATTTATTTTAAATTAAACTTTTTGATTTTATAAAATTAAATATTTCTTTAACGCAGTTATAAATTAAATATTGTTGTTTGCTTAATCATAGAATCTGAACACATGCAGATCTTAAAAAAAACATTTTTTTGGACAAAATCCTGATATAGGTATTTGCTTATTTCATGCAAGCAACTTAAAAAAAGTTTCAGCCGAATCAAAATTATGAAATCCCAAAAGGTGGACGATTTGTAAAATAATGACCCATGCATATTTGTAGTTTATTTATATATTCCTATATCCACCACTATTTCGGGAATCTAAACCGATTTGGGCGAAATTTTTTATACAGATAATATGCTTCCTTATAAGACATTCCAACCAGGCGCTGCCACTGAGGATGTTTTACAAGGTTGGGTATCAAATGAAAGGTATTTTATGGCGTATTTCAACTAAAATATCTACACAAGAAAAAGTGCATAGACAAAAATAATAGGGTTGGGGTGTTTTCTGAATGTACATAAGTAACTTTTGAAAGTTTTATATTGCAAACTAGAATATCTTACAGACGTTGCCCTAGCGGACCACCGACTTTGGAAACCCGTACCTTCACTAATTTAAACAAATCTGACTGGGTTGGTTTTCTTAATTTTACTGAAAGCTCCTTGGCTGCTTTTCGCCCCTCGTCTGACGTACAAAAAGGGGAAAGAGCGCTTCACATGGTCATAAATTCAGCCTCAAATCAAAACATTCCGTCAGGGATAATTAAGAATGTACGTCCGCACTCCCATGCAGAGAAAGCGGTCCTGGCAAACGTGATCATGTGGCACTTGAACTCTACGGATCCTCAAATTAAGAATCTCAATGCGGAAATCAGACGGCGGGCTCATCAACACAAACGTTCCTAGTGGGAGGACTACCTAAGATCCTGCAACCCCTCTGCTGGTGTTGGTAAATTATTGTAACGACAAAATATCCATCGCCTCCTGCCAAAAACATTCAGGCGCAACCGAAGAGATGCACGATTCCTGCCGGTAATTTGTATTGCATCCTCCGGTGGATAAGGAAATCACACGTGCCACCAGGGAAGCGGACAAACAATAAAACAGTCAAGCGCCCATTCTCATCAGGAGAACGAAAAGAAAGGACGAATTTATTTTGTTGTGTTGATCTTCCGACAGGGTAGTAAGCTGATTTTTGTTGGAACGATTTTCCGTCATCCCTTGTCAAGTTTGGTTTTGTGACAAACCGGTTTCGGCGTTCTGCCATTTTCAATGCCTAGCTTCGTTCTGGTCTGTGTCTATCCGCTGCGTTGTTTTTATAGTCCGTGGGTGCTGTGGCAGGTAATGTCAATCTATGTTTTCGTGGTAGGTAACGTTAATATGCGTGTGTGTGTGCGCGGTATTGATACGTCCGAACTGTTATCTGTCCCAAGGGTTGTTTTTGTAGGTATGTAGACATACCGCTTGTTAGCTAAGCGGTAGGTTGATGTAGGTAGAAATCGGTGATTTTTGCAGTTTGGTTCATATTTCGTTTTTGCTTGTTCATTGTTACGTGTTTGGTTGCTGTACCTGCTGGCTTGTGCTGTTTTTTGTAAACTCGTTAAATCGTTCCAACAAAAATCAGAAAGGACGAAGCCTACAAGGCAACACTGAGATCGAATGCAACGAGGTGTGTGTGAACACTACCGCGAGTTGAAGAGGGAAGCGAGGCGGCTTTTTCGGGCGAAAAAAAAGAGAGGCAGAAAAGCGTGAAATAAAGGAGCTTGAGATTCTTTCCAACGGGAATAACGCCCGAAAATTCTATCAAAAAATTCGGCGAATGACAAAAGGTTTTAAACCCGGGGCAAAATCCTGTAAGAATAAGAACGGGCACCTGGTGGCCGATGTACAGAGAGCACTCAGAATACGGAGGGATCACTTCCCTGCCCTTTTAAACGGAGAAACCAGAAACTGAGCAAGAAACCCGAGCCCACAATTGAAGATGATGGAATTAACGTTCCACAACCCGACTATAATGTTCGAATAGCAATATCGCGATTGAAAAACAATAAAGCAGCTGGCGCTGATGGTTTGCCTGCTGAGCTATTCAAACATGGAGGCGAGGAGCTGGTAAGGCGCATGCATCAGCTCCTATGCAGAATATGGTTGGATGATTGTATGCCTGAAGATTGGAATCTAAGTGTTCTCTGCCCAATCCACAAGAAGGGCGATCCAGCCAACTGCGCCCACTATCGCGGAATCAGCCTTTTGAATATCGCATATAAGGTCCTATCAAGCGTATTGTGCGAAAGACTGAAGCCTGATGTGAACAGACTGATTGGACCTTATCAGTGTGGCTTCAGACCTAGTAAATCTACCATCGACCAGATTTTAACAATACGCCAAATCTTGGAAAAAACCCGTGAGAAAAGAATCGACACACATCATATCTTTGTTGATTTTAAAGCCGCTTTCGATAGCACGAAAAGGAGGTGCCTATATGCCGCTATGTCTGAATTTGGTTTCCCCGCAAAACTTATACGGCTATGCAAAATGACCTTGAGCAACACCGCCAGCTCGGTCAGAATTGGGAAGTACCTCTCCGAGCAGTTCGAAACTAAACGAGGTTTCAGACAGGGTGACCCCCTATCATGTGATTTCTTTAATTTAATGCTGGAGAAAATAATACAAGCTGCAGAACTTAACCGCACTGGAACAATATTTTATAAAAGCGTGCAACTGTTGCCATATGCTGACGATATTGATATCATTGGCCTTAACAACCGCGCCGTAACTTCTGCTTACTCCAAATTAGAAAAAGAAGCGGAGAAAATCGGGTTGGTGGTGAACGAGGGCAAAACGAAGTACCTTCTGTCATCATGCAAAGAGTCAGCGTATACGCACCTTGGCAACCACGCCACTGTTGGCAGCAATAATTTCGAAATAGTAAAGGACTTCGTTTACCTGGGAACCAGCATTCGGACTGAGTAGGCAATTGAAAAGTATAGTCCTCTCTCGATGAACGAAAATAACACTACAAGTCACTCATCGCACCCGTCCTGCTATATATATATGGTGCAGAAGCGTGGACACTAACATCTGATGAGGCGGCTCTGGGTGTATTCGAGAGAAAGGTTCTTCGAAAGATTTGTGGACCTCAACGCATTGGCGACGGCGAGTACCGAAGAATATTTAATGATAAGCTGTATGACATATGACGCAGAAACCGACATAGTTCAGCGAATTAAAACACAGCGGCTTCGCTGGCTAGGCCACGTAGTGCGAATGAGCGAAGATACTCCAGTCCAGAAAGTATTCTTATCGGCACCCGCCGGTGGAAGCAGAGGAAGACTGAGACCACCACTCCAATGGAAGGACCAAGCGGATACCGATTTGCGATCCGCGGTGTTTCCAATTGGCGCAACGAAGAAACGACTGGCGAGCCGACCATACTTTTTGAACACACATCGTACATGGGAAATTTTTGTGTCTGTATGTTTGTCGAGCTCCTACGACCTGTTGTAGTTGGATCATGGTCATATAGATACATTTTATTTTCCTTATTTTAATAATTTCAACATGAGTCGTAGAAGAAAAATCATTCGAAAAATTGCCAGTCAGGAAAAACGTTACTTGTGATATTTGTAATGTGAAGTTATGCTTTTACTCATCCACATCTGCACTCAATAACCATTTAAAGGTGTTCCAACTTTTTTTGTATCAAAATAGACGTTTCATAAAAGCCAGTGAACTTACTTGAATATATGTATATTAGAACGGATCAAATTGTATGGATGCATTTTTGCTGAAGACACCATAGCTCTAAGTCCGATTTCGATTCCCCCACTTTTGCAAAATAGATATTGTGGCGATTATTCTCAAGCATGTACCATCCCTAACTCAATAACACTCCCAGCACTAGTTAAACACAGGTGAGATAACGATGGCTACGCTTATGCATGCAAGCGTGTAACTAGGAAGAGGAAGAGAGATGGCGCGAGTGTTTGCGAATACGATGCAAAGAGGAGATTCCAATAAATAACACCGACCCTTCCAGAACACGAAAAGCGAATAACCAAGAAAGTTCTCGGTGCGTAGGCAAGTACCCTGGTGGACTATATAAGGCGGTGACCAAGCAAGGCAGGGGGATCAGTTTATTTTCAAGCGTTAAATAGCGAACTACGGTAAAGTTATCAAACTCTAAAAATTGTTTTGCGTTTATTACTAGTAAATAAAACTAGCTATTACTTACATTATCTGTGCGTGTGTTTATTCGACTTTATAGTGATCGAACCCAGGATTGATAACACTGGTTTACAGCCAAAATGCACCAGAGACGCCATAGTGAAATTCCTATGTAAAATCACCTCCTAATTCCGAAAACCAAGGTTATTTTTACTTGAATGGTACCGTTTTTGAGATATTTACGATTTACCGTTATTTCAAAAAACAAAAAAGATGGCTCCACTTAATCGTGTATATCTCAAGAACAAACTGAGCTCTTCCAAAACGGTTTAAAAAATTTGAAAGCTTATAAAATTTACTATAATCAGTACATACAACACTTTTTGCTAGGTCCTGCAGATTCAAACATATTGAACAATCATTACGGATTTTTTAAATTTTTTTTGTAAAAATATAAAAAAATTTGTACTTTGCGAGGAAGCATCTCGAAAACTGTTTGTTTTTTTGCAGATATTTTTCCCCCCTCTAAGCTCTGTTTTATTACAAAAAAAATAAGCTATCAGTGAACAAAATCGATGAACTAATACAAAAGTTATAAGCATTCAAGTAAATATATCCATTTAATGCTTAAGTACCCTACTGGTACATATGTGTTAGTATTCGTATATCAGTTAGTTAGCAGGTAGATTTTCGAAAAGTTATTAGATACAAAAAGCTGTTGGTGTCGTTTTCTCAAACCTAGGTACATTTTAAACAAGAGCATATTTTTGAGGCAGGTAGTGTTTTCTTTGTAGAACTAGGGAAACTTTTTGTTTAGGTAGGCTTGAATTTTTACTGGATCTAAGTATAAATAAGAGTACATGCGCCTTGTTCCTTCATAATATCTGCAAGGCTCGCCGGATACTGTTCAGTTTATAATTGCAGTTTATAACCCGTCATTTACTTAAATTAAAAAATGAATAAAAGGGCGCGAGAGTTTGAGTGTACAAATGATCCAGATATGTTCTGTTTCATCTGCGGTCAATTTATTGTTAAAAGTATGAGACGTGTGTTTTCAAATCCTTTGAAAGTTACATACTATAAGTGTTTTGGAATTGAGCCTAAAAACAATGAAAAACCATGGACACCGAACACTGTGTGCACCACATGCCGAGTCGAATTGATTTCTTCGGAAACCGGAACAAAAAGGTACGTTGTAAAAATTAGGAAATTGTTCCCTTTTAATGCATAGCTGACTAATTCCTGAAACTATCTATTTAGGCGACGTGTGAAATTTATTACACCAATGAAGTGGAGGGAACCAACTTGCCATTCAACGGACTGCTATATTTGTACTACAAAAGTACTTGGGGTTGGAAAGTCCAGAAAAGTAACCTATGCGAGCGTATCTACAGTGTCATTACCAGAACTAATTTCAACAGAAGCGACATTGCCAGAATCAAATTTAACTTTAGTTCCGGCTCCAGTTTCATTGTCAACAGTAGTATCTGATTACGCGGCATCATGTTGTACTGAATTTCAAACGGAAAACGAAAGAAATTCTTTGTCACAAGCACAACTCAATGATTGGATAAGGGATTTGGAATTGTCAAAGGAAAAGGCCGAACTACACGCCTCTCGAATGCAACAATTTAAATTTGTTTCATCCGATGTTAAGGTAACATATTATAGAACTCGTCACGAAGAATTTTCCAAGTACTATACGAAGGAGGACAGTGTTTGTTACTGCAAAGACATTGCTGGTCTATTCAAACAATTTGGTGAACCATATGATTCAAAAGAGTGGCGATTGTTCATAGACGGCAATAAATTAAGTTTAAAGGCCGTATTATTGCATATTGGCAACCAAAAGCCATCTATCCCGATCGCGCATGCAGTAAATACGAAGGAAACATATGAGATAATGCAAAAATTGCTCAAGTTAATCAAATACGAAGAACATGATTGGAAAATATGTGCCGATCTTAAAGTCGTTGGAATGCTATGTGGTCTACAAAGTGGATACACAAAATACTGTTGCTTTCTATGCAAATGGGATAGCCGAGCTCGTCAAGACCACTACATCATAAAGGATTGGCCAGAACGAATCGAGTTTCAAGTTGGGGTAGATAACATAAAATACTCTCCACTTATAAAGAAGGAAAAAATAATTCTACCTCCGCTCCACATCAAGCTCGGCCTTATCAAAAACTTTGTGAAGGCTTTGGACAAAGAAGGCGAAGCTTTTCATCATTTGAAGACAATCTTCCCAGAGATTTCAGAAGCAAAAATAAAGGAAGGGATTTTTGTGGGACCGCAAATAAGGAAAATGATGACCAATAACCATTTCAAAGAACTATTGTCACCATTGGAGGCAGCAGCGTGGGATTCTTTTGAAAAGGTCGTTACTTCTTTTTTAGGCAAACACAAAAGTCCTAACTACGAGATGATAGTGAACGACTTAATCAAAAACTATGCGGAAATGGGTAAATAAAAAAACATATTATAATAAATTATATATTACATAAATTTCTATGAGAATATATAGCCATAAATCTGAATTCATCGTCCAGTTCCGAACAAACAAGAACGGGAAAAATATAAACAAAAAATTTGTTCTGAATTGAAAGATAAATCCAGCCTAAGAAAATTATATACTAATGTGTCACTTATGTATTTATCTAATTTACTTTTTTATTTTCTTTCAGGAGTAAATATGTCTTTAAAAATTCATTTCTTACACTCCCACTTAAATTTTTTCCCGCAAAATCTTGGCGACGAAAGTGACGAGCATGGCGAAAGGTTTCACCAGCAAATGAAAGTTATTGAAAGTCGGTATCAAGGATTCTGGGATGTCGCTATGATGGGCGACTACTGTTGGTTTCTCATAAGAGAAACCGATCCTAATCTAAATAAGCGTCAAAACAAGACACATAACTTTTTCAATTATAAAATAAGATCATAGAGTTAAGACAGAACCATATGTACATATGCTATTATTTGTAGGGTACTTAAGTATTAAATGGATATATTTACTTGAATGCTTATAACTTTTGTATTAGTTCATCGATTTTGTTCACTGATAGCTTATTTTTTTTGTAATAAAACAGAGCTTAGAGGGGGGAAAAATATCTGCAAAAACACAAAAACTTTTCGAGATGCTTCCTCGCAAAGTACAAATTTTTTTATATTTTTACAAAAAAAATTTTAAAAATCCGTAATAATTGTTCAATATGTTTGAATCTGCAGGACCTAGCAAAAAGTGTTGTATGTACTGATTATAGTAAATTTTATAAGCTTTCAAATTTTTCAAACCGTTTTGGAAGAGCTCAGTTTATTCTTGAGATACACACGATTAAGTGGAGCCATCTTTTTTGTTTTTTGAAATAACGGTAAATCGTAAATATCTCAAAAACGGTACCATTCAAGTAAAAATAACCTTGATTTTCGGAATTAGGAGGTGATTTTACATAGGAATTTCACTATGGCGTCTCTGGTGCAGAAAAAAAGTTGGAATTTGTGATCCAGTGTAATCAAGGAATCATCGAATTCGTCACAATATTTTGCCATATGAATGTAGGCTTCATAGCTTCTGATAGAATTATAGGGAAAATATCATGTTGGGCTTACTTTAAAGGTATTTTACGTACATTTCAGAATCTGTATTAATATCTATAGTGTTTTTGAATTTTAGTAGAGATATCAGGCTTAAATTATGAGAAATTAACCTAAAATGAACTTTTAACTACTATGTTATCATTTTTAACAAATTTCTTATGAAAATTTTTTTTTCTTTACAGCTAAAATAAGTTTAGAACATTTCCAACAACTTTCATTCAGACAGTTTTTCTTTTTTCGAATTCGTTTTAGCAGAAAAAAATTTTAATAAAAACCTATATTTTCAAGTAATAAGCAAAAAAACACAACTTTTATAATCTTAATGTAATTTATTTAAAAAAATTATTTTTTTACTTAGAATTGACCATTTTAACGTATTTTTCAAAATAAAAGTAATGTGTTATTATTTTTTAAAATCTTTTTTGCTCTCCATTCGTGGTTGTTTTTCACGACTTTCTGCTGTAACAGCCATAACACCTTCACGTTTTTTTTCTATAACACGTTTGGAAACAGATGCCAACAACTGTACATATCTTTCTGTTCCTTGTATATGCATTGGAATATTAGGATCATCTGGTGTTGGCTCATCATAATCTAAGAATTGTACCAAGGTATTATCTGAAGCATTAAAATTGATATTATATTTTTTGTAAACTCTGAGTTTAGTTTGATCAAGTACTTTTTCTCGATAGTATACAATTTTTTTGATAGCTCTATCCCGTATGGCTTTTCTATCATCAAATAACATTGTTAATAAAATATTTTCTGGATGAGCGTAATATGAATTATTTTGGATTACAGCATCTACAATATTAACCCATTTTCTACCGGTACTAGTTTCCGTGGAGATAATCGTGTGAAATTTTATATGGTGGGTATTAGAGGACCACTGATCACCTTTACAAATTTTCAGGCTGATAGGTCTATCGGTTGCACCAGGACAGACTGTTGCGAAAACGCAACGCTGGTTAAAACGCTGTAAAATGTGAATCATATAAATGTTACTAACATTGAGATCTAGTTGCGATTTTTTTTTTATAATGCTCTTTATTCAACAAGTTATATTTTTTATGTTTTCAAAGTAAAGTATTGTTGTGGTTATTTCTTTTTCTTACTGATAAAATTTGAATGATAGCCGTCAAAGCATTTCGGATGTAATCTCAGATTGCATTTTTTGCGTTCATAAACAGTTTGCGAGTGGCACATAGCACATCTTTTACGTTTGTTACCTGGAGATTTCCATACCACATGATCACGAACATTTGTGCGAGGTAAATGGACTGGTCTCTCTGCTTCTTCTATGTCAGATGCATCACTTCTTTCATCAGAAACATCTTCACAATATAAAAGTAACTATTGTGCAATATCAGCTTTGAAAGCTATTTGAGACATAGGACGAGTGCCTTCTGATTTACATATCAAACAATGAATTTTCCATGCGTTCACAGTGGTACTGTTAACTGAATTGGTCCATAATGGCCACTACCATTTTTTTCCACGAATACCAATGCGATAGTTAGCTACAGCATTATCATGTAGGTCTACCCCTCCCATATGTTGATTGTAGTCATGAATAAGTCCAGGTTGTTCCACAGAGACTTTTTTCTTCTCAGCTTTGCACCAGCGTTGTGAGGCATTTATAGGGTCGACAGATTTGAAGTTGGAAATTACTGTTACTTCTGCATTATCTTGCCATCGAGCAACAAAAAGTTTATTATTTATCTCGGAACAATAGTCATATTGGTTTTTTTTAGTTTTTTGGCAGTGCTTAACATTTTCTCTGCACCTCTAAGACGGTTTGCTCTTACAGTTCCAGTTGCTCTGAAACGTTTCTCACTCAACAAACAAAGCAAATCATACGAGGAAAAAAAGTTATCAAAATATATGGCATGATTTTCCGGATTTGGAACGTTTTCCAACAGTGATAGTACGACAGAAGCTCCTAAGCCTATATGGTATATGGTATCATTTGTTCATACATAGACAAAAACGTTTCGAAAACTGCAAACTGCATATACTTACGATTCAAAGCATCAATTAGTGGGCGAACTTTTGCAAACCTGTTTGTGGCATCAATTTCATTATTTTTCATTAAATGAAATATTTTTTTGATCAAATGGAAGTTATTACGTGATAATGCTTGCTTTACTATAGGTACACAAAATGTTTGCTGTGTACTCCAATACTGTTCAACGTGAGGTACTTTATGATAACCACTCAGTATCAAAATTCCGATGAAACGATAGATCTGCTGTTTAGTAATATCGACTAAAATATTGTTTTGGTGAGCATACATCCCAGCTAACCAAAAGTAGGAAAAAGACTCCTTTCGGAGCCATAATACGCACATTTCCCGCAGCTTTACCCTCCAAAATGAGCTCTTTTCGGAGCCCAAATTGAGCGAAAAATCGTTCTGCGCGGGCACCCTAAAAGGAGTCATAAAAAAGAGTCAAAAATGAGTCCGAGTCCGATGAATTTGGGGCGTTTTATGACTCTTTTTAAATGAACTTCGGAGTCTTTTTGGACTCTTTTCGGAGCCTTTTATTGATGCTTTCTGAAGCTTTTTTTTAACCTTTTCAGCCACATTTTTTTCCTTTCTTAACTCTTTTGCTAAGATTCTTATAGGTTTTTAATACTCATATCTGTATTTACATAATCAGAAGAAGGTTCACCTTCTAATGGTTTACACAGTATTATTTATTTTATATTGAAAACATATGTAATTCTATTAGTTCTTTATTGAAAACAAGTTTTATGTAAAATATTTGTATAACTAAATATATAAGTACAACTAAGCGTATACATTTTTCATTTGGAACTTATCACTTCATTCAATCAAAAACTATATTCGATTTATTAAATTGCTATATAGAATATGCATACAGTAGTGGCAGGAATAATAGAAACAAAATTGGAAGTAGTTTTACTCGTAAAATATATTAATTTGTGTTTTTAATAATTTTCATTTAAAATAAAGCAAAATCTTTTATAGAAACCACATAAAGAAAAATTTCAAAGTTTGCAAAAAGTTCAGGAAAGGTTGACAAAGTTTAAAAAATATCCTTCAAAACATTCTGTTAACTTTGAAAGTTTTACTATGTGGTTTCTATAATAGACTTTATTTTATTTTAAATGCACTTTAGTTCGCTTCCAACTTTTGACTAGTGATAAACATTCAGGAGAAAAAGACACTTTACGTTCCATTAGGTAAAATAAAAAAACCTCAGAAAATGCTCTAAAACATACATATAATTGCACGTTGCTGCTTATCCGCTCTCCAACGTTTATTTTCTCACAATTCTCTTTACACGTACAACAAAAAGGATCTCAAAATGCTCTAAATCGTTCATATAACTGAGCCTTGCAGTTTATCCGCTCTACAATATTCATTTCTTCTTCCAAGGCTCCGTGAATCTTCATAAAAAAGTGGTATTTTTGATGTTTACTAAAAAACACTCCAAAAAAGCTGAAATTACGGACTCTTTTTGGATCATTATTTCGGAGCGCTCCGACTTTGGTAAGCTGGGATATTTGTATTCCCAAGGAGAATTTTCATTATCTCTTCATCGAAGAACTGCAAAAACAATTCAAAAAGGTGTTTTTCCGCCTGAACGAAAAAAAATAAGCAACAAATCATAATTGTAATATAATAAGTATTCAGACTCACTCATTTATTCAACGATGTTGCTTTTTAGTGATTTCACAGCTGATTCATCAGGCGGTCCAAACTTAAAATCAATACGTTTGGTTTTCTTCCAGATTGGTGTACCGAAACTTATTTCTGCAGTGCACCTAGAGTTTTTTGCAAGAATAGATAGTGCAACATCAGGCGTTCCAACTAAACCTGACGCATGATTATCTTCCACATCTGATTCATGTTCGACTGCAAACTGCCTACATATATCCGTCATAGCTGGTACTTCTATTATCATCTCATTATCGTCAATTAATTCCTCGTCACTCACTGCATCAACATCTGCCAGTGGAATGTATGCAACAGAAGTTATTTTTTTTTTCGAAGAAACTTTTTCAATTTTCCTTCGTTTAGCAATTTCCTTCACTGCTCGATGTATTTATGTAGGATTCTATTTCCATAATGGTTAAAAAAGTCGACGATCCATTATTCTTCAATAAAGAAATAAAGTAAGATCATTCAAGCAAAAAACACCAAAAATACCATATTTTTACCAAAATACGATACGCAGTTTTGACGAAATATCTTTTTTTACTTTTTAGTCGCACAAATAACAAAGAAAGAACTTTTAGTGCAAATTTTCACATAAAAATTACATCAACACCAATTTTCGCGCCAAAAATAATATCATAGAGACTCTGATGTCATGAGCAGCGTTGCATTTCGCAACACCTGTTTTTAACAGCTTATTATTGCGGGAAAACGTCAGCTCAACTGGCTGGTGGTACAATAACGTTGCATTTTGAAATTTTATTTTTCAGAAGCTAGTATAAAGCGCCCAAAAAAATTATGTTTAGCCTCAAACAGCTTTGTGAAAATCGTATTATTTTGTATATCTTCTTTTCAATTGTAGCCAATTTGAAACAAAACCTCTCATAAAAAAATTTAGTAAATACTTATGTTGCCGAAAGTCCAAATTATAATGTAAAATCAAAAAATTTACAGTTATCTTTTGTTTTACTGTAGCTATGAAGGTTAAAAGTGAATGTTGCGAAAACGGAACGGCGGTAGAAAATGGGTTAAGTAAATTACGTGGTAGGTATTATGTCCAACGAATAAACTTTGATAAAAGTAAACTGCCGTATACGACAGAATTATAGTATTTTACATTGAAATACATTGGCACATAAATTCTAATAATATAAACTGCTAGAGTTTTAAAATTTTCCGATGGTGTATTAGTTGTTGTATAGACGAAATGCTATTGGTTCAAAATCACTTACGACCTGAAAAAAAAATTTTTTAGATCAATTAAAATTAGTATAATTTTCGTATTTTAATTTGATTGAAAAAATATTATAAAATAATTTTAACAAATGCATACCTAAAATTTTTCACAGTCTTGAATGTCTTTGAATATATTTCCACTTGCTGCTTTTGGTCCACTCGTGACTGTTTTATTTAATGGTCTGAATAAATGACCAAATGGTAATTCATTGAAATGAAGCAAACATATAAACCAGTGCAGTGGTCTATTTAAATCCTTTGCAAAAAGTCTTATAACACCATTTTCTATTCCAGTATTAGCTGGTTCTCCATCGCTGCATATCCCAATTAATTGATCTATTGACAGATTCTTGCTATTGAAGAATTCATTTAATCTTTTTACTTTGTGTTTTGCATTTTCTTCTTCACCCAAATTAACATATCCAAGTAATTCAGCATTAGGCTCTTTTAGAACAACTAAATTGGGTTCTTTTACCAAATTTGTATGAAATTTCTCGTTAATTTTTTCTCTAGTTAATGAATCATTTTTTCTGCCATCGAAAGAAAATGCAGTTATGTTGGAATCTATGTATCATCTCTAGCTTTAAATTTTTCTCTTGCAACTTTAGATTTATCCATTATGACAAGTTCACCACGAACATCTCGAAAATGTATATCTTCGAAAAGGGCTGTTGCTAAACATGAAGCAACGCTATCTGAAACACCGAATCTGTCACACATCATAGCAAAATTTATAGCATCGTATCGTTGAGTACAATGTCCTCGTTTAATTGTAACAGATACTTCTGCAACTGCTTCATTTGCAATATATGATTCACCTGTTTCCATATCTGTTTCAAGTGGTTCGTGTGTTGGATCATCACTAACTGTTGGCATTGTTGGTATTGTTGTAGGTGTTTCTTCTACAATGTCATCCATATATTCAGGTATTGTGAATTTTCTATCATTATGTTGGTCCATCATAAATTCTTTTAAATGGTTTGGTATTAAACCACAGGAGCATTCTGTTGTTTTTAACTTGCATTTACATTTTCCAATGTAAAATAATTCATTTGTTGATTGTACGAATGTAGTAAATTCCTGAACTTTTGTTCTGTGTTTAATGCTTTCGTGATATTTTTCAATTAAAACATTTAGTTTCCTTAGAATACTACGCCTATCAATTAGTTGAATATTCAATTTATTCCAAATTTCAACCAATTTATCAATTACATGAGGAGTTAAATTTTGATGCGAAAACATTTTACTTTGAATTTTTGAAAAAAATAAAATCTAAAAATGTCACGAGTAGACGGTAAATTCAGATTATTTAACTCACTTGATAGACAAATGCAATAATATCGTGTTCAAGTATATGTGATAAAGTTTATTCAGATGATGTATAATGGTTCATCCATTTTAAATACAAAAATTTTACTGTCTGAATAAAAGTTGTTGGAAATGTTCTGAACTTATTTTAGCTGTAAAAAAGAAATTTGTTAAAAATGATAACAAAGTAGTTAAAAGTTCATTTTAGGCAAATTTCTCATAATTTCAGCCTGATATCTCTACTAAAATTCAAAAAACACTATAGATATTAATACAGATTCTGAAATGTACGTAAAATAACTTTAAAGTAAGCCCAATATGATATTTTTCCTATAATTCTATCAGAAACTATGAAGATTTTGTGGCCAAACCCTACATTCATATGGCAAAATATCTATTTTGCAAAAGTGGGGGACTCGAAATCGGACTTAGAGCTGTGGTGTATTCAGCAATTCATCATCTGTAGATTACATGCTACTTAATCTATTGAGACTCATAAATAGATCCACGCTAAACTAAGAAACTTCTGTTTTAGCTAAATTTATTAAGATTAAGATCCATTTTCATTAGAAATATTTAAAAAACCTATAAGTGAATATTTTCCATAAAAAGCTATTCCACCATTCTGATTTTAGAATTTTCACTTTTATGAGAAGTTAAATATTGCAGGGTGAGTTCAACAAAATTACCGATGTACATAAAGATGGTCCTGTAAAAAAGTAGTAGTTAATTGAACGTTTTCGTAGCCGTGCATAGTAATACAATAAATCTCATCATAATATTAGATAATGCAATGTGCAAGTTATTGCATTTCTTGAACCGGTAGATACAGTGCCCCAACCTATAGGGTCATTACTACCAAAGAATTTAAAATCAATAAAAAAATAAATGCAGAAAATAGGAACTCAATACAAAGTAATTAGTGATTGTAATGTCACTAGAAAGTTAAAAAGTAAAACAGAAACCTGTTCATGTTCATTATAATGGACTAACCGAAAATATGCGGTTAATCGAATAGTCGGAAGTGGACGGTTAGTCGAGTAACCGTCATCAGTAAACTATTCGAATACTGCTAGTCGACTATTGATGTATTCGAATAACTTGATTAATTGACTAACCGAAAAGTAAGATCCCTAATACGAACCATATACAGTCCCGGGAGTAAAATTGCGAACCAGTCTTCCAGAGACAGTCTTGAGCTACACGTTTTGAGTTTGAAATATCGGATATCGATAATTACTCATCCTCAACCAAAACTACCCCTAAACTTGCCGAATCAGAACAATAAGCGCTATTGATTGGCAATCTACTCGTATATATATTTGCATTTATATAATAAATGAAATCTTGTAATTAGGTATAAGCTAGGATTAATTAAGCTGTAAGAAATAAATAACGGAACGAAAACCTCTAGACGGATACATTTTCTTCATACACCGCAGCCCTCCACGCCAAATAATCTGGCCTCTCCATCAATAATGAAGGTTATTTACCTTCTAGACTGCGACACAGCTTGGGCCTCAGCCTACCAGCACGTATAACATTTACCCCGCCTCTGGCGCACTTCAAAATTGTACAGCTCAATTGTAACGGATTAGCTGGCAAGTTCGCGGAAACAACTCAATACATGTATGAGACTACACTAAACACAAGATCTGACCGATGCAGGAGTCACCATCGGTCGCCATAAGACCTGCCCTTACGTTAATACGGGGGTTAGAATATGCCCGAGGTAGAACTACCGGTTGTAAGAGGTGACTAATATGCACAAAGGTAATGACGTGCAACTCGATGGTTGATCTACGGATATGATTCCTCTCACCTCTCATTACCCATCTTCTCCTTCCTTACGGAAGTTGGTGTGACATGACCTAGAAGGTGTCACTGGCCATTTCAAATCGGGCAGTACCGCAAGGGAGTACCGAAACGTACCGGGTTCATATCCGACAAGTGACTGTCACTTCCGAAAGCACTCCCCAAGACCTTCGGGGAGTTATTTTTGTCGCTAAAAACAACACCAACTGGTATAATTTACCACTACTTTTGTGGACGCAATCCTGTTTATCGTGCAGAACGTCAAATGGCCTATTTGCACCGCCAGCTCCTGTCTCCTACCATCGTCTTGAAGACTTGAGTTCCAGAGGCAGTGGTGTGCGTTGGAGTATCCGAGGATTACCGAATTGCCCCTCTGAGTAACGCACGAATGTGAGATAAGCTCTGGGACAACAGTTGACAGAAGGTTGTACCTGCATTCCGTGCTTGACGAGGGACAAATTTTAAATCGAAGGGTAAGCGGTAGAGTGGGGCGATTTCGTTCAATTGAATGATCGAACGAACTCATTCTTTTTTAAAACGTGTTGCGGTCACCGTAATTGCAAACAAAGATTTTTCGTGCACGCTGATGCGACCCTGCGCTCGCCTTCAAAACATTTCCTATTTTGACTGACGTTTGACACTTACGCTGACTTCGGAGAACTTTTACCATTCCCGGTTCTTTTTCGGACGCACGGCGCCAAGAGTAGAGACAAAATTTAGAGCAGTGTTCATCGGCGTGACCGAAGTTGTATTATTTCCAGCAGCTTACGTTTGAGTATTTACAGGTGCATAGGCACCAATTTCCAGCGGTTAACCTTTATATATTAGGTAAGTGGGAACTCGATTGGTAGTTAGCGTGCTAAGAAAGGGATTTGCAAATTCCAGCAGCCACTTGGTTGGAAATACCTACAAGCAGGTGAATAGTGTTTATGCCCACTATCCATCAGCGAGCTGTCTGAGTTCACTAAAGCATACAAACATCGATACCAAGAGAGCGATAAGGAGAAGCGCGTTGCGAGCGGTATAATTGAGCAAAGTCCAGCGCCATAGCACTACTAGACGATTAGCTTGAAGGGCAATCAGCAGGGTAGCGGCGAGGAGGCCACACTAATATTTATTCTCTCGTCCAGCTATAGAACAATTGTGTGTGACAGGAGACCTTGAAGCGACCGTGCACTTGCCGGCAGCGCTATCCAAGTGCAGTGCTTGGAAGGAGCAGCGCTTATACATTCCAGAAATTACCAGGTTTTAGTTTTAAGTTATGTATATTTGTAGTGTACACTAGTTGCGGATTTGAGGTGGTAACTATCAGTACATATGAACGATTAATGTGCGCGTAATCCGCACTATAATAATATTGAGGATACCATTTGATAAGTAGGTTAGGGGGCAAGATTCCCCACAGAGCGGCATGCAACTGAGCGATCTCTCATCGCGCCACATTACAAGTGCATTCTTTATATACATATATATTTTTTTAACAACATTTGATGAGAAGGGCGTTGTATGGCGGAGGGCGGTATAGATAGCGTGACCCATTCCGTGCAAGACGTCTTGTTAGGGTGGTAGGAATACGCGTGTAGCAATTGGATTGATTGCAGCCGGGAGCCTTACAAAACCCCTCCCAATGTAACCATATAAAGGATTACCAATTTGTATGCATTCGCCGAGTTAGAAATAAATTTGTGAGATCAAACAGATCATCGCGCTCCACATTATCGGTGATTATTGTTCCCAATAATTTATGAATTTAGTTGTAGAAAGGCAAGCCGCCTGAATGAACCACCTTATTTCATAGCAGTGATCCTGTGCCTGCATACACATGTACACGAGGGCAACCTATAATAAGCCTAGATTTACATATATATCAGCACACTATCTTTTGAATTACTTGAATAAAAATAATATGAATTGTTGATTTTGAAATAAGTGATCACTCATTTAGGGTGTGGTGCGTACGGACGGACATGATGACGACTACGGGGGTTAGAGAAGAGCAGTAAGCGAGTTTACGGCTGCGTTTTGGGATCGGCTGAAGATATTGCCACTGCCGACCATGGTAGGGGGGATAAGGAAAGGCATGGGCCAGTTAACATCATTGGTCAGCCAGGGGAAGGGGGATAGTGCCGAAGTAGGGTGATGAAGTGAGTGCGCGACATCCAGAAGCGAAGTGTTAGGGTACGAGATTTTTTTTGTATGGTGCGGTCGGCGTGCGTCAAGGCCACAAGAAACACCCCACAGTCCGGCGAGCTAGTTCGAGCTTAGACGCAAGCGTACCCATGTGGCACCTTGAGGCACGCATAATGAAGAGGCGAGCGCAACGAGAGTCCTTCGAGCGTCATCCGGCAACCCGTGCGTAACGAAATGGCGCCCAACGTGGGGCCCACAGAGGTGGAGCCTTATTAGATATACTTTCGGACACGCTCCGGGGATGTTAAGCATGTAAGTTTATCATTTAGTAAGAGTTTAAGGGAGTTTGTATTTATATTTTTGGGAAGCACCCGGTATCTTGATTGGGACGTACTTACAAGGGCCGGTCGATAGTGTCGGGGTTAAAAGAAATAGATAGGTGTTGACGCTCTGATATCTTATCTTGGCAGAGTTCCAGCTGAACAATTGTGGTAGACCGTATCCAAGGGAGTTGGATAGTTCAGTTTCGAGGTATCTCGTTCTGCCAATTAGAGCAGGCGATAGTATCCGGAGCAATAAGGGGTAATGGGGGATGGCTGTTTAGGTATCGCAGTTGGACACTTTAGGCTGGCTGACAGTTCTACAGGGGTAAGGACAAGGACAGGGGGGTTTTTTTTGAGGACGGGGTCTACGGACAACGTAAGGAGCACAAACATCACACCTGGAGATGGAAGGTCACACTTTACATATTTCAATATCATTCATATTATATCGTTCCACATATTAAACGTATGTTTGACAAGTTATACTTGTGAACCACCATAGCTGCATCTTTACATAACGTCATCTATAATCTGTTTTGTTTTGAAAAATCAGCACACAAGCGGCCCCACAGCAGTAGCAACTGACGCAGTGGGAGAAGAACTGCTGCAGAAATTTAGGCACATATTCTTCGAGCACCAGCTGGATGTGAGCCGGTCAACGACAAAGGCGGTCAAAGAAGTTGTCCAGAGTTTACGGAAGGATATGAACATTCTTTCAGGAAGGTTGACGAGCTTGGAAGGCGCGCAAGGTAAAGATCATCCAGAGCAAGACCGCGACGATTGGCTTTTGGACTCGGAGCCTGCACAGGTTATCGCCACAGGAGGTAATACGGTACAGGCTACGAGTGAGCCGAGGCCAAGTACTAGTCGAAGATTAGCACTAGCAACAGTGGATCAGAGATTCGAGGGGGGTGTTCGTCATGAAAGAGGGGCAATGAAGGTTATACGAGACTGGCATCTCAAATTCGACGGGGGGCCGAAACCCATTCCAGTCGAACGATTCCTTTTCAGAGTCGAAACTCTAAGAAAAAAGCATAACATATCCTCGCAGGATTTGTTTGCGAACTTCCACCTTCTCCTCGATGGCCATGCACAAGAGTGGTATTGGCTTTATGCAGAGGAGCATCCCGATGACAGCGCAGTCCATTTTCAGTCATTCCGATCCGCGATCGTGGAACATGTTTGCAAAGCCGAGTGTGACGAAGAAATTCGTCAGACGATGAATGAGCGGAAACAAGAGTATAGCGAAAAGTTCGACGAGTTTTATGCGGCCGTCCGCGGAATGGAGTTGAGGATGAGGACAAGGTTGCCAGAGCGGAGCCTAGTCAACTTAATGAGAAGAAATCTGAGACCCAGGATTAAGAACCTGATCTTCGGCTGCAACATCGAGTCCTTATTAGATTTGAGAAGAGAATGCCGCAGAGCGGAGAAGCACCTATCGGAGTTCGAGGCCAAACCGTTTCGTAAGAGGGCGGTGGACGAAGTGGAAGGTGAGCCGATTGAGAAAGCGTCGGACACATTGGGAGCTTTCTATAAGCCTGCAAAAGACAGACCCGCACGTAAGGAAGGAGCTAACCACTCGAGTTCGAAAATGAGGGACCCACCACCGATGGGGACATCAAGCTCAGCTTGCGATGCGTAACTTCACAGCATGATTTCCTACAAGTGCAATCGACCTAACCCTAACATACAGCTGTGCGAAGGATGTCAAAAGGAAAACAGGGAGGTTGGCGGGAAAACCGGGACGCCTTGCCAACAGCGATCGACCCCGGAACAGCAATAAAACTAGACAACAACAAATCAATTTTAACCAACGACCAAAAAGAGAAGCCACCACGCGGGACCTCAAAGTTCCCTTCCTTGCAGGAGAGACAAGCGAAATACAATGCTGCAAGAAAAAGGATCTTTGGAGTGGCCGCGATTACGAATGAGGGAAAAGAAGGGACTAGGGGGAATAGGAAATGGCGGAAAATCTTGAAAATACGGGCGCGAAAGCACGAACGGAGACGAGAAGCGAAAGCAATAGAGGAAACGGTAATTCGGGATGCGGCGGACAAGCGACCTTATGTGCACGTAGAAGTAAACGGAACAAAGATGCAGGGCTTACTTGATAGCGGGGCATTTATAAGTTGCTTCGGGTCGGTAGCTCAAGCGTGGGGGAAAAAACTGGGGGACAAGTTGCGCCATATGAATGACAGGCTGAAAACGGCGGATGGGAAGCCTCAAGCGGTGGTAGGCAAGGCGGAAGTACAGATGACCTAGCGAGGCAGAACCATGCCCATGACTCTGTATTTAGTTCCCAGCCTGCAACAGGAGTTGTACTTGGGCATCGATTTCTGGGACGCGTTCGGGGTAGCACCGAAAGTGGTAGCGAAACTCGAAACCCAAGGTCAGCTACACCTATCAGCTTGCCAGAGCCGTGAGCTCGAGCGGGTGAAAAAACTTTTCCCATCCTTTGTAGAGCTTGGCCTAGGAAGAACCCATCTAATGGAGCATGTGATCGAGGTATCGGACGACACGGTACCGATTAAACAGAGGCATTACCCCATGTCACCCGTCAAGCAGAGCAACGCCTATGAAGAGATCGATCGCATGCTGAAGTTAGATGTCATTGAAGATAGCAACAGCTCTCAATAGTGCTCCTTGAAAAGACTGGGAAGAAACGACTATGCGTGGATATGAGGAAGCTTAATGAGCGTACAAAGAAGGATGCTTATCCCACTCAGCACGTGGAGGGGATTTTAGCGCGTCTGAGGGAGACCTATTTCATTTCTGGAATAGATTTGAAAGACGCCTTCTGGCAGATTCCGCTAGAGGCGTCCTCCAGGGAAAGAACGGCATTCACCGTCCCAGGACGACCTCTGTATCATGCCCATTGGACTGTGCAATGCTAGTCAGAGGCTTTGCAGGCTGATGGATGGACAAGGTGATCCCATCTCGCCTAAGAGAACGTGTTCGTCTACATAGACGATCTCCTCATCTGTTCTCCAGACTTCCAGTCGCACTTGGTGCACCTGGCAGAAGTTGCTGAATGCCTCGCCCACGCAGGTCTTACCCTCAACCTGGACAAATCGAAAATTTGCCAAAAGGAGCTGAGATATCTCGGTTTCATTGTGGGGCAGGGAAGGTTGAAAACGGATCCGGCGAAGGTACAATCTGCTGTTGAGTTTCCGGTTTGAGCAACCATAAGGCAGCTTCGTCGCTTCCTCGGCATGTGTGGATGATATAGACGGTTTATCCCGAATTTTGCTACCATCGCGCCACCGATGACAGAGTGCCTGCGCAAGGCAAAATCGTTTAACATGACAGAGGAAGCGGTGAGGGCCTTTGGAGAACTGAAAGCGGCGCTTACCTCAACAGATGTATTGGTCAATCCGGATTTCAGCAAGCACTTTTTTATACAGTGCGACGCGTCAACCCAGGGGATAGGAAGCGTGTTATTTCAGAAGGACAAACAAGGCAATGAGAGACCAATTGCGGTCATGTCTCAGAAACTTAACTCAGCTCAACGAAACTACACAATAACTGAGTTAGAGTGGTTGGCCGCGTGAAAAAGTTTCGAGCATACGTGGAAGGGCTCCCGTTTACCATAATCACAGATCATAAGAGCCTCAAGTGGCTCATGGGACAGGACCTTTTCGGACGTTTAGCCAGATGGAGCCTAAAGCTTCAAGTATTTGATTTCGAGATAGAGCACCGGAAGGGATCCCAAAACATTGTTCCCGATGCGTTGAGCCGAATGCATATGGAGGTCGTGAACGATCTAGAGAGCAATAGTGAGATTGACTTCGAGTCGCTCGAGTTCTCCAGCGAAGCCTACGCCTCTCTAAAACGCCACGTTGAGCAGAATCCCGAACGGTTGCCAGATCTACGCGTAGTGGACGGAGTGTTGTTTAAGATAGTGCACCCCAGGGGCGCCAATGTAATCGAGGAGTCAGCCTGGAGGATATGGATACCGGAGGGCTTGAGATCCGAGCTGATTAGGAAGGCGCATTGCGATAGGTCTAGCGGCCACGGGGGAACAGCAAAGACATTGTCCAGGCTTAGGAGTCGACTTTACTGGCCCGGCATGGTCAAAGAAGTTAAGGAGTTTGTCTCGGGATGTGAGGTGTGCAAATGTTCCAAGGCACCGAACGCAACCACGAGACCGCCAATGATGAACCGCTTCAAGTCCGAAAGGCCATTCCAACGCCTGTACATAGACTTCTGTGGCCCGTATCCTCGATCGCGTTCTGGAAATTCGTATGTATTCGTGGTGTTAGACCACCTGACAAAGTTCGTGTTTTTGCAGTCGATGCGGCAGGCTACCGCACAGGAGGTAATAAAATATCTAGAGTGCGACATAATTCACATTTTTGGCGTGCCAGAGGTCATACACTCCGACAGCGGCAGGCAATTCACCTCAGACGCGTTCGCAAAGTTCATACAGAGTTATGGTGTGAACCATATCAAGACAGCGCATTATGCGCCACAATCAAACGCGTCAGAGAGAGTAAACCGTTCATTGCTCGCTATGCTTCGTACCTACATATCGGGGGAGTACCAGAAAACGTGGGATCAGCATATGTCACACGCAGCATTCGCATTGCGCAGCGCGGTTCACGAAGCGATACAAACGGAACCATACTACGCCGTGTTCGGACAGAACATGGTCCAACACGGAGGTACATACGAAACACTGCGGCGTTTGGAAAGCATAGAGGAAGCATACTGAAAAGGACAGAGCGCGTATAATACCAGAGCGCGACCCATAGTGTACAGGGAAGGGCAAATGGTATACCGAAGAAAGTTCAAACTCAGTAATGCTGTGGAAGGGTTTAATGCGAAATTAGCACCAAAATACCTGAGGTCAGTGGTATTGACAGCAAAAGTAAATTCGCTGTACGAGATCGGAGACGTCGCGGGCCGACCTGTTGGGATTTATCATGCGAAGGATCTTCGTGCGTAGACTTCCTTTCCCACGCCGTTAATGACGACCAGCTTTTCGAGCGCTCCGGCACCGCAGGCGTTCGCGCACCGCTCGCCCTGTTGCGGTCACCGTAATTGCAAACAAAGATTTTTCGTGCACGCTGATGCGATCCTGCGCTCGCCTTCAAAACATTTCCTATTTTGACTGACGTTCGACACTTACGCTGACTTCGGAGAACTTTTACCATTCCCGGTTCTTTTTCGGACGCACGGCGCCAAGAGTAGAGACAAAATTTAGAGCAGTGTTCATCGGCGTGACCGAAGTTGTATTATTTCCAGCAGCTTACGTTTGAGTATTTACAGGTGCATAGGCACCAATTTCCAGCGGTTAACCTTTATATATTAGGTAAGTTGGAACTCGATGGGTAGTTAGCGTGCTAAGAAAGGGATTTGACAGAAATTTCATTTGTAGTGTCTGACCGCTTGCACATTGCAAATTCCAGCAGCCACTTGGTTGGAAATACCTACAAGCAGGTGAAGAGTGTTTATGCCCACCATCCATCAGCGAGCTGTCTGAGTTCACTAAAGCATACAAACATCGAAACCAAGAGAGCGATAAGGAGAAGCGCGTTGCGAGCGGTATAATTGAGCAAAGTCCAGCGCCATAGCACTACTAGACGATTGGCTTGAAGGGCAATCAGCAGGGTAGCGGCGAGGAGGCCCCACTAATATTTATTCTCTCGCCCAGCTATAAAACAATTATGTGTGACACGAGACCAATCACTTGAAGCGACCGTGCAATTGCCGGCAGCGCTATCCAAGTGCAGTGCTTGGAAGACGCAGCGCTTATACATTCCAGAAATTACCAGGTTTTAGTTTTAAGTTATGTATATTTGTAGTGTACACTAGTTACGGATTTGAGGCGGTAGCTATTAGTACATATGAACGATTAATGTGCACGTAATCCGCACTATAATAGTATTGAGGATACCATTTCATAAGTAGGTTAGGGCGCAAGATTCCCCACAGAGGGGCATGTAACTGAGCGATCTCACATCGCGGCACATTACAAGTGCATTCTTTATATACATATATATTTTTTAACAACATTTGATCAGAAGGGCGTTGTAGGGCGGTGGGCGGTATAGATAGCGTGACCCATTCCGTGCAAGACGTCTTGTTAGGGTGGTAGGTATACGCGTGTGGCAATTGGATTGATTGCAGCCGGGAGCCTTACAAAACCCCTCCCAATGTAACCATATAAAAGATTACCAATTTGTATGCATTCGCCGAGTTGGCAATAAATTTGTGAGATCAAACAGATCTTCGCGCTCCACATTATCGGTGATTATTGTTCCCAATAATTTATGAATTTAGTTATAGAAAGGCAAGCCGCCTGAATGAACCACCTTAGTTCATAGCAGTGATCCTGTGCCTGCATACACATGTACACGAGGGCAACTAGATTTGTCACCCACATATGCGTATAAGCCTAGATTTACAGATATATCAGCACACTATCTTTTGAATTACTTGAATAAAAATAATATGAATTGTTGATTTTCAAATAAGTGACCATTCATTTAGGGACGGACGGACATGATGACGACTACGGGGGTTAGAGAAGCGCAGTAAGCGAGTTTACGGCTGCGCTTTGGGGTTGGCTGAAGATATTGCCACTGCCGACCATGGTAGGGGGGGATAAGGAAAGGCATGGGCCAGTTAACATCATTGGTCAGCCAGGGAAAGGGGGATAGTGCCGAAGTAGGGTGATGAAATGAGTGCGCGACATCCAGAAGCGGAGTGTTAGGGTACGAGATTTTTTTTGTATGGTGCGGTCGGCGTGCGTCAAGGTCACAAGAAACACCCCAGTCCGGCGAGCTAGTTCGAGCTTAGACGCAAGCGTACCCATATGGCACCTTGAGGCACGCATAATGAAGAGGCGAGCGCAACGAGAGTCCTTCGAGCGTCATCCGGCAACCCGTGCGTAACAAACGTGAACTCGCTGACTTCATTCAGGCGTTCGACTGTTCAATCAAAGAGCAATGAATGCATAGAGAATATATATATTAATAATATTATTATTATATAATTCTAAGATCACAATATAATAAGTTATGTAAAACACTGTAACAACCCTGGAATGTAACATTGTCATTATTGGAAATACATCCCTGAATGGGATAATAAAGAAGAGAAGGAAGGAAGAGATTTCACTTCCAGTTTTCTTAAAAGCGACTATCGCTAACTGACCCAGAAAAATTAGTTTTCATAATAATAAGAATAATAATAATAACAACGCAAACCATCGCATGGTATCAATTCGAGGGTAAAGAACTTAGGACTCAAAAGAATAGGCGTGGACACATATCTGTGGCAATAAGCAAAGTATTTTTTCATAGGTTGTTAGATCATTTTGAAAGCTCAAATTATTCCCTGTAATCAGGAATTTGAGATCAATTTGAAACGATTATTTTAAATGTAACTAAATATGTAGTGTTTAAGGTTATTATTTGATTTCCAAAATAAAATTAATATTTTTAGGAGATATAAATCAAAATAGGCAATTTAGCCTTTTTTCCAAATTTTAGTTTGACTATAATATCTGCGACAATAAGCGACAAGAGCCAAATTTGTGGATTTTTTAGACAAAAAACCGTAATACAATCCCATACATTTACACTACAATTGAAACTTTCAAAGAGCTCTTCTGAAAGATAAAAAGAAAACTTTTCATAGCTTAGTTGTTAGAGTACTCTAACAGCGGCTTTGGTGCAGACACTTGGGTTCGTATCCCGTGACGCTACAGGGCATCATAGCTTAGTTGTTAGGGTACTCTAACAGCGGCTTTGGTGCAGACACTTGGGTTCGTATCTCAGTGTCAGAGAAGGGGTCTGATGAGAAGCTGGGCACTTCGAAACATGTCATCTCATACCATCGCTGTGCATAACGTTGTAATTTTTCCTCTAATATCAATTAACAAACAAACATAAAAACTCGAGCTTTGCTCCAACAACAATCACCCTAACTATAATTGTTCCAGGTACAGTGCGGGTGCATAACAAATAACACGGAAGTGTTGATATGCAAAAAAAAAGCCCTTCTGTATCTAAACCTGTTCTATGAACGCGCCTAAAAATATTCCACTTTCCTTGAGTTGACATATAAAATATATGTACCAAAGAATGTATAAAAGGAATAAGCAAATGGCACATTAGAGGAAAAATGCATCGTGACGCTACAGGGCATCATAGCTTAGTTGTTAGAGTACTCTAACAGCGGCTTTGGTGCAGACACTTGGGTTCGTATCTCAGTGTCCGAGAAGGGGTCTGATGAGAAGCTGGGCACTTCGAAACATGTCATCCCATACCATCGCTGTGCATAACGTTGTAATTTTTCCTCTAATATCAATTCACAAACTTTTTTTCTCTTATTGCCACAGATATACTATTTCAACAACAACCAGTATTATGGCTAGCTTATTTTAAAATACGTCACTATTCCAAAAGCAAGCAATTTTATTTTGGAAATCAAATTTAATTTTGGCTATTACTGCATAACAAAATGAAATCTGACTCAATTATTGGGTCATATTAATAAAAGCGGAGCAACTGCGTTTAGTTCAAATTTCAAAACTTTTTCTCAAATTTTGAAATTTTCTTCAAGTCGATCAGCCTGAATCCATTTGGCGAAGTCTGATCGTGGAGACTGAACTTCCCGACAGTGGGGCCAAATACACCCTCCTTACCCACCCTGGCGTTAAAGTCGCCAAGCACGACTTTGATATCATGACGGCGGCAGCGCTCGTATGCTTCTTCCAAGCGCTCGTAGAATGCATCCTTTTCCACGTCGTCCTTCTCTTCCGTCGGTGCATGCGCGCAGATAAACGATATGGTGAAAAATCGTACTTTTATGCGGATTGCAGCGAGACGCTCGTTCACGGGTGTGACCGACAGTACTCGGTGACGGAGTCTCTCCCATCACAAATCCCACGCCAAATCTGCGCTTGTCTTCATGCCCACTCCAGTAGATGTTGCAAGGTGTTTTGATCGTGTTTTCTCGCCCCGTCCATCGCATCTCTTGTATGGCGGTGATGTCAGCTTTTGCTTTCCTCAGGACCTCAACCAGCCGGGCAGCGGCACCTTCCCCATTAAGGGACCGGACATTCCAGGTACATGCCCTTATCTCATAATCCTTATTTCGTTTGCGGGTGTTGTCATCTAAAAAAGGGGTTCTCATATCCGAGGCTTTGTTGTCGAATTTCATTGGAACGTTGTTTTATGTGGTGGGTCCCAAACCCAACGCACAACCCGTTTCCCGGGAGGTTGAATTCTACTACACGTTTGTATAGCGAGCCGCTTGATCCAAGACAGACGCCCGCTTGCAGCCGCACAACATGGATCAGACGCTGCTGTTGGAACCCCCAGCCTTACCAGGTTGTCGCCTTCTCACGTTTAGCTCACCACCAAACGGGTGTGCGGTGGTTACCCAGAGGATACTTGGGCGCAAAGCCCGGAAGTAGTGAGCTGCTTGAACCGCATGCAAAATAATCGCTCTGGCCATTCCCAGGTGAATGGCGATCAGAAACTTTCCCCACTTGCGTGGACTTCTGCACACGGCCCCATCCTCCCATATCATTAATTTTAACCAAATAAATTTCTAGCGAGCACACTGTTAAAGTTTCATTGAGATCGGCTTTAAATTTTAGACATTAGTGAAGCACGAACAAAACACAAAAGATGTGGGCGTGGCACCGGCCACTTTTCCAAAACTATATATAGCCTATGCTGTGATGCAAAGAATATACTGTACATTTTTTTTATAAAAAACGGTTGAGTACTTTGGTTAAAGGGCACACAAAGTTGATGCTTTTCGCTAGACGCATTACATATATAATAAGTACTGTAGCTGAAAAATTTTGTGTTCCTCGATATTAAATTGCCATAGTTATAGCCCAAAACCTATTTATCGGGACTATCGATTATATGGGAGCTATATGTTATGTTGGTCCGATCTGGCTGATTTTCAATATATCACATACATTACATTACCTATATAATATGTACCAAACCTGCAAAATTTGACGTTCCTAGCTTTTTAAGTGCAAGAGTTAAAGGCCAAACCCCGTTTATCGATTGTATGAGAGCTATGCGTTATATTGGTCCGATCTTGTTGGTTCCGACAAATGATTAATATATAACAAAATGGCTTCCACATACTGAATTTCATCCAGATAACTCTAAAAATGAGGCACTAGTTTGCGTTCAAACAGATAGACAGACGGACGGACGGAAAGACGAACATGGCTAAATCGACTCAGCTCATCGCCATGATCATAACCTTAACCAAATCCTTACAATTTAGAATACATCCACAAATCGTTCTAAAAATCTCTTAAAACGGAGTGAAGTTTTAATATAGCAATTTTTAGATTGGCAGAGGTTTATTCTCTTTTTACAAACCCATTTCCATTGACGGAAGTGTTTATTTTATGAACTAGCTTAATTGAACTAATCATATCACTGAACGTACGAAAAACTTCGTTCAAATGTTTTTTACCTCGTTCAGTGAATGACTACCAAGGGCGAGCTGAGATACAGTATGTCTAATAATTCTTTTCTCATGAAAGTATTCGACAAAGAAAAGTGTTTCAAGTGGATTTTGAAAGATATGCAAATATTTAATCATTTCTTTTTTGTAACATGACGAACTTCATTTATTCGTCACCTATTTTTTAAAGACCAATAATTATTATTATTTTAAATTTAATTGAAAAGGAACAATTCAAAGCCAAATATCATATTATTTATTTTTTTTTAGTATACACTAATGTTTTTCTGCTAATATTTTGTGTGACCGCCTAAAGCTTCTATTACACATTGTAACCTTCGTGACATCGTTAAAATTAATTTCTTTAAATCGTATTCTTGTGGTATTTTCTCCCATGCCTCTTTGATATACTGTATTACGTTGGTTTTGTTGGTAGGGCACCTTTTTGCTACTTTCTTTTTTAAGTGTGCCCATAAGTTTTCAATTGGGTTGAGGTCTGGACTTTGGGCAGGGGTATCAAGGACTTTCGAGCAGTTGTACAGCAACTAAGACCTGCATATATAGGACTTATGATTGGGATCATTTCTCTCTCTATGGCGCGATATACAACAGGTATATCATCATAAACCTCCTAAGAGATTTTTGCGCCAAGCTTCTCTTCCAATTTGTGGTGTGCCGATTTGAATTTTCCCTACAAATTGGTGGGACCTACAGTTTTTTGCCGACTCCGAACGGCATCTACAAAGGAGACGAATTTTTGCTGAGAAGCCTGTCATGGCAGAAATACACTCGGAGAGTTTGCCAAACCACTGCCGAGGGGCGACCCCGTTTTGAAAAACTTTTTTCAAATCACTTTTGATGTTACCTGTACCAGGGCTCGAACCATGGACCTTCGGTGTGGTAGGCCGGCAACACTACCTTCACACCACGGCGGCTTGGGATCATTATCTTGATATAATTTGATCAGTGAGCCCAAATTTTTGAACGCTTCGTTTTAAATTGTACCTTAAAATGTCCAAATACATTTCTTTTGTCATATTTTGTTCAATTATTTTGATCTCGCCAACACCTTTGGTACAAATGCAACCCCATATCATAACACTCAGCTTACGAAATTTCACTGTGGGAATAATATTCTTATTTTGTAGGGCTGTAAGCGGCTTCCTCCAAACTCTTTGAGGTCCAACGTGATAGTATAACATGATTTTTGTCTCATCACAAAAAAACACATCATCCCAATATTCTGTTGGTTGTGAAATGTGAGTTAGAGCAAAAGAAAGTCGTTTTTCAACATTAACTTGAGATAGTAATGGCTTTTTCCTAGCACTTTTTGAAGAATATTTGTGTTTCAAAAGAACCCTTCGGACTGTTTCGTGACCTATTTCCACACCCTTGCTTTCTTTCAAATCTGCGGCTAACATTCTAAGGCTAGTTTGCGGGTTTTTTTCAATTTGTCTAACTATAACCCTCTCCATTCTTGGTGAGATTTTTTTTGGTCTGCCACTTGAGTGTTTTAAATCCAACCGATTTTCTTTTTCGGCACGGTTTATGATGTTGTACACTGTCCTTACATTTAGAGAAAACATTTCAGACAATTCTTTTGCTGATTTGCCTTTATGGTAATTATAGTAAACCAATTGTATAATACTTTCACTTGTATAATTACCCGGCATTATTACTAACACGTTTTTTACGTGTTACTATGTAGTCAAAAGCGCGAATAACTTGTAATGCACTGAGTCAACAAGTCCAACTGCAGCAAATTTATGGTTATTTTCAGCTTTTTCTCGAATTGTGAAAACAATTTTGAGACAAAGCAAAACTTGACGTATTTTCCTTTTCGTTGTTTTTTTTTTAATATAAGGCATTACAGAAACGATTTGCTTTCGCAGAAACAAGTAGAAAGTACTAGCAAGTAATTACGCTGCTAAAAAGGGATTTCAACGGAGAATCCCCTAATCTAATACACTAAAAAGGAATGAAAATGTTAAATTTTACGTTGTGAAAAGAATTATTAGACATACTGTATATAACCCCACAAAATTTCATGGCTTTTGCTTCAAAAACTAAGATTCTAAAGCGGAAAACTCTCTTGAATTTGCAATAGCAACTTAACTCAATACTGGTTGAAAAGAGAATATTCAATGTGTCATATTTACAAAAAAATGCAATTGCTTTTTCTCAAATTTTGAAATTTTCTTCATACAAAAATTTCTGATACCGAAAAAGAAAATCGGTTGGATTTAAAACACTCAAGTGGCAGACCAAAAAAAATCTCACCAAGAATGGAGAGGGTTATAGTTAGACAAATTGAAAAAAAACCCGCAAACTAGCCTTAGAATGTTAGCCGCAGATTTGAAAGAAAGCAAGGGTGTGGAAATAGGTCACGAAACAGTCCGAAGGGTTCTTTTGAAACACAAATATTCTTCAAAAAGTGCTAGGAAAAAGCCATTACTATCTCAAGTTAATGTTGAAAAACGACTTTCTTTTGCTCTAACTCACATTTCACAACCAACAGAATATTGGGATGATGTGTTTTTTTGTGATGAGACAAAAATCATGTTATACTATCACGTTGGACCTCAAAGAGTTTGGAGGAAGCCGCTTACAGCCCTACAAAATAAGAATATTATTCCCACAGTGAAATTTGGTAAGCTGAGTGTTATGATATGGGGTTGCATTTGTACCAAAGGTGTTGGCGAGATCAAAATAATTGAACAAAATATGACAAAAGAAATGTATTTGGACATTTTAAGGTACAATTTAAAACGAAGCGTTCAAAAATTTGGGCTCACTGATCAAATTATATCAAGATAATGATCCCAAGCCGCCGTGGTGTGAAGGTAGTGTTGCCGGCCTACCACACCGAAGGTCCATGGTTCGAGCCCTGGTACAGGTAACATCAAAAGTGATTTGAAAAAAGTTTTTCAAAACGGGGTCGCCCCTCGGCAGTGGTTTGGCAAACTCTCCGAGTGTATTTCTGCCATGACAGGCTTCTCAGCAAAAATTCGTCTCCTTTGTAGATGCCGTTCGGAGTCGGCAAAAAACTGTAGGTCCCACCAATTTGTAGGGAAAATTCAAATCGGCACACCACAAATTGGAAGAGAAGCTTGGCGCAAAAATCTCTTAGGAGGTTTATGATGATATACCTGTTGTATATCGCGCCATAGAGAGAGAAATGATCCCAATCATAAGTCCTATATATGCAGGTCTTAGTTGCTGTACAACTGCTCGAAAGTCCTTGATACCCCTGCCCAAAGTCCAGACCTCAACCCAATTGAAAACTTATGGGCACACTTAAAAAAGAAAGTAGCAAAAAGGTGCCCTACCAACAAAACCAACGTAATACAGCATATCAAAGAGGCATGGGAGAAAATACCACAAGAATACGATTTAAAGAAATTAATTTTAACGATGTCACGAAGGTTACAATGTGTAATAGAAGCTTTAGGCGGTCACACAAAATACCCTGTAAAAAACGTTGGAGCATCAGAGTACTCCAACACTTATCCTCATTCATATAAAAAAGGTGGTCCAATTTACATAGCGATGTCCGGTGATTGGATCACCTAATCCTATTCGGAGTACCATTTACTTTGCTTCTGAATAGTCTATAGAGCACCTACGTTGGGAGTACTTTGAAAATGCTGCCAAAAGATTACTCTATAGAGTACTCTAGACAAAAGCGAGAATGGGAGTATGTGTTCTTCTGAGGACCACCTACTCCCGCTCTCGCTTTGCTGTTGAATACTCTATAGAGTAATCCCATGGGAGTATTTTGAGAGTACTCTTACGTAGGTGGTCTATAGAGTATTCAAAAGCAAAGAAACGGAGTACTCCGAGATGGATTAGGTGATCCAATCGCCGGACATTGCCATGTAAATTGGACCACCTTTTTTATATGAATGAGGATATGTGTTGGAGTACTCTGATACTCCTATAGGAGTATTCTATGGAGTATGAAACGGAGTATTTCCGTTTTTTTGCAGGGTATTAGCAGAAAAACATTAGTGTATACTAAAAAAAAATAAATAATATGATATTTGGCTTTGAATTGTTCCTTTTCAATTAAATTTAAAATAATAATAATTATTGGTCTTTAAAAAATAGGTGACGAATAAATGAAGTTCGTCATGTTACAAAAAAGAAATGATTAAATATTTGCATATCTTTCAAAATCCACTTGAAACACTTTTCTTTGTCGAATACTTTCATGAGAAAAGAATTATTAGACATACTGTATCTCAGCTCGCCCTTGGTAGTCATTCACTGAACGAGGTAAAAAACATTTGAACGAAGTTTTTCGTACGTTCAGTGATATGATTAGTTCAATTAAGCTAGTTCATAAAATAAACACTTCCGTCAATGGAAATGGGTTTGTAAAAAGAGAATAAACCTCTGCCAATCTAAAAATTGCTATATTAAAACTTCACTCCGTTTTAAGAGATTTTTAGAACGATTTGTGGATGTATTCTAAATTGTAAGGATTTGGTTAAGGTTATGATCATGGCGATGAGCTGAGTCGATTTAGCCATGTTCGTCTTTCCGTCCGTCCGTCTGTCTATCTGTTTGAACGCAAACTAGTGCCTCATTTTTAGAGTTATCTGGATGAAATTCGGTATGTGGAAGCCATTTTGTTATATATTAATCATTTGTCGGAACCAACAAGATCGGACCAATATAACGCATAGCTCTCATACAATCGATAAACGGGGTTTGGCCTTTAACTCTTGCACTTAAAAAGCTAGGAACGTCAAATTTTGCAGGTTTGGTACATATTATATAGGTAATGTAATGTATGTGATATATTGAAAATCAGCCAGATCGGACCAACATAACATATAGCTCCCATATAATCGATAGTCCCGATAAATAGGTTTTGGGCTATAACTATGGCAATTTAATATCGAGGAACACAAAATTTTTCAGCTACAGTACTTATTATATATGTAATGCGTCTAGCGAAAAGCATCAACTTTGTGTGCCCTTTAACCAAAGTACTCAACCGTTTTTTATAAAAAAAATGTACAGTATATTCTTTGCATCACAGCATAGGCTATATATAGTTTTGGAAAAGTGGCCGGTGCCACGCCCACATCTTTTGTGTTTTGTTCGTGCTTCACTAATGTCTAAAATTTAAAGCCGATCTCAATGAAACTTTAACAGTGTGCTCGCTAGAAATTTATTTGGTTAAAATTAATGATATGGGAGGATGGGGCCGTGTGCAGAAGTCCACGCAAGTGGGGAAAGTTTCTGATCGCCATTCACCTGGGAATGGCCAGAGCGATTCTTTTGCATGCGGTTCAAGCAGCTCACTACTTCCGGGCTTTGCGCCCAAGTATCCTCTGGGTAACCACCGCACACCCGTTTGGTGGTGAGCTAAACGTGAGAAGGCGACAACCTGGTAAGGCTGGGGGTTCAAACAGCAGCGTCTGATCACCATGTTGTGCGGCTGCAAGCGGGCGTCTGTCTTGGATCAAGCGGCTCGCTATACAAACGTGTAGTAGAATTCAACCTCCCGGGAAACGGGTTGTGCGTTGGGTTTGGGACCCACCACATAAAACAACGTTCCAATGAAATTCGACAACAAAGCCTCGGATATGAGAACCCCTTTTTTAGATGACAACACCCGCAAACGAAATAAGGATTATGAGATAAGGGCATGTACCTGGAATGTCCGGTCCCTTAATGGGGAAGGTGCCGCTGCCCGGCTGGTTGAGGTCCTGAGGAAAGCAAAAGCTGACATCACCGCCATACAAGAGATGCGATGGACGGGGCGAGAAAACACGATCAAAACACCTTGCAACATCTACTGGAGTGGGCATGAAGACAAGCGCAGATTTGGCGTGGGATTTGTGATGGGAGAGACTCCGTCACCGAGTACTGTCGGTCACACCCGTGAACGAGCGTCTCGCTGCAATCCGCATAAAAGTACGATTTTTCACCATATCGTTTATCTGCGCGCATGCACCGACGGAAGAGAAGGACGACGTGGAAAAGGATGCATTCTACGAGCGCTTGGAAGAAGCATACGAGCGCTGCCGCCGTCATGATATCAAAGTCGTGCTTGTCGACTTTAACGCCAGGGTGGGTAAGGAGGGTGTATTTGGCCCCACTGTCGGGAAGTTCAGTCTCCACGATCAGACTTCGCCAAATGGATTCAGGCTGATCGACTTCGCCGGTGCCCGAAACATGGTCATATCCAGCACTAGGTTTATGCCCAAGAAGATCCATCAGGCTACATGGCTGTCCCCCGATCGAAAAACACGCAACCAGATCGACCACGTTGTGATAGACGGACGGCATGCTGCCAGCGTTTTAGATGTTCGCACAATACGAGGACCTAACATCGACTCTGATCACTACCTAGTAGCAGCCAAGATTCGTACCCGTCTCTGTACGACAAAACAGGTGCAACAAAAAACGCAGGGAAAGCTGGGCGTCGAAAAGCTGCAATCGCAACAGACCGCCAATTATTTCGCAGATCGCCTCTCACACCTGCTCTCCGAGAGCACAATTCAACCTAATGGAATGCATGAGCAGTGGGATCATACCTCAGGAGCACTCTGTACCTCAGCCGAAGAAGTAATTGGATTCCGGCGAACGCGAAGAAACAACTGGTATGATGATGAAGAGTGCCGCGCTGCAACGAAAAGAAAGGACGAAGCCTACAAGGCAACGCTGAGATCGAATGCAACGAGGAGTGTGTGTGAACACTACCGCGAGTTGTAGAGGGAAGCGAGGCGGCTTTTCCGGGCGAAAAAAAGAGTGGCAAAAAAGCGTGAAATAAAGGAGCTTGAGATGCTGGCCAACGGGAATAATGCCCGAAAATTTTATCAAAAAATTTGGCGAATGACAGAAGGTTTTAAACCCGGGGCAAACTCCTGCAAGAATGAGAACGGCGACCTGGTGGCCGATGTTCAGAGAGCACTCAGAATATGGAGGGATCACTTCTCTGCCCTTTTAAATGGAGAAACTGAGCAAGAAACCAGAGAAGATGCCGAACCCGAGCCCACAATCGAAGATGATGGAATTGACGTTCCACAACCCGACTATAATGAGGTGCGCATAGCAATATCCCGATTGAAAAACAATAAAGCAGCTGGCGCTGATGGTTTGCCTGCTGAGCTATTCAAACACAGAGGCGAGGAGCTGGTAAGGCGCATGCATCAGCTTCTATGCAGAATATGGTCGGATGAATGCATGCCTGAAGATTGGAATCTAAGTGTTCTCTGCCCAATCCACAAGAAAGGCGATCCTGCAAACTGCGCCAACTATCGCGGAATCAGCCTTTTGAATATCGCATATAAGGTCCTATCAAGCGTATTGTGCGAAAGACTGAAGCCTGATGTGAACAGACTGATTGGACCTTATCAGTGTGGCTTCAGATCTGGTAAATCTACCATCGACCAGATTTTTACAATACGCCAAATCTTGGAAAAACCCCGTGAAAAAAGAATCGACTCACATCATCTCTTTGTTGATTTTAAAGCCGCTTTCGATAGCACCAAAAGGAGCTGCCTATGTGTCGCTATGTCTGAATTTGGTTTCCCCGCAAAACTTATACGGCTATGCAAAATGATCTTGAGCAACACCGCCAGCTCGGTCAGAATTGGGAAGTACCTCTCCGAGCCGTTCGAAACTAAACGAGGTTTCAGACAGGGTGACCCCCTATCGTGCGATTTCATTAATTTAATGCGGCCGCCGTGGTGTGAAGGTAGTGTTGCCGGCCTACCACACCGAAGGTCCATGGTTCGAGCCCTGGTACAGGTAACATCAAAAGTGATTTGAAAAAGTTTTTCAAAACGGGGTTGCCCCTCGGCAGTGGTTTGGCAAACTCTCAGAGTGTATTTCTGCCATGACAGGCTTCTCAGCAAAAATTCGTCTCCTTTGTAGATGCCGTTCGGAGTCGGCAAAAAACTGTAGGTCCCACCAATTTGTAGGGAAAATTCAAATCGGCACACCACAAATTGGAAGAGAAGCTTGGCGCAAAAATCTCTTAGGAGGTTTATGATGATATACCTGTTGTATATCGCGCCATAGAGAGAGAAATGATCCCAAGCATAAGTCCTATATATGCAGGTCTTAGTTGCTGTACAACTGCTCGAAAGTCCTTGATACCCCTGCCCAAAGTCCAGACCTCAACCCAATTGAAAACTTATGGGCACACTTAAAAAAGAAAGTAGCAAAAGGGTGCCCTACCAACAAAACCAACGTAATACAGTATATCAAAGAGGCATGGGAGAAAATACCACAAGAATACGATTTAAAGAAATTAATTTTAACGATGTCACGAAGGTTACAATGTGTAATAGAAGCTTTAGGCGGTCACACAAAATATTAGCAGAAAAACATTAGTGTATACTAAAAAAAATAAATAATATGATATTTGGCTTTGAATTGTTCCTTTTCAATTAAATTTAAAATAATAATAATTATTGGTCTTTAAAAAATAGGTGACGAATAAATGAAGTTCGTCATGTTACAAAAAAGAAATGATTAAATATTTGCATATCTTTCAAAATCCACTTGAAACACTTTTGTTTGTCGAATACTTTCATGAGAAAAGAATTATTAGACATACTGTATCTCAGCTCGCCCTTGGTAGTCATTCACTGAACGAGGTAAAAAACATTTGAACGAAGTTTTTCGTACGTTCAGTGATATGATTAGTTCAATTAAGCTAGTTCATAAAATAAACACTTCCGTCAATGGAAATGGGTTTGTAAAAAGAGAATAAACCTCTGCCAATCTAAAAATTGCTATATTAAAACTTCACTCCGTTTTAAGAGATTTTTAGAACGATTTGTGGATGTATTCTAAATTGTAAGGATTTGGTTAAGGTTATGATCATGGCGTTGAGCTGAGTCGATTTAGCCATGTTCGTCTTTCCGTCCGTCCGTCTGTCTATCTGTTTGCACGCAAACTAGTGCCTCATTTTTAGCGTTATCTGGATGAAATTCGGTATGTGGAAGCCATTTTGTTATATATTAATCATTTGTCGGAACCAACAAGATCGGACGAATATAACGCATAGCTCTCATACAATCGATAAACGGGGTTTGGCCTTTAACTCTTGCACTTAAAAAGCTAGGAACGTCAAATTTTGCAGGTTTGGTACATATTATATAGGTAATGTAATGTATGTGATATATTGAAAATCAGCCAGATCGGACCAACATAACATATTCTCTCTCTATGGCGCGATATACAACAGGTATATCATCATAAACCTCCTAAGAGATTTTTGCGCCAAGCTTCTCTTCCAATTTGTGGTGTGCCGATTTGAATTTTTCCCTACAAATTGGTGGGACCTACAGTTTTTTGCCGACTCCGAACGGCATCTACAAAGGAGACGAATTTTTGCTGAGAAGCCTGTCATGGCAGAAATACACTCGGAGAGTTTGCCAAACCACTGCCGAGGGCCGACCCCGTTTTGAAAAACTTTTTTCAAATCACTTTTGATGTTACCTGTACCAGGGCTCGAACCATGGACCTTCGGTGTGGTAGGCCGGCAACACTACCTTCACACCACGGCGGCCGCATACATAACATATAGCTCCCATATAATCGATAGTCCCGATAAATAGGTTTTGGGCTATAACTATGGCAATTTAATATCGAGGAACACAACATTTTTCAGCTACAGTACTTATTATATATGTAATGCGTCTAGCGAAAAGCATCAACTTTGTGTGCCCTTTAACCAAAGTACTCAACCGTTTTTTATAAAAAAAATGTACAGTATATTCTTTGCATCACAGCATAGGCTATATATAGTTTTGGAAAAGTGGCCGGTGCCACGCCCACATCTTTTGTGTTTTGTTCGTGCTTCACTAATGTCTAAAATTTAAAGCCGATCTCAATGAAACTTTAACAGTGTGCTCGCTAGAAATTTATTTGGTTAAAATTAATGATATGGGAGGATGGGGCCGTGTGCAGAAGTCCACGCAAGTGGGGAAAGTTTCTGATCGCCATTCACCTGGGAATGGCCAGAGCGATTCTTTTGCATGCGGTTTAAGCAGCTCACTACTTCCGGGCTTTGCGCCCAAGTATCCTCTGGGTAACCACCGCACACCCGTTTGGTGGTGAGCTAAACGTGAGAAGGCGACAACCTGGTAAGGCTGGGGGTTCCAACAGCAGCGTCTGATCACCATGTTGTGCGGCTGCAAGCGGGCGTCTGTCTTGGATCAAGCGGCTCGCTATACAAACGTGTAGTAGAATTCAACCTCCCGGGAAACGGGTTGTGCGTTGGGTTTGGGACCCACCACATAAAACAACGTTCCAATGAAATTCGACAACAAGGCCTCGGATATGAGAACCCCTTTTTTAGATGACAACACCCGCAAACGAAATAAGGATTATGAGATAAGGGCATGTACCTGGAATGTCCGGTCCCTTAATGGGGAAGGTGCCGCTGCCCGGCTGGTTGAGGTCCTGAGGAAAGCAAAAGCTGACATCACCGCCATACAAGAGATGCGATGGACGGGGCGAGAAAACACGATCAAAACACCTTGCAACATCTACTGGAGTGGGCATGAAGACAAGCGCAGATTTGGCGTGGGATTTGTGATGGGAGAGACTCCGTCACCGAGTACTGTCGGTCACACCCGTGAACGAGCGTCTCGCTGCAATCCGCATAAAAGTACGATTTTTCACCATATCGTTTATCTGCGCGCATGCACCGACGGAAGAGAAGGACGACGTGGAAAAGGATGCATTCTACGAGCGCTTGGAAGAAGCATACGAGCGCTGCCGCCGTCATGATATCAAAGTCGTGCTTGTCGACTTTAACGCCAGGGTGGGTAAGGAGGGTGTATTTGGCCCCACTGTCGGGAAGTTCAGTCTCCACGATCAGACTTCGCCAAATGGATTCAGGCTGATCGACTTCGCCGGTGCCCGAAACATGGTCATATCCAGCACTAGGTTTATGCCCAAGAAGATCCATCAGGCTACATGGCTGTCCCCCGATCGAAAAACACGCAACCAGATCGACCACGTTGTGATAGACGGACGGCATGCTGCCAGCGTTTTAGATGTTCGCACAATACGAGGACCTAACATCGACTCTGATCACTACCTAGTAGCAGCCAAGATTCGTACCCGTCTCTGTACGACAAAACAGGTGCAACAAAAAACGCAGGGAAAGCTGGGCGTCGAAAAGCTGCAATCGCAACAGACCGCCAATTATTTCGCAGATCGCCTCTCACACCTGCTCTCCGAGAGCACAATTCAACCTAGTGGAATGCATGAGCAGTGGGATCATACCTCAGGAGCACTCTGTACCTCAGCCGAAGAAGTAATTGGATTCCGGCGAACGCGAAGAAACAACTGGTATGATGATGAAGAGTGCCGCGCTGCAACGAAAAGAAAGGACGAAGCCTACAAGGCAACGCTGAGATCGAATGCAACGAGGAGTGTGTGTGTACACTACCGCGAGTTGTAGAGGGAAGCGAGGCGGCTTTTCCGGGCGAAAAAAAGAGAGGCAAAAAAGCGTGAAATAAAGGAGCTTGAGATGCTGGCCAACGGGACTAATGCCCGAAAATTTTATCAAAAAATTTGGCGAATGACAGGTTTTAAACCCGGGGCAAACTCCTGTAAGAATGAGAACGGCGACCTGGTGGCCGATGTTCAGAGAGCACTCAGAATATGGAGGGATCACTTCTCTGCCCTTTTAAATGGAGAAACTGAGCAAGAAACCAGAGAAGATGCCGAACCCGAGCCCACAATCGAAGATGATGGAATTGACGTTCCACAACCCGACTATAATGAGGTGCGCATAGCAATATCCCGATTGAAAAACAATAAAGCAGCTGGCGCTGATGGTTTGCCTGCTGAGCTATTCAAACACAGAGGCGAGGAGCTGGTAAGGCGCATGCATCAGCTTCTATGCAGAATATGGTCGGATGAATGCATGCCTGAAGATTGGAATCTAAGTGTTCTCTGCCCAATCCACAAGAAGGGCGATCCTGCAAACTGCGCCAACTATCGCGGAATCAGCCTTTTGAATATCGCATATAAGGTCCTATCAAGCGTATTGTGCGAAAGACTGAAGCCTGATGTGAACAGACTGATTGGACCTTATCAGTGTGGCTTCAGATCTGGTAAATCTACCATCGACCAGATTTTTACAATACGCCAAATCTTGGAAAAACCCCGTGAAAAAAGAATCGACTCACATCATCTCTTTGTTGATTTTAAAGCCGCTTTCGATAGCACCAAAAGGAGCTGCCTATGTGTCGCTATGTCTGAATTTGGTTTCCCCGCAAAACTTATACGGCTATGCAAAATGATCTTGAGCACCACCGCCAGCTCGGTCAGAATTGGGAAGTACCTCTCCGAGCCGTTCGAAACTAAACGAGGTTTCAGACAGGGTGACCCCCTATCGTGCGATTTCATTAATTTAATGCGGCCGCCGTGGTGTGAAGGTAGTGTTGCCGGCCTACCACACCGAAGGTCCATGGTTCGAGCCCTGGTACAGGTAACACCAAAAGTGATTTGAAAAAGTTTTTCAAAACGGGGTTGCCCCTCGGCAGTGGTTTGGCAAACTCTCCGAGTGTATTTCTGCCATGACAGGCTTCTCAGCAAAAATTCGTCTCCTTTGTAGATGCCGTTCGGAGTCGGCAAAAAACTGTAGGTCCCACCAATTTGTAGGGAAAATTCAAATCGGCACACCACAAATTGGAAGAGAAGCTTGGCGCAAAAATCTCTTAGGAGGTTTATGATGATATACCTGTTGTATATCGCGCCATAGAGAGAGAAATGATCCCAAGCATAAGTCCTATATATGCAGGTCTTAGTTGCTGTACAACTGCTCGAAAGTCCTTGATACCCCTGCCCAAAGTCCAGACCTCAACCCAATTGAAAACTTATGGCCACACTTAAAAAAGAAAGTAGCAAAAAGGTGCCCTACCAACAAAACAAACGTGGGTTTGTAAAAAGAGAATAAACCTCTGCCAATCTAAAAATTGCTATATTAAAACTTCACTCCGTTTTAAGAGATTTTTAGAACGATTTGTGGATGTATTCTAAATTGTAAGGATTTAGTTAAGGTTATGATCATGGCGATGAGCTGAGTCGATTTAGCCATGTTCGTCTTTCCGTCCGTCCGTCTGTCTATCTGTTTGAACGCAAACTAGTGCCTCATTTTTAGAGTTATCTGGATGAAATTCGGTATGTGGAAGCCATTTTGTTATATATTAATCATTTGTCGGAACCAACAAGATCGGACCAATATAACGCATAGCTCTCATACAATCGATAAACGGGGTTTGGCCTTTAACTCTTGCACTTAAAAAGCTAGGAACGTCAAATTTTGCAGGTTTGGTACATATTATATAGGTAATGTAATGTATGTGATATATTGAAAATCAGCCAGATCGGACCAACATAACATATAGCTCCCATATAATCGATAGTCCCGATAAATAGGTTTTGGGCTATAACTATGGCAATTTAATATCGAGGAACACAAAATTTTTCAGCTACAGTACTTATTATATATGTAATGCGTCTAGCGAAAAGCATCAACTTTGTGTGCAGTACAGTATATTCTTTGCATCACAGCATAGGCTATATATAGTTTTGGAAAAGTGGCCGGTGCCACGCCCACATCTTTTGTGTTTTGTTCGTGCTTCACTAATGTCTAAAATTTAAAGCCGATCTCAATGAAACTTTAACAGTGTGCTCGCTAGAAATTTATTTGGTTAAAATTAATGATATGGGAGGATGGGGCCGTGTGCAGAAGTCCACGCAAGTGGGGAAAGTTTCTGATCGCCATTCACCTGGGAATGGCCAGAGCGATTCTTTTGCATGCGATTCAAGCAGCTCACTACTTCCGGGCTTTGCGCCCAAGTATCCTCTGGGTAACCACCGCACACCCGTTTGGTGGTGAGCTAAACGTGAGAAGGCGACAACATGGTAAGGCTGGGGGGTTCAAACAGCAGCGTCTGATCACCATGTTGTGCGGCTGCAAGCGGGCGTCTGTCTTGGATCAAGCGGCTCGCTATACAAACGTGTAGTAGAATTCAACCTCCCGGGAAACGGGTTGTGCGTTGGGTTTGGGACCCACCACATAAAACAACGTTCCAATGAAATTCAACAACAAAGCCTCGGATATGAGAACCCCTTTTTTAGATGACAACACCCGCAAACGAAATAAGGATTATGAGATAAGGGCATGTACCTGGAATGTCCGGTCCCTTAATGGGGAAGGTGCCGCTGCCCGGCTGGTTGAGGTCCTGAGGAAAGCAAAAGCTGACATCACCGCCATACAAGAGATGCGATGGACGGGGCGAGAAAACACGATCAAAACACCTTGCAACATCTACTGGAGTGGGCATGAAGACAAGCGCAGATTCGGCGTGGGATTTGTGATGGGAGAGACTCCGTCACCGAGTACTGTCGGTCACACCCGTGAACGAGCGTCTCGCTGCAATCCGCATAAAAGTACGATTTTTCACCATATCGTTTATCTGCGCGCATGCACCGACGGAAGAGAAGGACGACGTGGAAAAGGATGCATTCTACGAGCGCTTGGAAGAAGCATACGAGCGCTGCCGCCGTCATGATATCAAAGTCGTGCTTGGCGACTTTAACGCCAGGGTGGGTAAGGAGGGTGTATTTGGCCCCACTGTCGGGAAGTTCAGTCTCCACGATCAGACTTCGCCAAATGGATTCAGGCTGATCGACTTCGCCGGTGCCCGAAACATGGTCATATCCAGCACTAGGTTTATGCCCAAGACGATCCATCAGGCTACATGGCTGTCCCCCGATCGAAAAACACGCAACCAGACCGACCACGTTGTGATAGACGGACGGCATGCTGCCAGCGTTTTAGATGTTCGCACAATACGAGGACCTAACATCGACTCTGATCACTACCTAGTAGCAGCCAAGATTCGTACCCGTCTCTGTACGACAAAACAGGTGCAACAAAAAACGCAGGGAAAGCTGGGCGTCGAAAAGCTGCAATCGCAACAGACCGCCAATTATTTCGCAGATCGCCTCTCACACCTGCTCTCCGAGAGCACAATTCAACCTAGTGGAATGCATGAGCAGTGGGATCATACCTCAGGAGCACTCTGTACCTCAGCCGAAGAAGTAATTGGATTCCGGCGAACGCGAAGAAACAACCGGTATGATGATGAAGAGTGCCGCGCTGCAACGAAAAGAAAGGACGAAGCCTACAAGGCAACGCTGAGATCGAATGCAACGAGGAGTGTGTGTGTACACTACCGCGAGTTGTAGAGGGAAGCGAGGCGGCTTTTCCGGGCGAAAAAAAGAGAGGCAAAAAAGCGTGAAATAAAGGAGCTTGAGATGCTGGCCAACGGGACTAATGCCCGAAAATTTTATCAAAAAATTTGGCGAATGACAGGTTTTAAACCCGGGGCAAACTCCTGTAAGAATGAGAACGGCGACCTGGTGGCCGATGTTCAGAGAGCACTCAGAATATGGAGGGATCACTTCTCTGCCCTTTTAAATGGAGAAACTGAGCAAGAAACCAGAGAAGATGCCGAACCCGAGCCCACAATCGAAGATGATGGAATTGACGTTCCACAACCCGACTATAATGAGGTGCGCATAGCAATATCCCGATTGAAAAACAATAAAGCAGCTGGCGCTGATGGTTTGCCTGCTGAGCTATTCAAACACAGAGGCGAGGAGCTGGTAAGGCGCATGCATCAGCTTCTATGCAGAATATGGTCGGATGAATGCATGCCTGAAGATTGGAATCTAAGTGTTCTCTGCCCAATCCACAAGAAGGGCGATCCTGCAAACTGCGCCAACTATCGCGGAATCAGCCTTTTGAATATCGCATATAAGGTCCTATCAAGCGTATTGTGCGAAAGACTGAAGCCTGATGTGAACAGACTGATTGGACCTTATCAGTGTGGCTTCAGATCTGGTAAATCTACCATCGACCAGATTTTTACAATACGCCAAATCTTGGAAAAACCCCGTGAAAAAAGAATCGACTCACATCATCTCTTTGTTGATTTTAAAGCCGCTTTCGATAGCACCAAAAGGAGCTGCCTATGTGTCGCTATGTCTGAATTTGGTTTCCCCGCAAAACTTATACGGCTATGCAAAATGATCTTGAGCACCACCGCCAGCTCGGTCAGAATTGGGAAGTACCTCTCCGAGCCGTTCGAAACTAAACGAGGTTTCAGACAGGGTGACCCCCTATCGTGCGATTTCATTAATTTAATGCGGCCGCCGTGGTGTGAAGGTAGTGTTGCCGGCCTACCACACCGAAGGTCCATGGTTCGAGCCCTGGTACAGGTAACACCAAAAGTGATTTGAAAAAGTTTTTCAAAACGGGGTTGCCCCTCGGCAGTGGTTTGGCAAACTCTCCGAGTGTATTTCTGCCATGACAGGCTTCTCAGCAAAAATTCGTCTCCTTTGTAGATGCCGTTCGGAGTCGGCAAAAAACTGTAGGTCCCACCAATTTGTAGGGAAAATTCAAATCGGCACACCACATATTGGAAGAGAAGCTTGGCGCAAAAATCTCTTAGGAGGTTTATGATGATATACCTGTTGTATATCGCGCCATAGAGAGAGAAATGATCCCAAGCATAAGTCCTATATATGCAGGTCTTAGTTGCTGTACAACTGCTCGAAAGTCCTTGATACCCCTGCCCAAAGTCCAGACCTCAACCCAATTGAAAACTTATGGGCACACTTAAAAAAGAAAGTAGCAAAAAGGTGCCCTACCAACAAAACAAACGTGGGTTTGTAAAAAGAGAATAAACCTCTGCCAATCTAAAAATTGCTATATTAAAACTTCACTCCGTTTTAAGAGATTTTTAGAACGATTTGTGGATGTATTCTAAATTGTAAGGATTTAGTTAAGGTTATGATCATGGCGATGAGCTGAGTCGATTTAGCCATGTTCGTCTTTCCGTCCGTCCGTCTGTCTATCTGTTTGAACGCAAACTAGTGCCTCATTTTTAGAGTTATCTGGATGAAATTCGGTATGTGGAAGCCATTTTGTTATATATTAATCATTTGTCGGAACCAACAAGATCGGACCAATATAACGCATAGCTCTCATACAATCGATAAACGGGGTTTGGCCTTTAACTCTTGCACTTAAAAAGCTAGGAACGTCAAATTTTGCAGGTTTGGTACATATTATATAGGTAATGTAATGTATGTGATATATTGAAAATCAGCCAGATCGGACCAACATAACATATAGCTCCCATATAATCGATAGTCCCGATAAATAGGTTTTGGGCTATAACTATGGCAATTTAATATCGAGGAACACAAAATTTTTCAGCTACAGTACTTATTATATATGTAATGCGTCTAGCGAAAAGCATCAACTTTGTGTGCAGTACAGTATATTCTTTGCATCACAGCATAGGCTATATATAGTTTTGGAAAAGTGGCCGGTGCCACGCCCACATCTTTTGTGTTTTGTTCGTGCTTCACTAATGTCTAAAATTTAAAGCCGATCTCAATGAAACTTTAACAGTGTGCTCGCTAGAAATTTATTTGGTTAAAATTAATGATATGGGAGGATGGGGCCGTGTGCAGAAGTCCACGCAAGTGGGGAAAGTTTCTGATCGCCATTCACCTGGGAATGGCCAGAGCGATTCTTTTGCATGCGATTCAAGCAGCTCACTACTTCCGGGCTTTGCGCCCAAGTATCCTCTGGGTAACCACCGCACACCCGTTTGGTGGTGAGCTAAACGTGAGAAGGCGACAACATGGTAAGGCTGGGGGGTTCAAACAGCAGCGTCTGATCACCATGTTGTGCGGCTGCAAGCGGGCGTCTGTCTTGGATCAAGCGGCTCGCTATACAAACGTGTAGTAGAATTCAACCTCCCGGGAAACGGGTTGTGCGTTGGGTTTGGGACCCACCACATAAAACAACGTTCCAATGAAATTCAACAACAAAGCCTCGGATATGAGAACCCCTTTTTTAGATGACAACACCCGCAAACGAAATAAGGATTATGAGATAAAGGCATGTACCTGGAATGTCCGGTCCCTTAATGGGGAAGGTGCCGCTGCCCGGCTGGTTGAGGTCCTGAGGAAAGCAAAAGCTGACATCACCGCCATACAAGAGATGCGATGGACGGGGCGAGAAAACACGATCAAAACACCTTGCAACATCTACTGGAGTGGGCATGAAGACAAGCGCAGATTCGGCGTGGGATTTGTGATGGGAGAGACTCCGTCACCGAGTACTGTCGGTCACACCCGTGAACGAGCGTCTCGCTGCAATCCGCATAAAAGTACGATTTTTCACCATATCGTTTATCTGCGCGTATGCACCGACGGAAGAGAAGGACGACGTGGAAAAGGATGCATTCTACGAGCGCTTGGAAGAAGCATACGAGCGCTGCCGCCGTCATGATATCAAAGTCGTGCTTGGCGACTTTAACGCCAGGGTGGGTAAGGAGGGTGTATTTGGCCCCACTGTCGGGAAGTTCAGTCTCCACGATCAGACTTCGCCAAATGGATTCAGGCTGATCGACTTCGCCGGTGCCCGAAACATGGTCATATCCAGCACTAGGTTTATGCCCAAGAAGATCCATCAGGCTACATGGCTGTCCCCCGATCGAAAAACACGCAACCAGACCGACCACGTTGTGATAGACGGACGGCATGCTGCCAGCGTTTTAGATGTTCGCACAATACGAGGACCTAACATCGACTCTGATCACTACCTAGTAGCAGCCAAGATTCGTGCCCGTCTCTGTACGACAAAACAGGTGCAACAAAAAACGCAGGGAAAGCTGGGCGTCGAAAAGCTGCAATCGCAACAGACCGCCAATTATTTCGCAGATCGCCTCTCACACCTGCTCTCCGAGAGCACAATTCAACCTAGTGGAATGCATGAGCAGTGGGATCATACCTCAGGAGCACTCTGTACCTCAGCCGAAGAAGTAATTGGATTCCGGCGAACGCGAAGAAACAACTGGTATGATGATGAAGAGTGCCGCGCTGCAACGAAAAGAAAGGACGAAGCCTACAAGGCAACGCTGAGATCGAATGCAACGAGGAGTGTGTGTGAACACTACCGCGAGTTGTAGAGGGAAGCGAGGCGGCTTTTCCGGGCGAAAAAAAGAGTGGCAAAAAAGCGTGAAATAAAGGAGCTTGAGATGCTGGCCAACGGGAATAATGCCCGAAAATTTTATCAAAAAATTTGGCGAATGACAGAAGGTTTTAAACCCGGGGCAAACTCCTGTAAGAATGAGAACGGCGACCTGGTGGCCGATGTTCAGAGAGCACTCAGAATATGGAGGGATCACTTCTCTGCCCTTTTAAATGGAGAAACTGAGCAAGAAACCAGAGAAGATGCCGAACCCGAGCCCACAATCGAAGATGATGGAATTGACGTTCCACAACCCGACTATAATGAGGTGCGCATAGCAATATCCCGATTGAAAAACAATAAAGCAGCTGGCGCTGATGGTTTGCCTGCTGAGCTATTCAAACACGGAGGCGAGGAGCTGGTAAGGCGCATGCATCAGCTTCTATGCAGAATATGGTCGGATGAATGCATGCCTGAAGATTGGAATCTAAGTGTTCTCTGCCCAATCCACAAGAAGGGCGATCCTGCAAACTGCGCCAACTATCGCGGAATCAGCCTTTTGAATATCGCATATAAGGTCCTATCAAGCGTATTGTGCGAAAGACTGAAGCCTAATGTGAACAGACTGATTGGACCTTATCAGTGTGGCTTCAGATCTGGTAAATCTACCATCGACCAGATTTTTACAATACGCCAAATCTTGGAAAAAACCCGTGAAAAAAGAATCGACACACATCATCTCTTTGTTGATTTTAAAGCCGCTTTCGATAGCACCAAAAGGAGCTGCCTATGTGTCGCTATGTCTGAATTTGGTTTCCCCGCAAAACTTATACGGCTATGCAAAATGACCTTGAGCAACACCGCCAGCTCGGTCAGAATTGGGAAGTACCTCTCCGAGCCGTTCGAAACTAAACGAGGTTTCAGACAGGCTGACCCCCTATCGTGCGATTTCATTAATTTAATGCGGCTGCCGTGGTGTGAAGGTAGTGTTGCCGGCCTACCACACCGAAGGTCCATGGTTCGAGCCCTGGTACAGGTAACATCAAAAGTGATTTGAAAAAAAAAAGTTTTTCAAAACGGGGTCGCCCCGCGGCAGTGGTTTGGCAAACTCTTCGAGTGTATTTCTGCCATGACAGGCTTCTCAGCAAAAATTCGTCTCCTTTGTAGATGCCGTTCGGAGTCGGCAAAAAACTGTAGGTCCCACCAATTTGTAGGGAAAATTCAAATCGGCACACCACAAATTGGAAGAGAAGCTTGGCGCAAAAATCTCTTAGGAGGTTTATGATGATATACCTGTTGTATATCGCGCCATAGAGAGAGAAATGATCCCAAGCATAAGTCCTATATATGCAGGTCTTAGTTGCTGTACAACTGCTCGAAAGTCCTTGATACCCCTGCCCAAAGTCCAGACCTCAACCCAATTGAAAACTTATGGGCATACTTAAAAAAGAAAGTAGCAAAAAGGTGCCCTACCAACAAAACCAACGTAATACAGTATATCAAAGAGGCATGGGAGAAAATACCACAAGAATACGATTTAAAGAAATTAATTTTAACGATGTCACGAAGGTTACAATGTGTAATAGAAGCTTTAGGCGGTCACACAAAATATTAGCAGAAAAACATTAGTGTATACTTAATAAAAGCTCGGGATCTCTTAGATGTGAAAAGAATATTGAGACACTATTTAATATGATATTTGGCTTTGAATTGTTCCTTTTCAATTAAATTTAAATAATAATAATTATTGGTCTTTAAAAAATGGGTGACGAATAAATGAAGTTCGTCATGTTACAAAAAAGAAATGATTAAATATTTGCATATCTTTCAAAATCCACTTGAAACACTTTTCTTTGTCGAATACTTTCATGAGAAAAGAATTATTAGACATACTGTATCTCAGCTCGCCCTTGGTAGTCATTCACTGAACGAGGTAAAAAACATTTGAACGAAGTTTTTCGTACGTTCAGTGATATGATTAGTTCAATTAAGCTAGTTCATAAAATAAACACTTCCGTCAATGGAAATGGGTTTGTAAAAAGAGAATAAACCTCTGCCAATCTAAAAATTGCTATATTAAAACTTCACTCCGTTTTAAGAGATTTTTAGAACGATTTGTGGATGTATTCTAAATTGTAAGGATTTGGTTAAGGTTATGATCATGGCGATGAGCTGAGTCGATTTAGCCATGTTCGTCTTTCCGTCCGTCCGTCTGTCTATCTGTTTGAACGCAAACTAGTGCCTCATTTTTAGAGTTATCTGGATGAAATTCGGTATGTGGAAGCCATTTTGTTATATATTAATCATTTGTCGGAACCAACAAGATCGGACCAATATAACGCATAGCTCTCATACAATCGATAAACGGGGTTTGGCCTTTAACTCTTGCACTTAAAAAGCTAGGAACGTCAAATTTTGCAGGTTTGGTACATATTATATAGGTAATGTAATGTATGTGATATATTGAAAATCAGCCAGATCGGACCAACATAACATATAGCTCCCATATAATCGATAGTCCCGATAAATAGGTTTTGGGCTATAACTATGGCAATTTAATATCGAGGAACACAAAATTTTTCAGCTACAGTACTTATTATATATGTAATGCGTCTAGCGAAAAGCATCAACTTTGTGTGCAGTACAGTATATTCTTTGCATCACAGCATAGGCTATATATAGTTTTGGAAAAGTGGCCGGTGCCACGCCCACATCTTTTGTGTTTTGTTCGTGCTTCACTAATGTCTAAAATTTAAAGCCGATCTCAATGAAACTTTAACAGTGTGCTCGCTAGAAATTTATTTGGTTAAAATTAATGATATGGGAGGATGGGGCCGTGTGCAGAAGTCCACGCAAGTGGGGAAAGTTTCTGATCGCCATTCACCTGGGAATGGCCAGAGCGATTCTTTTGCATGCGATTCAAGCAGCTCACTACTTCCGGGCTTTGCGCCCAAGTATCCTCTGGGTAACCACCGCACACCCGTTTGGTGGTGAGCTAAACGTGAGAAGGCGACAACATGGTAAGGCTGGGGGGTTCAAACAGCAGCGTCTGATCACCATGTTGTGCGGCTGCAAGCGGGCGTCTGTCTTGGATCAAGCGGCTCGCTATACAAACGTGTAGTAGAATTCAACCTCCCGGGAAACGGGTTGTGCGTTGGGTTTGGGACCCACCACATAAAACAACGTTCCAATGAAATTCAACAACAAAGCCTCGGATATGAGAACCCCTTTTTTAGATGACAACACCCGCAAACGAAATAAGGATTATGAGATAAGGGCATGTACCTGGAATGTCCGGTCCCTTAATGGGGAAGGTGCCGCTGCCCGGCTGGTTGAGGTCCTGAGGAAAGCAAAAGCTGACATCACCGCCATACAAGAGATGCGATGGACGGGGCGAGAAAACACGATCAAAACACCTTGCAACATCTACTGGAGTGGGCATGAAGACAAGCGCAGATTCGGCGTGGGATTTGTGATGGGAGAGACTCCGTCACCGAGTACTGTCGGTCACACCCGTGAACGAGCGTCTCGCTGCAATCCGCATAAAAGTACGATTTTTCACCATATCGTTTATCTGCGCGCATGCACCGACGGAAGAGAAGGACGACGTGGAAAAGGATGCATTCTACGAGCGCTTGGAAGAAGCATACGAGCGCTGCCGCCGTCATGATATCAAAGTCGTGCTTGGCGACTTTAACGCCAGGGTGGGTAAGGAGGGTGTATTTGGCCCCACTGTCGGGAAGTTCAGTCTCCACGATCAGACTTCGCCAAATGGATTCAGGCTGATCGACTTCGCCGGTGCCCGAAACATGGTCATATCCAGCACTAGGTTTATGCCCAAGAAGATCCATCAGGCTACATGGCTGTCCCCCGATCGAAAAACACGCAACCAGACCGACCACGTTGTGATAGACGGACGGCATGCTGCCAGCGTTTTAGATGTTCGCACAATACGAGGACCTAACATCGACTCTGATCACTACCTAGTAGCAGCCAAGATTCGTACCCGTCTCTGTACGACAAAACAGGTGCAACAAAAAACGCAGGGAAAGCTGGGCGTCGAAAAGCTGCAATCGCAACAGACCGCCAATTATTTCGCAGATCGCCTCTCACACCTGCTCTCCGAGAGCACAATTCAACCTAGTGGAATGCATGAGCAGTGGGATCATACCTCAGGAGCACTCTGTACCTCAGCCGAAGAAGTAATTGGATTCCGGCGAACGCGAAGAAACAACTGGTATGATGATGAAGAGTGCCGCGCTGCAACGAAAAGAAAGGACGAAGCCTACAAGGCAACGCTGAGATCGAATGCAACGAGGAGTGTGTGTGAACACTACCGCGAGTTGTAGAGGGAAGCGAGGCGGCTTTTCCGGGCGAAAAAAAGAGTGGCAAAAAAGCGTGAAATAAAGGAGCTTGAGATGCTGGCCAACGGGAATAATGCCCGAAAATTTTATCAAAAAATTTGGCGAATGACAGAAGGTTTTAAACCCGGGGCAAACTCCTGTAAGAATGAGAACGGCGACCTGGTGGCCGATGTTCAGAGAGCACTCAGAATATGGAGGGATCACTTCTCTGCCCTTTTAAATGGAGAAACTGAGCAAGAAACCAGAGAAGATGCCGAACCCGAGCCCACAATCGAAGATGATGGAATTGACGTTCCACAACCCGACTATAATGAGGTGCGCATAGCAATATCCCGATTGAAAAACAATAAAGCAGCTGGCGCTGATGGTTTGCCTGCTGAGCTATTCAAACACGGAGGCGAGGAGCTGGTAAGGCGCATGCATCAGCTTCTATGCAGAATATGGTCGGATGAATGCATGCCTGAAGATTGGAATCTAAGTGTTCTCTGCCCAATCCACAAGAAGGGCGATTCTGCAAACTGCGCCAACTATCGCGGAATCAGCCTTTTGAATATCGCATATAAGGTCCTATCAAGCGTATTGTGCGAAAGACTGAAGCCTAATGTGAACAGATTGATTGGACCTTATCAGTGTGGCTTCAGATCTGGTAAATCTACCATCGACCAGATTTTTACAATACGCCAAATCTTGGAAAAAACCCGTGAAAAAAGAATCGACACACATCATCTCTTTGTTGATTTTAAAACCGCTTTCGATAGCACCAAAAGGAGCTGCCTATGTGTCGCTATGTCTGAATTTGGTTTCCCCGCAAAACTTATACGGCTATGCAAAATGACCTTGAGCAACACCGCCAGCTCGGTCAGAATTGGGAAGTACCTCTCCGAGCCGTTCGAAACTAAACGAGGTTTCAGACAGGCTGACCCCCTATCGTGCGATTTCATTAATTTAATGCGGCTGCCGTGGTGTGAAGGTAGTGTTGCCGGCCTACCACACCGAAGGTCCATGGTTCGAGCCCTGGTACAGGTAACATCAAAAGTGATTTGAAAAAAAAAAGTTTTTCAAAACGGGGTCGCCCCTCGGCAGTGGTTTGGCAAACTCTCCGAGTGTATTTCTGCCATGACAGGCTTCTCAGCAAAAATTCGTCTCCTTTGTAGATGCCGTTCGGAGTCGGCAAAAAACTGTAGGTCCCACCAATTTGTAGGGGAAATTCAAATCGGCGCACCACAAATTGGAAGAGAAGCTTGGCGCAAAAATCTCTTAGGAGGTTTATGATGATATACCTGTTGTATACCGCGCCATAGAGAGAGAGAGAATGCTGGAGAAAATAATACAAGCTGCAGAACTTAACCGCGCTGGAACAATATTTTATAAAAGCGTGCAACTGTTGGCATATGCTGACGATATTGATATCATTGGCCTTAACAACCGCGCCGTTACTTCTGCTTACTCCAAATTAGAAAAAGAAGCGGAGAAAATGGGATTGGTGGTGAACGAGGGCAAAGCAAAGTACCTTCTGTCATCATGCAAAGAGTCAGCGCATTCGCGCCTTGGCAACCAAGCCACTGTTGGCAGCAATAATTTCGAAATAGTAAAGGACTTCGTTTACCTGGGAACCAGCATTAACACCAACAATAATGTTAGCCTAGAAATCCGACGAAGAACTACTCTTGCAAACATATGCTACTTCGGACTGAGTAGGCAATTGAAAAGTAAAGTCCTCTCTCGAAGAACGAAAATAACAGTCTATATGTCACTCATCGCACCCGTCCTGCTATATGGTGCAGAAGCGTGGACACTAACATCTGATGAGGCCTCTCTGGGAGTATTCGAGAGAAAGGTTCTTCGAAAGATTTGTGGACCTCTACGCGTTGGCGACGGCGAGTACCGAAGAAGATTTAATGATGAGCTGCATGAACTTTACGCAGATGCCGACATAGTTCAGCGAATTAAAACACAGCGGCTAGGCCACGTAGTGCGAATGAGCGAAGATGCTCCAGCCCAGAAGGGTTTCTTATCGGCACCCGCCGGTGGAAGCAGAGGAAGAGGGAGACCACCACTCCGATGGAAGGACCAAGTGGAGACCGATTTGCGATCCCGCGGTGTTTCCAATTGGCGCCAGTTCGCGCAACGAAGAAACGACTGGCGAGCTATTTTGGACGGTCAAAATCGCCCAGGCGGTTAGATGACCATGTAAAGAAGAAGAATGATATTTTACGTATAGATAAGTGTTCTACATTTAAACTTTAATGATAGGTTTAGAATTTCGGTGGGTATGACATAGGCTATATATAGTTTTGGAAGAGTGGGCGGTGTCACGCAGCGAGATTATATAAAATTTTAATTCGCTATAACTCTAAATGTATTTGATCTAAATTAATGACATTTAAATATATGGATCCTTTAGTCAAGATTTACATAATGTTAAAAAAATGGGCTGTGCCACGATCACATATTTTGTGTTTTCTTTAGGCTTCATTAATGTCCGAGGTTTATTGTAGATGTCTCTGAAACTGTCAAGGTAGGTTCAGAAGTTCGTTGGGCTGTATATAGTTTTTGGAAAAGACCCCAGGTTATAGAAAACTGCAATTCGGTGAAGCTAGGAATTTATTTGGTTCAAGTTAATGATATTTTATATATAGATAAATGTTCTACAGGGTGGCGCAAAAGTAATCCTCCTATCAGAAAATGCTATAAATTTTGCGATTGGCCCCTAAAGTCAGTTCTGTTTTGACATTTGTGTAGTAAACACATGCGAAATACACGTTAATAAACAATGTTACGCTACACTGCTCCAGAACGCGGAATATTGCTGACTATTTATTTCGGTCGGTGAAAAACGGTTACTGCGCAAAAGTAATCCTCCTATCAGAAAATGCTATACATTTTGCGATTGGCCCCTAAAGTCAGTTCTGTTTTGACATTTGTGTAGTAAACACATGCGAAATACACGTTAATAAACAATGTTACGCTACACTGCTCCAGAACGCGGAATATTGCTGACTATTTATTTGACCAATAATCGGTCGGGGCCAAACGGTTACTGTGAATGGTGAGCGCTACAGAGCAATGATCAACGAGTTCTTTTTGCCGCAACTTGATGAATTGGGATTGGAAAACATGTGGTTCCAACAAGACGGTGCAACAGCACACAGTGCACGTGCCACAACCGATATGCTGAACATCGGAAGCTTACTTTTGCGCCACCTTGTACATATCAAAAAAAAAAACAAGTAAACGATACCAAGACAAAAAAAGTTTAGCCGCTATATCTTCAAAACTATGTACCCGCAGAGGAAAAGGGAGTAGAAGGGGAGTAGGAATAGAGAATTCTATAATTAGAGGAGGTGTTAGAGGAAAATGAAGAGGGTAAAATAAGCTAACGGAATATGCGGGTGGGGGAAAAGCAAAAGTAGAAAGAAAATTTAAGATAAAGGAATAAATTACGAGGAAGCTCCAGTGGGGAGGGAAGAGAGCACAATTTGTGAAATATAAGCAACTCAAATTTTAGGCAGGACAACGTCTGCCGGGTCTGCTAGTAAGTTATATAGGTATATTATATTGGGCTACACAGAATCTATATTCCCATACTTATTTGTTTCACATTTCAAAGTCGAGAATTGATTTTTTCTTATTCGTTTTCCATATGTAGCTGCGTACGATTATATCTTCATTTATCTCATTGTGAATATTTTATTTTCTTACTAGCAGGGTACCCGGTGTCGCTCGTGTGCAGCCACAACTTTTCTCGAGTTCTATTAAATATGTGCGGGTGAAGGGATAAATTCAAAAAATTTTAATTGATTTTCAATTGAGGTGAAATTATCAAAAAAGTAAACAACAATTTTACAGAGGCACGCTTTGTTAATTTTTTTTTTTTTAAACTAAGTACATTTTGCTTCATTTAACTCTAATTGAAAGGAAACTTTTCCTCTAGGTACCTCACTTTAAATATGTATATCTTTTTGGTTTATCATGCGGTTTTAATAAAAAAAAGTTTAACACACGTCATAAGTTACAGGCTGTCCAGCAGTGAAAGAGAAGAAATACTTTTTTTAGTTTCCGAGATCCTTGAGTTCAAACAGATAGACAGATAAAAATTCTAAAAGTGGTTCGGATGAACCCTAAAACATTCCCTACGTCACCTTCAGTAATTTTTTCAAAGAAATATTCAATAAACATACACGACTTTTCTAAAACCCTATTATAGTTTAGATTTATTTTGATAGAAAATCTGAAATTGAACTTAATTAAATTGAAGTAAATTCGACCGCAAAATAAACTAAATACTGGAAGATTGAAATTCAGAGTTGGCAGTCCGGAAGCGAATTCATTAGGGACTATCTTTCATTCCGGCTACAAATACATACAACTCACGCTAATTTTCTGTTTTCCCCTCTATGGTTTTGGTTCCTCCCTTACCCAGCACTCCAAGCACGCAAAAATGCACAGTACAAATGTCACTAAAATAGACGATGGCAGAGCCTTACTCGTCACCGTTCTTTCTTGGAGTGTCGCACCGCCACAAGTTCCAGATACAGTCTCCACGACAAACAGCAGCCCAGCAAGTAGTGTATAACTCCCGCTGCTGCTCACGCCCACCGCCGCCAACACCTCACACAGCAAAACCTACATAGCACTTCTCTTTTAGATGTGAGCAATGCTGAGCGCACCTTCACTAATTTCAGCAAAGCTGATTGGGCTGGTTTTCTTAACTTCACTGAGAGCACCTTCGTTGCTATTCCCATCCCGTCAGACGTACGAGAAGGGAAAAAGCGTTTCAAGGAGGTAAGTCCGTATTTCCCCGCAGAGGCAGCGGCCCTGGCAAATGAACGCGACCATGTGCGACGCTTAGACCCTACGGATCCCCAAATTCAAGATCTTAATGCGGAAATCAGACGGCTGGTCGATCAACACAAACGCGCCAAATGGGAGGAGCACCTAAGGTCTTGCAACCTCTCTGCTGGTATTGGCCAGCTATGGTCCACTGTTAAATCTCGAAATATAGAAATTAAACAAAAGGGGAGAGAGAACACCATCTTGCGGCACCCCTTGTTTTATTCTTCGTGGCCTAGATTTCTTGTTCCTGAATTTGAGTGATGGCGTCCTATGGTTTGGTGGGTGTTGATTCAAACTATAATTTATCTGTGTTGTAATGGCATTCAAAGCGGATGTAGTGCTGTGAGATTTGCGGAAACCATGTTGGTGATCGGCCTATTTCAGATTCGCAATAAAGCAAGGGAGCAGAATGGTCTCTAGTAATTTGCCAACCAGCGAAAGGAGGGATATCGGACGATAAGAATCTCCTTGGTTCGCCGGCTTCCCTGGAAAGTAGTTAGAGAGAGGTTGAAAAGAGCCGCTAAATAACTCTGTACCTCGTGCTCTAGGTGTTTTATCATATGCATGGCGATTCCGTCGGGTCCTTCATTCCGTTGGCTTCCTTGACCTCTGCGACTGAGACGGCAATAGGCGCATTGGAGTGTTTGTGTTTGTGCGCACGTTGGATGACTCTTCTCTTAGTCCTATCAGCAGGTGGATGCATTATAAACAGCCGGCAAAAAAGCTCGCGCATTTCCTGGCATCCGATTTGACACTGTCGCCGAATGCAATGGCGACCTTGTCATTGTATTTGGTCGGATTTTATAGGGCCTTGACAGTCGACCATAATTTGCCGACTCCGCCGGAGAGGTTGCATGACTCAAGGTGTTGTTTCCACTTGGTCAGCTTGTGTTCGTTGACTATCCTTCGAATTTCCGCATTGAGATCTTTGATTCTGGGATCTGCGGGATTGATGAGTCTCACTTGGTCACGTTCTCTTGCCATCGCCGCAGCTTCTGCCGGGAAATCCGGACGAATTTCTGGTATTCTGCCAGCAGGAATGAAGCGGCATGAGGCTGAATCAATGATCTTGCGAAACTCTATTTCGCCTTTGCGTACGTCTGTAGGAGTGGGTAAGGCAGCGAAGGAGCGCTCTGTATAGTCAGTAAAGCGGTCCCAGTCCGCTTTGGTGAAGTTGATGTATGTTAATTTATCAGTCGTTATGAAGTCGGTCGGTCGTTCAACAGAGAGTAAGATGGGTAGGTGGTCTGAGGCTAATGTAAGCATCGGTCGCCAGATGACAAAGTTAATTAGGCCCGCGCTCGTTATGGAGATATCTGGCGAACTGTGGCAGTTACCTGCCACCCTGGTGGGGGCATCTCCATTGACTGTACAGAATGATGAGTTGTCTATTTGGTCTACAATTGAATGTCCTCAGCTGTCTCCTGGCAAGTTGGAGTGCCAGAGATCGTGATGTGCGTTGAAGTTGCCTATCGCCTTTTAGCAACGCACTAATGTCGGGATGATAATCTCTAGGACAACAAGTGGCAGGGGGAATGTAGATGTTTATAATTTGTAGGTCGACGTCGCCTGACCGGACTACTATGCCTTGGCATTCTAAGGTAGAGTTCCTGGGGTCGACGTCAGGGGAAAATAGATTATATTGTACAGAGTGATGTGTAATGAACGCAAGGCCATCCCCATGACCGCTGGGACGGTTTTTTCGATGTACATTATACCCATCACAAGTTCGTAAGTCCGATCTTGTGTTCAGTTTTGTCTCTTGTATCGCGGCAATTTTGATGGTCGCTCACGCACACCAGCGTCTCCATCTCACACGGCCGCTCAACACTCTATCCCCTCCGGAATAGGTCAGACATGAGCATCGCCGAACGTCAGTCCCCTCTTTCTCTGCCCCTAATGCCCCCCCCCCCTGCTTCCAGCTTGCACGTGGGCCAGGACCACCACCTCCTCGTACCTTTCACTACATGCACCGTTTGTCGGCAAAGATTATATACGCCTGCGACATCGGTCAAGTGCAACAATTGCCTTGGCCTGTGTCACACCCTTATGTGCTCTGGGCTCGCAAACGGTAACCTTTGGAGGGATTCATTCATAGCCCCCTGTTGCAGTATACAGCCACCTTCCACGCCAGACAACATCGGCCATGGCGCTGTTAACTCTAGACTGCAACATAGTTTAGGCCTTAGCCTACCTCCACCTAAGCAAACGCATCCATCCCTTACGCCTAGCATGTCCCCCGTCTCCCCTCCTACACACTTCAAAATTTTGCAGCTGAACTGTAACGGATTAGCTGGAAAGATCGCGGAGATAACTGACTTTATGAAGACGCACAACATCAAAATCGCCGCAATACAAGAGACAAAATTGAGCACAAGATCGGACTTACGAACTTGTGATGGGTATAATGTACATCGAAAAGACCGTCCTAGCGGTCTTGCGTTCATTACACATCACTCTGTACAATATAATCTATTTTCCCCTGACGTCGACCGGCCAGGAGATGCCGACCTGCAAATCATAAACATATATATTCCCCCTGCCACGTGTTGTCCTAGAGATTATCATCCCGACATTAGTGCGTTGCTAAGAGGCGATAACCGTCTAGTCCTAGGCGACTTCAACACGCATCACGATCTCTGGCACTCCAACTTGCCAGCCGACAGTAGAGCACATGCAATTGCAGATCAAATAGCTCAGCATTCTGTATAGTCAATGGAGATGCCCCCACCAGGGTGGCAGGTAACTGCCACAGTTCGCCAGACATCTCCATACAGAGCGCGGGCCTAATTAACTTTGTCATCTGGCGACCGATGCTTATATTAGCCTCAGACCCATCTTACTCTCCGTTGAACGACCGACCGACTTCATAACGACTGATAAACTAAAATTCATCACCAAAGCGGACTGGGACCGCTTTACTGACTATACAGAGCGCTCCGTCGCTGCCTTAACCACTCCTACAGACGTACGCTAAGGCGAAAGAGAGTTTCGCAAGATCATTGATTCCGCCTCAGGCCGCTTTATTCCTGCTGGTAGAATAACAGAAATTCGTCCGAATTTTCCTGCAGAAACTGCGGCGATGGCAAGAGAACGTGACCAAGTGAGACTCATCAATCCCGCAGATCCCAGAATCAAAGACCTCAATGCGGAAATTCGTAGGATAGTCAACAAACACAAGCTGACCAAGTGCAAACAATACCTTGAGGCATGCAACCTCTCCGGCGGAGTCGGCAAATTATGGTCGACTGTCAAGGCCCTATCCAATCCGACCAAATACAATAACAAGGTCGCCATTGCATTCGGCGACAGTGTCAAATCGGACGCCAGGAAATGCGCGAGCTCCTTTTGCCGGCTGTTTATAATGCATCCACCTGCGGATAGGACTAAGAGAAGAGTCCTCCTGCGCACAAACACAAAACACTCCACTGCGCCCATTGCCGTCATAATGAAGGACAAAACCTCAAAATCCATCGGACCCGACGGAATCGCCATGAAGATTATCAAACACCTAGGCCACGATGGACAGAGTTATTTAGCGGCTCTTTTTAATCTCTCTCTAATTACTTTCGTTATACCTGAGATATGGAAACAGGCAATTGTAGTTCCCCTACTAAAACCAGGGAAGCCGGCAAACCAAGAAGAGTCTTATCGCCCGATATCCCTCCTTTCGCCAGTTGCGAAATTACTAGAGACCATTCCGTAAATCTCATAGCACGACATCCGCTTTGAATGCCATTACAACGCAGATAAATTATCGTTTGAAGCAACACCCACCAACCCATAGGACGGTTCTCGTGGCACTTGACCTATCAAATGCATTCAACACGGTCAACCACGCCACACTCCGAGATCTGGAAGAGACACCGCCGGCCTTAAGAGGTGGACCGCTAATTACCTCAATGGTCGACAGGCAACAGTCAAATTCAGGAACAAGAAATCTAGGCCACGAAGAATAAAACAACGGGTGCCGCAAGGTGGTGTTCTCTCTCCCCTTTTGTTTAATTTCTATATTTCGAGACTTCCCCCCCCACCAGAGGGTCTCCATTGTTTCCTACGCTGACGACTGCACGATAATGGCCTCGGGCAAGGGTCCCTCCATTGATGAACTCTGTATTAGAATCAACAGTTACCTCCATGACCTTTCCAGCTTCTTCACCGAGCGTAATCTGACCCTGTCTCCGACTAAATCTACGGCGACCCTGTTTACTACATGGAATGCGCAGATGGGGCAAGAGTTAAATGTCCACGTATATGGAGTACCTCTACCTACTGTCAACCACCCAAAAATCTTGGGTGTGACATTTGACAACGGCCTCACCTTCGCTGGTCATGCCACCGCAATAGCCTCAAAGGTACAGAGCCGCATTAAGATCCTCAAGTCACTAGCCGGCAGTACTTGGGGAAAAGACGAAGAAACATTGCTTGCTACATATAGAGCTATTGGCCGACCGGTTATTGACTACGCTGCGCCCATATGGTCGCCCAATCTTGCTGACACCAATTGGAGGAAATTGCAAGTCTGCCAAAACACCGTCATCACAACTGCTACGGGATGTCTGCTTTTGTCATCTGAGTCTCACCTCCATCAAGAGGCAAATGGCTCAATGTTCAAGAGCACGCGGAACTCTTGAGTAGACAGTTCCTTCTGAACTGTCATAAAACCAGTCATCCAAATCGACATCTATTGGATGTAGCACCGCCCCCAGAGACATAAGGAGACATCTTCGTAAGCACTACGATGAGATCCGGCACATCTCATTGCCGTTTGATCTTCGGAACCATAGACGGGCTCTAAATGACCTCCACACCGAGTCGGTAGACAGATCTCTCAGATCTCGGCCTGTGAATCCCGTTATCAATACTCAGCCACCTGAGTTGGCTGAAGAGGAGCGTGTACTTCCGAGGAGACTAGAGTCGTGCTAGCACAGCTTCGCTTTGGATATTGTAATAGGTTAAACTCTTACTTACCAGACTGAACCCTAACATACCAAACACATGCCCTGCATGTGGTATGTCCCCTCTCATGATACCAAACATCTCTTCTCCTGTTCATTCGAACCCACGTTTCTAACACCTACATCACTCTGGTCCAACCCTGTGGAAACTGCGCGTTTTCTCGGACTTCCGTTAGAAGAGCCTGATGACAATTTAAAGTGATCGAGCCCATTGGGCAGGGCGAAACACTGTTAACAACAACCACAACGCCCTAAGGCGTGAACAACATGGTGCTTCGTAGGTACTAAAAAAAGTACGGGGTCTGTTAATGGCAGGGTTAAGCTCTGAGTACCCAGATTTGTGGAGTCATCTCTTACACGTGGCGAATTGAACAGAATGCGACCGTTTAATATACATTTTTTTCAGCAGACGCAGCAGATCCAATGGGTTCGATACCAGCCCGTAACAAGAGAAAATGGAGCAAACCTGCTACAAGTGTTCGCTGCGAGGATGACAGTTTGAGGGTGGGGCAAGACAAATTAGACAGGGTTACACTGAAATAAGAACTTACCACCATAAGATAGAACCAGCGAATTCAAGATACACCGGGGTCTACACCTTTTCCGAGTGTACTTCAGAAACCGTAAAATGTACTTCAGAATAGTCAGTTGTGCTTCAGAAATCGTAAAATGTATTTCAGAATAGTCATTTGTATTTCAGAAACTGTAAAATGTACTTCAGAATAATCAATTATCATCAATTATAATCAATTCAGTCGGTTCTTCGTTGCGCCAACTGGAACCACCGCGGGATCGCAAATCGGTCTCCACTTGGTCCTTCCATCGGAGTGGTGGTCTCCCTCTTCCTCTGCTTCCACCGGCGGGTACCGATAAGAATACCTTCTGGGCTGGAGCATCTGAACTATGTCGGCGTCTATGTAAAGCACATACAGCTTATCATTAAATCTTCTTCGGTAGTCGCCTTCGCCAACGCGTAGGGGTCCACAAATCTTTCGAAGAACCTTTCTCTCGAATACTCCCAGAGCAGCCTCATCAGATGTTGTTAGTGTCCACGCTTCTACACCATATAACAGGACGTACAGTGCACTCGGGAAAAGGTCAACTAATTAAAACCGCGGGTGTTGACGTTTAACAATTGTTGATGTTTACGAATGTAAAATTATATAATGAAAAACAAATGTACATATCTCCTTTTAAAAGTTTTTATTAATTATAAACTAAAACCAAACATAAACAAATTCAAAAAGGAAACAAAAAAGACATTCAACCTGATTAGAAACAAAGCAAACAACTAGAACCAGAATATCACATTTTCAATTGTACGTGCACACATATCCATTTAAAAAAAATCGGTAATTTTTTTCTGCAGTTTTTTTTTTTCCAACACTTGGAAGAGAGCCTTCTCTCTTAAACGTCTTAATACATTTAAATCATTTTGCTCAACATTCTCGCATCGAGCCCAATCCAACGCCCTGTTTAATATTTCGACGGCTTCTCTTGGTTTTATTGTCTGCACATTTGTATCTAAATAGTTCTCCTCATCATCTAGTACTTCTAACTCCCCAATTTCACACGCATTAGAAACATTATCCAGCAAAATATCTTCATTCCATTCCTGAATGTTTGATACTGCATAGTCAACCTAAACAAAAAAAATAAAATTACCTGTCGTGTTGTTGAAACAATTTTAAAAATCGAAAAGCCTGAGGGTTTAGTTCATTAAGCAGATCAACTGCAAGCTCCGTTTGTAGGCAAGCTCAGTAGGGCAGTTGAAATTTTTGAAAACTCGTGGATTTTTGCCTTCCCAATCACCAACAATTTAAGTTTATGACTTCCGGAAGCATTAGCACAACATAAAAAAGTGACTCGTTGTTTTTCAGTTTTTACGCCCGGAGCAGTCTTTTCGGCACTTGATACGTAAGACTTTTCTGGCAAAATTTTCCGAAACAATCCAGATTCATCAGCATTGTATAGCTGATAATGGGATAGACCCATTTATTAAATTTTTTGCTTCAGCTTGGCTTTAAATGGTTCGACAAGCGCAGGTTGCGAAGATAGCTTTTCCCCAGTTATTTTAAGCAAACGAACTCCAAATCTTTTTTTAAATCCCTGCAACCAGCCATCACTTGCGTTAAACGAGCGTTCTTTTCCTTTCAGTTTTAGATGGATCTCTTTAGCTTTTTCTTTGAGCGCTAATGCATTTACCGGATAATTCCTTTCTCTCTGCCTAACAAACCACTGGAAAAGACGTTTCTCCACTTTCGGCAACTCTGATGCTCTTAATGTCTTCCTTTTTCCTTTTTCTCATTTTTATCTTGCTAATTGTTGACTTTGTTACACCATATTGCCTCGCTAAAGCTACCGCACTTGTACCCTTTTCCAATAAGTCCAAAATATTTGCCTTTTCTTGCAATTGTAGCACTTTCGGTTGTTTTGAGCTCATTTTGGTCATGTGATACTTACGAGAACAAAAAAGCAACTAAACATAAATAAAAAGATAATACGTGCAGTTGCAGCCCCCTGCGGGTTAGGGGTTTAGAATATGCCCGAGGTAGGCATACCGGTCGTAAGAGGCGACTAATATGCACAAAGGTAATGACGTGCAACTCGATGGTTGATCTACGGATATGATGCCTCTCACCTCTCATTACCCATCTTATCCTTCCTTAATGAAGGAGGGGTGACATGACCTAGAAGGTTTCACTGGTCATAAATCGCTACCACGACAGTCGGGCAGTACCGCAAGGGAGTACCGGAGCGTACCGGGTTCAAATCCGGCCAAGGAATGTTAATTCGACAACACTCCCCAAAACCTTCGGGGAGTGTTTTTGTCGTTACCACAACAACAACAACAACGTGCAGTTGCAACTACTTTTCTACTCTACTTATAAGGGGAATCCCCAATTTCAGAAAAGATTTCATAAAATAAATGTGTGTGTGTACAAATTAACTGCTGCTAAATTCAAAATCTGGTTTTATTCAGAGTTGATGTTTTAGAGCTTTGTGGTTGAGTTGACGTTTTAGAGTAGGCAATGTAAAAAAAAACGGGTTGACGTTTTGGGAGGTCGACGTAAACGAGCGTTGCCGTTTTCCCGAGTGCACTGTATTTCTAGGCTAACATTATTGTTGGTGTTAATGCTGGTTCCCAGGTAAACAAAGTTCTTTACTATTTCGAAATTATTGCTGCCAACAGTGGCGTGGTTGCCATGACGCAAATGCTCTGCCTCTTTGTTTGATGACAACATGTACTAATTTGGAGTAAGCAGAAGTTACGGCGCGGTTGTTAAGGCCAATGATATCATTCTTTTTTCACGGGGTTTTCCAAGATTTGGTGTATTGTAAAAATCTGGTCGATGGCAGATTTACCAGGTCTGAAGCCACACTGATAAGGTCCAATCAGGCTGTTCACATCAAGCTTCAGTCTTTCGCACAATACGCTTGATGGCACCTTATATGCGATCTTCAAAAGGCTGATTCCGCGATAGTTGGTGCAGTTTGCAGGATCGCCCTTCTTGTGGATTGAGCAGAGAACACTTAATTTCCAATCTTCAGACATGCATTCATCCGACCATATTCTGCATAGAAGCTGATGCATGCGCCTTACCAGCTCCTCGCCTCCATGTTTGAATAGCTCAACAGGCAAACCATCAGCGCCAGCTGCTTTATTGTTTTTCAATCGCGAGATTGCTATTACGTCAATTCCATCATCTTCGATTGTGGGCTCGGGTTCGGCATCTTCTCTGGTTTCTTGCTCAGTTTCTGGTTTCTCTGTTTAAAAGGGCAGAGAATTGACCCCTCCATATTCTGAGTGCTCTCTGAACATCGGCCACCAGGTCGCCGTTCTTATTCTTACAGGTGTTTGCCCCGGGTTTAAAACCTTCTGTCATTCGCCGTATTTTTTGATAGAATTTGGCAGATTTACCAGGTCTGAAGCCACACTGATAAGGTCCAATCAGGCTGTTCACATCAAGCTTCAGTCTTTCGCACAATACGCTTGATGGCACCTTATATGCGATCTTCAAAAGGCTGATTCCGCGATAGTTGGTGTAGTTTGCAGGATCGCCCTTCTTGTGGATTGAGCAGAGAACACTTAATTTCCAATCTTCAGACATGCATTCATCCGACCATATTCTGCATACAAGCTGATGCATGCGCCTTACCAGCTCCTCGCCTCCATGTTTGAATAGCTCAACAGGCAAACCATCAGCGCCAGCTGCTTTATTGTTTTTCAATCGCGAGATTGCTATTACGTCAATTCCATCATCTTCGATTGTGGGCTCGGGTTCGGCATCTTCTCTGGTTTCTTGCTCAGTTTCTGGTTTCTCTGTTTAAAAGGGCAGAGAATTTACCCCTCCATATTCTGAGTGCTCTCTGAACATCGGCCACCAGGTCGCCGTTCTTATTCTTACAGGTGTTTGCCCCGGGTTTAAAACCTTCTGTCATTCGCCGTATTTTTTGATAGAATTTTCGGGCGTTATTCCCGTTGGCCAGCATCTCAAGCTCCTCGATTTCACGCTTTTCTGTCCCTCTTTTTTCGCCCGAAAAAGCCGTCTCGCTTCCCTCTTCAACTCGCGGTAGTGTTCACACACACTTTTCGTTGCATTCGATCTCAGTGTTGCCTTGTAGGCTTCGTCCTTTCTTTTCGTTGCAGCGCGGCAATCTTCATCATCATACTTCGCGTTCGCCGGAATCCAATTACTTCTTCGGCTGGGGTACAGAGTGCTCCTGAGATATGATCCCACTGCTCATGCATTCCACTAGGTTGAATTGTGCTCTCGGAGAGCAGGTGTGAGAGGCGATCTGCTAAATAATTGGCGGCCTGTTGCGATTGCAGCTTTTCGACGTCCAGCTTTTCCTGCGTTTTTTGTTGCACCTGTTTTGTCGTACGGGTACGAATCTTGGCTGCTACTAGGTAGTGATCAGAGTCGATGTTAGGTCCTCGTATTGTGCGAACATCTAAAATGCTGGAAGCATGCCGTCCGTCTATCACAATGTGGTCGATCTGGTTGCTTCAACAGCATTATACAGCAATTATCTAGTATACGATGTGGTGTACGTTTCCACATACTTGTTCATTCACTATGTATACATGTTTTTTTTTGATTTATTGATGTTATTCTTTATTTTTCAATAAGCTGTTAAAAATTTTCATTAAACAATTTGTCTTATGTAAGTTATTTAAATCTATACATGGGCAAAATTTTGGGAACACCCAACAAAATTTTTTTTTTCAAGTCTAGTGTTCATTTATATATAAACTATTAGTATATATGTCATAGCATTTAGAAACAAATTCCGATTGTTCTAATTTGTTTGTATTATTAACTGATCACACGTATTATTCTTGTGCTTTGTCTCCGATCAAAATGGAAAGAACTTGCGAGCCCAACAAAAAGGTAGCAAAATGATTATAAAAATTATTTTAACATGCTTATTAGTTATCGGTACATTAAAAATACTCTGAGTTAAACTATTAACTAAATTTAAAAGAAAATTTTAGTATTGGCTGCAAGTACGGTTACTGTGAAATGAGCAATGATTTTATTGTAACATTAACGATCGAAAATCAGTAAATGTTTGTTTGTACTAGTTGTAAAAACCCAAGCTTCACAATAGCTTAGATTTTCTAAGAGATTCGAGTGTAACATCAACAAACGTAGTCATTTGTCTTAAATATTGTGTTATATTGCTAAATTTTACTATCAAATTTCTTTAATGTTAAAGGCCACATGCACTTGCATGGATATCATCCCACTTAGTTATTTAAAATCGGTGGTTTTTTTTGCAGGAATTACTTACTAAGGCGCAAGTTAATAGAAATTACATAGATAAATTAAAAAAAAACTAAAAAATATGACGAGTATAAGGCAAAGATGGCACTTATTATGAAGAAACGCCAAACAGAAAAAAAAGAAAAGGAAGCATTATTGCCAAAAGAGGTTCGCGATGATTTGATCGAAAAAAGACGTCAAGCCTCGCGATAACGAGCTCGCAAATATAGGGAAAAGCAAAAAACTGTTGCAACTCAGTTCAACAACTCGATTGGCGGTTTCAATGCAAGTTATAAAAGTTTAAGTACCCTTTGTAAGGCTACCAAAAAGGTAACCCGTGCCCTACCCGTTTCACCGAGGAAACAAAAGGCCGTACTATCAAGAATCCTCAATGATATGGATGCAAGCGATCGAAATGAGCTGATAAGCACTATTAATTTGCCCTCAAAAAAGAAAGTGTTCGTTCCAAATCATGAGTTGATAAATGATATCAAGCAGTTTGTTGAGCGTGACGACATTTCATACACATCCCCGAGAGCAAAAGACGTTAAAAAATATCCGTGCCCAAAAACTGGCGCTAACATTATGCATCCAACAAGATATATGGTACCAACCATGAGAGAAACACACGCATTATTCATTGAAATGCAAGAGAGTTATCAACGACGTGAGGACATCAATCGTTCATACAGTCATTCCCTGTATATGTACGATAGCTTAGGTTTGAGAAAGCAGTTTTGGTATAACATGTCTTATATTTCGATTTCAGACTCATGCAGCCTTTCTTTTTTTTTGTGCACAACGCCCGCAAAATATTAAATTAATCCACGATTTACCACATGATATGTGCATGTGTTCATATCACGCAAATTTTATTGAATCTGTTTCTGGGTTGCGCAAAAGTTGTTCCAAATTTGCCAGCATACAAAGAAGGTTTCGTTCAAAGGTGTTTATGCAAAGATGCTACCAGGAACTGTTGGTTTGGATATTGTATTCATTGCAAGGGCATAACGACTAATAGCCTAAATCGTGAAATTGGAACAGTACCGCTTGATTCGAATACTAGTTGGTTAGTTTGGAAAAAAAACTCGGACAAGAAACGGATTGAAAAAAAGAAGAGACTGGAACTTTGTCAAAGTTGGTGGAGCACATCGTAGCTTTATCTCCACTGTTTTTACGCCATAGCTTCATAAAAACTGAGCAATCAGACACATTCAATTTGTACGATCGAGTAAGGGCATGTGATAGCTAGTTTGGAGAAGAGGGAATGCTGCAAGTAGATTTTGCTGAAAATTTTGTATGTGAAGCTAATCAATCGTTAATTGCGCAGCTGATTTTGTAAAGGCTTTCAATCGTACGCCATCACACATAATAATCGAAGAAGTTAGTCATACCGAGATAGACAAAATAAACAATCTCCTGAATACCGCCAATATTTTCGAAAATGTAAGAAATGTGCGAGATATTGCTTCAGCACATCAAATTCAAATTGTGGACGGTAAAGTAGTCACTTACCATACATCTAAAGATGGTTATAATTAGTGCACTTAGCATACGAGTACTATCTGCATGTTACTGTTATTGTTGTTGTTTACAAAACACATGAAATGTTCTAAAACAAAAATAAATGTTGTTTTTTATGCGTTTCTAGTAATCTAAGCACATTTTTAGCTCGATATTGATCGGTTTTGTTGAATCAAATCGCAATGTAATGTTAAAGATTTTTTTGTGAAACATTAAAGATCGCACATTTTATGTTACAAAATTGAAGCCAAAAACAAAAACATTTCCGTGAATTTTGTGTAATTTTTCATTTCTTTGAACCTTTGCCTTGGGAATAATATTTAGTTTAAGACTTTCGTTTTAGAATATTCGCTAATTTTTGTCAGAGTAACTTCCAAAAAATTTATTATTAAAGATCACATTAAACTTAATATATTATCGACAAAACTAATCGTAGAAAAAAGTTGATGGACATAAAATTAAGTGCTTTTAACCTACTTTCCAGTGGCATTGAAAAAATTTTACAAATATTTAATATATAGGATACGTGAACCAAAATACGCGTGCAATTGAGCATTAAAGAGAATAATTTTGCCCATATATAAAAGAAGGTGACGTTAGTTCCAACGCTCATAACTCAAGAAGGCCTGCACCGACTTGGATGATTGACACTAATTTAGACTGTTCTCTGACCAGAATAGGAGAATACCCAATAAAATTTCCAAAAAATTCCTGAAAAAACAATTTTATTTTCCCATACATTTTGTATGGTGCGAATTTTTATTTTTGTTAGAAAAGCTCAGTAATGGATCGATCGATGGTGAAGTGGAATTGTGCGTATGTGTGAAATAGTTACATCTATACGGATACATCTATGCGTATTTGTTCATATTTTTAAAGTTGACCCCCCGGGTTAAAGTGAGCTTTGGTGAGATTTTATTGGATGCCTCCCACCATTTTAAGCTCACGTAATTTATGGATGACCCCTAATAGGAATTAACGAAAAGTTTCAATGCAGCGGCAGCTGAATGCGTCGCGTCTAAGTCAAAGTAATAAAAGCACTGACGCCAGTTGCACCCAAAAATTCTACAAATTTTGTTTTGAAAAAAAAATCTGACTTCTTGCTCATTTTTGACTGGCTCTGAGCTTATTCATGATGTGTCGGTCTCAACCAAAATCGCCCTAGTGACAGGACTGTATTGGTTGCACTTGTCCTGTTGAAAGCCTTCGACACGGTCGATCACGCGCAACTTATTAATGACCTTGAATAGTCAACTCATCCGACCTGTCTAAAGCGTTGGACCTCCAATTATCTGAGAGGTCAGCAGTCATCGGTGGAAGAGGTGAACGATCAAAACCACGTTTAATCAAACAAGGGGTGCCACAGGGTGGTGTCCCATCCCCGCTTTTGATTAATTACTATATATAGAGGCTTCGCTCCCCACCAGAGGGTGTCTCGATCGTCTCTTACGCCGATGAGCTGTGCTCAAGAATAAACTCTTACTCCCATCCTTGTCCTAAATCCTCGGCCACCTTATTCACGACGTTGACAGCGCAGGTAAACATGGAACTAGACGTTTCCATCTACGGCATTAAGCTGCCGCCTGTCAGACATCCCAAAATCTTAGGGGTTACGTTTGATAACATGTTCAACTACGGTGCTCACGTAGTCGCGATTGCCACCAAAGCAAAGCCGCAACAAAATCTTCAAGTCGCTAGCTAACTGCACTTGGAAAAAAGACAAAGAAACGTTACTGGCAACGTACAAGGCAAATGGCCAGCATAGTGAGATGTTGACCCGGCATTTTCTGTTCAACTGCTGCAAAACCGCAGCACCCAAACAGGCACTTGGTCTAAGAAAATCCGCCTTCCAAGAGAGTAAGAAGTGATCTCCTCAAGCACAATGATGAGATCCGACATCATATCTTTTCGAGTTTGATCCAAAGGTGCATCGACAGGCCCTCAAACTCATCCACCCAGAGTCGGTAAAGTCCTTTGTCAGTTCTCGCCCAGTGAACACTGTCATTCAGGCACAAACTCCACCTGTTGCCGAAGAGGAACGCGAACTGCCTAGGGAGACAAGAGTCATACTGGCCCAACTTCGTTCTGGATACTGTAACAGACTAAACCTAAACTTACCTATCCAGACTGAACCCCGACGTGATACTAATCATCTACTCATTTGCTCAACTGTGCCGACTCTTCTAACAGCAATTTCACTATGGTCCAACCCTATTGAAGCCGCTAGGTTTCTGGAACTCCAGTTAGAAGAGCTGGAAGACAATTATGCCTATTACGGTATCCGACGAATGCCTTCCGCAGGGAATACGAATCGAATTGCAAAGATATGCTATTCTCATAAATGATCGGCAAGGCAGTTCGCGAATAAAAAATAAGTGGATAAAGCAGTTCGGGGATTAGCTGCTTTCCCGTAATTTCAATCGAATCGCACGAGCTGTCATTTCTTCTAACTGCGATCCGCTGAATATCTAATGCGGATTCGACATAAATTTTTCAAAATTGTAAATTTAATAAGAGGCAAATTATTTGCTTTTGAATAAAATTATATGCACTAATTGAATTTTCCAATAGAAGTTGTCCCGAAAACCGAGAGCAGTTCGCTTTGTTGGTTGAGCAGATGAAGCTCAAGAAGAATATCGCAAAAATATGTCCAAACAGCCATTAGACGTTATGGAATTTATTGGACAAACGTGAGCAGAGGTTTGAATGCTTTGGGACCACCAACAAAATCATATTGTACAATATTGAGAGGGTAACTACGAGATTCCATTTGTTCAACGTCATTCATCTTTATATTTATCAATTTTTTACACAATTCACATTCCATTACACCAAGAAGTTGTGAAAATACTTTCGAAACTTTTGGTTACCATTTCAATCATGTAGTATTTGCCAACTGCAAACTGCATTTTGGTAACTTCTTTCAGCTAAGACTCGAAGGAATAAATACAGGTTTGGTTGACTGCCCTCGATATAATCACTGGAGGGGTTTTCTGCAAATTAGGCCTTAAATGTGCATCTATGCATTTTTATTTAATCGAAACTGCCTAACTAACCTTTGGAGCAAACCATTTGTGAATTTAATTTGTATTGTTACTTTATTACTCATTCCACTTACTCGACATCGGCTAGCTGGAAAATCAGATAGAGCACCCTCAATAACCGCCTGGCACATGCTGCATTATTTCCCCGCTTCATTTAAGTTGAAATAAATTGCAATTAAATCAATTTTTCCTCAAATAAATTTTTTCCAAACAAAATTAATTATAACTGACAATGCAGTCAAACGTCAAAAAACGTATGACACAACCCGCTGCGTGAGTCGGTAAAGCAGCGGTCAGACGGTAATAGGCATGAATGTTAGGTAATGGAGGTGACGACTAGGCAGGTAAACTCTCTAATACAACAACAAAGCTAAGTGGAATTTTATTAAAGCAATGTCAGCCGAAGGCTTCGCGTTGCGTGGGCCAACCAGCATGACCTAGCCTAACCTCTACAAGAGGAATGAGCAGACTTCAAAGCAAGCTACGTATAAAAGTAACGGATAAAGTACTTGCGAATGCTGGAATAATTGCTGAATATTTCTTCCGAAAAGAGGCCGTCTGAGGGATCTATTATCACGCTCGTATTATCTCCGTGAAATCCATTATCGAGTAGAGATATAAGGTCTTCTGGAACGTAGTTATCGCCTGCTTCATCATTATCGTCTGCTTCTTCGTCGTCTCTTGAAAGTAAGTTGTTAACTGCCAAGTTTACATCTAAATTGGTTCTCTAGAAGTTGTATTAACAATATATATAACATAAGTTGCGTATATTAATGCATGTTTCCAAACCTGGAGTTCTCTTATTATGAGATTTCTGCTTTTGCCTTGTAAAACTACCTCAGCTTGTGATACCAGTTCTTCCGGAACGTATGTTGCCGGCATTGTTACTATTGGACGACTTGATGTACCTCCCCCAATTATAACACCAGTACTTCGTGAGCCCGAGCCTTGATTTCCTGATCCTGATCTTCCGGTTGTACGCATAAGCCGCGCTCTTGAGCGTGCAAGCTGTCTAGCTGATGACGAGGCAGGATTTTTTGAAGTAGAAGATGAAGTGGTGCTGTTAGGTAAAAGAAAACACCTCAGCTCCAACGCATTATTAAAGTTCACTATAGTACTTACTTTTTCCTAGTATCAATCCTACTTATATCAAGACGCTCTGAATTAATAGAAAAAGCTACTCGGAAAACTTTACCATCTTCTAAGAGAACTCCGATATGACTTGGGCCGATTACAATTTCTTTTACTGGTATTTTCAATTGTTCAAAAATTCGGTGAGTTCCAGTGCCAAACCGGTTCACTTTGTCAGAAACTTCTCGAAATCTGTAAGAAAAACAAACGTGTTTAACACTTACTTCACTGGTAAATTGTTGTGGAATTATAACCTCTAGAGGTTTTAAACTGTTTCTACAACCATGTGGGCATATCTTATAAGTAAAAATCATTGTGTTCAGAAGTACTTAACCGATCTTTATGAAATGTTCACAGTAGATTTTCGAGTTCACTGGTTATAGCATAGGCTATATATAATTTTGGAAAAGTGGGCGGTGCCCATGCTATATAAAAACAAACTAATCTTTATGGGTACGACACATGGTATGTCGTTGTTGTGGTGGTAACGACAAAAGCATTCCCCGAAGGTTTTGGGGAGTGTTGTCAAATTAACAGTTCTAGGCCGGATTTGAACCCGGTACGCTCCGGTACTCCCTTGCGGTACTGCCCGACTGTCGTGGTAGCGATTTATGACCAGTGAAACCTTCTAGGTCATGTCACCCCTCCTTCCGTAAGGAAGGATAAGATGGGTAATGAGAGGTGATCAGAGGCATCATATCCGTAGATCAGTCATAGAGTTGCACGTCATTACCTTTGTGCATATTAGTCGCCTCCCACGAGGTAGGCATATCGCTACCTCGGGTATATTCTAAACCCCGCAGGGGGTATAAAGTTACAGTTCAGCATAACTACGAATTTATTTGACTCAAGATTATGATATAAACGTATCCTATACATCAAAAAACAAACTTTGGAAAAAGTGAGCGGTACCAAATCCAAAAAAGTGTTAGTTCGCTATATCTTCGGAGCTATGAACATATCTGTATCAGCAGAGTAACAGGAAAGTAAGAGTAAAGGGGAGATGTAAAGGTGATAGCGGAAAATTAAGAGCGTTAAGCATAGGGGGAGGATATGGGGGTGAGATGGGAAGAGAGTACAATTTTCCAAATGTAGGCAAGTAAATTTTTTGGAAAGACAACGTCTATGGAGGCTGCTAGTAGCATATACAGCAACATTTACTTTCCTTAGAATTATCTATATCGTTCCAAACATAGACCGCCTTGTGTCCTAAACGCACAAACCGATCGTAAGCTAGTTTGAAACACGCACTGGATATCTTCCAGAGATGGTCATGGGCTAAAAAATATTTTCATATATATAGGGGGCGTGGTACCTCCCATACAACTGGAATTTTTCATGTTGTTGTTGTAGCGACTACTTAACCTGTCCAGGGTGTCACCCCCAACCAACATTGTCATCAGGCTCTTCTAACGGAAGTCCAAGAAACCTCGCGGCTTCAACAGGGGTGGACCAGAGTGAGATTGGAGTTAGAAGAGTGGGCTCGGTTGAGCAGAGGAACAGATGGTTAGTATCGTGGGGAGACACGCCGCATGCCGGGCAGACATTTGGCATGTCGGGGTTCAGTCTGGATAAGTAAGAGTTTAGTCTGTTACAATATCCAGAACGAAGTTGAGCCAGCGTGACTCTTGTCTCCCTGGGCAGTTCGCGTTCCTCGGCGGCAACAGGTGGAGCTTGTGCCTGTAGGACCACATTCACTGGACGAGACCTGACAAAGGAGTTTACCGACTCCGTGTGGATGAGGTTGAGGGCCCGCCGGTGCACCTCTGGATCAAACGGCGAGGAGATGTGATGCCGGATCTCATCATAGTGCTTACGGAGGTGACTCCTTATTCTCCTGGGAGGCGGATTTTCGTTGAGCAGGTTCCTGTTCGGATGCTGCTGGTTATGGCAGTTGAACAGGAATTGTCTGGACAACATCTCGCAATGCTCTTTGACATTGAGCATTTTTGCCTCATTATGAAGGTGATGCTCAGGAGACATAAGGAGGCACCCCGTGGCGGTTCTGAGTGCGGTGTTTTGGCAGGCCTGCAACCTCCTCCAATGTGTGTCTGCTAACCCCGGCGACCATATTGGCGTCGCGTAGCTCAGAACCGGCTGGCCGATTGCCTTGTACGTTGCCAGTAACGTTTCTTTGTCTTTCCCCCAAGTACTGCCAGCTAGTGACTTGAGGATTTTGTTACGGCTTTGTACTTTGGTGGCAATCGCGGCTACATGAGCACCGTATTTGAACATGTTATCAAACGTGACCCCTAAGATTTTGGGGTGTGTGACAGTCGGAAGCTTGATGCCGTCGACGTAGACGTTTAATTCCATGTTCGCCTGCGCTGTCCACGTCGTAAATAGGGTGGCCGAGGATTTGGTCGGTGACAGTGTCAGGTTCCGTGCAGCGAAGAAACTGGAAAGGGTTGGAAGGTATGAATTTAGTCTCGAGCAGAGCTCATCAACGGAGGGTCCAGTCGCCAGGATCGTGCAGTCATCGGCGTAGGAGACGATCGAGACGCCTTCTGGTGGGGAAGGGAGCCTCGATATGTAGTAATTAAACAGAAGCGGGGATAGGACACCACCCTGTGGCACCCCCTGCTTAATTATACGTGGTTTTGATCTTTCGCCTCTAAATTCAACCGATGACTGCCGGCCACTCAGATAGTTGGCGGTCCAACGCTTTAGACAGGGGGGAAGGTTTGAATCTTCCAGGTCGTTAATGAGTTGTGCGTGATTAACAGTGTCGAAAGCTTTCGACAGATCAAGCGCAACTAGCACGGTCCTGTCATTTGGGCGAGATTGGTTGAGACCGTCACCTATCTGTGTGGTGATGGCGTTTAGCGCGGTGGTAGTGCTATGCATTTTGCGGAAACCATGCTGATGTTCGGCTAATCGCAGGTTAGCGGTATAATAAGGGAGCAAGACCGCCTCCAAGGTCTTCACTACTGGCGAGAGGAGTGATATCGGTCGATATGACTCCCCCACGTTAGCCGGCTTGCCGGGCTTTAGTAGTGGCACCACCTTTGCCTGTTTCCATCTTTCTGGAATGACAAAGGTGGTCATGGACAGATTGAAGACGGTTGTTAGGTACTTTACTCCCTCATCGCCGAGATGTTTTAGCATCAGCATGGATATACCGTCTGGCCCAATGGATTTAGAATTTTTGGACCTCCGTATGGCCTCCCGAACCTCTGTGGTGGTGATGACAATGGGCGCTTGGTTGTTTTTGCGTTTGTGCGCTTCCCTGATGGCGCGCCTGATTTCCTTGTCAACCGGAGGATGCAGTACGAATTGCCGGCAGAAAGCGCTCGCGCATCTCTTTGGTTTCGACTGTACCTTATCACCAAAGGTGATGGATATTTTGTCGTTAGGTTTGGTCGGATTAGACAAGGATTTGACAGTGGACCATAGTTTGCCAACACCAGCAGAGAGGTTGCAGGACCTTAGGTGCTCCTCCCATTTGGCGCGTTTGTGTTGATCGACTAGCCGTCTGATCTCCGCATTGAGATCTTGAATTTGGGGATCCGTAGGGTTCAAGCGTCGCACGTGGTCACGTTCATTAGCCAGGGCCGCTGCCTCTGCGGGGAAGTACGGACGTATCTCCTTAATTCTGCCTGACGGAATGTATTGATTGGAGGCTGAAGCTATGACCATGCGAAACGCTTTTTCCCCTTCTCGTACATCAGACGGGATGGGAAGAGCAGCGAAGGTACTCTCAGTGAAACCAAGAAAACCAACCCAGTCAGCTTTGTTGAAGTTAGTGAAGGTGCGCTTCTCAGAAGTGACGAAGTCATTGGGGCGATCGATTGAGAGGACTATCGGCAGATGGTCAGATGCAAGAGTGAGCATTGGTCGCCATTCAACGCAGTTTATGAGACCTGCGCTGACAATTGTGAGGTCTGGCGAACTGGAACAATTTGCCGCAACTCTCGTGGGGGCGTCCCCGTTCACAGTGCAAAACGTCGAATCGTCTATTTGTTCAGCCAATTCCTGTCCCCTGCCATCGGCTTGTAGGCTTGAGTGCCACAGATCGTGGTGTGCGTTGAAGTCTCCGATAATTACACGGTTATCGCCCCTGAGTAACGCACTGATGTCAGGGTGGTAATCTCTCGGACAGCAGGTGGCAGGAGGAATATAGATGTTTATAATTTCAAGGTCGACGTCTCCTGTCCGGACAACCATTCCTTGACGTTCCAGGAGGTTGTCCCTCGGGTCGACGTCAGGCTCAAATGTACGATATTGCACGGATTGGTGGGTGATGAAGGCGAGTCCGCCCCCAAGTCCCCTCTCTCGGTCACGTCGGTGGATGTTATAGCCGTCACAAGTCCGAAGACTTGATCGGGCGTTTAACTTCGTCTCCTGAATGGCAGCGATCTTGATGCTCTGACGCTTCATGAAGTTCACTATTTCACTCACTTTCCCAGTTAGGCCGTTGCAGTTTAGTTGTAGGACGCGAAAGTGCGAAGGGGGAGAAATATTCACGCTGGGAGTCAGGGACTGGTGCGTATGCCTTGGTGGAAGCAGGCTGGGTCGCACACTACGTCGCACTCTAGAAGTCGAGGGATCCGAAGCACCAGAAGGTGGCGAATCAGTTGACGTTGTAGGTTGCGTAGCTCGACAACATGGTGCAACGTACGTATCAGTCCATAGGTTCCTGTTTCCAAGTTGAGAACATATAAGCAGGTGACACAGGCCAAGGCAAGAGTTGCATTTGACTGATGTCGCAGGTGTATATAATCTCAACCGACAAACAGAGCACAAGGTGTAAGGGACCAGGAGCTGGTGGCTTTGACTTACATTTGTACTAGTGCTGGAAGAAGAAGGGGAAGTTGAAAGTGGGCAGGGGGTAGGCTGTCGCTCGGCATTGCTCACTTCTGAAACAGAGGTGCTACGTAGAAAGTAGCTGTGAGCGGCTGTGTGAGGTGTTGGCGCCTGTGGGCGTGAGCGGCAGCGGGTGTTACACACTTCTTGCTGGGCGTTGTTTGTGCTATTAGTCGTGCAGACTGTTACAGAAGCTTGTGACGGTGCGATACTAGATCGTCGTTGGCCACGGGACGTCCGAGGGCGTGAACAGCAAGGGGCCACGAAAGTTTTGTAGAAACTAGGGGGCCTATGTGTGGAGGGATTTAGCCCGGAGCACCTGGTTTTGTGCAGCCATCTTTTGCAAGAATTGCATTGGACGGAGTGTGAACGCTTAACGTAGATTTTCTTCCAGCAGACGCAGCAGATCCATTCTCCTGGACCCGGGTTGGATTCGACCCCAGCCCGGATAAGGAGGGTTTTGAGCAGCCCTGCTGCAAGGAGCTGCTCGGAGGATGACAATATTAGTGAAAAAGGTGACAGGTTAGACAGGGTAGAGTCGAAATAACAGCCCTTGGTCGGACGTAAAAATCCGAGTCATTCCGGTACGTAGAACCGGCTGTTGTGGGAATGGGAATTTTTCATAGTCCATATCTCTGGAAGTATTTAGGTTAGACCACTGAAATTTGATTAGGGGTTATATGAGATTAATCCCTAACACCTGCATGAAAACTGGGGATAACGAAAAAGGTGGCGCGGCTCCTCTCATACAACTGGAATATATTCATTTCTTTTCTCTGCCAACCAAAATCGTACAAAGAATAAGAAACTTGATGATCTGCCAAATTATATAGTTCTACCATCAGTCAATGAGATATGGCCAGTTCAGTATTTCAACCTCCTTTTCAGATATCTTTTATGAAAAAGTAGGCGTGGTCGAAACCCGATTTCGCTAATTGTATATGTGTGTGTGTATCACCACAACAGTATGTCTCCTACCAAGTTTCGTTATTGTAGCATAAACGGTTCTGAAGTTATTAACAGTCGAAGTTTAAAAATTTGTTCACTCATATGTATGTGAGCGATGTCACACCCCTTTTCAAAAATTTGGTAAAATCATGAATAGAATGATCCATTAAAAAACCTAAAAAATTTAATTATAATTAGAACATCTATTAAATTTAACTACACTCTAAGCAGTGTTTCAAAAACTGCAATGTGTTTCATATTATTTCAGTTTGCTTGCACTTGCGCTTGTAAACAAGACAGCAGTCGCTAGCGACAAAAGCCGAAATCTTTGATTTTTGAAAAAAAAAAAATGGTATCCTGTTTTATCGCCAATTGAAAATGTTTGTCCTTTAATAACTTCCGATATACTAGACCGATTTTGATAGTTCAAATGTCAGTATTCTCGATTCCGAAAACTCTTCAAGAGGTCATTTTTTATTTCTGTTAATTTAAAGATACTTAGCCGTAACTCAGTTTATCCGAAAATTTTGTGGTATGGGGGCTATACGATATATTGGTCCAATCGTGATGATTTATATTACACACATTATATACATTAATATTTAGTGTCAATTTATGAAATAAAATTACATAGGTAATAAGTACTGTAACTGCCAAATTTTTTGTTCCTCGCTATTAAATTGCAAGAATTATAGCCGAAACCCCATTTATTGAAACAATCGATTGTATGGGAGCTATGTTATGTTGGTCCGTTCAGGAGCCACATTACGCGTATAATATGTACGAATCCTAGCTTTTTAATTGCGAAACATATAGGCCCTGCGGGTAAGGGTGTTAGAATGTGCCCGAGGTAGTCATACCGGTCGTAAGAGGCGACTAATATTCACAGAGGTAATGACGTGCAACGCGATGATTGATCTACGGATATGTTGTTGTTGTTAACAGTGCTTCGCCCTGCCAAATGGGCTCGATCACTCTAAATTGTCATCAGGCTCTTATAACGGAAGTCCGAGGGAACGCGCAGTTTCCACAGGGTTGGACCAGAGTGATGTAGGTATTAGAAGAGTGGGTTCGACTGAACAGGAGAAGAGATGTTTGGTATCATGAGGGGACATACCCTATGCAGGACATGTGTTTGGTATGTTGGGGTTCAGTCTGGATAAGTAAGAGGTTATCCTATTACAATATCAAGAGCATGACTCCAGTCTCCCTAGGAAGTACATGCTCCTCTTCAGCCAATTCAGGTGGCTGAGTATTGATAACGGGATTCACAGGCCGAGATCTGAGGGATCTGTCTACCGACTCGGCGTGGAGGTCATTTAGAAGCGGCTTTGTACCTTTGAAGCTATTGCGGTGGCATGACCAGCGAAGGTGAGGGGGAGCAGAATGGTCTCTAGTAATTTCGCAACCGGCGAAAGAAGGGATATCGAACGATAAAAATCTCTTTGGTCCGACGGCTTCCCTGGTTTTAGTAGGGGAACTGCAATCGCCTGTTTCCATATCTAAGGTATGAAGAAAGTAGTTAGAGAGATGTTGAAAAGAGCCGATAAATAACTCTGTCCCTCGTGGCCTAACACCAACAGGTTATTAAGTTCAAAATTGTTACCGACTGCAATTCGTTAACATTAACACTTAACAAAAAAAGACATGAACCCAAGGAAAGCAAGATGGGCGTTAGAGCTACAGAACTATGACTACGAGCTTGAACACAGACCAGGGTAAAAAATGCAACACGTCTCTAAGTAGACTGAATAATGTATTAGTAATTCACTCGAATACTTTCGAAGAAAACTTGTTTATACAGGGTGGCTGATGAATTTTGCTACATTAAGAAACTCAAATAATTTTTTTTCAGTGTATGGAATTCATTTTTCTTTTATTCATGTTAAAGCTCATTAAATTTTATTAAATATAGCTTAATTAGTTTTAAAAATAATGGAATTTAAATGCCCCCCCTGCTCGTCGATGCATGTGCGGCATCTTACCAAAAAGTTGTTCATTACTGCTTGGAGAGTTGAGACAGGAATAGCCGCAATTGTTTCTCGAATGGATTGCCTTAGTTCATTCAAATTTGTTGGTTTTGCTTTGAAGACTTCCTGTTTGCAATAACCCCACAAGAAAAAGTCAGGCGACCTGGGTGGGCAACGGAATGTGGAGTTTCTGGATATCAGCTTATTGGGAAATTTTCGTCGCAATTCTGTCATAACAGGTTGGGCTATATGAGGAGCTGCACCATCTTGCTGAAACCACACAGAGTTGAAAGAAATTCTCATTCGGCGTAATTCTGGATAGAAAAACTCTCTCAACATGCTCAAGTAACGGTCTCCAGTAACGGTAACGGTGTGACCGTTTTCTTCGAAGAAGTAGGGCCCGACAATGCAGCGTGATGAAGCTGCACACCACACTGTGACACGAAGTGGATGCAATTCCGTCTCATGGAGTATCTGTGGGTTGGAAGCACTCCATATTCGGCAATTTTGTTTGTTTATGATGCCGTTTAAATCAAAATGGGCCTCGTCAGACATGAAAAGACAGTTCAACATGTTTCCATCCTCTTCCACCATTTGAAGCATCTTCTGGCAAAATTCCAAGCGAATCAGCAAGTCTGCAGCGTTCAGTTTGTTGGCCATTTGAACTTTATATGGGAATAAGTCCAAATCTTTGTGCATAATTGACTGTCTGCTTACACCCATTTGAGCAGATAAGCTTCTTGTCGAAACACGTGGATTGTTTTGTATAGCAGCAGGTACAGCACCGATTGTTTCCTCCGTTCGAACTGAAGGGTTTCGATGGCAAGGTCTTCTGTTGACTGTCCCATGCTCGGCAAAATTGTTTACAAGTCTTATTATGGTCCATCTGCTCGGAGGATTGCCGGCAAACGTGCGCCTATACTCTCTTTGAACCGAAACTACGGACTCCAGTGCGTGATAGCGGCGGACAATCCAAATTCTTGTTTCAGTGTCCCAGTTATCCATTTTTGTTAAATGTAAAAGTCAATCTGCAAAATAAAAAAAAAATTAACCAGATTCATTAAATAGAAAAAAAGATATTTAATTTTTTTTTGGTAGCGGCTTTCATTAGCCACCCTGTATACCAAAGTAAGGACGAATGGATAGGTTTGATAAAGAAAGAGTTAGAAACAAGAGAAAGTTGCCGCTATGAAATGAGAAATGGAGTAGTATACAAAAAGAAAAAGACAGCTTATTTTTTTATGTACCAGAATAAATTGAACAGCATGTTTTCTGTAAGTATCACGACGAACTGGGACATTTAGTCGTATACAAGGTAGTTGAGACAGTTGAGAATAGCTATTGGTTCCAAAGGTAGATACAGAGAAAGAAGTTGGTTGGGAAAAAGTACTAGTCAATAGAACATGCAATGAACAACACAGTACACAAAGGGCTCCGTGAAGTTGGCACCTCCAAGTCGGAGTAAATAAAAAAAAACGACACAACATTCGTTTGTGCGTGTTTGTCCAGGAAAAAGTTTTGTTTGTCCACCCTTTGTTCAAAAGTTATTTAAAAAAAAATCGGTGTGAAGTCGGCTCCTCCAAATGTGAATAATTAAATAAACGACTCGTCATTCGTTTGTCCATGTTTGTCCAGGAAAAAGTTTTGTTTGTCCACCGTTTGTTCAAAAGTTATTTTAAAAAAAGTTGTTTTCTAAAAAATAAAAAAATGTTTTTTTTTTTAATTGGTTAAATCGTTTGTCATTCGTTTGTCCAGGAAAAGTTTTGTTTATTCACCCTTTGTTCAAAAGGGTATTTAAAAAAAAGTTCTGGAGTTATATATATTAAATATATACATATAGTTAAAGGAAATGAAAATACACAAGCAGGGTTGTTATAAACAAGAAGTATAAATATGTACATGTATGTATGTAAATATGTATATTTTGTTATGTTGGAAACCATGAGTGCAATTAAGCAAATTTTTGCAAAACCCCCGTTATGTTTAAGTGTGAAAATTTGTGGCCGTGTGAAGTGTATAATTGCGTGCTTTATGATGGAAAATATTAATTTGTTAAAAATGCATACCTTCTTTGAAAGACTAAATCACATATACGGCCGTCATTCCTTAATTCACTACAAGAGTGGGGATTGATACCCCAAGTGGGTAATTACATATGTGATGAAGGTCATGTTCTCCAATTAAAAGACGATTCGCGGAGTATTGATGGTTATGTTTGGAGGTTGATATTTATCCGTATGTAAAAATTATTACTTAATATAAAAATTGATTTTAATAACAGGCTTTGCACTTTGAAGAAAGGCAAAAAAAAAAAAAAAAAAAGAGGTGTAACTCTATTTCTTTAAGGCGAAATACATTCTTCGCCAAAGCAGAGCTTCCCATATTTAAAATAGTGTCGTTTTCTTATTTATGGGTTAAAAATCTTACGCTAGATTTTATTATAGACGAAATTAATATATCCAACCATACCGCTGGCGATTGGAGTAGTTTTTGCCGCGATGTGGTATATGATGGAATGGAAATTAATAAAGCCAAGATTGGTGGTACTGGGAAAATCGACGAAAGTAAATTCGGTCGTCGAAAGTACCATCGTGGCCACCGCGCCAAAGGGCAATGGGTCTTTGGTGGAGTAGAGAGGGTGATCAATCGGTATTTCTTAGTTCTCGTTGAGAAAAGGGATAAAGATATTGTGATTGGTATAATAAAATACTGGATTTTGCGGATACAGTAGTTGTGTCTGATTTTCGGAAAGTACGATATGTTTTTTAAATCCTTTTTTCTTTTGTAGCTATTGATATGTTTTTATAGGCATATGATTGCTTGAAGGAGGAAGGGTATGTGCATTTTCGCGTTAACCACTCGCTTCATTTCAAAGACCCGGACACAGAACAACATACTAACACTATAGAAGGCTTTTGTGCCCCAGTACCACCGGAAAAAACAGTTTTTTAATGGCTATCTCGCGAAGTTTATGTTTATATTTTGAGAAAAGTTTTATAGGGAATTAAAATACTTTTCAAATGGTACAAAAATATTCGAAATCGGTTCAGTAGCTTTTGAGAAATTTCTACTTTAAGAAATGCTTAATGTGAACTTTGACCTGTTGAAGGCCTCAATGCCCCAGTACCACCGGAAAAAACAGTTTTTTAATGGCTATCTCGCGAAGTTTATGTTTATATTTTGAGCAAAGTTTTATAGGGAATTAAAATACTTTTCAAATGGTACAAAAATATTCGAAATCGGTCCAGTAGCTTTTGAGAAATTTCTACTTTAAGAAATGCCTCATGTGAACTTTGACCTGTAATAACTTTTGTTGTTGTTTCCCCCAAGAGGTAATTATATACGACCGTACGTAACTGCTAATATACGTCCAAAAACATCGGTAAAGGTATCACACGACGGGTTTTAACCTCGGTAACAATAATTCGAGGGAGGATTTTCCAGTTTTTGTTTCAGTGAGGAGATATTTGCAACCAAATTAGAAACTTTTCTGTCATTTTCATGTGGTTGTTGTAATCACAGATTAGGGTGTACCGAATACCTTTTCACTGCAACAAATTATTTAATTTCCGCTTTCGGATTATTGATACAGATTGATGCCTTTCCCGAATTTTTTGGACGTATATTAGCAATTACGTACGGTCGTATAGAATTACCCCCCAAGAAAAAAACAAACTGATTTTAAATTTTTTGTTTCAGGGCAAAGTTATTCGCAAAAAACCCAAAAATGGCCAAGGTCCGATCCCAAATAGGGGGCTTGATCCAAGGTATTTATGGTAATTGTTTCCTTTAGGAGACAACTGCTAAAACACGTCCAAAAAAATGGGGAGAGATATCAAACAACGCGTTTTGACTTCGGTATCAACAAGCCGGAAGCGGATTTTCAATTTTTTGTTTCAGGGCAAAGTTATTCGCAAAAAACCCAAAAATTACCCAGGTCTGATCCCAAATAGGGGGCTTGATCTAAGGTATTTATGTGCAGAACACTTTTCTGCGTAGGCTTCAAAAAAATAACCCTTAGCCGGTCCAACACCGCAGAACACATTTCTGCACTTTTCGGTACACCCTAACCTGTGATTACAACAACCACATGAAAATGACAGAAAATTTTCGACTTTAATTGCAAATATCTCTGAACAGACATAAAATATCGAATTTCCGCTTTCGGATTATTGATACGGAGGTTAAAACCCGTCGTTTGATACATTTCCCGATATTTTTGGACGTACATTAGAAGTTACGTGCTGTCGTATAGAATTACCATCTAATTGTACTTTTGCAAGTTCGGCCGGAATATAACCAGGTCTGTCCAAACTCAAGATGGAGTATTTGTTTTATCGCTGTTGCAGTAATTAATTTTTTTTACACTAGAACATGCGAGTGCTTACTAAGGCCAGCCTCTCAGAAATGTATATGTTGACAAAAATGGCTGAAGTATAAATTAAGTTCGAGTTTAACGAATACCTTTCAATGAATTGTTCATCAGTGCCTGGCAAAGGATGTATTACAAATTGCACCGAAGACATCACTTATTTATTTGTTGATCTGCCAAATATAAATTAGTATCAAAACTAAACCAAGTTTATTGTTTTCTACTAGGAAAAGTATGAAGCTGCTTACTAAACATGTCAAACTATTGATATGTAACGGCAATGTTATCGAATATCGGACTAGACGTAGTGAAACCCCACCGGAAAATTATGATAAGCACCAACATCTGTGTAACTGGCAAAGAATAGAGAATACGTTGACCCCAGCAGAAACATTATTTATTTCATCGAAAAATCGCCATCTGAAAATAGGTGCAACATAACAGTTCAGAAAATGGAAAAAATTACGAAAAGCCCAAAGTTGAAAACCATATACTCCATCCACAAAAAGGTTTTATTTTCTAAAAACAAATTATGGAAATAGATTCTTCTCAATTTGTACCATCAAAAAAATAAAATTTTTTATTTGTACACCTTCGGAAAATGAAAAAACGTCGAAAACCCAAAATAAGGCAAAACATATACTCCTGGCACAAAATTGTTTTACTATTTTATACAGAAAAATTATAATATATATATGTATACTCCAGGCACCAAAATGTTTTATTTTCTAAAAAAAAAATTATGGAAAAGGTTTTTCTCAAATCGAAAAATATAAAAAATATAATTTGTTCCCTTTCGGAAAGTGCAGGAAATCTTCGAAAAAGCAAGTTGTTAAAAAACATACCCTAGAAGAAACGCTGATTTTATATACAACGCTCACACTCTAAATTGGCATTGCTGATGGCACATTGACAACAATATTGATACTCAATTAAAAGTAACTTATTTTGTTCACACACGGGTGGCAGCTGATACTCAACACCTAATTATACAGATGGGGGAGAACCATGGTACAATAAAGAGGTAGAAGCTGAAATAAAGAAGCAACCCTGCCCATGATCCAATAATTTATATGGTCATCGTAGATGACATAGCGTCTTCTACTTCCTCATCCACATCTTATGTCAAACTATCATATCTTTGTTTTTTGTTTACATTCTTTGTTTACAGTTCTTGGAAAAGCTATTGAGTGCGCTTCGTGTTTTATTTATTTTTAATAAAAATTCGCTGTGAATTGATATTTAACGAGTGCTTTGTGATAACATTTTAACACGTTGACTGCCAACTACGAGATAACTCGTAGTATGATTTCCCTTCCAGGAAGCCAACTACGAGTTATCTCGTACTACCTAAAACTTCCACTTTTTGTGTAGCTACGAGTAAAACCGCATTATAATAGTGTTAGGCCCAGTTTTTCAGTACAAGTTTTACTCAATTTGTCAGTTAAACTAAGCTTAAATTTGTTATGCAGTTTTTCAGTCAACTTTAAACGAAGTTTAAACGGAGTTTAAGCGGCAAATCTGCCAGGGTTAAACTCTAGTTAAACTGTCAGCTGTTTGCATATTTGATGGTTTTGGTTGTGAAACAATAAACTGAACGCAATTAAAAAAGGACGATATTTTTATATTTAATTAAATACTGGTTATATCATCTGACGAAAGTGATTATAGTGATTGCAGAAATTAGCGAATTCCTAACTATTGCAATACTGAGGAGAAGCAATGGCGTTGAATATGTAAACAAATATTATCTGTTGCCGTATCTAGATAAAAAAAACCAATGTTGCCGTATAAAAAGCAAATCTTAAAAGCGGCCTTAAACTCGCACTGAAAAACCGTTCTGCAGTTTAACTGTAGTTTAAATTTATGGCGAGTTTAAGCAAACTTAGTTTAAACTGAGCTTAACCAATGACTGAAAAACCGGGCCTTAGTATCGATAAATGGCTTCTGGGAAAAGAAAAAAATTTTAGGTTTGGCTTCCGTGAGCTTTTTTTTTATTAAAAAAAAAAAAAATTTTATGGAAAAATTCATTCAATATAATACAAAAGTTCATTCAATATAATGGAAAAATTAACTCAAATACAAGAAATAAAGTAATATAATATTGTTTGTGGTAGTTTTTAAAACAATTTTCCACACAAAGGGCTCGCTTCTCTGGACAGGCTGGACAGAAGTAATGCGTTTCTCGGCGGTTTTTTTTCTTGGGTACATGCACGACATGGCTTTGTCGGACGCTGTTTTTTTCCGTTGGTGGTAAACACTCTAAATAATGGAGTTCTTTTCAATTTCAATTTTTTTCAAAAACTGGTTGAAACTCCCCAATCAACGCCAAGACGAATTCTTCTCTGAACTTTATCAGTTTTATTTTAGATGAAGTTACTTTTTGGTAAATTCTGTGAGCATTTTGTATATATATCTCTATAATATAAGTGAAACCTTTTTGTGCCATCTAATAGTCTTTCTTAGAGATGAGTAGTACGAAATCATTTGATCTGATCGGTCAATGCCAGACATTCCATTATTGTAATTTCGAATTATATTCGGTTTCATAGAAATTGTTCCATTGCGATTGGGCACCTCTACCATTTCAATAGCGTGCATGTTCCAAATGGAAAGGACTTCTCGTTTGTCTCTCCATTTGCATACAGTAACAATACCATTTGTCTGCCAAAAACACTTCCCTCTTTTTAGTTTACGATTTACCACATCTTTGAGGTTTCCTTTTCTGTTACTTCGTAGGGTTCCACACACATAAGTTTTTCGTGTATATAACAGTTTTGTAAGATGATTTTTGTTGGAACGATTTTCCGTCATCCCTTGTCAAGTTTGGTTTTGTGACAAACCGGTTTCGGCGTTCTGCCATTTTCAATGCCTAGTTTCGTTCTGGTCTGTGTCTATCCGCTGCGTTGTTTTTATAGTCCGTGGGTGCTGTGGCAGGTAATGTCAATCTGTGTGTTCGTGGTAGGTAACGTTAATATGCGTGTGTGTGTGCGCGGTATTGATACGTCCGAATTGTTATCTGTCCCAAGGGTTGTTTTTGTAGGTATGTAGACATACCGCTTGTTAGCTAAGCGATAGGTTGAGGTAGATAGAAATCGGTGATTTTTGCAGTTTGGTTCATATTTCGTTTTTGCTTGTTCATTGTTACGTGTTTCGTTGCTGTACCTGCTGGCTTGTGCTGTTTTTTGTAAACTAATTTTAAGGGTTCAAATATTTGGTCAGAGATAGTGTTGGTTTGTTCGTTTATGATCCTGCCGTCAAATCATAAACGAACAAACCAACACTATCTCTGACGAAATATTTGAACCCTTAAAATTAGTTTACAAAAAACAGCACAAGCCAGCAGGTACAGCAACGAAACACGTAACAATGAACAAGCAAAAACGAAATATGAACCAAACTGCAAAAATCACCGATTTCTATCTACCTCAACCTATCGCTTAGCTAACAAGCGGTATGTCTACATACCTACAAAAACAACCCTTGGGACAGATAACAATTCGGACGTATCAATACCGCGCACACACACACGCATATTAACGTTACCTACCACGAACACACAGATTGACATTACCTGCCACAGCACCCACGGACTATAAAAACAACGCAGCGGATAGACACAGACCAGAACGAAACTAGGCATTGAAAATGGCAGAACGCCGAAACCGGTTTGTCACAAAATCAAACTTGACAAGGGATGACGGAAAATCGTTCCAACAAAAATCAGCTTACTACCCTGTCGGAAGATCAACACAACAAAATAAATCAGTTTTGTAAGACTAACTGAATTATACAAATTATCCATGTAAAGCGCGTAGCCTTTATCGAGATAGTCCTCAAGTAAATGTAAAACAACGTCAGCAGTGTGACCTACACTATGTGTCAGATTTTCCGCTGTAAATTTTTATTTTTATTACAAGACCGTCGGACTCACATAGTTAATATAGTTTGAAAAGCAATCTTCCCCGCCATAGCATCATGGATTCGTCAACACAAATATTTTTACTTGGTACATAGTTTTCACGCATAACATCGTTGAAATGATTTAGGATTGGTCTCACCTTGTATAATCTGTCGGTGGATGGTTGTGAGTTATCAACCAAATGAAAATTACGAAGTATCAACTGGAATCGATTGCGGCTCATATGTGTGCGCCAAAAGTTTATATTATATAGCTTGTTTGTGGTCCAGTAATGTTCTATTGTTGGAAAAGTACAAGGTCCCATTTGCAATAAAAGTGCAATAAAAACTTTCATCTCTGTAGCACTTACGTCTTGCCAATTTGATATCCTTTTAGATTTTTTTATAGCATTTTGATTCCCATTTTCCAATGTTGCAATTTCTTGCGCAGCATATAAATTAGTTTGTTCTACCAGTAATGCAGGAAACTCATCCGAAAAAAATAAATCCACCAGCGTTTGTACTGTAAAATTTGATGTATCTAATTTCACACCAACATTTTCTTCGAAAAGAAATAATTCAGGATTGTGTTGAACTTCTGTCCACAAATCATGATTTTCATTTGACGTTGTTGCTTGAAAATCATCGTCATTATTTTCAGATTCGGAGACGTCTTCAGGTTCGGAGATGACTTCGTCTTCACTATCACTTGTATTCTCAGAACGCTCATAAATGTCGTTACTACCATCGCTGAAATCATCTTCTGAATCACTTAGATTTGCGTTGTACTCAATTTCAATTTGATTCAGTGACCTTTTCCTATCCATATTGGGTTCTTGATAATTATAACAGTAATTTTAGAGAATGTTTATAAATCTAAAAAGAAAGAAAATAATAATAAAATTATGATAATTATAATAAATAATAATAACTATAAAACAAAATACTATAGAAAGCAAAAATGATGTTTTTTTTAGGAAAAAAAAGGACCTACCTACTACGAGATATTTCGTAGCGCCAACTACGAGATAACTCGTAGGTCATTTTTCTCCTTTAAAAAACATCATTTTTGATTTTTGATGATACCAATGATCGAGAAATAGAGTTTTTAGTAATATAATGTGAAAAAATCAAAATGTCATTTTTGGACAGTTTTCTGAAAATGGCCTTGGCAGTCAACGTGTAAGAAAATGTGTGATTTATATGTGTGTTATACGTGAAAAGCTTAGAAAATAGGCGAATCGTTTTTGCGCGTACCCTCTCACATGTGCATTTTGACATAAGAATCAAACGACGTCAAACGGTAATTTCGTGTTGTTGGCCGATTGCGACGACCATATAAATTATTGGATCATGACCCTGCCGTGTATGTTGTTGGTAGCTCAGGTTCGTAGGTTGTCAATAAATGTTTGAAATTCCTTGTGTCAAAAGTGATGGAAGGTAAGGCTGGTTAATAGTGCAAAATTTTGTTGCGCTGATACCGTGAAGCCAGCGCAATGTGTTTATGCAATTGTGTTTTTGCTTAGAATAAATCCAGCTGTATATTCTGGTGGTGACGTAGTTTAGGAAACACCACCGAAAACTGTACAAATATCTTAAGATAAGGAATTCGAAGTCGGAATGTAACATAAGAATCATAAGAAAAGGAGTGTTTCCTCCTGTGATGAAGCAGTTTAGGAAACACCGTGGGCGAAGCAAAACCTTTTCACCCGTTCAAAAGTTATAGACAAGAAAAAACAAATCATTTAAATGTCTTTTATTAATTACTTTGTCCCGTGTGGAGTCGAAAAAAATACAAACAGGAAGAGAAGGTCCTCGCATAAATCACCTTGTAGTTTAGCATCACCAAGTTTTATTACCATAAATAAAAATAAAATACGAAAACTGTTTTTAATAACTGCCTATAATGGCAGTTTTCATTAAATCCAGTTAGGCAACACCCTTGAATGAATGATAGACCCCGATAAAATTATTTGTTTTAAAATTCACGTGCCAGGATCAACATTTTAAATTCAAATTAATGTATCAGCGCCGTTTGCGCCAGTATCGGTACCAACGCAACTACGCAACGCCGCGCAGCATTACACAGCTTTAATGGAAGAAGTTTACATTTTATTATTGTTTGCATGTTCTCGAAAATGAAGTTTTAATAACAAACGTTTTTTAGCAAAGTTTTATGATTTTGCGCGTTCTTCTTTTCTCTTTTATGGCGCGATATACAACAGGTATATCATCATAAACCTCCTAAGAGATTTTTGCGCCAAGCTTCTCTTCCAATTTGTGGTGTGCCGATTTGAATTTTCCCTACAAATTGGTGGGACCTACAGTTTTTTGCCGACTCCGAACGGCATCTACAAAGGAGACGAATTTTTGCTGAGAAGCCTGTCATGGCAGAAATACACTCGGAGAGTTTGCCAAACCACTGCCGAGGGGCGACCCCGTTTTGAAAAACTTTTTTCAAATCACTTTTGATGTTACCTGTACCAGGGCTCGAACCATGGACCTTCGGTGTGGTAGGCCGGCAACACTACCTCCACACCACGGCGGCCGCGTTCGGCGGTTACTTTTAGAAGTGTGCCGGTGAAGTATTAACTACAAAGCTGTGTGTAACTCTCAAATGCCTCATCAAAATCGGGTGACCTTTAGCTATAATTTCATCACTAAACGATAAAAACTTTTTCACAATTCTGCTTCCTTCTGGGATATTTGGGAGATGTAAGAAAACTATCAGCGGCTCTCCCTACTTGTGTTGCACCTTTTTAACGTTCAACAAACTATTTTGCAAAAAAATTCTATTAAAAAAAAATAAGAAAACCATAAACTAAAAAATTACCGCGTAATGTTAACAAAACAAGAATGTAAACAAAACCGAAAATGTAAATAAAGTTTGGCACTTAAGAGACCATTTCGAATAAAAAAAAAAAAAATAGAAAATGCAACTCTGGTGCGTCTACCTGTTAATTGTACCAAGGGGAGAACACAAACTGGGCAGCCCAAAGATCCCTGTACCATAACAACAAACAAACTGTAGACGTCGTTATGCATGTGAGACAGACTTGATGGTTATCATGCCCAGCATAACTCTATGTATGCGAGAAGGGCCTATTTGATTTAGTCATATTGTCAGTACTGTAAACAATGTATAAGATTAGATTGTGAACGTAGTATAAGGATAGTTAAGGGTAACCCTATAAGCATAATATATTCTGTAAATATTGGCAACAATAAATACTAATAAAAAGAAAATGGCGTATGACTTCCGACAAGAAGAGGAAAGCGTGTATAACGTGAAAAACTAAAATCTAAATAAAACTAATAATAAAACATGAAATAATGTAAAAAACTAAAATCTAAATAAAACTTATAATAAATTTCATATGAAACATGAAATAATTATCCTAAAGGAGTGTTTTCCATATACCTCGAAATTCTAATCTGACGCGCATTCAACTTTCGTTGAAGCTCTCGTAGCGAAAGAGCTCAAATTAAATTCAGCTCTCTGTATAAAGCCTCTAGGATGTCACGGTTTTCGCTTCTGAGTAAAGTACTATTATTGGGACGATAATCTCTCTGGCAATATTTGACAGATGTATATGTGTACCTGCTTATAACTTCGAGGTTGAAATTGGCTGACCGAGCAAGAATATCATGACATTGTTGTCCCTGATATTGATGGCAAAGTTAAATTGGTTTTACTGCACAGTACTATGAACTTCTGGCACTCGGAGAAGGTTAGTTGGCTTTAAATATACCCACGGTAAGGTATGCCGCCGTGGTGTGGCGGTAGTGTTGCCGGCCTACCACACCGAAGGTCCAAGGTTCGAGCCCTGGTACAGGTAACATCAAAAGTGGTTGAAAAAGTTTTTTCAAAACGGGATCGCCCCTCGCCAGTGGTTTGTCAAACTCTCAGAGTGTATTTCTGCCATGGAAGGCTTCTTAGCAAAAATTCATCTCCTTTTTAGATGCCGTTCGAAGTCGGCAAGAAACTGTGGGTCACACCAATTTGTAGGGAAAAATTCAAATCGGCGCACCACAAATTGGAAGAGAAGCTTGTCGCAAAAATCCCTTAGGAGGCTTATGATGATATACCTATATAATCTTTGCCGGCAAACAGCGAACGTTATTATAAAGACCAAAAAGTTCGGGAAGATCTTAGGTGTCTGTATATGGCATACAAGTGATATACATATTGGGAAATACATAAATTTAAAATGTATCCTCAGAATATTTGCTTTCGAACGTGCTTTTTTCAGATGTCAAAGTTTGCCTTTTCATTTGGCACAGCGAAATGGTAAACATATTTACACCACAACAGCCGGTTCTATCGGCCAAGGGCTGTTATGTCAGTGTAACTCTGTCCAATCTGGGGCAGGGCGGAGCACTGTTAACAACAACAACAACACCATAGAAAATTTGATCACCTTATTTTACCTCTGAGTAAAATGTTTCCGATTACCATACAGCCAATATAGTATAATCAAATCTGTTCTGATCCGAATTTATTCAACAAGCGCACATCTTTCCAACAAAAATTTAATTTATTTTGCAATTAAAAAATAATAAAATTTGCTTAGAGCGATAGAATTGGAGCCGATTTATACGCTTCTAGTATTGAATTCAAGTCAAGTCGTTTCAAGTTTTTCTTCCTATTTCTTTCACTCCTGTTTGTATGCAGGTTTTTTGTTTCCCAAGTGTTTTCAAAAAAATTTACACAAGTGAAAGCGAATAGAAAACACAAAATAATGTCAGCAGTTCAAAAGTGTCAAGATTTTGTTTCAACATATTGTGGCGATTATTCTCAAGTATGTACCATCCCTAACTTAATAACACTCCCACCACTAGTTAAACACAACAGAGATAACGGTGGCTGTGCTGAAGCATGCAAGCGTGTACCAAGGAAGAGGAAGAGAGATGGCGAGAGTGTTCACGAATACAAGGCAAAGAGATGTCTATAAATAACACAGACCCTTCGAGAACACCAAGAACGAACAACCAGGAAAGTTCTCGGTGCGGGGCAAGCACCCTGTCGGACTATATAAGGCAGTGACCAAGCAAGGCGGCTTGATCAGTTTATTTTCAAGTGCTGTTTAGTGAACTACTGCGAAGCTACCAAACTCTTAAATTTGTACTGCGTTTATTACTAGTAAATAAAACTAGCTATTAGTTACAATATCTGTGCGTGTTTTATTTGACTTTATAGTGCTCGAACCCAGGTTTGATAATTAAGGAATCATCGAATTTTTCACAATATTAAGAGCAGTGTGAAAAGTTTGATGCAAGCGATCAATCAATTCTTGCAGGGTTGTGAGTCACTGGTTAATTCCCTTAGACGCCAAATACATCGCACAAATTTACTTGAGCCAATGACTGATTTGCACAAAGATTTGCGTGGTGTATGTCGTGGTTGTGCTATATGCGAAGAGAACTGTGATAAAATTAAAAAAAATTTAGATTTTTACGCATGTCCGCAAACTTTGCGAATGCTTTTTCTTCTTGTGTGGTGATTATTATTCAGTTCACCTGTATTTGCTAAGAATGAAACATTGCTATCGGTACCATAAATTTGTGAAGGGGAAGCGGTATCGTCTCTTATTTAAAAAACACAAAAAGTAAAGCCGACCTTACTTTTTTAATACAATTAGAGCACATGTTGTGAGGATGGGGCCGTGTGCAGAAGTCCACGCAAGTGGGAAAAGTTTGTGATCGCCATTCACCTGGGAATGGCCAGAGCGATTCTTTTACACGCGGTTCAAGCAGCTCACTACTTCCGGGCTTTGCGCCCAAGTATCCTCTGGGTAACCACCGAACAGCCGTTTGGTGGTGAGCTAAACGTGAGAAGGCGACAACCTGGTAAGGCCACTACGACATAATCGGCTTAAGGGCTTGCTGGGGGGTTCAAACAGCAGCGTCTGATCACCATGTGGTGCGGCTGCAAGCGGGCGTCTGTCTTGGATCAAGCGGCTCGCTATACAAACGTGTAATAGAACTCAACCTCCCGTGAAGCGGGTTGTGCGTTAGGTTTTGGACCCACCACATAAAACAACGTTCCAATAAAATTCAAGAACAAGGCTCCGAATATGAGAACCCCTTTTTTAGATGACAACACACGCAAACGAAATAAGGATTACGAGATAAGGGCATGTACCCGGAATGTCCGGTCCCTTAATGGGGAAGGTGCCGCTGCCCGGCTGGTTGAGGTCCTGAGGAAAGCAAAAGCTGACATCACCGCCATACAAGAGATGCGATGGACGGGGCGAGGAAACACGATCAAAACACCTCGCAACATCTACTGGAGTGGGCATGAAGGCAAGCGCAGATTCGCGTGGGATTTATGGTGGGAGAGAGACTCCGTAACCGAGTACTGTCGTTCACTCCCGTGAACGAGCGTCTCGCCGCAATCCGCATAAAAGTACGATTTGTCACCATATTGTTTATCTGCGGAAGAGAAGGACGACGCGGAAAAGGATGCATTCTACGAGCGCCTGGAAGAAGTATACGAGCGCTGCCCCGCCATGATATCAAAGTCGTGCTTGGCGACTTTAACGCCAGGGTGGGTAAGGAGGGTGTATTCGGCCCCACTGTCGGGAAGTTCAGTCTCCACGATCAGATGGATTCAGGCTGATCGGCTTCGCCGGTGCCCGAAACATGGTCATATCCAGCACTAGGTTTATGCACAAAAAGATCCATCAGGCTACATGGCTGTCCCCCGATCGAAAAACACGCAACCAGATCGACCACGTTGTGGTAGACGGACGGCATGCTTCCAACGTTTTAGGTGTTCGCACAATACGAGGACCTAACATCGACTCTGGTCACTTCCTAGTAGCAGCCAAGATTCGTACCCGCCTCTGTACGACAAAACAGGCGCAACAAAAGACGCAGGGAAAGCTGGACGTCGAAAGCTGCAATCGCAACAGACCGTTAATTATTTCGCAGATCGCCTGTCACACCTGCTCTCCGAGAGCACAATTCAACCTAGTGGAATGTATGAGCAGTGGGATCATATCTCAGGAGCACTCCGTACCGCAACCGAAGAAGTAATTGGATTCCGGCGAATGCGAAGAAACAACTGGTATGATGATGAAGAGTGCCGCGCTGCAACGAAAATAAAGGACGAAGCCTACAAGGCAACGCTGAGATCGAATACAACGAGCAGTGCGTGTGAACACTACCGCGAGTTGAAGAGGGAAGCAAGGCGGCTTTTTCGGGCGAAAAAAAGAGAGGCTGAAAAGCGTGAAATAAAGGAGCTTGAGATGCTGGCCAACGGGAATAATGCCCGAAAATTCTATCAAAAAATTCGGCGAATGACAGAAGGTTTTAAACCCGGGGCAAACTCCTGTAAGAATGAGAACGGCGACCTGGTGACCGATGTTCAGAGAGCACTCAGAATATGGAGGGATCACTTCTCTGCCCTTTTAAATGGAGACACTGAGCAATAAACCAGAGAAGATGCCGAACCCGACCCCACAATCGAAGATGATGGAATTGACGTTCCACAACCCGACTATAATGAGGTGCGAATAACAATATCCCGATTGAATCACAATAAAGCAGCTGGCGCTGATGGTTTGCCTGCTGAGCTATTCAAACACGGAGGCGAGGAGCTGGTACGGCGCATGCATCAGCTTCTATGCAGAATATGGTTGGATGAATGCATGCCTGAAGATTGGAATCTAAGTGTTCTCTGCCCAATCCACAAGAAGGGCAATCTTGCAAACTGCGCCAACTATCGCGGGATCAGCCTTTTGAATATCGCATATAAGGTCCTATCAAGCGTATTGTGCGAAAGACTGCAGCCTGATGTGAATAGACTGATTGGACCTTATCAGTGTGGCTTCAGACCTGGTAAATCTACCATCGACCAGATTTCTACAATACGCCAAATCTTGGAAAAAACCCGTGAAAAAAGAATCGACACGCATTATCTCTTTTTTGATTTTAAAGCCGCTTTCGATAGCACGAAAAGGAGCTGCCTATATGCCGCTATGTCTGAATTTGGTTTCTCCGCAAAACTTATACGGCTATGCAAAATGACCTTGAGCAACACCGCCAGCTCGGTCAGAATTGGGAAGTACCTCTCCGAGCCGTTCGAAACTAAACGAGGTTTCAGACAGGGTGACCCCCTATCGTGAGATTTCTTTAATTTAATACAGAGAAAATAATACAAGCTGCAGAACTTAACCGCGCTGGAACAATATTTTATAAAAGCGTGCAACTGTTGGCATATGCTGACGATATTGATATCATTGGCCTTAACAACCGCGCCATAACTTCTGCTTACTCCAAATTAGAAAAAGAAGCGGAGAAAATGGGATTGGTGATGAACGAGGGCAAAACGAAGTACCTTCTGTCATCATGTAAAGAGTCAGCGCATTCGCGCCTTGGCAACCAAGCCACTGTTGGCAGCAATAATTTCGAAATAGTAAAGGACTTCGTTTACCTGGGAACCAGCATTAACACCAACAATAATGTTAGCCTAGAAATCCGACGAAGAATCACTCTTGCAAACAAATGCTACTTCGGACTGAGTAGGCAATTGAAAAGTAAAGTCCTCTCTCGACGAACGAAAATAACACTCTACAAGTCAATCATCGCACCCGTCCTGCTATATGGTGCCGAAGCGTGGACACTAACAACATCTGATGAGGCGGCTCTGGGAGTATTCGAGAGAAAGGTTCTTCGAGAGATTTGTGGACCTCTACGCGTTGGCGACGGCGAGTACCGAAGAAGATTTAATGATGAGCTGTATGAACTTTACGAAGATGCCGACATAGTTCAGCGAATTAAAACACAGCGGCTTCGCTGGCTAGGCCACGAAGGTATTCTTATCGGCACCCGCCGGTGGAAGCAGAGGAAGAGGGAGACCACCACTCCGATGGAAGGACCAAGTGGAGACCGATTTGCGATCCCGCGGTGTTTCCAATTGACGCCAGTTGGCGCAACGAAGAAACGACTGGCGAGCTATGTTGGACAGTCAAAATCGCCCAGGCGGTTAAATGACCATTTAGAGAAGAAGAGCACATGTCTTTTTTTCCTGCGCTAGCTCAGAAATACATTGTGTGCTGTGTTTTTTGGTTGTGTATGTCAAAATCTGATTTGCGCCAATTTATAACTTGCGGACTTGTGCAAGGCTTTTGTGTGGTGTATTTGGCGCTTTCATAATTCTTTTGGTTGTGTACCATGTCAAGTGTGATGTCCAAGGCAGAGACGTCAAATTTCTAAGAGATTTCGTCACCTGTTTTTTTTTATATTCTATGTTGGTCTCATCCTGCATCCCTTTTTATCATTCGTTTGAAGATAGGAGTTCGTTTTGTACCGGATGCGTCGCCATATTGAAGTGTCTTAGATGTAAGCAATGACTCCATGTTGATGTTCCTTTAACAGATAACATATCACACTTGTTTTGCTACACAATGATTCTATTGTTTGGTTTGTTGTTCAAGGGGGTACAAATTATAATTTTTATATTTTGAGATGGTACAAATTGAGAGCAATCTATTTCCATACTTTTTTTTTGAAAATCGAATATTTTTGTACCAGGAGTAGAGACGTCCATGGCACATGAACACACGTTACAAACAGGGTAGTCCTGGAGAAATTACCGATTTTCTGGTTGGCAAGGGGGTGCAAATTATAATTTTTATATTTTTAGATGGTACAAATTGAGAAGAATATATTTCCATTATTTTTTTTTAGAAAACACAAAATTTTTGTGCCAGGAGTATAAGTTTTTCAGCATTTGGGGTTTTCGTAATTTTTTCCATTTTCCGAAGGGTTACAAATTATGATACACCTATTTTCCGATGGTAAAAATTAAAACGGCTCTAATGGTATGTGATTTTTTGACGAAATAAATAATTTGCGTGCTGGGGTCAAGACAATAGAACACAGATGTGATTCTGTTCACAGCTGTACTGTTTACCAGTTACTGACATCTATGCTTATTTTAAAAATTAATACATGACGTGAAAGCAATGGTATTTATGGACAGAACACCTTTATGCCCTTCGATCCAACACCGGCTACGCGATTCCCGGTTGCTACGTTTTCTGCTCGCTTGGGGCGCTGGGATAGCACTGACAGCTTTCAATTAAGTTGCGATTCGTTACGAACAAGAAGTATTCAGAAATAAAGGATACTAGAAGTCAACCCCATACCTTTTGACGTTACTTATCGGCTTCTGTAAATTACGCTGTGGTGATCCTTTGGGGGCGGCCGTGACTCGAAAACACCGCGGTCGAATTTTATTTGAAACGAAATAAAAAAGAAACGAGAATTCTCGTTATAAAAATTCAATTACAACGTGAAATTACCTTTGAAGTGGCAGTGACGTAGTTGAAAATAATGGGGTGGCTTCGATGTATCTCCGGTAGCGCCTGCAGACAAAGTAGACGCTTGTCTAGTTGAGGACAACCTTTGAACCCGAAAATCATCCACCGTGGATTGGTGGGGGTGATTGGAAGGGAGTTAAAAGTGACATGGGCGTGCACATTTTTTTTAGGAATTTGGGTATCGGGCCTGAACAGCCTCAGTAAATTTTAATTTGGAAAATTTTAGTAGTTTTACCCAGAGAAATATGGGATCAGAACAAAAAATCTCTTAATATTTGGAAACTAAAAAAAATTTGAATAATTAGGTATTGAGAATGGAAGAAAGGATAACTGACAATTTAAGATCCATTTTTGTATCTTACCGAAGTCACGAGTGTCCTCAGAAAACATAGAAGATATACTAATCGATTTTGTTTTAATTCGCAAAGAATTTTATGAGGGAGCCTCCGCAATATATTATTTTTATTTATTTATTTATTTAAAGGCAATACAAACACAAAACGGTCGACTATTAACAATAATACTACGCCTATTAACAATAAAAAGGTACACGTCATTAATAAAGATTAAAATTATTACTAATATTATATATGAGATGAAAACATAACAATAGTACAACTAAAATTACATTCAAGATGATGATACCAGTGTTGTCAGGAAGCACTGGATTCCAATCGGTTTAAGAGGTTGGAAAGGACTTGTTTCCAATCCTCCCTTATTCCAAATGTTATCTCTATTAGACTTTATTATATTAGTTATATTAGAAAATAGGCGAATCGTTTTTGCGCGTACCCTCTCACATGTGCATTTTGACATAAGAATCAAACGACGTCAAACGGTAATTTCGTGTTGTTGGCCGATTGCGACGACCATATAAATTATTGGATCATGACCCTGCCGTGTATTTTGTTGGTAGCTCAGGTTCGTAGGTTGTCAATAAATGTTTGAAATTCCTTGTGTCAAAAGTGATGGAAGGTAAGGCTGGTTAATAGTGCAAAATTTTGTTGCGCTGATACCGTGAAGCCAGCGCAATGTGTTTATGCAATTGTGTTTTTGCTTAGAATAAATCCAGCTGTATATTCTGGTGGTGACGTAGTTTAGGAAACACCACCGAAAACTGTACAAATATCTTAAGATAAGGAATTCGAAGTCGGAATGTAACATAAGAATCATAAGAAAAGGAGTGTTTCCTCCTGTGATGAAGCAGTTTAGGAAACACCGTGGGCGAAGCAAAACCTTTTCACCCGTTCAAAAGTTATAGACAAGAAAAAACAAATCATTTAAATGTCTTTTATTAATTACTTTGTCCCGTGTGGAGTCGAAAAAAATACAAACAGGAAGAGAAGGTCCTCGCATAAATCACCTTGTAGTTTAGCATCACTAAGTTTTATTACCATAAATAAAAATAAAATACGAAAACTGTTTTTAATAACTGCCTATAATGGCAGTTTTCATTAAGTCCAGTTAGGCAACACCCTTGAATGAATGATAGACCCCGATAAAATTATTTGTTTTAAAATTCACGTGCCAGGATCAACATTTTAAATTCAAATTAATGTATCAGCGCCGTTTGCGCCAGTATCGGTACCAACGCAACTACGCAAAGCCGCGCAGCATTACACAGCTTTAATGGAAGAAGTTTACATTTTATTATTGTTTGCATGTTCTCGAAAATGAAGTTTTAATAACAAACGTTTTTTAGCAAAGTTTTATGATTTTGCGCGTTCTTCTTTTCTCTTTTATGGCGCGATATACAACAGGTATATCATCATAAACCTCCTAAGAGATTTTTGCGCCAAGCTTCTCTTCCAATTTGTGGTGTGCCGATTTGAATTTTCCCTACAAATTGGTGGGACCTACAGTTTTTTGCCGACTCCGAACGGCATCTACAAAGGAGACGAATTTTTGCTGAGAAGCCTGTCATGGCAGAAATACACTCGGAGAGTTTGCCAAACCACTGCCGAGGGGCGACCCCGTTTTGAAAAACTTTTTTCAAATCACTTTTGATGTTACCTGTACCAGGGCTCGAACCATGGACCTTCGGTGTGGTAGGCCGACAACACTACCTGCACACCACGGCGGCCGCGTTCGGCGGTTACTTTTAGAAGTGTGCCGGTTAAGTATTAACTACAAAGCTGTGATATCTCAAATGCCTCATCAAAATCGGGTGACCTTTAGCTATAATTTCATCACTAAACGATAAAAACTTTTTCACAATTCTGCTTCCTTCTGGGATCTTTGGGAGATGTAAGAAAACTATCAGCGGCTCTCCCTACTTGTGTTGCACCTTTTTAACGTTCAACAAACTATTTTACAAAAAAATTCTATTAAAAAAAAATAAGAAAACCATAAACTAAAAAATTACCGCGTAATGTTAACAAAACAAGAATGTAAACAAAACCGAAAATGTAAATAAAGTTTGGCACTTAAGAGACCATTTCGAATAAAAAAAAAAAAATAGAAAATGCAACACTGGTGCGTCTACCTGTTAATTGTACCAAGGGGAGAACACAAACTGGGCAGCCCAAAGATCCCTGTACCATAACAACAAACAAACTGTAGACGTCGTTATGCATGTGAGACAGACTTGATGGTTATCATGCCCAGCATAACTCTATGTATGCGAGAAGGGCCTATTTGATTTATTCATATTGTCAGTACTGTAAACAATGTATAAGATTAGATTGTGAACGTAGTATAAGGATAGTTAAGGGTAACCCTATAAGCATAGTATATTCTGTAAATATTGGCAACAATAAATACTAATAAAAAGAAAATGGCGTATGACTTCCGACAAGAAGAGGAAAGCGTGTATAACGTGAAAAACTAAAATCTAAATAAAACTAATAATAAAACATGAAATAATGTAAAAAACTAAAATCTAAATAAAACTTATAATAAATTTCATATGAAACATGAAATAATTATCCTAAAGGAGTGTTTTCCATATACCTCGAAATTCTAATCTGACGCGCATTCAACTTTCGTTGAAGCTCTCGTAGCGAAAGAGCTCAAATTAAATTCAGCTCTCTGTATAAAGCCTCTAGGATGTCACGGTTTTCGCTTCTGAGTAAAGTACTATTATTGGGACGATAATCTCTCTGGCAATATTTGACAGATGTATATGTGTACCTGCTTATAACTTCGAGGTTGAAATTGGCTGACCGAGCAAGAATATCATGACATTGTTGTCCCTGATATTGATGGCAAAGTTAAATTGGTTTTACTGCACAGTACTATGAACTTCTGGCACTCGGAGAAGGTTAGTTGGCTTTAAATATACCCACGGTAAGGTATGCCGCCGTGGTGTGGCGGTAGTGTTGCCGGCCTACCACACCGAAGGTCCAAGGTTCGAGCCCTGGTACAGGTAACATCAAAAGTGGTTGAAAAAGTTTTTTCAAAACGGGATCGCCCCTCGCCAGTGGTTTGTCAAACTCTCAGAGTGTATTTCTGCCATGGAAGGCTTCTTAGCAAAAATTCATCTCCTTTGTAGATGCCGTTCGAAGTCGGCAAGAAACTGTGGGTCACACCAATTTGTAGGGAAAAATTCAAATCGGCGCACCACAAATTGGAAGAGAAGCTTGTCGCAAAAATCCCTTAGGAGGCTTATGATGATATACCTATATAATCTTTGCCGGCAAACAGCGAACGTTATTATAAAGACCAAAAAGTTCGGGAAGATCTTAGGTGTCTGTATATGGCATACAAGTGATATACATATTGGGAAATACATAAATTTAAAATGTATCCTCAGAATATTTGCTTTCGAACGTGCTTTTTTCAGATGTCAAAGTTTGCCTTTTCATTTGGCACAGCGAAATGGTAAACATATTTACACCACAACAGCCGGTTCTATCGGCCAAGGGCTGTTATGTCAGTGTAACTCTGTCCAATCTGGGGCAGGGCGGAGCACTGTTAACAACAACAACAACACCATAGAAAATTTGATCACCTTATTTTACCTCTGAGTAAAATGTTTCCGATTACCATACAGCCAATATAGTATAATCAAATCTGTTCTGATCCGAATTTATTCAACAAGCGCACATCTTTCCAACAAAAATTTAATTTATTTTGCAATTAAAAAATAATAAAATTTGCTTAGAGCGATAGAATTGGAGCCGATTTATACGCTTCTAGTATTGAATTCAAGTCAAGTCGTTTCAAGTTTTTCCCAAGTGTTTCCCAAGTGTTTTCAAAAAAATTTACACAAGTGAAAGCGAATAGAAAACACAAAATAATGTCAGCAGTTCAAAAGTGTCAAGATTTTGTTTCAACATATTGTGGCGATTATTCTCAAGTATGTACCATCCCTAACTTAATAACACTCCCACCACTAGTTAAACACAACAGAGATAACGGTGGCTGTGCTGAAGCATGCAAGCGTGTACCAAGGAAGAGGAAGAGAGATGGCGAGAGTGTTCACGAATACAAGGCAAAGAGATGTCTATAAATAACACAGACCCTTCGAGAACACCAAGAACGAACAACCAGGAAAGTTCTCGGTGCGTGGGCAAGCACCCTGTCGGACTATATAAGGCAGTGACCAAGCAAGGCGGCTTGATCAGTTTATTTTCAAGTGCTGTTTAGTGAACTACTGCGAAGCTACCAAACTCTTAAATTTGTACTGCGTTTATTACTAGTAAATAAAACTAGCTATTAGTTACAATATCTGTGCGTGTTTTATTTGACTTTATAGTGCTCGAACCCAGGTTTGATAATTAAGGAATCATCGAATTTGTCACAATATTAAGAGCAGTGTGAAAAGTTTGATGCAAGCGATCAATCAATTCTTGCAGGGGTGTTAGTCACTGGTTAATTCCCTTAGACGCCAAATACATCGCACAAATTTACTTGAGCCAATGACTGATTTGCACAAAGATTTGCGTGGTGTATGTCGTGGTTGTGCTATATGCGAAGAGAACTGTGATAAAATTAAAAAAAATTTAGATTTTTACGCATGTCCGCAAACTTTGCGAATGCTTTTTCTTCTTGTGTGGTGATTATTATTCAGTTCACCTGTATTTGCTAAGAATGAAACATTGCTATCGGTACCATAAATTTGTGAAGGGAAAGCGGTATCGTCTCTTATTTAAAAAACACAAAAAGTAAAGCCGAACTTACTTTTTTAATACAATTAGAGCACATGTTGTGAGGATGGGGCCGTGTGCAGAAGTCCACGCAAGTGGGAAAAGTTTGTGATCGCCATTCACCTGGGAATGGCCAGAGCGATTCTTTTGCACGCGGTTCAAGCAGCTCACTACTTCCGGGCTTTGCGCCCAAGTATCCTCTGGGTAACCACCGAACAGCCGTTTGGTGGTGAGCTAAACGTGAGAAGGCGACAACCTGGTAAGGCCACTACGACATAATCGGCTTAAGGGCTTGCTGGGGGGTTCAAACAGCAGCGTCTGATCACCATGTGGTGCGGCTGCAAGCGGGCGTCTGTCTTGGATCAAGCGGCTCGCTATACAAACGTGTAATAGAACTCAACCTCCCGTGAAGCGGGTTGTGCGTTAGGTTTTGGACCCACCACATAAAACAACGTTCCAATAAAATTCAAGAACAAGGCCCCGAATATGAGAACCCCTTTTTTAGATGACAACACACGCAAACGAAATAAGGATTACGAGATAAGGGCATGTACCCGGAATGTCCGGTCCCTTAATGGGGAAGGTGCCGCTGCCCGGCTGGTTGAGGTCCTGAGGAAAGCAAAAGCTGACATCATCGCCATACAAGAGATGCGATGGACGGGGCGAGGAAACACGATCAAAACACCTCGCAACATCTACTGGAGTGGGCATGAAGGCAAGCGCAGATTCGCGTGGGATTTATGGTGGGAGAGAGACTCCGTAACCGAGTACTGTCGTTCACTCCCGTGAACGAGCGTCTCGCCGCAATCCGCATAAAAGTACGATTTGTCACCATATTGTTTATCTGCGGAAGAGAAGGACGACGCGGAAGAAGTATACGAGCGCTGCCCTGCCATGATATCAAAGTCGTGCTTGGCGACTTTAACGCCAGGGTGGGTAAGGAGGGTGTATTCGGCCCCACTGTCGGGAAGTTCAGTCTCCACGATCAGATGGATTCAGGCTGATCGGCTTCGCCGGTGCCCGAAACATGGTCATATCCAGCACTAGGTTTATGCACAAAAAGATCCATCAGGCTACATGGCTGTCCCCCGATCGAAAAACACGCAACCAGATCGACCACGTTGTGATAGACGGACGGCATGCTTCCAGCGTTTTAGATGTTCGCACAATACGAGGACCTAACATCGACTCTGGTCACTTCCTAGTAGCAGCCAAGATTCGTACCCGCCTCTGTACGACAAAACAGGCGCAACAAAAGACGCAGGGAAAGCTGGACGTCGAAAGCTGCAATCGCAACAGACCGTTAATTATTTCGCATATCGCCTGTCACACCTGCTCTCCGAGAGCACAATTCAACCTAGTGGAATGTATGAGCAGTGGGATCATATCTCAGGAGCACTCCGTACCGCAACCGAAGAAGTAATTGGATTCCGGCGAATGCGAAGAAACAACTGGTATGATGATGAAGAGTGCCGCGCTGCAACGAAAATAAAGGACGAAGCCTACAAGGCAACGCTGAGATCGAATGCAACGAGGAGTGCGTGTGAACACTACCGCGAGTTGAAGAGGGAAGCAAGGCGGCTTTTTCGGGCGAAAAAAGAGAGGCAGAAAAGCGTGAAATAAAGGAGCTTGAGATGCTGGCCAACGGGAATAATGCCCGAAAATTCTATCAAAAAATTCGGCGAATGACAGAAGGTTTTAAACCCGGGGCAAACTCCTGTAAGAATGAGAACGGCGACCTGGTGACCGATGTTCAGAGAGCACTCAGAATATGGAGGGATCACTTCTCTGCCCTTTTAAATGGAGACACTGAGCAATAAACCAGAGAAGATGCCGAACCCGACCCCACAATCGAAGATGATGGAATTGACGTTCCACAACCCGACTATAATGAGGTGCGAATAACAATATCCCGATTGAATAACAATAAAGCAGCTGGCGCTGATGGTTTGCCTGCTGAGCTATTCAAACACGGAGGCGAGGAGCTGGTACGGCGCATGCATCAGCTTCTATGCAGAATCTCTATGGCGCGATATACAACAGGTATATCATCATAAACCTCCTAAGAGATTTTTGCGCCAAGCTTCTCTTCCAATTTGTGGTGTGCCGATTTGAATTTTCCCTACAAATTGGTGGGACCTACAGTTTTTTGCCGACTCCGAACGGCATCTACAAAGGAGACGAATTTTTGCTGAGAAGCCTGTCATGGCAGAAATACACTCGGAGAGTTTGCCAAACCACTGCCGAGGGGCGACCCCGTTTTGAAAAACTTTTTTCAAATCACTTTTGATGTTACCTGTACCAGGGCTCGAACCATGGACCTTCGGTGTGGTAGGCCGGCAACACTACCTTCACACCACGGCGGCCGTGAATGCAGAATATGGTTGGATGAATGCATGCCTGAAGATTGGAATCTAAGTGTTCTCTGCCCAATCCACAAGAAGGGCAATCTTGCAAACTGCGCCAACTATCGCGGGATCAGCCTTTTGAATATCGCATATAAGGTCCTATCAAGCGTATTGTGCGAAAGACTGCAGCCTGATGTGAATAGACTGATTGGACCTTATCAGTGTGGCTTCAGACCTGGTAAATCTACCATCGACCAGATTTCTACAATACGCCAAATCTTGGAAAAAACCCGTGAAAAAGGAATCGACACGCATTATCTCTTTTTTGATTTTAAAGCCGCTTTCGATAGCACGAAAAGGAGCTGCCTATATGCCGCTATGTCTGAATTTGGTTTCTCCGCAAAACTTATACGGCTATGCAAAATGACCTTGAGCAACACCGCCAGCTCGGTCAGAATTGGGAAGTACCTCTCCGAGCTGTTCGAAACTAAACGAGGTTTCAGACAGGGTGACCCCCTATCGTGAGATTTCTTGATTTTAATACAGAGAAAATAATACAAGCTGCAGAACTTAACCGCGCTGGAACAATATTTTATAAAAGCGTGCAACTGTTGGCATATGCTGACGATATTGATATCATTGGCCTTAACAACCGCGCCATAACTTCTGCTTACTCCAAATTAGAAAAAGAAGCGGAGAAAATGGGATTGGTGATGAACGAGGGCAAAACGAAGTACCTTCTGTCATCATGCAAAGAGTCAGCGCATTCGCGCCTTGGCAACCAAGCCACTGTTGGCAGCAATAATTTCGAAATAGTAAAGGACTTCGTTTACCTGGGAACCAGCATTAACACCAACAATAATGTTAGCCTAGAAATCCAACGAAGAATTACTCTTGCAAACAAATGCTACTTCGGACTGAGTAGGCAATTGAAAAGTAAAGTCCTCTCTCGACGAACGAAAATAACACTCTACAAGTCAATCATCGCACCCGTCCTGCTATATGGTGCAGAAGCGTGGACACTAACAACATCTGATGAGGCGGCTCTGGGAGTATTCGAGAGAAAGGTTCTTCGAAAGATTTGTGGACCTCTACGCGTTGGCGACGGCGAGTACCGAAGAAGATTTAATGATGAGCTGTATGAACTTTACGAAGATGCCGACATAGTTCAGCGAATTAAAACACAGCGGCTTCGCTGGCTAGGCCACGAAGGTATTCTTATCGGCACCCGCCGGTGGAAGCAGAGGAAGAGGGAGACCACCACTCCGATGGAAGGACCAAGTGGAGACCGATTTGCGATCCCGCGGTGTTTCCAATTGACGCCAGTTGGCGCAACGAAGAAACGACTGGCGAGCTATGTTGGACAGTCAAAATCGCCCAGGCGGTTAAATGACCATTTAGAGAAGAAGAGCACATGTCTTTTTTTCCTGCGCTAGCTCAGAAATACATTGTGTGCTGTGTTTTTTGGTTGTGTATGTCAAAATCTGATTTGCGCCAATTTATAACTTGCGGACTTGTGCAAGGCTTTTGTGTGGTGTATTTGGCGCTTTAATAATTCTTTTGGTTGTGTACCATGTCAAGTGTGATGTCCAAGGCAGAGACGTCAAATTTCTAAGAGATTTCGTCACCTGTTTTTTTTTATATTCTATATTGGTCTCATCCTGCATCCCTTTTTATCATTCGTTTGAAGATAGGAGTTCGTTTTGTACCGGATGCGTCGCCATATTGAAGTGTCTTAGATGTAAGCAATGACTCCATGTTGATGTTCCTTTAACAGATAACATATCACACTTGTTTTGCTACACAATGATTCTATTGTTTGGTTTGTTGTTCAAGGGGGTACAAATTATAATTTTTATATTTTGAGATGGTACAAATTGAGAGCAATCTATTTCCATACTTTTTTTTTGAAAATCGAATATTTTTGTACCAGGAGTAGAGACTTCCATGGCACATGAACACACGTTACAAACAGGGTAGTCCTGGAGAAATTACCGATTTTCTGGTTGGCAAGGGGGTGCAAATTATAATTTTTATATTTTTAGATGGTACAAATTGAGAAGAATATATTTCCATTATTTTTTTTTAGAAAACACAAAATTTTTGTGCCAGGAGTATAAGTTTTTCAGCATTTGGGGTTTTCGTAATTTTTTCCATTTTCCGAAGGGTTACAAATTATGATACACCTATTTTCCGATGGTAAAAATTAAAACGGCTCTAATGGTATGTGATTTTTTGACGAAATAAATAATTTGCGTGCTGGGGTCAAGACAATAGAACACAGATGTGATTCTGTTCACAGCTGTACTGTTTACCAGTTACTGACATCTATGCTTATTTTAAAAATTAATACATGACGTGAAAGCAATGGTATTTATAGACAGAACACCTTTATGCCCTTCGATCCAACACCGGCTACGCGATTCCCGGTTGCTACGTTTTCTGCTCGCTTGGGGCGCTGGGATAGCACTGACAGCTTTCAATTAAGTTGCGATTCGTTACGAACAAGAAGTATTCAGAAATAAAGGATACTAGAAGTCAACCCCATACCTTTTGACGTTACTTATCGGCTTCTGTAAATTACGCTGTGGTGATCCTTTGGGGGCGGCCGTGACTCGAAAACACCGCGGTCGAATTTTATTTGAAACGAAATAAAAAAGAAACGAGAATTCTCGTTATAAAAATTCAATTACAACGTGAAATTACCTTTGAAGTGGCAGTGACGTAGTTGAAAATAATGGGGTGGCTTCGATGTATCTCCGGTAGCGCCTGCAGACAAAGTAGACGCTTGTCTAGTTGAGGACAACCTTTGAACCCGAAAATCATCCACCGTGGATTGGTGGGGGTGATTGGAAGGGAGTTAAAAGTGACATGAGCGTGCACATTTTTTTTAGGAATTTGGGTATCGGGCCTGAACAGCCTCAGTAAATTTTAATTTTGAAAATTTTAGTAGTTTTACCCAGAGAAATATGGGATCAGAACAAAAAATCTCTTAATATTTGGAAACTAAAAAAAATTTGAATAATTAGGTATTGAGAATGGAAAAAAGGATAACTGACAATTTAAGATACATTTTTGTATCTTACCGAAGTCACGAGTGTCCTCAGAAAACATAGAAGATATACTAATCGATTTTGTTTTAATTCGCAAAGAATTTTATGAGGGAGCCTCCGCAATATATTATTTTTATTTATTTATTTATTTAAAGGCAATACAAACACAAAACGGTCGACTATTAACAATAATACTACGCCTATTAACAATAAAAAGGTACACGTCATTAATAAAGATTAAAATTATTACTAATATTATATATGAGATGAAAACATAACAATAGTACAACTAAAATTACATTCAAGATGATGATACCAGTGTTGTCAGGAAGCACTGGATTCCAATCGGTTTAAGAGGTTGGAAAGGACTTGTTTCCAATCCTCCCTTATTCCAAATGTTATCTCTATTAGACTTTATTATATTAGTTATCGGACTGACACAGATTCCGGCTAACACAGTAAATTCACTTAGTTGGGAGGTTGGAAAGGACGTGTTTCCTTCCAATCCTCCCTTATTCCAAATGTTAACTCTATTTATTTTAGTAGTTTAGTTTTATAATATTAGTCGCCGGCTGTTGGGTTTTAATTCGTTGGAATAAGTCGGTGTCTGCATATAGCTCATACAGCTCATCACTATATCTTCTTCGGTACTCGCCTTTTGCCAAAGCGTAAGGGTCCGTAAATCTATCGAAGAATCTTTCTATCGAATACTCACACAGCCGCCTCATCAGATGTTGTCAGTGTCCAAGCTTCTGCACTATAAACCAGAACAACAAGTGACTTATTTATTTTCGTTCTTCGAGAGAGAACTTTACATCTCAATTCCCAACTCAGTCAGAAATAGGACTTGTTTGCGCGAGTTATTGAAGTAATTGAAATATTAATATACACATTATGCTGTACAATTGTTGAATATCCTATATTATTTATCCCTTCTCTTTATACAAGAAGATTTAAACTCGCTTTATAAGTAATAATATTTTGTTGGGGACTTCTGTATTTTCCTCAATACAAGGTTATGAAGGCAATTTCTTTTATATGAAAGAAAACACTTTAGCTCTTCGGAAGAAAAAATTGCCTAAAATCAGCAAAATGCGTCACGACCTCCTTCCCAAAATTTTGGATACGCCACTGATTCACGGAATCAAATGCTTTACTTAAGTCAGTGTAGATCACATCCGTTTGTTTAAGTGTATGTGGCCCATGCACCGACTGGCCAGAGGCTGATCGTTGCACTACTGTGCATCCCTAGAACGGGAGCTTCAGATTGGCTGGTCACAGCACAGCTAGAAAGAAGGAGAGAGACATTCAAGTCACACGTGCAGGAGAGGTATACTCTAACCACCAGCCGAACTACTCACCCGGGCTCACAACGTTTCGGCGCCCGTGGATGTGAACTCAAGCTAGTTAGTAGTGGTTGTCTACGAGGAAGAAAACCATGTTGACAAGGGGGCAATAAAGAAGTACACTGATAATTAAGCTGTTTAGTAATGATCTGTTCAAAAGTATTGGGAAGAGCCGAAAGGTTGGAAATGCCTCTGTAGCTCTCAATATCTACCCTACTACCTTTTCTATGCAAGGGAATAATAAAAGATTGCTTCCAAATATATGGGAAAGAAGCAGATTCCAGAGACAGATTAAATAGTTTTAAAATCGGTTCTGATAAATGAACTGCACAGTACGTAAGTACACAACTAGGAACGCCATCCGGACCCGGCGAGAATATGGGCTTCAGTGATTCAAGACTCTGAACAACAGTGTTATTATCAAAAACGGGATTCATGATGTTATTGGAACTAGCCAAGTGAATGAATACTCACTACCTTGCGAACTGTTAGGGGAGTAGGTCTATTTAAAGAATTTCGAAAATAATTCCGCAATATTGTCATCGGTGTTAGCACTCTTACACCCAAACGAAAGCGACGAAAGAAATCCAGAGACTTCACGCTTAGAGTTAACAAAACTAAAAAAAATTTTAGGATAATTGAAAAATTGAGTTTTGCAACAGGTTCAGTAATCCTTATAACACAACTGATTCAGACGATGAAAGTTAGAGCGGGCAACTAAATACTTTGAACAGTCAGCAAATACTCCAGATCTCTTAAATCGTTTATAAAGTCTAGATTTAATATTATTAAGTCTGACAAGTTGACTTGAGAACCATAACGGCTTCCTCAACCTGACCTTGATGTAGCGAGATGGAACACAGCTTTCAAAGAAGCCATAAAGTGAACTATAATATATGGAAGTTGCTGATTCGATGTCTGCACAGGCATAAAGTTCAGACCAGTCGTGGTCAGCTATCAATTCGTTTAGTTTAACGAAATCCGCTTTGTAAAAACATCTAATACGAGAATGAGATTTTACTTTAGCTACATCGAGCACGGTTGGTCGGTTGATATCAACAACTAACTCAAGCGAAGGGTGCAATGGATCTTTTGGAACGAATAGTGGAGAGATTTGAGTGAGCGCATCACCCTGCCAACTATCCACAAATACTAAGTCCAGCATATTATTTTTACTATTCGGTACATTGTTAACCTGTAGGAAAGATAAATCTAGTATGGGATGGTTACTACTAGTAACCCAGTTAACTGATGGCAAATTGAAGTCACCAAGAACAATAAAACGATCTTTATCACGCAAAAGAGAATGTAAATTAGGAATAGCTGAGCTATGGCTCATATAAACACTAGGATTCGATCGAGGCGATATGTACGAACAACAACAGAATATATTAATGGAACAAAAAGCAAGTCTTACTGCCAAGGACTCAATATTAGGTTCGGTGTCCAATAAAACCAGTTTAGATACAGGGCTTGAATCGACAGCAATAAGGACGCCACCTGCTCTTGAGTTGCGGTCGCGTCGATAAACAACATACTTACTTGAGAAAACCTCTGAATTAAAGTTATCAGGCTTCAGTCAGGGCTCCGTAAGAGCGACAATTTGCACTGTAAAAGCGAAACTATTTAAGAAAAAAGTATTTAATTTCGAACGTAAGCCACGTACATTTTAATATTCCTTAACCCTTTATTATTTCGAAGGATCAGTTAATAATAATAGATTGAAGTTTGTGAACATAGCCGACATAACCGACCAACTTTCAGAAAACTAAATTTGCTCATAATAATAAGCCTTGACCCTCTACACTCACTTGTTAGCATTTTGTCTCACAAGAACGTATGTGCCTCAGTGAGGTAATATACTCATTAAAATAACTGCGTTGCTGGTTTATCTCTGCACATAGGCTTATAATGACCACCGCCGCCGGATATATACACGGGTGTTTTAAAAGCGGTATAGACATATTTTACTGTTTGTCATCTAGTATGTTCTATGTATAGCCCTGATCTTAACGAAAATGAAATGTAGAAGAGAATTTGTAAATTTGGGCCATCTGGCAATATCCCTTGCTCGGTAAAATTTACATTTATTCGTAAAATCATCTTATACATTTTATGGCAGCGAGCGAGTAGAAGGCAGACTAAAACGTAAGGAAAAAATTCTTTCAACCTTGTACTTTAATGTAATTTTATTTTATATAGGATGACACTGATTCTGATCTTGATTCTGACTGATCACTGATTTGGACGGCTTTAATCACAAGAGCCTCTTGGCCGCAACATCTTTTATATTGTTTTAATTAATTGGGAACGCAAACACAAGGTGCACTCAATAATTATAGCTTTAATTTTACTTGTTGGCGGATGCTCCCACGTGTCGCATTATAAGCGATATTAATTTTTCCTGTTTGAAAATTTTCACGTTTCGGATTGTGGGGAATTCCACGAGCCTCATATATATATATAATCTTGGTGAATTTACGAATAAAGTCAAAGTGCAAATACACACAATTTTCGTTTCCGATTTGTGGGGATTCCACGAGCTGCGTAAATTTTTATTTGCATCTATTTACCGACATTGTTCAACTGCGTGCAGGTGCGACACCTATTATACCCAATTTCAGAAATAAAAACGAGGTCTTAATTTGCCACGTTTCTTGGTTTGCATCAACCCGTCAGAAGTTTAAGTAAGCTGCTAACACACTCCAGGGTGAGTGGGAGTCACCGAATAAGAAGGGGTGAGTACTTGAATTTGGTTTGGTAGCGTAGGGTAAATCGGTATAGGTTAAAAAACAGTGGTCGGAAAATTTTCCTAGATAACGAATTACAAATTGGGTCGGGTGCTCGTGGGTCTGGAAAAGACGGCGATAGCTACTATGTAAAATAATGCCTCGCCGTGGACACGATTAGGCGAAAGTAACCCGACATGAGGGGGAGTTGAAACAACACTCGAAAATGATTTCATTGCCGGAACCTTCAGTCAGGGAGTAATTAAGAAATTATAGGACTAGCCAGAATTTGACGGCAGATGCGAGAATTGGCTGATGTTTAGGGAATCGTTTATTATGACAACGCAAGAGTACGGATGCAATGAGCGGCAGAACATGATACGACTTCAGAAAGCCATCAGGGGAAAGGCGCGCGAGTTACGTCACCTGGCCATTCCACTCCAACAGAAAACCGAATTTAGGTTGACTGGTCAGCGTAACGCTGCACCCAACAAAATACTTCAGTGCATTGTACCATCGTATTGCACAATAATAAAGAATTTGTGAATTAAGAAGTAATAATTAGCGCAACGACACTTTTAGATTGCCAATAATTTCAATTGACCAATAAGCAAACCAATTTTGCTGACTTAGCTTAAATAGTTAATAAAATAGCTTGTAAGAACTTCTTGTATTCAGAAATGTAATTTCATGTACTCAATAAAGAGCGTCTCAACGCTATTAAAATAAATTTTTTTAATTTGCGACACACTGCAAAACCTGTCTGGCGCAGTCTCGGAAATCAACTCTAAAAAATTGATAACGAACCGGTTTCAACTTAAGTTGAAAAGTAGTTAAGTGCAGTGAAAAGGATACAAATCTTTTTCCGGGCTAAATTCTTAAGAATTAGTCAAATACAATCGTGAAAAAACTTTACAAAACTTCCGTATTAAACGAAGTTAAATACGAAAACAGTTAAAAACCGCATGTTGTGAAAAGCCATTCAAAAATATAAGGAAGCAGGTGAAATAAAAGGAAGCAAGTGAAATAAAAGGAAGCAAGTGAAATAAAAAGGAAGCAATTGAAATAAAAGGCAGATCTTCAAATAACATAAGCTCAAGGATATAATATCAGACCAGAAAAACCAATATGTCTGAAAACAATCAACCTTTGACAATAGCGGTAACGGAGCTCATTAAAGAAGCGTCTCGAATTAAAGAGTTCAGAGGCGACAAATCGTACGATCTCTCAGCATTAATAAGGGAAGTCGAACTAATCCGCCCACTGTTCAACGAGAATCGACCCTTACAGGAATTCGTATTCCAGAGATACGTCAGAACAAAATTCCAGGGAGCGGCGTTAAACTCAATACGAACATTAGGACAATCGTTATCGTGGACCACGATAAGAGAGGAGCTAATAAGGAATTTTGGTATCAAAGAAACTTACCATAATTTGTACCATCAGGCAATAAGTACCAAGTGTTATATATATAACTTAATAAGTTTAGAAAAACTCGTGTTAAACCTTCGGTTTCAATATCAATCTTTATTCTGATTTTTAACAAAAGTACTTCGCTCAATCAAACCCAAGCTCGATGCAATTTCACCAACGATTTCCGCTAGGCCATGCAACTCATAATTCATTAGTTCTTTCTCAAAACGGGTTTTAAAGTGTGAGAGCAATGGTGTTACTGCGCATGCCCCATCATAAAGTCGCTCGATCTTGGTCACGTAGGCAAAAGTAGTGTGTGTAGCGTAAGCTGAAACAAAAAATGTAGCATCAGCTAAGTGTACGAAGTTATCGAATTTGTGCGGGTAGCCTTAACTACTCTCCTTGTCGAGTTTGAAACGTCCCCGTTTCAGCTACTAAAAAGCTGGGGCTCAGAGGTCCTAATAGTTAGGTTCAAAATGCGACATGTTGGCTTATGTAGACCGGATCGTTATTCACAGCGCGTTAAGGTAGTAAATGGGTGGTTAAAGGCGTTATTAATGTTGAGGGTGATAAGCTTGATTGAGTGTGAATTCCATATTTTTTAACAATAATTTTTTTGATCCTTATACTATAATTACAAGTAACCGTTTCTTAAAATTAAAATAAATGCAACAATTCAAAGAATGGTGAAAATTAAACTTAGTTTAAAGAGTCTATTTACAATTCCGATTTTATTAGGAAGTTGTAAATAATCAAAACTGATAATATATTTCATTTTCTGATAAATTTTTTTTGTTTATAACGCTTACGGATTTTTCGCGTCATTGTAGCAATTTAACTTCCACGAATTAAACTCTCATAAGAAACAAAAAGACTCAACAACACTTATCGTAAGTTGCTTTTATGAATGATTTTTCCATCGATCAAGACCGTGCTGCCTAGATCCTTTTCCACAACTTTTTCAACAAATATCTTGTTAAATTTGTTTCCTAGACGTCTATTTCTCTTCAAAAATACTTTCTCGCCAGGCTCATAGGCTTTCATTTTATTATTTTTGTTCCGTCTACCTAAAACTTTCTCCTGTTCTTGACACAATCTTTCGCGTATCGTTTCCAAATCCTCAGTCGAACAATTATGAATAATGTCGATAGGTTTAGCGTTTGTTATAGAATGAATGGTGTTGTTGTACTTATGAGTAGCCAGCAGCACCAGATCAAAAGTCTCGCTCAGCTGTTGTTGTTCTCTTATGCATCGGGCTATTTCCATCAAGGTTGAATGGAATCTTTCAACCTGCCCATTACTTTGGCTATGTAACGTCGGAATGAAAAATTGTTCGATCGAAAAGTTGTCCCTAAGAAGAGTTTTAATTGTCATCGAATGAAAGGCTTTCTCATTGTCCGAAACAATAGTTTTGGTGTTTTTGAATATTAGAAGTGTTTCTAGCAAAGCTTCCTTGATATCTAATGTAGAGCGCGATCGAATGGGTTTGACTACAGCGTATTTCGAAAACTTATCCATATAGGTTAGAAAATGTTGTTTGTCTGTAAAAAAAATGTCCATATGTAGGATCTCGCCAGGCATCTTTGGAATAGGTGTTTTGCCTATTTCGAGATTTACCGGTTTACGCTGATATTTATTTTCTAGACATATCTTACAGTTTGTAATGATAGATTTTAACATTTTTTTGATATTTGGGAAATAATATTCTCGAGAAATTTGTTTAAAATTCTCTTGCAGACAGCGGTGTGCGCGGTTATGCTCTGCAACGACTGTTTCTAATTGATCGGTTTTATTTGTCAAATCTATCACAAAAATTTCTGTGTGGAGAAATTTCACTCCCGGGAAAAGAGAAACTAAATCGTTTTGTATTTCGGAAAGTGTTGGAAGGTCACAATGAATCGCGTTCGTATTATTTAGATTTATTACGGTTTTAAGACATTCAAACAAGTTTTCGAGCGAATCGAAGGAAATTGTATGCCGGATATGTTTTTGAAAAATAAGTTTTGTCACTTTTTTTAGGTATGACGCTTTTGTGAGTATTAGTTGGTTTTTAAATTGATTTATAGGGCATTTGACCGTTTTTACAACATTACTCAATGATTCCTCACTATGAGCCGTATCCATTGACTCACTCATGTTATTTATGAACTGTCTGGAGAGCGCATCTGCCACCTTGTTCTCACTTTCTGGCTTATAATGAAACGTTGGAGCAAACTCTTCGACGAAAGCACGCCACCTTTTCATTTTAGTGTTAGGATTTTTATCCGAAATTGAAAAGATAAGCGGCTGGTGGTCTGTAAAAATATGGATGTTTTTGACGCCATATAGATAGTGCCGAAGGGTCTTCAATGCCCAAACTAAAGCTAGTAGCTCACGCTCATTGGTGGCATAATTTTGTTCTGTTCGAGTAAGCGTTCGGGAAATCATGGTTATCGGCCTATTTTTCTCGAATAACACGGCGACTAAAGCATTTGAAGACGCATCTGTGGTCAGATCGTAAGGGCAGCTAAAATCCGGGTATTGAAGCAAAACATCTTCAGAAGCAAGAATTTTCTTCACTCTATTAAAGGCGGACATGGCTTCGGAGTCCAATTTTATTTGGATTTTTTTTGATTTGTTAGCTTCTACATGCCCATTCTCTCCTCGCAAATATTTCGTCAGCGGTTTGACGATGGCTGCATAATCTTTAACGAATCTGCTGTAATATCCCGCGAGACCAAGAAAGGATCGCAGAGAGCGTAAAGTTTCTGGAACTTTGTAATTTAAAATATCGTTGATTTTGTTTGGACAAGTTCTTAATCCGTTCTGCGACACTACAAATCCTAAAAACTCCACTTCTTTTTGGAAAAATTTGGACTTTTCTGGCGAACTCTCATACCGGCAGTTTCCAATTTGTTTAAAATTCTATTAATGTCCTACAGATGTAAATGCTCGTTGGGTGAAAAGATAATAATATCATCGATATAAATATGGCAGGACTTACCGATTTCATCGCGCAGAATATCATCTATGGCTCGTTGAAAAATGCTTGGAGCATTTTTCAAACCAAATGGCAAGCGGCAAAACTCGTACTTGCCATTATTTACACTGAATGCTGTTTTTGGTCTATCTTTCTCGCGCAAGTTAATTTGGTGAAACCCTGACTTCAAATCTAGCGTGGAGAAGAACTTTGATTTTCCTAAATTGGACAGGATGACAGAAGTGTCTGGTATGGGATATCGATCAGAGATGGTGTTTTCGTTAATTTTCCGAAAGTCTATCACCATACGTAGTTTTTGTTTGCCATTTTCGTCAAAACCCTTTTTTGTTACTACGTGGACGGGCGAATTATAGGGTGAACACGACTTGCGAATAATGCCGTTTCCTAGGAGTGATTTTATTTCAGAATTTATGAACTCTGCTGCTGAAATTGGGTACGGGTAACTTTTGCTAAAAATTGGGTTGTCTGTAGTGGTACGAATTGTAGCCTCGACATTGGTATTGTAGGGTAGGGCACAATTTGGGTGAGCAAACGCATTAGTGTTTTTATTAATTAATTGACGAAAGTCATTTTGAACATTGGCAGGCACGGAATTATCGTTAATTGTAATCAAGTTGACTCGATTGCAACAAAGATGCTGAAGTTTTACCTTACCATCCCGATAATATAAATACCCTGCATTAATATCAATTTTCGAGCCAATTTCTTTTAGGAAGTCATAACCAATTATGCCGTCGAACGTTTTTAGACTATCAAGTAAATAAAAAGTCGAGGTGTGGTTGAGAACATTGACCAAACATTTTTTGTCTATAAAATTTTCTCCGTTAATTGATTTCAACGTAAATGCGGTTTTCATTTCCTTAACTCCGTCGAGAAATTGAAAATTCTTAATGAAATTTTTTGAAGTACCTGTGTCTATTAATATTTTGAGCTCTTGACCATTCGCAGTAGTTTTGGTGATGAAAGGTAGGAGCGACTTCAGTTTAAAAAATTTATTTCGGAATTATTTTTAGAGTCGCATGTATGGTTAGGCTCTTCGAAGTAACTTTTAAAATTATAGCTATCATAGTCGTCGTAGTGTTCTTCGTTTTCAGATTCAGCAGAAACTATGACAATATTGTCTGGCATATAATTAACTCGCTGTGTCTTTCCACCGGGTCTCTGGAAAGAACCGGATGGCTCACGAGAACGTTTAAATACAACTGCTTGATTGGGCGTTTTAGAAACGGTTGCACTATTTTGACTAGCATTGTGTTTTCGATAGATGGATGTGCCATGGTCAACATCCATTGGACTCGGTTTATTGTTATGATTTGATAAATGCTTTGGTTCATTTTGTGGATTAAAATTATATTGAGGCATTGTTGCTCTTTGCTTGGTTTGACTGAACTACCCATTGCAAAGGTTTGGGCGAAATCATAGCGCTTGTGATTCATCTCAAGCTCCTGTGCTACGGCCAAGGCAGTGGGCAGATCTTTTGGTGACGAGGAAAATAAGATGTCACATAGCGGACGGCGAAGACCTGAAATGAATACTCGTAGAGCGTTTGCTCTTGCACGATCATTTAGAGCCTTTATAACTTCGTCGTTGCCACTATTCGTCATTATTTGCTTATTTATGATAAGCGTCAAATGTTTGTCCACCGAGTCATAGTAGTCTGCAATGGACAAATGACCTTGCCTTAGAATACTTAGTTCAGTTTCCAGAACATGAACTGGTCTTTTATCTGCGTACGTTTGGTCTAACCTAGCGATTATAGCCTTAAAACTGAGCACAGTATTGAAAGACGACAGTGTTGAATTCGCCGCACCCGTAATTTTACTTCGGAAAATACCCATTGCCACATAATATTTTTCGGAACCTTCAGGGTAGTAATTAATGGCAAAGCCGGCAGCGGAGCGCCAAGCTGGGTAGCACGAGGCATCGCCACTAAATTCGGGTAAAGACTTGACTAAGTTTTCCTGATTCTATTAACGGGTTAATTGCGACGGGTTGGTAGGGTTCAACACATGGTGGTTTAAGGCGATTTAAGGAAAGAGTAAGTTCGTCAATTTTGGCCGTGAATTCTGCCCTAGCACGCTCGGTTGAGGCTCTTACGATTTCTAAAACTTGCTCTCTTGTGATTTCCATTCTGCAGAAACTATAGAAACCACTATTCGACGATTTCCTGATGGCTGTAAGCACTTTAACAACTATATGTAAACTGAACAATCTATGGTTCGTTTTTCGCACTATGTAAAATGTGTATTTTTACAGCCGTAAAAGTTAAAAGACTGTGTGTACTATTTCGTTATCCAAAATTCTTATACCCCAACTGTTTTAAACGAGGGTATTTTATATAATCCGGCAAATTATGTTATTACGTTTCAAAATAATTCACGGAAATCAATGTTTCTTTTCGGCTGATACAGCGATTATTTGATTTGAAAAACTTTGCAGTTTTTTTTTAAATTGGAATGAAAAATTCTATGCGAAAATTTCCAGCAAGAAAATATTTAGCCAATCTTACTTTAAAACACGTGTATGTTACGTAAGTTTCAATAACTTTGCACAAATGCAGTGAAATCGTTTTATCGCCTGATATAGCGATTTTTAATTTTTTAAGGTTGCGGTTTTTAAAGATGGAAAAACAAATTGATGAAAAAATAACTTTTTGTTGTTTTTATACAAATATATTGAACCCTTTTTTTAGTTTCGAACACGTGCATGTTATGCAATTGGGAAGAAATTTCGCCTCAATACGACACGAAAAGGGACTATTAACACTTAAGTCTCCCGATTTTTTAAATCAAAATTTATATTTTATTTCTCACATGAAATGATTATCAGTTTTAATTATTACTTACATATGTAATTACGAAAACTGGTTCAATAAATTTGGGGTTAAGGGCTTCTTATATGGAATTCTACAATATCCCAATTGTCCAAGTGTAAGCGAAAAATTGATGATTCACTGAAACAAGTTGCGTAATATTCATTGGACAGGCCCCACGTTGGGCGCCACTTAATAAGTTTAGAAAAACTCGTGTTAAACCTTCGGTTTCAATATCAATCTTTATTCTGATTTTTAACAAAAGTACTTCGCTCAATCAAACCCAAGCTCGATGCAATTTCACCAACGATTTCCGCTAGGCCATGCAACTCATAATTCATTAGTTCTTTCTCAAAACGGGTTTTAAAGTGTGAGAGCAATGGTGTTACTGCGCATGCCCCATCAAAAAGTCGCTCGATCTTGGTCACGTAGGCAAAAGTAGTGTTGTGTAGCGTAAGCTGAGCTTAAACAAAAAATGTAGCATCAGCTAAGTGTACGAAGTTATCGAATTTGTGCGGGTAGCCTTAACTTATATACCATGGCGAAATTATACAGGTGCACGCACGGCGATATATATATCAAACTTTTTTTATTTTTACTTATGGGTCTTATGTCAAACTCGAAGCGAATTGGGTTTGTTTACGTTTATGTGTTTACATTCTTATTAGCACGTGTGTTTCGCAAATTATTGTAGAAACGAATTATAATAAATTGTTGTGGACCATAAGTGCGTTTTTTGAAATTAAATATCAATATAAATAATAAAAAGTGTTTCGAAATTGGAAAGTGCGCGGTTTGTTTAAAAAAAATATTACGGGGAACTGGACCCTTCTTCCAAGTGCCTGCTGACGACCAAAAGCGTTTGTTGTGGGAAACTAATTGCCGGGTGCAATTACGCCCAAAATACTTTATTTGTGCGGATAATTTTTCACGCGAAGACATGATTTGCGGTGGGAAAAAGGCGAGACTGCTGCAAAAAGCAATACCGTATCCTCCTTTACTCAGCGTTGTGGACACTAATTGCGCGCCTGTTGCACAACCAAACCTAGGCTCGGAGTTGTGTTTCATTGAGTAAGTTGGATTGTTGCTTATAAAAAGAAACTTTAATGATATAAGTTTAAGAAAATATTAATATTAATGGTAATTCTATACGACAGCACGTAACTGCTAATATACGTCCAAAAATCTCGGGAAACGTATCAAACGACGGGTTTTAACCTTCGTATCAATAATCCGAAAGCGGAAATTCGATATTTTATGTCTGTTCAGAGATATTTGCAATTAAAGTTGAAATTTTTCTGTAATTTTCATGTGGTTGTTGTAATCACAGATTAGGGTGTACTGAAAAGTGCAGAAATGTGTTCTGCGCAGAAATATTGTGGACCGCGTAGCCGTTGTTGGACACACAGAACACATTTCTGCACTTTTCAGTACACCCTAATCTGTTTCGAGTGCGATTTGCTTGAACGCGGCTGGGCCAAGAGCCTACAGTCATCTATATGACAAAGGTTTCCCACTTCCACACGTATCAACCCTAAACCGCTGGTCTCGCAAAACAGACATGAGCGAGGGTCTCCTGGCTGCGTCATTTGAAGCGTTGGAGGACATGCTGATATTTATTTTCTAGACATATCTTACAGTTTTTAATGATAGATTTTAACATTTTTTTGATATTTGGGAAATAATATTCTCGAGAAATTTGTTTAAAATTCTCTTGCAGACAGCGGTGTGCGCGGTTATGCTCTGCAACGACTGTTTCTAATTGATCGGTTTTATTTGTCAAATCTATCACAAAAATTTCTGTGTGGAGAAATTTCACTCCCGGGAAAAGAGAAACTAAATCGTTTTGTATTTCGGAAAGTGTTGGAAGGTCACAATGAATCGCGTTCGTATTATTTAGATTTATTACGGTTTTAAGACATTCAAACAAGTTTTCGAGCGAATCGAAGGAAATTGTATGCCGGATATGTTTTTGAAAAATAATTTTTGTCACTTTTTTTAGGTATGACGCTTTTGTGAGTATTAGTTGGTTTTTAAATTGATTTATAGGGCATTTGACCGTTTTTACAACATTACTCAATGATTCCTCACTATGAGCCGTATCCATTGACTCACTCATGTTATTTATGAACTGTCTGGAGAGCGCATCTGCCACCTTGTTCTCACTTTCTGGCTTATAATGAAACGTTGGAGCAAACTCTTCGACGAAAGCACGCCACCTTTTCATTTTAGTGTTAGGATTTTTATCCGAAATTGAAAAGATAAGCGGCTGGTGGTCTGTAAAAATATGGATGTTTTTGACGCCATATAGATAGTGCCGAAGGGTCTTCAATGCCCAAACTAAAGCTAGTAGCTCACGCTCATTGGTGGCATAATTTTGTTCTGTTCGAGTAAGCGTTCGGGAAATCATGGTTATCGGCCTATTTTTCTGGGATAACACGGCGACTAAAGCATTTGAAGACGCATCTGTGGTCAGATCGTAAGGGCAGCTAAAATCCGGGTATTGAAGCAAAACATCTTCAGAAGCAAGAATTTTCTTCACTCTATTAAAGGCGGACATGGCTTCGGAGTCCAATTTTATTTGGATTTTTTTTGATTTGTTAGCTTCTACATGCCCATTCTCTCCTCGCAAATATTTCGTCAGCGGTTTGACGATGGCTGCATAATCTTTAACGAATCTGCTGTAATATCCCGCGAGACCAAGAAAGGATCGCAGAGAGCGTAAAGTTTCTGGAACTTTGTAATTTAAAATATCGTTGATTTTGTTTGGACAAGTTCTTAATCCGTTCTGCGACACTACAAATCCTAAAAACTCCACTTCTTTTTGGAAAAATTTGGACTTTTCTGGCGAAACTCTCATACCGGCAGTTTCCAATTTGTTTAAAATTCTATTAATGTCCTACAGATGTAAATGCTCGTTGGGTGAAAAGATAATAATATCATCGATATAAATATGGCAGGACTTACCAATTTCATCGCGCAGAATATCATCTATGGCTCGTTGAAAAATGCTTGGAGCATTTTTCAAACCAAATGGCAAGCGGCAAAACTCGTACTTGCCATTATTTACACTGAATGCTGTTTTTGGTCTATCTTTCTCGCGCAAGTTAATTTGGTGAAACCCTGACTTCAAATCTAGCGTGGAGAAGAACTTTGATTTTCCTAAATTGGACAGGATGACAGAAGTGTCTGGTATGGGATATCGATCAGAGATGGTGTTTTCGTTAATTTTCCGAAAGTCTATCACCATACGTAGTTTTTGTTTGCCATTTTCGTCAAAACCCTTTTTTGTTACTACGTGGACGGGCGAATTATAGGGTGAACACGACTTGCGAATAATGCCGTTTCCTAGGAGTGATTTTATTTCAGAATTTATGAACTCTGCTGCTGAAATTGGGTACGGGTAACTTTTGCTAAAAATTGGGTTGTCTGTAGTGGTACGAATTGTAGCCTCGACATTGGTATTGTAGGGTAGGGCACAATTTGGGTGAGCAAACGCATTAGTGTTTTTATTAATTAATTGACGAAAGTCATTTTGAACATTGGCAGGCACGGAATTATCGTTAATTGTAATCAAGTTGACTCGATTGCAACAAAGATGCTGAAGTTTTACCTTACCATCCCGATAATATAAATACCCTGCATTAATATCAATTTTCGAGCCAATTTCTTTTAGGAAGTCATAACCAATTATGCCGTCGAACGTTTTTAGACTATCAAGTAAATAAAAAGTCGAGGTGTGGTTGAGAACATTGACCAAACATTTTTTGTCTATAAAATTTTCTCCGTTAATTGATTTCAACGTAAATGCGGTTTTCATTTCCTTAACTCCGTCGAGAAATTGAAAATTCTTAATGAAATTTTTTGAAGTACCTGTGTCTATTAATATTTTGAGCTCTTGACCATTCGCAGTAGTTTTGGTCATGAAAGGTAGGAGCGACTTCAGTTTAAAAAATTTATTTCGGAATTATTTTTAGAGTCGCATGTATGGTTAGGCTCTTCGAAGTAACTTTTAAAATTATAGCTATCATAGTCGTCGTAGTGTTCTTCGTTTTCAGATTCAGCAGAAACTATGACAATATTGTCTGGCATATAATTAACTCGCTGTGTCTTTCCACCGGGTCTCTGGAAAGAACCGGATGGCTCACGAGAACGTTTAAATACAACTGCTTGATTGGGCGTTTTAGAAACGGTTGCACTATTTTGACTAGCATTGTGTTTTCGATAGATGGATGTGCCATGGTCAACATCCATTGGACTCGGTTTATTGTTATGATTTGATAAATGCTTTGGTTCATTTTGTGGATTAAAATTATATTGAGGCATGTTGCTCTTTGCTTGGTTTGACTGAACTACCCATTGCAAAGGTTTGGGCGAAATCATAGCGCTTGTGATTCATCTCAAGCTCCTGTGCTACGGCCAAGGCAGTGGGCAGATCTTTTGGTGACGAGGAAAATAAGATGTCACATAGCGGACGGCGAAGACCTGAAATGAATACTCGTAGAGCGTTTGCTCTTGCACGATCATTTAGAGCCTTTATAACTTCGTCGTTGCCACTATTCGTCATTATTTGCTTATTTATGATAAGCGTCAAATGTTTGTCCACCGAGTCATAGTAGTCTGCAATGGACAAATGACCTTGCCTTAGAATACTTAGTTTCCAGAACATGAACTGGTCTTTTATCTGCGTACGTTTGGTCTAACCTAGCGATTATAGCCTTAAAACTGAGCACAGTATTGAAAGACGACAGTGTTGAATTCGCCGCACCCGTAATTTTACTTCGGAAAATACCCATTGCCACATAATATTTTTCGGAACCTTCAGGGTAGTAATTAATGGCAAAGCCGGCAGCGGAGCGCCAAGCTGGGTAGCACGAGGCATCGCCACTAAATTCGGGTAAAGACTTGACTAAGTTTTCCTGATTCTATTAACGGGTTAATTGCGACGGGTTGGTAGGGTTCAACACATGGTGGTTTAAGGCGATTTAAGGAAAGAGTAAGTTCGTCAATTTTGGCCGTGAATTCTGCCCTAGCACGCTCGGTTGAGGCTCTTACGATTTCTAAAACTTGCTCTCTTGTGATTTCCATTCTGCAGAAACTATAGAAACCACTATTCGACGATTTCCTGATGGCTGTAAGCACTTTAACAACTATATGTAAACTGAACAATCTATGGTTCGTTTTTCGCACTATGTAAAATGTGTATTTTTACAGCCGTAAAAGTTAAAAGACTGTGTGTACTATTTCGTTATCCAAAATTCTTATACCCCAACTGTTTTAAACGAGGGTATTTTATATAATCCGGCAAATTATGTTATTACGTTTCAAAATAATTCACGGAAATCAATGTTTCTTTTCGGCTGATACAGCGATTATTTGATTTGAAAAACTTTGCAGTTTTTTTTTAAATTGGAATGAAAAATTCTATGCGAAAATTTCCAGCAAGAAAATATTTAGCCAATCTTACTTTAAAACACGTGTATGTTACGTAAGTTTCAATAACTTTGCACAAATGCAGTGAAATCGTTTTATCGCCTGATATAGCGATTTTTAATTTTTTAAGGTTGCGGTTTTTAAAGATGGAAAAACAAATTGATGAAAAAATAACTTTTTGTTGTTTTTATACAAATATATTGAACCCTTTTTTTAGTTTCGAACACGTGCATGTTATGCAATTGGGAGGAAATTTCGCCTCAATACGACACGAAAAGGGACTATTACCACTTAAGTCTCCCGATTTTTTAAATCAAAATTTATATTTTATTTCTCACATGAAATGATTATCAGTTTTAATTATTACTTACATATGTAATTACGAAAACTGGTTCAATAAATTTGGGGTTAAGGGCTTCTTATATGGAATTCTACAATATCCCAATTGTCCAAGTGTAAGCGAAAAATTGATGATTCACTGCTCCAAATATCTCATGCTGTAGGATTATGATCCTGGTTCTTTTATGACCTGTCGCTTTGTTCGGCCTTCCTTATAGGAATTATTCTTGTAGAATTGGTCAGTGCGGTTGACCGCTTGAAACAAGTTGCGTAATATTCATTGGACAGGCCCCACGTTGGGCGCCACTTAATAAGTTTAGAAAAACTCGTGTTAAACCTTCGGTTTCAATATCAATCTTTATTCTGATTTTTAACAAAAGTACTTCGCTCAATCAAACCCAAGCTCGATGCAATTTCACCAACGATTTCCGCTAGGCCATGCAACTCATAATTCATTAGTTCTTTCTCAAAACGGGTTTTAAAGTGTGAGAGCAATGGTGTTACTGCGCATGCCCCATCAAAAAGTCGCTCGATCTTGGTCACGTAGGCAAAAGTAGTGTTGTGTAGCGTAAGCTGAGCTTAAACAAAAAATGTAGCATCAGCTAAGTGTACGAAGTTATCGAATTTGTGCGGGTAGCCTTAACTTATATACCATGGCGAAATTATACAGGTGCACGCACGGCGATATATGTATCAAACTTTTTTTATTTTTACTTATGGGTCTTATGTCAAACTCGAAGCGAATTGGGTTTGTTTACGTTTATGTGTTTACATTCTTATTAGCACGTGTGTTTCGCAAATTATTGTAGAAACGAATTATAATAAATTGTTGTGGACCATAAGTGCGTTTTTTGAAATTAAATATCAATATAAATAATAAAAAGTGTTTCGAAATTGGAAAGTGCGCGGTTTGTTTAAAAAAAATATTACGGGGAACTGGACCCTTCTTCCAAGTGCCTGCTGACGACCAAAAGCGTTTGTTGTGGGAAACTAATTGCCGGGTGCAATTACGCCCAAAATACTTTATTTGTGCGGATAATTTTTCACGCGAAGACATGATTTGCGGTGGGAAAAAGGCGAGACTGCTGCAAAAAGCAATACCGTATCCTCCTTTACTCAGCGTTGTGGACACTAATTGCGCGCCTGTTGCACAACCAAACCTAGGCTCGGAGTTGTGTTTCATTGAGTAAGTTGGATTGTTGCTTATAAAAAGAAACTTTAATGATATAAGTTTAAGAAAATATTAATATTAATGGTAATTCTATACGACAGCACGTAACTGCTAATATACGTCCAAAAATCTCGGGAAACGTATCAAACGACGGGTTTTAACCTTCGTATCAATAATCCGAAAGCGGAAATTCGATATTTTATGTCTGTTCAGAGATATTTGCAATTAAAGTTGAAATTTTTCTGTAATTTTCATGTGGTTGTTGTAATCACAGATTAGGGTGTACTGAAAAGTGCAGAAATGTGTTCTGCGCAGAAATATTGTGGACCGCGTAGCCGTTGTTGGACACACAGAACACATTTCTGCACTTTTCAGTACACCCTAATCTGTGATTACAACAACCACATGAAAATGACAGAAAAATTTCAACTTTAATTGCAAATATCTCTGAACAGACATAAAATATCGAATTTCCGCTTTCGGATTTATGATACGAAGGTTAAAACCCGTCGTTTGATACCTTTCCCGAGATTTTTGGACGTATATTAGCAGTTACGTGCTGTCGTATAGAATTACCATATTAATTAGTATCCAATGACAAATTTGTGTAATTTAGGTCTAATCAAAATTTGCAAGACTGCGTGGCAGAGCCAATGTCGATAGACGTAAATAGTTCTTCGGGTGCTGTCATTTTAGATGTACAGATTCTTACAGCAAGCTCTGAAACCCAAACAGAGTAAGAACTATAGATCGAATTTGTTCATTCAGTATTAGTATTACCTATTATATGTTTCAAAACATTATTTGCAGCTGTGTAATATTCGAGGCGCTGATGGAGCCGGAAATATTATCATTGAAGAGGGAGGTTAGTAGGCTAAAGCAGGAAAACAAAGACCTACAGCGTAAGCTGAATGAGTCCAAAACCGTCTTGGATAATTTCAGACATATTTTTACGGATGGTCAAATGCGTAAGATGATTGCGCCAGGTATGATTTACTGAATTCATTTATGCTCAAATAATTATATACCTAAGTAAATTTATTAATTTTCACATAGAAAAAACTATCCAATGGCATTGGAAAGATATTTCGAGTGCGATTTGCTTGAACGCGGCTGGGCCAAGAGCCTACAGTCATCTATATGACAAAGGTTTCCCACTTCCACATGTATTAACCCTAAACCGCTGGTCTCGCAAAACAGACATGAGCGAGGGTCTCCTGGCTGCGTCATTTGAAGCGTTGGAGGACATGTCTGAACTAAGTAATGATGACAAAATATGTGTTCTTTCATTTGACGAAATGAAAGTAGCCGAAGCGTATGAATACGACCAGCTGGGAGGTCACGTTCAAAAACCAGTGAGGAATGTGCAAGTGGTGATGGCGCGCGGGTTATTAAAATCCTGGAAGCAGCCTATGTTTTATGCGTTCGACACGCCAATGACCAGGGACATTTTGTGTTCTATTATTATAGCCTTAAAAAATATAAACTTTCAAGTAGTTGCGGTTGTTAGCGATATGGGTTCCACAAATCGGAATTTATGGTGGAGGTCGCTGAAAGTAACTATAGGTAAAATTTAAATTGCAATCTATTTTCTTATATTTTAAAGCATGTAATTTGGAATTTGTTCAATTGTTGCTTTTTTTTAGATAAACCATGGTTTGCACATCAATCGGACGATACTTCTAAAGTCTTTGTATTCGCAGATGCACCGCACCTGCTGAAATTAGTGCGAAACCACTATCTAGACTACAATATCATATGGAACAATCATCTCCTTACTACTAGGACAATTTGCGACTTATTAAACCACACTTCCAGCTCTGACGTGTCGATAGCTCACAAAATATCGTACGAAAATCTTGAAGTAAACCAGTCAGGCAATTTAAACTATGTTACAAAATACTTAACCCTTTGTCTGTCTTTTGGGGTCTATTTGACCCCAGACCATTTTAAGTAGCTATAACTATTTTCCCTTAGCACATGCATATTACAGCTTTGCTGACATCCTTGAGTATCCTATTATTGATAGTTTGATCCAATCGTAGACCTTACAAAAATTCAAGATTGCCGTAGATTTCGGCATAAAGTGTAAACTCACACTTGTTGTCCTTTGGGGAATCGTCTAATGTAAAGCGACCTTTACAGTCTTAGAGTTAGTTGTAGCTTTCGTAGATAACACTTGGAAAGTTATGTCAGAAGCTACTACTAAATTAAAATGCCTACTATAAAAACAATCCCCTACATTTCATATTTAAAATTTCAGCACGTCAAAATGTAAAGACCGCAACTCGGCTATTTTCCAACTCAGTTGCCAGTGCCCTTCGTCGGTGCCATTCGGTAGGGTATGAGCTGTACAAACCTTTGGAAACGGCTGATTTTATTCAGCTCGTCAATGATTGGTTTGACGTTTTGAACTCAAGCATGGGAACATTTGCTTATCCGGGAAAGGTATTTTTAGTTACCCCAAATTTAATTAATTTTTCTTACGGTTTTAAAACTTAAGGAAACGTTTGGAAAAGATCTCCCCAATCAGTTGGATATTTTGAATCGCATGAACGAATTCATGTCGTCGCCAATTCTCCCAGGAAAAAAAGTATTGAACTTTTTCAAAAGGGAATCCTGATGACGAATAGGGCGTTGCACAAAGATTTGCGTGGTGTATGTCGTGGTTGTGCTATATGCGAAGAGAACTGTGATAAAATTAAAAAAAATTTAGATTTTTACGCATGTCCGCAAACTTTGCGAATGCTTTTTCTTCTTGTGTGGTGATTATTATTCAGTTCACCTGTATTTGCTAAGAATGAAACATTGCTATCGGTACCATAAATTTGTGAAGGGGAAGCGGTATCGTCTCTTATTTAAAAAACACAAAAAGTAAAGCCGAACTTACTTTTTTAATACAATTAGAGCACATGTTGTGAGGATGGGGCCGTGTGCAGAAGTCCACGCAAGTGGGAAAAGTTTGTGATCGCCATTCACCTGGGAATGGCCAGAGCGATTCTTTTGCACGCGGTTCAAGCAGCTCACTACTTCCGGGCTTTGCGCCCAAGTATCCTCTGGGTAACCACCGAACAGCCGTTTGGTGGTGAGCTAAACGTGAGAAGGCGACAACCTGGTAAGGCCACTACGACATAATCGGCTTAAGGGCTTGCTGGGGGGTTCAAACAGCAGCGTCTGATCACCATGTGGTGCGGCTGCAAGCGGGCGTCTGTCTTGGATCAAGCGGCTCGCTATACAAACGTGTAATAGAACTCAACCTCCCGTGAAGCGGGTTGTGCGTTAGGTTTTGGACCCACCACATAAAACAACGTTCCAATAAAATTCAAGAACAAGGCCCCGAATATGAGAACCCCTTTTTTAGATGACAACACACGCAAACGAAATAAGGATTACGAGATAAGGGCATGTACCCGGAATGTCCGGTCCCTTAATGGGGAAGGTGCCGCTGCCCGGCTGGTTGAGGTCCTGAGGAAAGCAAAAGCTGACATCATCGCCATACAAGAGATGCGATGGACGGGGCGAGGAAACACGATCAAAACACCTCGCAACATCTACTGGAGTGGGCATGAAGGCAAGCGCAGATTCGCGTGGGATTTATGGTGGGAGAGAGACTCCGTAACCGAGTACTGTCGTTCACTCCCGTGAACGAGCGTCTCGCCGCAATCCGCATAAAAGTACGATTTGTCACCATATTGTTTATCTGCGGAAGAGAAGGACGACGCGGAAAAGGATGCATTCTACGAGCGCCTGGAAGAAGTATACGAGCGCTGCCCCGCCATGATATCAAAGTCGTGCTTGGGGACTTTAACGCCAGGGTGGGTAAGGAGGGTGTATTCGGCCCCACTGTCGGGAAGTTCAGTCTCCACGATCAGATGGATTCAGGCTGATCGGCTTCGCCGGTGCCCGAAACATGGTCATATCCAGCACTAGGTTTATGCACAAAAAGATCCATCAGGCTACATGGCTGTCCCCCGATCGAAAAACACGCAACCAGATCGACCACGTTGTGATAGACGGACGGCATGCTTCCAGCGTTTTAGATGTTCGCACAATACGAGGACCTAACATCGACTCTGGTCACTTCCTAGTAGCAGCCAAGATTCGTACCCGTCTCTGTACGACAAAACAGGCGCAACAAAAGACGCAGGGAAAGCTGGACGTCGAAAGCTGCAATCGCAACAGACCGTTAATTATTTCGCAGATCGCCTGTCACACCTGCTCTCCGAGAGCACAATTCAACCTAGTGGAATGTATGAGCAGTGGGATCATATCTCAGGAGCACTCCGTACCGCAACCGAAGAAGTAATTGGATTCCGGCGAATGCGAAGAAACAACTGGTATGATGATGAAGAGTGCCGCGCTGCAACGAAAATAAAGGACGAAGCCTACAAGGCAACGCTGAGATCGAATGCAACGAGCAGTGCGTGTGAACACTACCGCGAGTTGAAGAGGGAAGCAAGGCGGCTTTTTCGGGCGAAAAAAAGAGAGGCAGAAAAGCGTGAAATAAAGGAGCTTGAGATGCTGGCCAACGGGAATAATGCCCGAAAATTCTATCAAAAAATTCGGCGAATGACAGAAGGTTTTAAACCCGGGGCAAACTCCTGTAAGAATGAGAACCGCGACCTGGTGACCGATGTTCAGAGAGCACTCAGAATATGGAGGGATCACTTCTCTGCCCTTTTAAATGGAGACACTGAGCAATAAACCAGAGAAGATGCCGAACCCGACCCCACAATCGAAGATGATGGAATTGACGTTCCACAACCCGACTATAATGAGGTGCGAATAACAATATCCCGATTGAATAACAATAAAGCAGCTGGCGCTGATGGTTTGCCTGCTGAGCTATTCAAACACGGAGGCGAGGAGCTGGTACGGCGCATGCATCAGCTTCTATGCAGAATATGGTTGGATGAATGCATGCCTGAAGATTGGAATCTAAGTGTTCTCTGCCCAATCCACAAGAAGGGCAATCTTGCAAACTGCGCCAACTATCGCGGGATCAGCCTTTTGAATATCGCATATAAGGTCCTATCAAGCGTATTGTGCGAAAGACTGCAGCCTGATGTGAATAGACTGATTGGACCTTATCAGTGTGGCTTCAGACCTGGTAAATCTACCATCGACCAGATTTCTACAATACGCCAAATCTTGGAAAAAACCCGTGAAAAAAGAATCGACACGCATTATCTCTTTTTTGATTTTAAAGCCGCTTTCGATAGCACGAAAAGGAGCTGCCTATATGCCGCTATGTCTGAATTTGGTTTCTCCGCAAAACTTATACGGCTATGCAAAATGACCTTGAGCAACACCGCCAGCTCGGTCAGAATTGGGAAGTACCTCTCCGAGCCGTTCGAAACTAAACGAGGTTTCAGACAGGGTGACCCCCTATCGTGCGATTTCTTTAATTTAATACAGAGAAAATAATACAAGCTGCAGAACTTAACCGCGCTGGAACAATATTTTATAAAAGCGTGCAACTGTTGGCATATGCTGACGATATTGATATCATTGGCCTTAACAACCGCGCCATAACTTCTGCTTACTCCAAATTAGAAAAAGAAGCGGAGGAAATGGGATTGGTGATAACCGAGGGCAAAACGAAGTACCTTCTGTCATCATGCAAAGAGTCAGCGCATTCGCGCCTTGGCAACCAAGCCACTGTTGGCAGCAATAATTTCGAAATAGTAAAGGAGTTCGTTTACCTGGGAACCAGCATTAACACCAACAATAATGTTAGCCTAGAAATCCGACGAAGAATTACTCTTGCAAACAAATGCTACTTCGGACTGAGTAGGCAATTGAAAAGTAAAGTCCTCTCTCGACGAACGAAAATAACACTCTACAAGTCACTCATCGCACCCGTCCTGCTATATGGTGCAGAAGCGTGGACACTAACAACATCTGATGAGGCGGCTCTGGGAGTATTCGAGAGAAAGGTTCTTCGAAAGATTTGTGGACCTCTACGCGTTGGCGACGGCGAGTACCGAAGAAGATTTAATGATGAGCTGTATGAACTTTACGCAGACGCCGACATAGTTCAGCGAATTAAAACACAGCGGCTTCGCTGGCTAGGCCACGTAGTGCGAATGAGCGAAGATGCTCCAGCCCAGAAAGTATTCTTATCGGCACCCGCCGGTGGAAGCAGAGGAAGAGGGAGACCACCACTCCGATGGAAGGACCAAGTGGAGACCGATTTGCGATCCCGCGGTGTTTCCAATTGACGCCAGTTGGCGCAACGAAGAAACGACTGGCGAGCTATGTTGGACAGTCAAAATCGCCCAGGCGGTTAAATGACCATTTAGAGAAGAAGAGCACATGTCTTTTTTTCCTGCGCTAGCTCAGAAATACATTGTGTGCTGTGTTTTTTGGTTGTGTATGTCAAAATCTGATTTGCGCCAATTTATAACTTGAGGACTTGTGCAAGGCTTTTGTGTGGTGTATTTGGCGCTTTAATAATTCTTTTGGTTGTGTACCATGTCAAGTGTGATGTCCAAGGCAGAGACGTCAAATTTCTAAGAGATTTCGTCACCTGTTTTTTTTTTATATTCTATATTGGTCTCATCCTGCATCCCTTTTTATCATTCGTTTGAAGATAGGAGTTCGTTTTGTACCGGATGCGTCGCCATATTGAAGTGTCTTAGATGTAAGCAATGACTCCATGTTGATGTTCCTTTAACAGATAACATATCACACTTGTTTTGCTACACAATGATTCTATTGTTTGGTTTGTTGTTCAAGGGGGTACAAATTATAATTTTTATATTTTGAGATGGTACAAATTGAGAGCAATCTATTTCCATACTTTTTTTTTGAAAATCGAATATTTTTGTACCAGAAGTAGAGACTTCCATGGCACATGAACACACGTTACAAACAGGGTAGTCCTGGAGAAATTACCGATTTTCTGGTTGGCAAGGGGGTGCAAATTATAATTTTTATATTTTTAGATGGTACAAATTGAGAAGAATATATTTCCATTATTTTTTTTTAGAAAACACAAAATTTTTGTGCCAGGAGTATAAGTTTTTCAGCATTTGGGGTTTTCGTAATTTTTTCCATTTTCCGAAGGGTTACAAATTATGATACACCTATTTTCCGATGGTAAAAATTAAAACGGCTCTAATGGTATGTGATTTTTTGACGAAATAAATAATTTGCGTGCTGGGGTCAAGACAATAGAACACAGATGTGATTCTGTTCACAGCTGTACTGTTTACCAGTTACTGACATCTATGCTTATTTTAAAAATTAATACATGACGTGAAAGCAATGGTATTTATAGACAGAACACCTTTATGCCCTTCGATCCAACACCGGCTACGCGATTCCCGGTTGCTACGTTTTCTGCTCGCTTGGGGCGCTGGGATAGCACTGACAGCTTTCAATTAAGTTGCGATTCGTTACGAACAAGAAGTATTCAGAAATAAAGGATACTAGAAGTCAACCCCATACCTTTTGACGTTACTTATCGGCTTCTGTAAATTACGCTGTGGTGATCCTTTGGGGGCGGCCGTGACTCGAAAACACCGCGGTCGAATTTTATTTGAAACGAAATAAAAAAGAAACGAGAATTCTCGTTATAAAAATTCAATTACAACGTAAAATTACCTTTGAAGTGGCAGTGACGTAGTAAAAATAATGGGGTGGCTTCGATGTATCTCCGGTAGCGCCTGCAGACAAAGTAGACGCTTGTCTAGTTGAGGACAACCTTTGAACCCGAGAATCATCCACCGTGGATTGGTGGGGGTGATTGGAAGGGAGTTAAAAGTGACATGAGCGTGCACATTTTTTTTAGGAATTTGGGTATCGGGCCTGAACAGCCTCAGTAAATTTTAATTTTGAAAATTTTAGTAGTTTTACCCAGAGAAATATGGGATCAGAACAAAAAATCTCTTAATATTTGGAAACTAAAAAAAATTTGAATAATTAGGAATTGAGAATGGAAAAAAGGATAACTGACAATTTAAGATACATTTTTGTATCTTACCGAAGTCACGAGTGTCATCAGAAAACATAGAAGATATACTAATCGATTTTGTTTTAATTCGCAAAGAATTTTATGAGGGAGCCTCCGCAATATATTATTTTTATTTATTTATTTATTTAAAGGCAATACAAACACAAAACGGTCGACTATTAACAATAATACTACGCCTATTAACAATAAAAAGGTACACGTCATTAATAAAGATTAAAATTATTACTAATATTATATATGAGATGAAAACATAACAATAGTACAACTAAAATTACATTCAAGATGATGATACCAGTGTTGTCAGGAAGCACTGGATTCCAATCGGTTTAAGAGGTTGGAAAGGACTTGTTTCCAATCCTCCCTTATTCCAAATGTTATCTCTATTAGACTTTATTATATTAGTTATCGGACTGACACAGATTCCGGCTAACACAGTAAATTCACTTAGTTGGGAGGTTGGAAAGGACGTGTTTCCTTCCAATCCTCCCTTATTCCAAATGTTAACTCTATTTATTTTAGTAGTTTAGTTTTATAATATTAGTCGCCGGCTGTTGGGTTTTAATTCGTTGGAATAAGTCGGTGTCTGCATATAGCTCATACAGCTCATCACTATATCTTCTTCGGTACTCGCCTTTTGCCAAAGCGTAAGGGTCCGTAAATCTATCGAAGAATCTTTCTATCGAATACTCACACAGCCGCCTCATCAGATGTTGTCAGTGTCCAAGCTTCTGCACTATAAACCAGAACAACAAGTGACTTATTTATTTTCGTTCTTCGAGAGAGAACTTTACATCTCAATTCCCAACTCAGTCAGAAATAGGACTTGTTTGCGCGAGTTATTGAAGTAATTGAAATATTAATATACACATTATGCTGTACAATTGTTGAATATCCTATATTATTTATCCCTTCTCTTTATACAAGAAGATTTAAACTCGCTTTATAAGTAATAATATTTTGTTGGGGACTTCTGTATTTTCCTCAATACAAGGTTATGAAGGCAATTTCTTTTATATGAAAGAAAACACTTTAGCTCTTCGGAAGAAAAAATTGCCTAAAATCAGCAAAATGCGTCACGACCCCCTTCCCAAAATTTTGGATACGCCACTGATTCACGGAATCAAATGCTTTACTTAAGTCAGTGTAGATCACATCCGTTTGTTTAAGTGTATGTGGCCCATGCACCGACTGGCCAGAGGCTGATCGTTGCCCTACTGCGCATCCCTAGAACGGGAGCTTCAGATTGGCTGGTCACAGCACAGCTAGAAAGAAGGAGAGAGACATTCAAGTCACACGTGCAGGAGAGGTATACTCTAACCACCAGCCGAACTACTCATCCGGGCTCACAACGTTTCGGCGCCCGTGGATGTGAACTCAAGCTAGTTAGTAGTGGTTGTCTACGAGGAAGAAAACCATGTTGACAAGGGGGCAATAAAGAAGTACACTGATAATTAAGCTGTTTAGTAATGATCTGTTCAAAAGTTTTGGGAAGAGCCGAAAGGTTGGAAATGCCTCTGTAGCTCTCAATATCTACCCTACTACCTTTTCTATGCAAGGGAATAATAAAAGATTGCTTCCAAATATATGGGAAAGAAGCAGATTCCAGAGACAGATTAAATAGTTTTAAAATCGGTTCTGATAAATGAACTGCACAGTACGTAAGTACACAACTAGGAACGCCATCCGGACCCGGCGAGAATATGGGCTTCAGTGATTCAAGACTCTGAACAACAGTGTTATTATCAAAAACGGGATTCATGATGTTATTGGAACTAGCCAAGTAATATGAATACTCACTACCTTGCGAACTGTTAGGGGAGTAGGTCTATTTAAAGAATTTCGAAAATAATTCCGCAATATTGTCAACGGTGTTAGCACTCTTACACCCAAACGAAAGCGACGAAAGAAATCCAGAGACTTCACGCTTAGAGTTAACAAAACTAAAAAAAATTTTAGGATAATTGAAAAATTGAGTTTTGCAACAGGTTCAGTAATCCTTATAACACAACTGATTCAGACGATGAAAGTTAGAGCGGGCAACTAAATACTTTGAACAGTCAGCAAATACTCCAGATCTCTTAAATCGTTTATAAAGTCTAGATTTAATATTATTAAGTCTGACAAGTTGACTTGAGAACCATAACGGCTTCCTCGACCTGACCTTGATGTAGCGAGATGGAACACAGCTTTCAAAGAAGCCATAAAGTGAACTATAATATATGGAAGTTGCTGATTCGATGTCTGCACAGGCATAAAGTTCAGACCAGTCGTGGTCAGCTATCAATTCGTTTAGTTTAACGAAATCCGCTTTGTAAAAACATCTAATACGAGAATGAGATTTTACTTTAGCTACATCGAGCACGGTTGGTCGGTTGATATCAACAACTAACTCAAGCGAAGGGTGCAATGGATCTTTTGGAACGAATAGTGGAGAGATTTGAGTGAGCGCATCACCCTGCCAACTATCCACAAATACTAAGTCCAGCATATTATTTTTACTATTCGGTACATTGTTAACCTGTAGGAAAGATAAATCTAGTATGGGATGGTTACTCCTAGTAACCCAGTTAACTGATGGCAAATTGAAGTCACCAAGAACAATAAAACGATCTTTATCACGCAAAAGAGAATGTAAATTAGGAATAGCTGAGCTATGGCTCATATAAACACTAGGATTCGATCGAGGCGATATGTACGAACAACAACAGAATATATTAATGGAACAAAAAGCAAGTCTTACTGCCAAGGACTCAATATTAGGTTCGGTGTCCAATAAAACCAGTTTAGATACAGGGCTTGAATCGACAGCAATAAGGACGCCACCTGCTCTTGAGTTGCGGTCGCGTCGATAAACAACATACTTACTTGAGAAAACCTCTGAATTAAAGTTATCAGGCTTCAGTCAGGGCTCCGTAAGAGCGAAAATTTGCACTGTAAAAGCGAAACTATTTAAGAAAAAAGTATTTAATTTCGAACGTAAGCCACGTACATTTTAATATTCCTTAACCCTTTATTATTTCGAAGGATCAGTTAATAATAATAGATTGAAGTTTGTGAACATAGCCGACATAACCGACCAACTTTCAGAAAACTAAATTTGCTCATAATAATAAGCCTTGACCCTCTACACTCACTTGTTAGCATTTTGTCTCACAAGAACGTATGTGCCTCAGTGAGGTAATATACTCATTAAAATAACTGCGTTGCTGGTTTATCTCTGCACATAGGCTTATAATGACCACCGCCGCCGGATATATACACGGGTGTTTTAAAAGCGGTATAGACATATTTTACTGTTTGTCATCTAGTATGTTCTATGTATAGCCCTGATCTTAACGAAAATGAAATGTAGAAGAGAATTTGTAAATTTGGGCCATCTGGCAATATCCCTTGCTCGGTAAAATTTACATTTATTCGTAAAATCATCTTATACATTTTATGGCAGCGAGCGAGTAGAAGGCAGACTAAAACGTAAGGAAAAAATTCTTTCAACCTTGTACTTTAATGTAATTTTATTTTATATAGGATGAAACTGATTCTGATCTTGATTCTGACTGATCACTGATTTGGACGGCTTTAATCACAAGAGCCTCTTGGCCGCAACATCTTTTATATTGTTTTAATTAATTGGGAACGCAAACACAAGGTGCACTCAATAATTATAGCTTTAATTTTACTTGTTGGCGGATGCTCCCACGTGTCGCATTATAAGCGATATTAATTTTTCCTGTTTGAAAATTTTCACGTTTCGGATTGTGGGGAATTCCACGAGCCTCATATATATATATAATCTTGGTGAATTTACGAATAAAGTCAAAGTGCAAATACACACAATTTTCGTTTCCGATTTGTGGGGATTCCACGAGCTGCGTAACTTTTTATTTGCATCTATTTACCGACATTGTTCAACTGCGTGCAGGTGCGACACCTATTATACTCAATTTCAGAAATAAAAACGAGGTCTTAATTTGCCACGTTTCTTGGTTTGCATCAACCCGTCAAAAGTTTAAGTAAGCTGCTAACACACTCCAGGGTGAGTGGGAGTCACCGAATAAGAAGGGGTGAGTACTTGAATTTGGTTTGGTAGCGTAGGGTAAATCGGTATAGGTTAAAAAACAGTGGTCGGAAAATTTTCCTAGATAACAAATTACAAATTGGGTCGGGTGCTCGTGGGTCTGGAAAAGACGGCGATAGCTACTATGTAAAATAATGCCTCGCCGTGGACACGATTAGGCGAAAGTAACCCGACATGAGGGGGAGTTGAAACAACACTCGAAAATGATTTCATTGCCGGAACCTTCAGTCAGGGAGTAATTAAGAAATTATAGGACTAGCCAGAATTTGACGGCAGATGCGAGAATTGGCTGGTGTTTAGGGAATCGTTTATTATGACAACGCAAGAGTACGGATGCAATGAGCGGCAGAACATGATACGACTTCAGAAAGCCATCAGGGGAAAGGCGCGCGAGTTACGTCACCTGGCCATTCCACTCCAACAGAAAACCGAATTGAGGTTGACTGGTCAGCGTAACGCTGCACCCAACAAAATACTTCAGTGCATTGTACCATCGTATTGCACAATAATAAAGAATTTGTGAATTAAGAAGTAATAATTAGCGCAACGACACTTTTAGATTGCCAATAATTTCAATTGACCAATAAGCAAACCAATTTTGCTGACTTAGCTTAAATAGTTAATAAAATAGCTTGTAAGAACTTCTTGTATTCAGAAATGTAATTTCATGTACTCAATAAAGAGCGTCTCAACGCTATTAAAATAAATTTTTTTAATTTGCGACACACTGCAAAACCTGTCTGGCGCAGTCTCGGAAATCAACTCTAAAAAATTGATAACGAACCGGTTTCAACTTAAGTTGAAAAGTAGTTAAGTGCAGTGAAAAGGATACAAATCTTTTTCCGGGCTAAATTCTTAAGAATTAGTCAAATACAATCGTGAAAAAACTTTACAAAACTTCCGTATTAAACGAAGTTAAATACGAAAACAGTTAAAAACCGCATGTTGTGAAAAGCCATTCAAAAATATAAGGAAGCAGGTGAAATAAAAGGAAGCAAGTGAAATAAAAGGAAGCAAGTGAAATAAAAAGGAAGCAATTGAAATAAAAGGCAGATCTTCAAATAACACAAGCTCAAGGATATAATATCAGACCAGAAAAACCAATATGTCTGAAAACAATCAACCTTTGACAATAGCGGTAACGGAGCTCATTAAAGAAGCGTCTCGAATTAAAGAGTTCAGAGGCGACAAATCGTACGATCTCTCAGCATTTATAAGGGAAGTCGAACTAATCCGCCCACTGTTCAACGAGAATCGACCCTTACAGGAATTCGTATTCCAGAGATACGTCAGAACAAAATTCCAGGGAGCGGCGTTAAATTCAATACGAACATTAGGACAATCGTTATCGTGGACCACGATAAGAGAGGAGCTAATAAGGAATTTTGGTATCAAAGAAACTTACCATAATTTGTACCATCAGGCAATAAGTACCAAGTGTTATATATATAACTTAATAAGTTTAGAAAAACTCGTGTTAAACCTTCGGTTTCAATATCAATCTTTATTCTGATTTTTAACAAAAGTACTTCGCTCAATCAAACCCAAGCTCGATGCAATTTCACCAACGATTTCCGCTAGGCCATGCAACTCATAATTCATTAGTTCTTTCTCAAAACGGGTTTTAAAGTGTGAGAGCAATGGTGTTACTGCGCATGCCCCATCATAAAGTCGCTCGATCTTGGTCACGTAGGCAAAAGTAGTGTGTGTAGCGTAAGCTGAAACAAAAAATGTAGCATCAGCTAAGTGTACGAAGTTATCGAATTTGTGCGGGTAGCCTTAACTACTCTCCTTGTCGAGTTTGAAACGTCCCCGTTTCAGCTACTAAAAAGCTGGGGCTCAGAGGTCCTAATAGTTAGGTTCAAAATGCGACATGTTGGCTTATGTAGACCGGATCGTTATTCACAGCACGTTAAGGTAGTAAATGGGTGGTTAAAGGCGTTATTAATGTTGAGGGTGATAAGCTTGATTGAGTGTGAATTCCATATTTTTTAACAATAATTTTTTTGATCCTTATACTATAATTACAAGTAACCGTTTCTTAAAATTAAAATAAATGCAACAATTCAAAGAATGGTGAAAATTAAACTTAGTTTAAAGAGTCTATTTACAATTCTGATTTTATTAGGAAGTTGTAAATAATCAAAACTGATAATATATTTCATTTTCTGATAAATTTTTTTTGTTTATAACGCTTACGGATTTTTCGCGTCATTGTAGCAATTTAACTTCCACGAATTAAACTCTCATAAGAAACAAAAAGACTCAACAACACTTATCGTAAGTTGCTTTTATGAATGATTTTTCCATCGATCAAGACCGTGCTGCCTAGATCCTTTTCCACAACTTTTTCAACAAATATCTTGTTAAATTTGTTTCCTAGACGTCTATTTCTCTTCAAAAATACTTTCTCGCCAGGCTCATAGGCTTTCATTTTATTATTTTTATTCCGTCTACCTAAAACTTTCTCCTGTTCTTGACACAATCTTTCGCGTATCGTTTCCAAATCCTCAGTCGAACAATTATGAATAATGTCGATAGGTTTAGCGTTTGTTATAGAATGAATGGTGTTGTTGTACTTATGAGTAGCCAGCAGCACCAGATCAAAAGTCTCGCTCAGCTGTTGTTGTTCTCTTATGCATCGGGCTATTTCCATCAAGGTTGAATGGAATCTTTCAACCTGCCCATTACTTTGGCTATGTAACGTCGGAATGAAAAATTGTTCGATCGAAAAGTTGTCCCTAAGAAGAGTTTTGTCATCGAATGAAAGGCTTTCTCATTGTCCGAAACAATAGTTTTGGTGTTTTTAAATATTAGAAGTGTTTCTAGCAAAGCTTCCTTGATATCTAATGTAGAGCGCGATCGAATGGGTTTGACTACAGCGTATTTCGAAAACTTATCCATATAGGTTAGAAAATGTTGTTTGTCTGTAAAAAAAATGTCCATATGTAGGATCTCGCCAGGCATCTTTGGAATAGGTGTTTTGCCTATTTCGAGATTTACCGGTTTACGCTGATATTTATTTTCTAGACATATCTTACAGTTCGTAATGATAGATTTTAACATTTTTTTGATATTTGGGAAATAATATTCTCGAGAAATTTGTTTAAAATTCTCTTGCAGACAGCGGTGTGCGCGGTTATGCTCTGCAACGACTGTTTCTAATTGATCGGTTTTATTTGTCAAATCTATCACAAAAATTTCTGTGTGGAGAAATTTCACTCCCGGGAAAAGAGAAACTAAATCGTTTTGTATTTCGGAAAGTGTTGGAAGGTCACAATGAATCGCGTTCGTATTATTTAGATTTATTACGGTTTTAAGACATTCAAACAAGTTTTCGAGCGAATCGAAGGAAATTGTATGCCGGATATGTTTTTGAAAAATAATTTTTGTCACTTTTTTTAGGTATGACGCTTTTGTGAGTATTAGTTGGTTTTTAAATTGATTTATAGGGCATTTGGATGTTTTTGACGCCATATAGATAGTGCCGAAGGGTCTTCAATGCCCAAACTAAAGCTAGTAGCTCACGCTCATTGGTGGCATAATTTTGTTCTGTTCGAGTAAGCGTTCGGGAAATCATGGTTATCGGCCTATTTTTCTGGGATAACACGGCGACTAAAGCATTTGAAGACGCATCTGTGGTCAGATCGTAAGGGCAGCTAAAATCCGGGTATTGAAGCAAAACATCTTCAGAAGCAAGAATTTTCTTCACTCTATTAAAGGCGGACATGGCTTCGGAGTCCAATTTTATTTGGATTTTTTTTGATTTGTTAGCTTCTACATGCCCATTCTCTCCTCGCAAATATTTCGTCAGCGGTTTGACGATGGCTGCATAATCTTTAACGAATCTGCCGTAATATCCCGCGAGACCAAGAAAGGATCGCAGAGAGCGTAAAGTTTCTGGAACTTTGTAATTTAAAATATCGTTGATTTTGTTTGGACAAGTTCTTAATCCGTTCTGCGACACTACAAATCCTAAAAACTCCACTTCTTTTTGGAAAAATTTGGACTTTTCTGGCGAAACTCTCATACCGGCAGTTTCCAATTTGTTTAAAATTCTATTAATGTCCTACAGATGTAAATGCTCGTTGGGTGAAAAGATAATAATATCATCGATATAAATATGGCAGGACTTACCGATTTCATCGCGCAGAATATCATCTATGGCTCGTTGAAAAATGCTTGGAGCATTTTTCAAACCAAATGGCAAGCGGCAAAACTCGTACTTGCCATTATTTACACTGAATGCTGTTTTTGGTCTATCTTTCTCGCGCAAGTTAATTTGGTGAAACCCTGACTTCAAATCTAGCGTGGAGAAGAACTTTGATTTTCCTAAATTGGACAGGATGACAGAAGTGTCTGGTATGGGATATCGATCAGAGATGGTGTTTTCGTTAATTTTCCGAAAGTCTATCACCATACGTAGTTTTTGTTTGCCATTTTCGTCAAAACCCTTTTTTGTTACTACGTGGACGGGCGAATTATAGGGTGAACACGACTTGCGAATAATGCCGTTTCCTAGGAGTGATTTTATTTCAGAATTTATGAACTCTGCTGCTGAAATTGGGTACGGGTAACTTTTGCTAAAAATTGGGTTGTCTGTAGTGGTACGAATTGTAGCCTCGACATTGGTATTGTAGGGTAGGGCACAATTTGGGTGAGCAAACGCATTCGTGTTTTTATTAATTAATTGACGAAAGTCATTTTGAACATTGGCAGGCACGGAATTATCGTTAATTGTAATCAAGTTGACTCGATTGCAACAAAGATGCTGAAGTTTTACCTTACCATCCCGATAATATAAATACCCTGCATTAATATCAATTTTCGAGCCAATTTCTTTTAGGAAGTCATAACCAATTATGCCGTCGAACGTTTTTAGACTATCAAGTAAATAAAAAGTCGAGGTGTGGTTGAGAACATTGACCAAACATTTTTTGTCTATAAAATTTTCTCCGTTAATTGATTTCAACGTAAATGGGGTTTTCGTTTCCTTAACTCCGTCGAGAAATTGAAAATTCTTAATGAAATTTTTTGAAGTACCTGTGTCTATTAATATTTTGAGCTCTTGACCATTCGCAGTAGTTTTGGTGATGAAAGGTAGGAGCGACTTCAGTTTAAAAAATTTATTTCGGAATTATTTTTAGAGTCGCATATATGGTTAGGCTCTTCGAAGTAACTTTTAAAATTATAGCTATCATAGCCGTCGTAGTGTTCTTCGTTTTCAGATTCAGCAGAAACTATGACAATATTGTCTGGCATATAATTAACTCGCTGTGTCTTTCCACCGGGTCTCTGGAAAGAACCGGATGGCTCACGAGAACGTTTAAATACAACTGCTTGATTGGGCGTTTTAGAAACGGTTGCACTATTTTGACTAGCATTGTGTTTTCGATAGATGGATGTGCCATGGTCAACATCCATTGGACTCGGTTTATTGTTATGATTTGATAAATGCTTTGGTTCATTTTGTGGATTAAAATTATATTGAGGCATTGTTGCTCTTTGCTTGGTTTGACTGAACTACCCATTGCAAAGGTTTGGGCGAAATCATAGCGTTTGTGATTCATCTCAAGCTCCTGTGCTATGGCCAAGGCAGTGGGCAGATCTTTTGGTGACGAGGAAAATAAGATGTCACATAGCGGACGGCGAAGACCTGAAATGAATACTCGTAGAGCGTTTGCTCTTGCACGATCATTTAGAGCCTTTATAACTTCGTCGTTGCCACTATTCGTCATTATTTGCTTATTTATGATAAGCGTCAAATGTTTGTCCACCGAGTCATAGTAGTCTGCAATGGACAAATGACCTTGCCTTAGAATACTTAGTTCAGTTTCCAGAACATGAACTGGTCTTTTATCTGCATACGTTTGGTCTAACCTAGCGATTATAGCCTTAAAACTGAGCACAGTATTGAAAGACGACAGTGTTGAATTCGCCGCACCCGTAATTTTACTTCGGAAAATACCCATTGCCACATAATATTTTTCGGCACTTTCAGGGTAGTAATTAATGGCAAAGCCGGCAGCGGAGCGCCAAGCTGGGTAGCACGAGGCATCGCCACTAAATTCGGGTAAAGACTTGACTAAGTTTTCCTGATTCTATTAACGGGTTAATTGCGACGGGTTGGTAGGGTTCAACACATGGTGGTTTAAGGCGATTTAAGGAAAGAGTAAGTTCGTCAATTTTGGCCGTGAATTCTGCCCTAGCACGCTCGGTTGAGGTTCTTACGATTTCTAAAACTTGCTCTCTTGTGATTTCCATTCTGCAGAAACTATAGAAACCACTATTCGACGATTTCCTGATGGCTGTAAGCACTTTAACAACTATATGTAAACTGAACAATCTATGGTTCGTTTTTCGCACTATGTAAAATGTGTATTTTTACAGCCGTAAAAGTTAAAAGACTGTGTGTACTATTTCGTTATCCAAAATTCTTATACCCCAACTGTTTTAAACGAGGGTATTTTATATAATCCGGCAAATTATGTTATTACGTTTCAAAATAATTCACGGAAATCAATGTTTCTTTTCGGCTGATACAGCGATTATTTGATTTGAAAAACTTTGCAGTTTTTTTTTAAATTGGAATGAAAAATTCTATGCGAAAATTTTCAGCAAGAAAATATTTAGCCAATCTTACTTTAAAACACGTGTATGTTACGTAAGTTTCAATAACTTTGCACAAATGCAGTGAAATCGTTTTATCGCCTGATATAGCGATTTTTAATTTTTTAAGGTTGCGGTTTTTAAAGATGGAAAAACAAATTGATGAAAAAATAACTTTTTGTTGTTTTTATACAAATATATTGAACCCTTTTTTTAGTTTCGAACACGTGCATGTTATGCAATTGGGAAGAAATTTCGCCTCAATACGACACGAAAAGGGACTATTAACACTTAAGTCTCCCGATTTTTTAAATCAAAATTTATATTTTATTTCTCACATGAAATGATTATCAGTTTTAATTATTACTTACATATGTAATTACGAAAACTGGTTCAATAAATTTGGGGTTAAGGGCTTCTTATATGGAATTCTACAATATCCCAATTGTCCAAGTGTAAGCGAAAAATTGATGATCCACTGCTCCAAATATCTCATGCTGTAGGATTATGATCCTGGTTCTTTTATGACCTGTCGCTTTGTTCGGCCTTCCTTATAGGAATTATTCTTGTAGAATTGGTCAGTGCGGTTGACCATTTGAAACAAGTTGCGTAATATTCATTGGACAGGCCCCACGTTGGGCGCCACTTAATAAGTTTAGAAAAACTCGTGTTAAACCTTCGGTTTCAATATCAATCTTTATTCTGATTTTTAACAAAAGTACTTCGCTCAATCAAACCCAAGCTCGATGCAATTTCACCAACGATTTCCGCTAGGCCATGCAACTCATAATTCATTAGTTCTTTCTCAAAACGGGTTTTAAAGTGTGAGAGCAATGGTGTTACTGCGCATGCCCCATCAAAAAGTCGCTCGATCTTGGTCACGTAGGCGAAAGTAGTGTTGTGTAGCGTAAGCTGAGCTTAAACACTTATGGGTCTTATGTCAAACTCGAAGCGAATTGGGTTTGTTTACGTTTATGTGTTTACATTCTTATTAGCACGTGTGTTTCGCAAATTATTGTAGAAACGAATTATAATAAATTGTTGTGGACCATAAGTGCGTTTTTTGAAATTAAATATCAATATAAATAATAAAAAGTGTTTCGGAATTGGAAAGTGCGCGGTTTGTTTAAAAAAAATATTACGGGGAACTGGACCCTTCTTCCAAGTGCCTGCTGACGACCAAAAGCGTTTGTTGTGGGAAACTAATTGCCGGGTGCAATTACGCCCAAAAGACTTTATTTGTGCGGATAATTTTTCACGCGAAGACATGATTTGCGGTGGGAAAAAGGCGAGACTGCTGCAAAAAGCAATACCGTATCCTCCTTTACTCAGCGTTGTGGACACTAATTGCGCGCCTGTTGCACAACCAAACCTAGGCTCGGAGTTGTGTTTCATTGAGTAAGTTGGATTGTTGCTTATAAAAAGAAACTTTAATGATATAAGTTTAAGAAAATATTAATATTAATGGTAATTCTATACGACAGCACGTAACTGCTAATATACGTCCAAAAATCTCGGGAAACGTATCAAACGACGGGTTTTAACCTTCGTATCAATAATCCGAAAGCGGAAATTCGATATTTTATGTCTGTTCAGAGATATTTGCAATTAAAGTTGAAATTTTTCTGTAATTTTCATGTGGTTGTTGTAATCACAGATTAGGGTGTACTGAAAAGTGCAGAAATGTGTTCTGCGCAGAAATATTGTGGACCGCGTAGCCGTTGTTGGACAACATATTTCAGGAGGTGGAATAAAAACTTTTAGAAATATGGCTACTGGAAGCAGCCCTTTTCAGAAGGTGGAATAACAACTTTTAGGAAAATGGCTACTGGAAACAGCCCCTTTCATGGCTACTGAAAATACCACAAACAACCCTTTTCAGGGCTACCGAAAATACCAAAGAGAAAATGTTGTTCTAAATCATATAATTTTATTTTAAAATAATTTTCAAAACTTCTTTAACTTTTACAAAATATCTGCTATCACTAAATTCCTTATCATTCGTAATTCTGACTCTGGGATATGGTTTAATGGAAATGATACGGATATTGCCAATAAAACGCGCACTTCTTCAAGTTCATTGAGGTGTATTGAAGTGACCATTTGATAAATGTGTTTGTATTTCATCATCATTGAGCGACTTAATTGCAGCCATAATAGATTTAAAATTACCCTTTAAACGCTGACCTAACAACTACATAGAAAGAGGTGGTAATTAAACCAAGGGCTAAAAAATTCGGAATTCGCCATATGTACCTTATGACCCAGTTCTGCACGCAATGTTATGCCATATTTCTCCTTATCTGAGCTCAGAGTTAGTTTTCGTACATTCAATTCGCTTAATATAAATGCCTCTAATTTTTTTATTGCTGCTAAGCAATCCGTGTCTTTATGTATAACAATAATTTCAGAAACGGAATACTTTATAGGTAAAGTACGACGATCGCGCATTACACGCCCCAATTCAACAACAGATTGCATTAGTGATACAGATTTTTCAATATCTTTACGTATAAGACTGCAATTGGAAACAGGCATAAATTGAAAATGAACTGACGATGCGTTTTCAACAGCACCCATTGATTGGAAAAGCACTAAACGTTGGTATACTCGTATGTACTCTGAGAGATATGGTGTAAATGGTGCCATCATTTTAACCATTGAATAAAGTACATCATATAATGTATCCAAAGATTGAATGCATTCTTGTTGCCCTAATTCGCGTAAACGTATGTACCTGTAATTAGAAATTTATAATTGGTACTGTGTTTTTTTTTTTAATTACACTATGCTATATTAGTATATTAATATAATCTACGGATCCTTTTTCTTAAGAATAAGCAAAGTAAACTTGCGTTGACATAGAGTTTAAATAATTTCACGCATTACCTATTGGTCAATTGGTCTATGAATTTGGTCAGCCTGGGCACCACAGTGTACAAGCGGTATTGTTTCATTTCCTTGGCCAGAAAATCGACCAAGTACTCCTTAAAAGAAATTATCCAAATATCAAGTACAGATGACTCGTCAATGTTATCGAAATGTCGTTTTTTATCATACATATAAAGCTGTCCGTTTGATAGATCTTCCTTTTCAAAACGTGCAATATTTTGTAATAAAAATCTGTATGCATTATACCATGGTAAAAATACGTCCTTGATTATATCACGTACACCCTCCTCTTTAAAGCGTAAATTTTCAGCTCTCACAACCGGCGAATTAATCAAATATAAACGTAGTGCATCGGCACCATATTTACACACTACTTCCATTGGATCTGGATAATTCTTCTTTAGACATTTTTGTCCATCTGCAGCCAAAACGAGACCGTTGGCAATTAAATTTTTAAATGGTGCCTTGTTAAATAAAGCTGTAGAAATAACTAAAAGTGTGTAGAACCAGCCACAAGTCTGATCAATGCCTTCAGCAATAAAGTCAGCCGGAAAATTATTTATAAAATCTTTTTCATTTTCAAAAAGAAAATGTTGTTGTGCAAATGGCATAGAACCCGATTCGAACCAACAATCAAAAACAGCGCTAATACGTTTAAGTGGTGGGCGTCCGGGTACAGTTGATGGTATTTCAATTTCATCTACGGTCTCACGATGTAAATCGGTGATTTTCTTGCCAGAAAGCTCTTCCAATTGTTTTATGCTACCAACACAAATAGTTTCATCGCCATATGGGCATTGGTGTACCCCAATAACGGTTCCGGCTTATCTAATTGTGTAATGAATGTTTATATCAGTATATCCTATACAAGCATAATAAATTATTTACGGCCCAATCACGCGCTTCTTTTAACCAATTTCCAAAACGTTTATCACGCACAAATTCTGGCACCCAATAGGTTTGTGAACTGCATGCCAATAAATTTTTTGACATGTGCTCTACACGAACAAACCATGATGGTACAGCCTTATAAATTAAAGGTGTATCGGAACGCCAACAATATGGATAACTATGTTTAACCTGTCCGACCGATACAATATTACCAGACTCTTTATACATATAAACCGGCAAAATCTGTAACCTCTTCTGTAAATCGCCCAGATTCATCTAATGGGCAAACTACAGAGCTGGACTTTGTAATAATGCCAGCGTTGAAACAAACGCGATAATCGTCTTCAGCGAAATAGGGCGCATTGTGTACAATACCCGTACCAGAGTCCTCTGTGACATAATCGTCTACAAGAATACGAAAAGCATTAGCACTGCGGCCTAGTTTCACGAAATAAGGAAAGATGGGCACGTAAGTTTCATCAGCAAGCTTATGTCCGGGAAACTTTTCTACTATTTCGTATTCATATTTATAAACATAACTTAAACGACATTCAAAATCGCCCAGGCGGTTAGATGACCAGTTAAAGAACTTAAACGACATTCGGCCAACACGTACAAACGGTTTGTGGCTTTATCGAGCACCTAAAAATATATTTTATGTTCATACCGTATTTATGATGTATTTTAATTAAAAATTTGTAAGGAGATCTACCTTAACGTATATCATGTTGGCATTAACAGCACAAGCATAATTTGATGGTAAAGTCCATGGAGTTGTTGTCCATATAAGAAAGTTTGTATTTTCTATTTTCACCGCTTTAAGTGCCACTACAACGCATAACTATATTTATTTATACTATTTATTGGATCAGGTGTATTAGAGTTTGACATTTAAACCTTAAGCGAATTGTGGTTTGACAGTTCAACTAGCAGCGAATTGCGATTACTCCCGAGGCGAATTTTTGCTTTTGACAGGTCACCCATGAAATTACAAAAACAAAATACACGGAAAATTTACATATATCGCCGTGCGTGCACCTGTATAATTTCGTCATGCTTATATAAAGGGTGTTTTTTAGGGGTATAGAACTTCGAATTGAAATAAAACACAAGAAAATCGTTTTAAGGTCCATCAATTTGGCTTTATTGGAACGATAATTTTATGCCATTAATGTTTAAATATGATTTCGGGCATGTGGCCGCCGCGGCTGGCTCGAATAAAGCCAATTCTACAGGTCCAATTTTCAACCACTTTTTCGAGCATATGGAGCCGTATGTCGGCAATAACGCCACGAATGTTGGCTTCCAATTCCCCTAACGTTTCTGGTTTGTTGGTGTAGACGAGCGACTTCACATATCCCCAAAGAAAATAATCCAATGGTGTCAAATCACACGACCTTGGTGGCCAATTGACAGGTCCATTCCGCGAAATTATGCGCTCATCGAATGTTTCCTTCAATAAATCGATTGTGACGTGCGCTGTGTGGCATGTAGCGCCGTCTTGTTGGAACCACAACTTATCCACATTCATGCCATCCAATTCGGGAACAAAATAGTCGGTTATCATGGCTCTATACCGGTCTCCATTAACGGTAGCTGCCTCTCCAGCATTATTGCTGAAGAAGTATGGCCCAATGACTGCACCAGCCCATAGAACACATCAAACAGTCAGTTTTTGTGGATGTAACGGCGTTTCAAGGGTCTCATGTGGATTCTCTTCACTCCAAATGCGGCAATTTTGCTTGTTGACGTAGCCATTCAACCAAAAATGAGCCTCATCACTGAACAAAATTTTGCGATGAAAATCAGCATCGAAATCAATCTCATTTTCGGCCCATACACCAAAATCACGACGCATTGCATGGCCTCGCGGCTTTAATTCTTGCACAAGCTGGATCTTGTAAGGTCGCAAGCCAAGATATTTGCGCAAAATCTTCCATAAAGTTGATGGACAAAGCTCCAATTGCTGTGCACGGTGGCGAATCGATTCATTCGGGTCCTCTTCAACACTTTGCTCTACAGCGGCAATTGTTTCTTCGGTGCGCACTGTTCGACGTCTCTGCGGATGCGTATTATCACATAGAGTAAACGTAGTGCGAAAACGATCCATGGTTAACCGAATTAATTGCTCTGATGGACGATTATGTCGACCATAAAATGGACGGAGCTCACGGTAAACTTCGCGAACAGAACCATTATTTTCGAAATAAATTTGCACGATTTGCAAGCGTTGTTCTTTTGTCAACCTGTTCATGATGAAATGGCAAACCAAACTGAACATAAATGACATTAGAGTTGCCAGATTTGACCACAAAATGCCAGTTTTATCTCTATTCGAAAAACAAACCTGTAAAAAAACACCCTGTACTATAAACTAACCTTAAGCATTGAAATCGATACCATTTGTAAACAGTATAATCGATACTAGCATTTACTACCATCTTTAGTCATTGAATAAAGTGAGTTATAGTTAAAAGTTACAACAGTGTGGCGACGAGGAAAATAGAATTGCACGGAAGACATTTTGTTTAAGCAAGCACGTTGGATAGCGTATATTTTTTTAAGCAAACACGTTGTGGGTGCCTATCGTAATTTATTTCGAGCATCAGAAATAAAAACAAAATGACTCCACCCACAAATACTGCCACAATCATCGGCAACACAAAGAAATCGGAATTTTTCCAATTCGAGGAATTTGACAAAGAAAAAATTCAATGGAGTCGGTGGCAGAAGCGCCTTAAAAGCGCATTTGCAATAAACGAGACTCAGGAAAAGAAAAAAGCGCACTTGCTACTACATCACATTGCCTATACAACGTACAATACACTGTCCGACAAGCTAGCACCTACCGAACCTGAAAGAAAAACATACGATGAAATTTGTAAAACATTGGCTAAAACATTCGCGAAAAAGCCACTAGAAAATGTTGAAAATGATCGGTTTCATCTCAGCCGGCAACAGGATCGTCATTCGGTGGACGAATTTTTGATCGAACTAAAGAAAATAACCACGCATTGTAATTTCGGAACATATCTCGAGACTGCCCTAAGAAATCAACTAGTTTTCGGTCTAAAAAGCAAAGTTATGCGGAACCGATTATTGGGAAAAACTGACAGCATGTGCGATGGAATTGTCTGAAAAGGGCAATGCTGAGATGACACATAACCTTAAAGATGTTGGATATGTATCCCACAATGAAAAAAGAAATCGTTTAAAGTACACAAATAAAACAAAACAAGCAAAAACACCAGAAAATAAATCCACCAAAAGCTGTTATCGTTGTGGCGGACCACACCTTTCGCGACAATTCACCGAGAAAACCCTATACTGCACTGAATGCCGCATAGCCGGACATACGAAAAAAGTTTGCATCAAGTCAAAACGCAAGCAGAAGGACAGAACCGAGGCAAACTACGCTGAACATCGTGAAGTCGAGGAGATTTGTCACTTGGCTGAAACAAAAGCTAAGCACACCTACAGAGAAAAGTTTTGGATTACAATTCAAATAAACTTTTGTTTTATAGATTTTGAAATCGACAGCGGCGCACCCGTGGCAATTATGAGCAAAATTGACTACAACAAAAAAATAGGACACATTGAAGATCATCAATTACACGAGCCGGACATAGACCTGGTCAGTTACACAGGCAACAACAACAAGGTGTTCGGGTTTGTGTACGTTAACATCGGTTCTAAGGAAAAAATCACGAACTACGATTATATATTGTCGAGTCCAAACGCCATCCACTTTTGGGTCGCGAATTGCTTAACGTATTACCGCTGGACTGGAACAAAGTTTTTCGGAAGAAGCATACACTTTCAAAAATCGATGCAAAAATATCTCTGCAAACATTGAGGCAGAAGTATCCACGAGTGTTTGACACCACTTCAATGGGCAAACTCACCGGTTTAATGGCACGAATTCACTTGAAACCAAACGTAGTCCAAATTTTCAAAAAAGCAAGACGACCAGCGTTTTCAATGCGTGCACGTATCGAGTCAGAAATTGACGACTTGGTTCAAAATGGCGTGTTGAAAAAAGTTGACATCAGCAAATGGGCAACGCCAATCGTACCAGTACCCAAAAGCAACGAAAGGGTTCGAATTTGCGGCGATTACAAGATCACTGTGAATCCCTCCACATCGATGAACATCCATTGCCATCCATCGAAGAACTGTTCTCGCAAATATCTGGCGGCAAAAAATTTACAAAAATTTATCTCACCAAAGCGTATCTCCAAATGGAAGTGCACGAAGAGGAACAAAAGCTCCTAACACTTTCAACACACAAAGGGTTATAATTATATTCGAGCTGCTGCTGGAAGTAGTACAGATCAGCAAACACCGTGAGGGGCTATACGGCGGTCACAACGACAACGTATCTTGAAGCAACGTCTAACATATGATGAGAATTTTCAACCCTATGAAGAAAGCATTAATTGATTTAAATTTGAATCAACAGATTGTAAATCGAATACTTTCCTGTCTGCAGGGGGAAAGTTGTTATATATATACTATAAGCTAACCTTAAACATTGAAATCGATACCATTTGTAAACAATACAATCGATACTAGCATTTACTACCATCTTTAGTCATTGAATAAAGTGAGTTATAGTTAAAAGTTACAACACCAAGAATAATAATGTGAGTGATTGTTATCATAATTTAAGAAATATACTAGATAAGCTTAACACTAAATACGACCAAGACAATATAAGCCTGTCGAGTTTTCACCAAGTGTAAATGAATCAATAATTCTGAAAACGTTTTTGAATGGAATAGATCCTAACTTAGCAAGTATAGTTTACAATAGGAATAAAAATTCCCTTAAATTCGCATGTTACTTGTTGGAGGAGACAGGGATGTTAAGGAAATACGATAATAAATTCAACAGATCAAATAGGTTTACACCCCGTCCAAATGGGTCAACGCAACCAACCCGTCAACAAGGACCTTTGCAAAATACATCTAGTTCCGACCCCTCAAGTCAATTCAAACAAACAAAAGCCAACTCTGGCCAATTCAATCGGAACTCGCAACAAATTAAGAGATTCCAAAATAATACGAGCAGGAATTCTGGGCAATATAGGACTGAACCCATGGATATAGATAACATAGAAGCCACACATGAAGAGGGCGAAAATTTTCGGTCTCCGGCCGACACCATTAGGCTAAACATTGGGGAAGACGAAATAATATGCCTAATTGATACAAAATATAAATTTAAACCTATGAATTTTAGAACGTTAGACGGAACCGTAGGAGTGAATACTGAAATTATCACACCCCTACCAACAGAATTTAGAGAAAATAATTTAATGAGTTGGAAATTGAATAACTTGAAGGACAAAAAATTCGACGGAATACTAGGGCAAAATATTTTGAAACCCATGGATGCAATCATTAATCTCAAGGATGGATATATCGAAATCCACAATGTAAGGACGAAATTCATTGATACATGTCCTCACAAGTTCGAGGATATACACACACTCTAAACCACACGGATAGATAACACTTTTATGCAAAAAATATTACGTGAAGATATGAATGATGAAGTTAGAGGATTATTACAGACAATTGTAGACGACAATGGTGACTTATTTTTTCAAAAAGGACAAAGACTTTCGCATACACATGGGGTAAAACACGAAATCATCACAGCAACTGATAGGCCCGTATATTCTAAAATTTATCGCTACCCTCAAATCCACGAAGAAGAAATAAACAAACAAATGAAAGCGATGTTAGAACATGGTATCATTAGGGAAGTCACCTTATAACTCTCCACTATGGATCGTTCCAAAAAAAAAGTGGACAAATCCGGCAAAAAGAATGGCGCATCGTTATAGACTATAGAGCTTTGAACGATATTACCGTCAGCGACAAATTTCCCATACCAAATATTGAAAATATACTAGAGAAATTGGGAAGACCTAAATATTTTATAACATTGGACTTGGCCAAGGGTTTTCACCAGATTCTTATTAAAGAAGAAGACAGGGCGAAAACCGCATTTTCCACACCACTAGGACATTACGAGTTTGTTCGTATGCCCTTCGGATTGAAAAATTCCCCAGCCACTTTCCAACGGCTAATGAATTCAGTCTTAAGAGACTACATCAATAAAATATGCGTCGTTTACTTAGACGACATTGATGTATATTGGAACGTTCGAACGAAAATCGACACTGATGATGGCACAACGCCGAAACCGGTTTGTCTCAAAACCAAATTTGACAAGGGATGACGAAAAATCGTTCCAATATACATCAATCATTCACCCTGTCGGAAAAACAACAAAACAAAATAGATGACATCCTTATATTTAGCACTACCGCCGAAGAACACATGGATAACATCAGGAAAATTTTCGAAAGATTAAGAAAACATAACTCAAATCGATAAATGTAACTTCTTCGCTACAAGCATAGAATATTTAGGACACATCTTGACCACAGAAGGAGTCAAGACAAACCCCACCAAAGTGGAGGCAATTCAAAAACTCAAGCTGCCGCAAACAGCAAAACAGATAAAATCCTTTCTAGAAGCAACTGGATACTACCCCGTAAACTCATAAAGAATTACGCCAAAATAGCTCAAGCTATGACGCAGTATCTGAAAAAGGATGTGATACACAATACACGGATGCCTTTTATAAATTAAAAAGGTTACTAACCTCTCCACCGGTGCTGAAGTAGCCGGACTTCAAAAATAAATTTGAAATCGCCACAGTTGCAAGTGATTATGCCATAGGGGGTGCACTAATGCAAGCAGGACACCCAATATGCTATGGAAGCAGAACTATGAATGAACATGAAAAAAAATACTCAACTACGGAGAAGGAACTTCTTGCGATAGTATGGGCAGTTAACTGTTTTAGGCCTTATGTTTATGGCAAGAATTTTGATTTACTAACGGACCACCAACCACTGAAGTGGCTACAAACAAAATATAAAGGAAAAGACATTAACCCCAGATTACAGAGATGGATACTGAAATTAGGCGAGTATGACCTTAATATCGGCTACATTAAAGGCAAAGAAAATACTGATTTTTGTTGGAACGATTTTCCGTCATCCCTTGTCAAGTTTGGTTTTGTGACAAACCGGTTTCGGCGTTCTGCCATTTTCAATGCCTAGTTTCGTTCTGGTCTGTGTCTATCCGCTGCGTTGTTTTTATAGTCCGTGGGTGCTGTGGCAGGTAATGTCAATCTATGTGGTCGTGGTAGGTAACGTTAATATGCGTGTGTGTGTGCGCGGTATTGATACGTCCGAATTGTTATCTGTCCCAAGGGTTGTTTTTGTAGGTATGTAGACTTACCGCTTGTTAGCTAAGCGGTAGGTTGAGGTAGGTAGAAATCGGTGATTTTTGCAGTTTGGTTCATATTTCGTTTTTGCTTGTTCATTGTTACGTGTTTGGTTGCTGTACCTGCTGGCTTGTGGTATTTTTTGTAAACTAGTTTTAAGGGTTCAAATATTTCGTCAGAGATAGTGTTGGTTTGTTCGTTTATGATCCTGCCGTCAAATGTTTTTAACTTGTATATCTCTATGTTCTCAAGTACATTAAGCCGCCGGCCTTTTCCTTGTACGTAGAGTATTCGAGCCGTTGTTTTTATGTTAGCTGGGGTGCAGTTGTTCTCAAACATGTGGTTCGCGAAATTAGATTCTGGTATTATGGTGGGTTTTCGTGTTTTTTTGTTGTAGTCCCTGATATGCTCTCGGAATCTTGTGCTTATTTTTCTTTCTGTTTGTCCTATGTAGCTGTATTGACATTCACAAGTAAGCCTATACACTCCGTGTCTGTTGAATGGGTCATCAGAATTAGTGTCGGTTCTTAGTTTTTGTCCGACGTTGTTAGATGTTCTGAATGCTGTGTTGATGTTATATCTTTTAAAGAACTTTGCTAATGTCATAGCCGTCCAAACCATTGGATTTTCCTCTACGTTTACTCTTTTTTGTGTTCCATGGCTACTTCTGAGTTTATCTACAAGCGCTTTCTTGTAGCGTAGGAGCCTTGCGTGCTCCTGTTCCTCATATATGCAGAGAAATCATAAGCAAGGAAGTAAGAGCCCAGGAAGCACAAAAAGGAAATAAGGAGCTGAAAATATTGAAAAGGCTACAACGAAAGCTAAAAAATAACAACATCGTCACAACGAAGGCAGACAAAGGAAACACAACGGTGCTAATCAGTAAGGATGAATATATAGCAAAGACAGAGAAGCTCATCGAGGAAATGAAATGCCGCATTATTAGGGATAACCCCACGGATAAATTCCAGACCGAAGTTAAAGAGGTTATAAAAAATGCTACCAAAATAATAGACGAGAGGATGGCATATACCCTAACACAAATGAATCCATCTGCTCCTCCACTCATTGCGTTACCTAAAATCCACAAGCAGGATACGCCGATGAGACCTATAATTAATTTTAAGTCCGCGCCGGGTTATAAACTGTCGAAACATCTAAAAACGATTTTAAAGGACACTCTGAAACTAGGGCACGAATACACAATAAGCAATACGATAGAACTACTACAAAGACTTGAGACCGTTAAACTCACAAGGAGCAGTAAACTCGTATCCTTTGACATAAAGGACTTATACCCGTCAATACCACTAACAGATACAATGGATATAGTCAACAAAACACTACTGGACAAAACTGAAGATAAAGGCAAAACTATTTCCGGTTCAACAACAAAATATATAGACAGACAAACGGACTAGGAATGGGTAACCCAACATCGGCCATTCTCATGGAAACATTCATGCAAAACTTGGAAGGAAAATATATACAGGAGTTAAAAACCAAGTTAGGCATGTCATTCTACGCTAGATACGTGGATGACATCATCTGCATCCTAAATGACGATAACGAAGAGCAAATACTAGAGTTCCTCAACAGGCAACATAGAGTTCACAATGGAAGTAGAAAAAGATGGAATAATGAACTACCTGGACCTAACTATAGGGATTGACAAAATAACAAATAGGTTCAACTACGGCATTTAAAGAAAACCGACTGCCACGGACACCATTATACACTCTACATCAAACCATCCGCAACAGCACAAAAATGCAGCATTGAGGCACTTAGTGGATAGGCTTCAGAGAACGCCGCTCACACAGGAAGCATACTGGAGAGAGCTTAATACAATATATAACATAGCGGCAAATAATGGATACAAGAAAGCACTTGTGGATAAACTCAGAAGTAGCCATGGAACACAAAAAAGAGTAAACGTAGAGGAAAATCCAATGGTTTGGACGCCAATGACATACACTGGAAAAGCGACGTACAAATTAGCAAAGTTCTTTAAAAGATATAACATCAACACAGCATTCAGAACATCTAACAACGTCGGACAAAAACTAAGAACCGACACTAATTCTGATGACGCATTCAACAGACACGGAGTGTATAGGCTTACTTGTGAATGTCAATACAGCTACATAGGACAAACAGGAAGAAAAATAAGCACAAGATTCCGAGAGCATATCAGGGACTACAACAAAAAAACACGAAAACCCACCATAATACCGAATCTAATTTCGCGAACCACATGTTTGAGAACAACTGCACCCCAGCTAACATAAAAACAACGGCTCGAATACTCTACGTACAAGGAAAAGGCCGGCGGCTTAATGTACTTGAGAACAGTAGAAACACAGTGAGTGGACGTGTTTTATTTTCGCTCCGTGAATTGTTTTGATTTTAAAAGATAGTGTGACTCTTGTTATTCTGCTTATTTAACTATTTATAATGTGGTAAAACCACCAAATGAAGCCCGTGAACTTTTTAAATAGTGACATTTATATTAAAAATTTGTGTGCAATTTCCTAATTATACATATATCTTGGCTATTATGCCGTGTGTGTGTGCACAAAAAGTTGATCGCGCCCAACCGAAAGCTCAATGCAACAACTGCAAAGAGTTCTTTCACTTGGAGTGCATTGGTCTTGGTCCAGTTGATGTTGAAAAAACATATGTTTGTAAAGTGTGCATTAGAGCGAAAAGTGGTTTGACAACTTTAACTGCTAATAGCTTAGAAGGTAGCAATAGCATTACTAATAAGAATGGTACGCCGCAAGTGCCTCGTTTTTCTCTTTTGAAAGAAATTGCTGAAATCAAGGCAGATAATGAGCGCATTCTGAACTCTCTTAGTGATTTAAAGAATCTAATGGAGGTAAAGTGTGGGCAACTGAGTGCTGAAATTTGTTCACTGAAATCTGCTGTTAGTGAGAAAGATGCCTACATAATCGACTTAACTTCGGTAATTCAAACTCTTCGAGATGCAGTTGGTGGTACCTCAAGTAACTTTTCGCCTCCTACTGTTGCCGATAACAACAACATAACTTCTCTCACTGCAGTTGACCAAAGTACAGTGGGCAGTAGTTATCTTTCGACTGACACTATTTCTACGATGACGTGTTCATTTCCTTTGGTGCATACGAAAAGTCAACCATCGCAATTATATAGTACTATTGTTGCTACTGGAGTTGTGGAAAATGTGACGTCAAGTGCTGCCGCTATTGCCCCAAGTCTCAGTCCTAATTCAATTTCTAATGCATCGTCTGGTGCCCCTGCCGTAAAAAGGGTTACTAGTAAAACGCGAAAGCAATGTACGCCAACTTCCAAGAATTCTGCAGCTGACTCTGGTGTTGCTAATGGCGCAACTATGAAAACCGCGACTACTACTGATGCTGGGGGTATTAATTCAATTCAGCATATTGGGTCACCTACCTCCGTTAATCTGAGAACTGCAGCTATAAGCAATCGTCGCACTCTGGGTAAGCCTCTTATTGTTGGCGCAAACGACAACAACGAACTATCCGTCTCCTCAAAACTAAAATGGCTCCATGTGTCCTCTTTCTCGCCCGAAGTATCCGCGGATGATGTCAAAAGCTATGTGTCCAAACATGCCGACATAGCGGTTAAGTTCATTAAGTGCTTCCCATTATTAAGACTTGATACCCAGCTGGACACACTGAGTAGAGTGAGCTTCAAGTTGGGAATCCCGGATCGGTTTTACGATAAGGTACTAGATGCGGAAATCTGGCCAAAAAATGTTAGTCTTCGACCTTTCCGTTTTTTTCGGAAAGTCGGAAAAGTGAGACCAAGTCCATAGGTCATTCAGCCGGTATAAGATCGTCGCATCTTAATATATACTTTCATAATGTATCTGGCCTGCGTACTAAATCGAATACTCTATTTAATTTGAGTTCGCATTCTGAGTATGATGTATTCGTGCTTGTGGAGACCTGGCTCAACTCTTCTTTTCATGACGGCGAATTTTTCGATTGCAACTTATTTAACGTCTACCGCAAAGATCACGATTATTTGAAAACTGGCCTATCCAGAGGCGGTGGGGTCTTAATCGCTGTACGCCGGCATTTACATTCAACGCTTGTGGATCTGAGTTATAGCGATTCTTTATTGGACCAACTTTGTGTATCTATAGCTGGTAAATCTAAGATTTTTATCTGTGCTTCGTATATACATCCATCTAGTAGTGAGTCTCTTTACAAATCGCATGCAGATAATGTTATTGATGTAGTACGCAATCAGGATGGTAATAACTTCTGCATCGTAGGTGACTTTAATCTACCTAATGTTGAATGGGCATATCTCGACGATAGTGCAACTCTTATTCCGAAAAATGTTAATAGCACCGTTGAGATGTACCTCATCGATAATTTCCTGAGTGTTAACCTTTCTCAGATAAATAGTTTCTCCAATCAGTTAGCCAGAACGCTTGATCTTGTTTTCATTAATGATAATATTAATTGTACGGTAACTGAGTGCCTTGAGCCGCTGTCTTGCTCTGGTATTCCCCACATCCCGCTAAGTCTTGACGTCGAATTTTATATTTTTGAAAGTCTCGTTAACGATAATGAAACCCCAAGCTTTTTATTTAGACGTGGCAATTTCGGCATTGTCTCTCAAGAAGTTTCTTCGATTGATTGGGAAGCCCTTTTTCTGGGAATTGAACCTCCTAGTTGTTTTAATATTTTTAAAAACATAATGACTCAAATTTGTACAAGAAGCATACCGCCAAGAAAAAAGAATTGTTATAAAATTCCGTGGTATACTAAAGAACTAAAGAAGCTAAAGAATCTGAGGAATAGATATCACAAGAAATTCAAAACCACGAATTCAGCCGATCATAAGATTAAGTACATTCGGTATGCCAAAAAATTCAAAATGCTAGGCAAGAGGCTCCATAGTAGGTTCGTACGCAATTTTGAATCTGATATTAAGGAAAATCCAAAGGCATTTTGGAACTATGTTAAATCTAAAAAACAGTGCTCAAATATCCCGTCATCAGTGTTCTATAATTCGCGGCATGCCTCGTCATCTTCTGATGCGGCTAATCTATTTGCCGATTTTTTCTGCTCCAATTTCGTTACACACTTGGATATCCCTTTGGAGTTTCCTTCAACGGGTAACTCGTTAATTAATTTTGGTGCCCTAACTCTATCACTCGATGATGTTGTTGATGGAATCCTGAACATAAAAGCATCTACACAGACTGATATTGACGGATTATCGTCTTATCTTTTTAAAAACTGTTTGGAATTGGCACTTCCACTCCTTTTAATTTTTAACAAATCTCTCGAGACCGGGGTGTTTATTGATGCATGGAAGGTAACCTTTATCACCCCTACTTTCAAGAGTGGTAACAAAAATAATGTCGCGAACTATAGGCCCATTGCAAAATTGTCAAGTACTTCTAAACTGTTTGAGTATATTGTGAAACAGAAAATGTATTTTGCCGTCCGGCGTCTAATCACTGACAATCAGCATGGTTTTATGTCCGGCAGATCCACTGTGTCAAACTTATCGATTTTCTCCGAATTCTGCTTTTCAGCTTTCAGCAACCACCTCCAAGTTGATGCGATATACACTGATTTCTCGAAGGCGTTTGACAAGGTTAGTCACACGATCTTGATTTCTAAATTAGCGAGTGTGGGCTTTCACTCAGTATTTTTATCCTGGGTAAAATCTTACCTAGCGCAGCGTAATTGCGTAGTCGTGATAGACAATACTCATTCTAATTCATTTGTGGCCACCTCGGGGGTACCACAAGGTAGCATTCTTGGGCCGTTGCTATTTGTTATATTTATAAATGACATCTCGGCTTGTTTCCAACACTCCAACTTTCTGCTATATGCTGATGATTTAAAGATCTTCTCAACGATCTCATATCCCTCAGACTCAGGCAAAATTCAATCCGATCTAAATAACCTCGCTACCTGGTGTAATTCTAATAACCTGCCGCTGAATGTAAGCAAATGTTTCCACGTAACTTTCTCAAAGTCCCGTTTTTCCATTCCCACATCTTATTTAATTGGTGGCTCCCGCCTCTCAAGTCTCAACGAAATTAAGGACTTAGGGGTAGTTTTCGATTCAAAATTTACGTTTACTACTCATTTAAACTCTACAATTGCTAAATCCTGCTCAGTTCTGGCCTTTATACGCCGTTTTGGATCAGACTTCACTGATCCATATACTCTTAAATTACTGTTCACTTCGCTCGTTCGTTCTAAACTAGAGTACGCCTGCTTTATTTGGAGACCGTATCATGAGTGCCATGTCAGGAGGCTGGAACGAGTGCAAAAAATCTTTGTTCGCTTCGCGCTGCGTTCATTTAACTTTTCGGATCCGATGCCCTCATATGCATCCAGGTGTGCTCTTATTAGTCTCCAAACACTGCAGTGCAGAAGATCCATTCTTTCGCTCACTTTTGTCTATGAAATTATCAATGGTTCTATAGATGCCCCATGCCTCCTCGAGAGAATCTGTTTTCATGTTCCAAACAGGTCTCTCCGTAATACTGATATATTTTATTTGAATTGTGCCCGAACCATCTATGCCTCTAACGCTCCCATATTCAGAGCGTTGTCGGAATTTAACTTCCTTCCAAATTCTCTAGCCATTGATTTTTCTTTAACTAAACATGTGTTTAAATCTGTAATCGCTAATATATTTTTATAATAAATTCTGCTTTGTATAGATTCTTTGTAACTGTATGTATTCCACGTAGTCTGTAAGTATTTATTACGTAGACTACCTTTGTAATTGATTATAATAATTAATTAATTACTGAAATAAATAAATAAATAAATAAACATGGAGATATACAAGTTAAAAACATTTGACGGCAGGATCATAAACGAACAAACCAACACTATCTCTGACGAAATATTTGAACCCTTAAAACTAGTTTACAAAAAACAGCACAAGCCAGCAGGTACAGCAACCAAACACGTAACAATGAACAAGCAAAAACGAAATATGAACCAAACTGCAAAAATCACCGATTTCTACCTACCTCAACCTACCGCTTAGCTAACAAGCGGTATATCTACATACCTACAAAAACAACCCTTGGGACAGATAACAATTCGGACGTATCAATACCGCGCACACACACACGCATATTAACGTTACCTACCACGACCACATAGATTGACATTACCTGCCACAGCACCCACGGACTATAAAAACAACGCAGCGGATAGACACAGACCAGAACGAAACTAGGCATTGAAAATGGCAGAACGCCGAAACCGGTTTATCACAAAACCAAACTTGACAAGGGATGACGGAAAATCGTTCCAACAAAAATCAGCTTACTACCCTGTCGGAAGATCAACACAACAAAATAAAGCAAAGAAAATACCCTAGCGGACTTTCTAAGTAGAATAAATAATGATACAGGTGAAAGCTACTTAACAAAAGCAGATGTACAGGTAGAGGATAACATAGACAACATAAGCACTTGTGCAACAATACATTCCCAGGAAGAGGAACTCAACAATCACTTTCCAGTTTTAGACACAGTAGTCAATCGTTTCCATACCCAAATAATCTTAACCGATCATAAGAACAGAGAGATAGAAATAGTTGATGGGAAGAGGAAGATGTTTATTAGCCTAGACGATAAAAATAGCGGTTTTATGTCTGATATTTTCCGAAGATACCTGAAATCAGGAAAGGTAGGAATTTTTTCCGAACTCCCTGATAGCGAATATAATACCGTACAACAAAAATTGATAGAATTATTTAATGGAGGAATAAAATTCTTCAAATGCTCACATCATGCCAAAGACATGCGGGATGAAGATGAAACCTTCAGATATATCAAAAACTATCACTTCACAGAAAGTGGCCATTCAGGCATCAATGAAAACTATGAAGGATTAAAAAGGCTCATATACTATAAAAATCTAAAACAGCTTATTCACAAATTCATAAACAATTGCGATATATGCTGCCAAACTAAATACGATAGGAAGCCAATAAAACCGAAACTCCATTTAACAGAAACACCCAAGGATACTAACGAATTAGTACACCTAGATACTTACACAATCAAAAACACAACTTCATGACCTTCATTAATAAATTTTCTAAATTCGCAGTAGCACTCTTTTTAGAAGACAAAAATAGCACCACATTTGTGGAAACTTTAGGAATGTACTTCGCTATGAGAGGAAAGCCTAGACTATTTATAACTGATAATGAATTTAACTCCGTAAACGTAAAGGACTTTTTAAAAGACGAAGGTGTCGAAGTTCATCTTACCAAACCCAATAGTCATACAGGGAACTCGGACATCGAAAGGTTTCACAATACTATAGGGGAAAAATTTAGAATCATAGAACTAGAATCACCTTCCTTATCCACAAGAGAGAAGATGTACAAATCTATTCAAACCTATAACAATAATATCCATTCAACGCTGAAAGCAACACCTTTAGACGTAGCCTCAGGAAAAGGTGATAAAAAGATAATCTACGGTAGGATAAAAGGGACTAAAGAGAGAATCATTAACAAAATTAGTACGAAAAGAGAGAGTTATATTGAAAATAGAAGCAGTGGACACGTGAAAAATTATAGAGCTGTTAGACATAAGCACGAACCCAGATACAGGAAGTTACCACTTCAAAACACCCATACAAGTAACATTAAAAGACCCGGAAAATTTTCAGGTACCATCGATATCAACGCCCCTAATTTTCGTAATGCTGATAATGGGAGCAACGGCAACAATGATAACTGAGGACATCAAAAAGGAAGACGGATTCGCCGAAATAAAACTTGAAAATGTGCAAGTGATCACAGATTTTGACATCATCCTTCACATAATCAGACCGCAGGAAATAGAAAATATAATTGACGCACTAGAAAATTTAGCTGGAGACTCTAAATCTAAAAAGAGCAAATCCTGACTCAGGAATTCACAATACTGCGGAGTAATCTTAACACACTATTGCCACATAAACAAAAAAGAGGATTAATTAACATATTAGGTACAACAATGAAATGGTTGTATGGAACTATGGACGACGATGACAGATAGAATATAGAAGAGCATCTCAAAGTTATTGATACGAACAACCATATTGCCATAGATACCTTGAATAAGAATATAAAAATTAAAAATAACTTTAACAAAACATTCCAAAGCATCCAAAAAGCTATAGAATCTGATAGAAGACAAATTTCTGTTAAACTAAACTTAGTACAACACGAAAATCGAGGCATACATCGACGATTCCTATACCTTGACATCCTTCTTAGAATTAGGACACTTAGTAATAACATAGAACACATCCAAAATAATTAAGCATCAGCTAGACTTAATTTAATGACTAGCAACATCCTAACCCCTGAAGAGGTAAGTAGCTATAATATAGATGTACTTAAGTTAGAAAATATTGAACCAAGTCTCCACTTGGTCCTTTCATCGGAGTGGTGGTCTCCCTCTTCCTCTGCTTCCACCGGCGGGTGCCGATAAGAATACCTTCTGGGCTAGAGCATCTTCGCTCATTCGCACTACGTGGCCTAGCCAGCGAAGCCGCTGTGTTTTCATTCGCTGAACTATGTCGGCGTCTGCGTAAAGTTCATACAGCTCATCGTTAAATCTTCTTCGCTACTCGCCGTCGCCAACGCGTAGAGGTCCACAAATCTTTCGAAGAACCTTTCTCTCGAATACTCCCAGAGCCGCCTCATCAGATGTTGTTAGTGCCCACGCTTCTGCACCATATAGCAGGGCGGGTGCGATGAGTGACTTGTAGAGTGTTATTTTCGTTCGTCGAGACTTTTCAATTGCCTACTCAGTCCGAAGTAGCATTTGTTTGCAAGAGTAATTCTTCGTCGGATTTCTAGGCTAACATTATTGTTGTTGTTAATGCTGATTCCCAGGTAAACGAAGTCCTTTACTATTTCGAAATTATTGCTGCCAACAGTGGCTTGGTTGCCAAGGTGCGAATGCGCTGACTCTTTGCATGATGACAGAAGGTATTTCGTTTTACCCTCGTTCACCACCAATCCCATTTTCTCCGCTTCTTTTTCTAATTTGGAGTAAGCAGAAGTAACGGCGCGGTTGTTAAGGCCAATGATATCAATATCGTCAGCATATGCAAACAGTTGCACGCTTTTATGAAATATTGGTCAAGCGCGGTTAAGTTCTGCAGCTTGTATTATTTTCTCCAGTATTAAATTAAAGAAATCGCACGATAGGGGTCGCCCTGTCTGAAACCTCGTTTAGTTTCGAACGGCTCGGAGAGGTGCTTCCTAATTCTGACCGAGCTGGCGGTGTTGCTCAAGGTCAATTTGCATAGCCTTTTCGTGCTATCGAATGCGGCTTTAAAATCAACAAAGAGATGATGTGTGTTTATTCTTTTCTCACAGGTTTTTGGCGTATTGTAAAAATCTGGTCGATGGTAGATTTACCAGGTCTGAAACAACACTGATAAGGTCCAATCATTCTATTCACATCAGGCTGCAGTCTTTCGCACAATACGCTTGATAGAACCTTATATGCGATATTCAAAAGGCTGATTCCGCGATAGTTGGCGCAGTTTGCAAAATTGCCCTTCTTGTGGATTGGGCACAGAACACTTAGATTCCAATCTTCAGGCATGCATTGATCCAACCATATTCTGCATAGAAGCTGATGCATGCGCCGTACCAGCTCCTCGCCTCCGTGTTTGAATAGCTCAGCAGGTAAACCATCAGCGCCAGCTGCTTTATTGTTTTTCAATCGGGATATTGCTATTCGCACCTCATTATAGTCGGGTTGTGGAACGTCAATTCCATCATCTTCGATTGTGGGGTCGGGTTCGACATCTTCTCTGGTTTCTTGCTCAGTTTCTCCATTTAAAAGGGCAGAGAAGTGATCCCTCCATATTTTGAGTGCTCTCTGAACACTTCATTCTACAATGTGATAACAAACCAGTTACACAGATTTTTTCACCACAAAAGGGTCTCCCTATATTATCAGCAACACGTATGCAATATTATGCAATTTTTCTATCCTCATTCGATTTTGAAATCAGGTACCGTAAATCAGTTGAACATAGCAACGCAGATGCACTATCCCGGTTACCACAAGCAGAGTCAGTTGCAACAATATCGGAAATAGACATTATCGAATTAAAGTTCATACAGAACATGCCAGTTACAGTCAAGGATTTGGTTAGATCTATAGAAGATGACAAAGCAGTAAGCAAACTTGTACACGGTCTAAAAATGGGAGAAGCAGTTGCTAAAGAACACCGTTTTGGAATAGATCAACAAGAATTCGCACTTCAAGAAGGATGCCTGCTAAGGGGTACACGCGTTAACCACTGAGAAAAGCAATACTTGAAGAATTACATCAGGCACATTTTGGTACATCTAAAATGAAGGCCCTAGCACGTAGCTACATCTGGTGGCCTGGGCTAGATGCGGATGTTGAAAACATTACACTCAATTGCAGTTCATGTCAACAGAATCGAAAAAACCCAAACAAAATTTCAACACACGTCTGGCTTCCACCATCAAGCGTTTTCGAAAGGGTACACGTCGACTTTGCAGGGCCGTTTATGGGCAAGTATTTCTTCATTCTGGTAGACGCGTACAGCAAATGGCCCGAAATACATATTGTGAACAATATTACGGCCCAGTCGACCATTAAAATCTGTCGCCAAATTTTCGCAACATTCGGAATCCCAAAACAATTAGTGAGCGACAACGGACCACAGCTCACATCACACGAGTTTCAACAATTTTTAAAAATGAATGGAATCACAAATCGACGAAGTGCACCGTTTCATCCGGCGACAAATGGTCAGGCCGAAAGGTATGTGCAAACGTAAAAAAATAAACTAAAAGCTATGCACAGCAGTACCAAAGACCTAGACAGAGATTTAGCACAAATTTTAATGTGTTACGTCGACGGGCGAATCACCATCACAGTGAATGTTTAATAGACAGATTCGTTCAAGATTAGATTTGCTTTTACCATCAGTGCCAAATGAGCAAGAAACAGATTTTAAGTCAGCAAATCGATGCTTGTGTGAAGGAGATCGTGTATCTGTACGTGGCTACTACGATAAAAAGTACCAATTTGGGCGCATTCTGAAAAAGCTTGGGCAATTACACTACAACATCAGGTTGGATGACGGCAGAATATGGAAACGTCACATCAACCAAATCCAGCGAATCGGCTGCAACATTCCAGAAAAGGAAAATTACAATTATGGTGAAATACCTCTTGAAGCAAGCGCAACCGAAATACTATCGTTGTCGACCACACCTCAGCCCACCAATATTCAACCAGGTGTAGACGAGCCACCAATTTCTTTAGCTACTCCGGGCACAGAAGTCGGAAGGAAATTATATTCGAGCTGCTGCTGGAAGTAGTACAGATCAGCAAATACCGTGAGGGGCTATACGGCGGTCACAATGACAACGTATCTTGAAGCAACGTCTAACATATGATGAGAATTTTCAACCCTATGAGGAAAGCACTAATTGATTTAAATTTGAGTCAACAGATTGTAAATCGAATATTTTCCTGTCTGTAGGGGGAAAGTTGTTATATATATACTATAAGCTAACCTTAAACATTGAAATCGATACCATTTGTAAACAGTACAATCGATACTAGCATTTACTACCATCTTTAGTCATTGAATAAAGTGAGTTATAGTTAAAAGTTACAACACCAAGAATAATAATGTAAGTGATTATTATCATAATTTAAGAAATATACAAGATAAGCTTAACACTAAATACCACCAAGACAATATAAGTCTGTCGAGTTTTCACCAAGTGTAAATGAATCAATAATTCGGAAAACGTTTTTGGATGGAATAGATCCTAACTTAGCAAGTATAGTTTACAGTAGGAATAAAAATTCCCTTAAATTCGCATATTACTTGTTGGAGGAGACAGGGATGTTAAGGAAATACGATAATAAATTCAACAGATCAAATAGGTTTACACCCCGTCCAAATGGGTCAACGCAACCAACCCGTCAACAAGGACCTTTGCAAAATACATCTAGTTCCGACCCCTCAAGTCAATTCAAACAAACAAAAGCCAACTCTGGCCAATTCAATTGGAACTCGCAACAAACTAAGAGATTCCAAAACAATACGAGCAGGAATTCAGGGCAATATAGGACTGAACCCATGGATATAGATAACATAGAAGCCACACATGAAGAGGGCGAAAATTTTCGGTCTCCGGCCGACACAATAACCTAACGTTAATTAGGCTAAACATTGGGGAAGACGAAATAATATGCCCAATTGATACAGGCTCGAACAGATCCCTTCTCGGGGAAGACAAACTTCCAAAATATAAATTTAAACCTATGAATTTTAGAACGTTAGACGGAACCGTAGGAGTGAATACTGAAATTATCACACCCCTACCAACAGAATTTAGAGAAAATAATTTAATGAGTTGGAAATTGAATAACTTGAAGGACAAAAAATTCGACGGAATACTAGGGCAAAATATTTTGAAACCCATGGATGCAATCATTAATCTCAAGGATGGATATATCGAAATCCACAATGTAAGGACGAAATTCATTGATACATGTCCTCATAAGTTCGAGGATATACACACACTCTAAACCACACGGATAGATAACACTTTTATGCAAAAACTATTACGTGAAGATTTGAATGATGAATTTAGAGGATTATTACAGACAATTGTAGACGACAATGGTGACTTATTTTTTCAGGAAGGACAAAGACTTTCGCATACACATGAGGTAAAACACGAAATCATCACAGCAACTGATAGGCCCGTATATTCTAAAATTTATCGCTACCCTCAAATCCACGAAGAAGAAATAAACAAACAAATGAAAGAGATGTTAGAACATGGTATCATTAGGGAATTCACCTTATAACTCTCCACTATGGATCGTTCCAAAAAAAGTGGACAAATCCGGCAAAAAGAAATAGCGCATCGTTATAGACTATAGAGCTTTGAACGATCCTACCGTCAGCGACAAATTTCCCATACTAAATATTGAAAATATACTAGAGAAATTGGGAAGAGCTCAATATTTTACAACATTGGACTTGGCCAAGGGTTTTCACCAGATTCTTATTAAAGAAGAAGACAGGGCGAAAACCGCATTTTCCACACCACTAGGACATTACGAGTTTGTTCGTATGCCTTCGGATTGAAAAATTCCCCAGCCACTTTCCATTTGAATTAATGAATTCAGTCTTAAGAGACTACATTAATAAAATATGCGTCGTTTACTTAGACGACATCCTTATATTTAGCACTACCGCCGAAGAACACATGGATAACATCAGGAAAATTTTCGATAGATTAAGACAACATAACCTTAGAATTCAAATCGATAAATGTAACTTCTTCGCTACAAGCATAGAATATTTAGGACACATCTTGACCACAGAAGGAGTCAAGCCAAACCCCACCAAAGTGGAGGCAATTCAAAAACTCAAGCTGCCGCAAACAGCAAAACAGATAAAATCCTTTCTAGAAGCAACTGGATACTACCGTAAACTCATAAAGAATTACGCCAAAATAGCTCAAGCTATGACGAAGTATCTGAAAAAGGATGTGAAAGTAAACGTCCATGATACACAATACATGGATGCCTTTTATAAATTAAAAAGGTTACTAACCTCTCCACCGGTGCTGAAGTAGCCGGACTTCAAAAATAAATTTGAAATCGTCACAGTTGCAAGTGATTATGCCATAGGGGCATAATGTAAGCAGGACACCCAATATGCTATGCAAGCAGAACTATGAATGAACATGAAAAAAAAATACTCAACTACGGAGAAGGAACTTCTTGCGATAGTATGGGCAGTTAACTGTTTTAGGCCTTATGTTTATGGCAAGAATTTTGATTTACTAACAGACCACCAACCACTGAAGTGGCTACAAACAAAATATAAAGGAAAAGACATTAACCCCAGATTACAGAGATGGATACTGAAATTAGGCGAGTATGACATTAATATCGGCTGCACTAAAGACAAAGAAAATACCCTAGCGGACTTTCTAAGTAGAATAAATAATGATACAGGTGAAATCTACTTAACAAAAGCAGATGTACAGGTAGAGGATAACATAGACAACATAAGCGCTTGTGCAACAATACATTCCCAGGAAGAGGAAGTCAACAATCACTTTCCAGTTTTAGACACAGTAGTCAATCGTTTCCATACCCAAATAATCTTAACCGATCATAAGAACAGAGAGATAGAAATAGTTGATCGGAAGAGGAAGATATTTATTAGCCTAGACGATAAAAATAGCGGTTTTATGTCTGATATTTTCCGAAGATACCTGAAATCAGGAAAGGTAGGAATTTTTTCCGAACTCCCTGATAGCGAATATAATACCGTACAACAAAAATTGATAGAATTATTTAATGGAGGAATAAAATTCTTCAAATGCTCACATCATGCCAAAGACATGCGGGATGAAGATGAAACCTTCAGATATATCAAAAACTATCACTTCACAGAAAGTGGCCATTCAGGCATCAATGAAAACTATGAAGGATTAAAAAGGCTCATATACTATAAAAATCTAAAACAGCTTATTCACAAATTCATAAACAATTGCGATATATGCTGCCAAACTAAATACGATAGGAAGCCAATAAAACCGAAACTCCATTTAACAGAAACACCCAAGGATACTAACGAATTAGTACACCTAGATACTTACACAATCAAAAACACAACTTCATGACCTTCATTAATAAATTTTCTAAATTCGCAGTAACACTTTTTTTAGAAGACAAAAATAGCACCACATTTGTGGAAACTTTACGAATGTACTTCGCTATGAGAGGAAAGCCTAGACTATTTATAACTGATAATGAATTTAACTCCGTAAACGTAAAGGACTTTTTAAGAGAAGAAGGTGTCGAAGTTCATTTTACCAAACCCAATAGTCATACAGGGAACTCGGACATCGAAAGGTTTCACAATACTATAGGAGAAAAATTTAGAATCAGAGAACTAGGATCACCTTCCTTATCCACAAGAGAGAAGATGTACAAATCTATTCAAACCTATAACAATAATATCCATTCAACGCTGAAAGCAACACCTTTAGACGTAGCCTCAGGAAAAGTTGATAAAAAGATAATCTACGGTAGGATAAAAGGGACTAAAGAGAGAATCATTAACAAAATTAGTACGAAAAGAGAGAGGTATATTGAAAATAGAAGCAGTGGACACGTGAAAAATTATAGAGCTGTTAGACATAAGCACGAACCCAGATACAGGAAGTTACCACTTCAAAACACCCATACAAGTAACATTAAAAGACCCGGAAAATTTTCAGGTACCATCGATAACTGATGACATCAAAAACGAAGACGGATTCGCCGAAATAAAACTTGAAAATGTGCAAGTGATCACAGATTTTGACATCATCCTTCACATAATCAGACCGCAGGAAATAGAAAATATAATTGACGCATTAGAAAATTTAGCTGGAGACTCTAAATCTAAAAAGAACAAATCCTGACTCAGGAATTCACAATACTGCGGAGTAAACTTAACACACTATTACCACATAAACGAAAAAGAGGATTAATTAACATATTAGGTACAACAATGAAATGGTTGTATTGAACTATGGACGACGATGACAGACAGAATATAGAAGAGCATCTCAAAGTTATTGATACGAACAACCATATTGCCATAGATACCTTGAATAAGAATATAAAAATTAACAATAACTTTAACAAAACATTCCAAAGCATCCAAAAAGCTATAGAATCTGATAGAAGACAAATTTCTGTTAAACTAAACTCAGTACAACACGAAAATCGAGGCATACATCGACGATTCCTATACCTTGACATCCTTCTTAGAATTAGGACACTTAGTAATAACATGGAACACATCCAAAATAATTAAGCATTAGCTAGACTTAATTTAATGACTAGCAACATCCTAACCCCTGAAGAGGTAAGTAGCTATAATATAGATGTACTTAAGTTAGAAAATATTGAACTAGGAGCAGCCACATCATTAATAATATTATTATATTTTCACTTAAAATTCCAACTAATGTAACTACAGCAAAACATGTATTTATAACACCATGTACAAATAAAAATTCAGAGGAACTACAATTTAAAAGCGAACATGTTATAGAAATCAATAATCCTAGATATGTTTATTTAAAAAATTTATATCAAAAAAATCTGAAAGTTTCTAATTCATGTGTAATCAAGAAAAATTGTAAGAAAATTAAAAACAATAAAGAAGAAATTATGGAAATTGAAAAAGGCTTATTAATTATAAAAAATACAAAAGTAATCGGAATAAATATTACATATATCGAAAGAACCTTATATTTAATAGGAACTCATCTCATTTCATTCGATGATTGTAAACTTAAAATTAGAAACGAAACTTATAAAAATTTAAATAAATCATTTACACAGAAATATGTAATACGTTACCTTGAATCGAATGTTAATCATACACAACTCGAACCTACTTTTGATGAATCAATCATTACCCAAATTGAAAACGCTCAAAAAATTTAAGAACTTACCTACCACAAGAAAACATATCAAATTAACATTTGGCTAATAATTTCATTCATTGCAGCAATTGCTTTGGCTTTGTTCGTAATTTTTGTTCATTTTACAAAAAACCATAAAGCAATTAAATTAAACATAAATACAAAAACCCAGGAGTGTTTTCAAGCAAGGGAAGGGGAGTTACGTCACCTGGCCATTCCACTCCAACAGAAAACCGAATTGAGGTTGACTGGTCAGCGTAACGCTACACCCAACAAAATACTTCAGTGCATTGTACCATCGTATTGCACAATAATAAAGAATTTGTGAATTAAGAAGTAATAATTAGCGCAACGACACTTTTAGATTGCCAATAATTTCAATTGACCAATAAGCAAACCAATTTTGCTGACTTAGCTTAAATAGTTAATAAAATAGATTGTAAGAACTTCTTGTATTCAGAAATGTAATTTTATTTACTTAATAAAGAGTATTATTTTTTTAATTTGCGACACACTACAAAACCTGTCTCGCGCAGTAATAATGTACCACGAGTTATCGACGTGTTAGGTGAGCGATTTGGTAGACCAGAGCAGTTGGTTAAAAGCCAGATCATGGGAATTAGTGGTTGGCTATACCGGAAAATCGTTTAAATTTGTTGGTACCGTTTGCCACCGAGGTGCTGTTGTTGTTGAAGCTAACAACATCAAGAAGATTGCAATGAGCTCGACATGCCATTAACATTACGCCGAGGGGGACAATCTGCCATTTTAGTGAATGGTTGCAAGAGCTGGCACGCGTTGTGAACATTACGTGCCAAAACTCGACTTACTAAACAAGCGCAAGCGAAGCTGCAAGGTAAACGAAGTTGTTTCACATTGGTAACCAGGGCAACACCTGCAGGCTGCCGAAGAGAGAGCTAACACTTAACGAAACAACGATTTGAAAGGGCTCCTTTGGAAGGTTATTCATGTGGTACTCCCGGATAGCAGAGGCATGTCAGAAAAGCGGTTCGTGACCCTGGAGCGGAAGTTTAATAACGTAGCAGGCTTTCGAAAGCAATATACGCACATCATGGACGAATATATAAAAAAGGGGTAGGTAACGCATTTAGATACGGCAGAAGCACAGCGGCGGGGTGACAGAACATGATATTTACCACACTTTTTAAGAGTGCTTTTCGAAGCGGTAGCAGAAACCGATACCATTTCCCTAAATTCGGTGTTGTTAAGCGGACCAGACTTAGGCCAATCGGTAACGACGAGATGTTCCATCAGGTGCAGGTACAGCGCGAGGATCAAGAGACATAGCAGCTTCTTTTGAGGAGCAATCCGCCGGCACTCATCGAAGATGAACTAATGACGGTGTTGACTTTGGCGCGATTTATTCACCATGTTCAGTGCAGCTTGTTAAAAGTACAAATACCACAGAGTTCGACGAGATTTTCCCGAAGTAGCAGCGGCCATCATCCACAGCCACTATGTCGACGATTACATCCACTGTTTTTTCACTTACAATTGGGTTCAGCGAGTGATCAAGAAAGTAGTTTGGCAGGGCGTTTGAGCTAAAGCGATTCGTGTCGAACCACCAGCAGGTATCTGGACTTTTTAATGACGGAGGGGTAACGCAAACCTTGGTAAATCTCGACAGATCTTCCGAGGGAAACTTTCAGAGAGTGCTCGGCATGTTGTGGGACACGGTGAGTGATGAGCTAAAATTCGCGTTATTATATAGTAAGGTCGATAAAAGGCTGATGACAGGCGCAAGAAGGCCAACCAAGCGGGAAGCTTTGAGCGTAACCATGTCGGTGTTTGATTCGTTCGGTTTGGCTGCGGAATACTCCATAGTAGCAAAGTTTATGTTGCAGAAGATGTGGCGAGAGAAAGTTTGCTGGGATTACGGCATACCGGACGAGCCTTACGAGATATGGCGAAAGGAGCTGACGATGTTGAAGGACATCGAAACGTTGGTAATGCGGCGATGTTACGACAATAATTTGATTGAATCAACTGTAGAGCGAAGTGTCATCTCATTGACGGTAAGATTGGCGATTCTGGAAAAGATGGGTAGCCGAATATCTTCCAGAAGAATATGCTCAAGACCACCATTACGCTAATTAAACCGTTAGGTTTTCTGAAAGTTGGCCTACTTATATGAATCGGCATGGGCATATGAGGCCACAAACCTCAATGTATTATTGTTATTATTAACCATACTTGTGCCAACGAACCAAGTGGTACAAACCAGTTGAACTATTACGTGTTGGAGATTTAGTCTTGCTGTGTGACAGCAATGTACATCTCTCCTAGTGGCCATTGGGGAGAATCGTCCGAGTGTACCCAGGAAAAGACAACCAAGTCCGAGTGGCGGAGATGCGAACGAAGATCGGAGTATTTAAGCGACCGGCTTGCGTGCTCACAAGGCTAGATGTTGGTGAATCTGACCAGATTCACTGTCGTCGGGATGTTGGCAAGAATCCTTAATGTTTGATGTTTATGTTTACTTAGTTGTGTTTTTACGTGTTACATTATTCCTTCCTTCTACGGGTTGTCATATAGTATGTTCTATGTGTAACCCTGATCTTAACGAAAATTAAATGTAAAAGAGAATTTGTAATTTCGGCCCATCATGCAATCTCCCTCGCTCGGTAAAATTGACACTGAAAGGTGAGAAAAAACTCTTCAACTTTGTACTTTATTGTAATTTTATTTTATATAGGATATAAAACTGTTCCTCATCCTGACTGATCACAGATTTGGACTGGTTTAATCGCAATAGCCTTCTGGCCGCAACATCAGTCTTAAGGCCAAGTACAGATTCTGGCGGTGTTAGTATTTCTACATCAATGGGGCACAACGCCAGCAGAGCAACTAATGCATGTGAAGCATTTTCGTCCTGGGATATGTGTGCAAGCAGAACATTGCAAGAAAATTTTGCGTTGAATGCAAAACAGAAATTGGGCTAGTATGCATGAGTAAATACCTGTTTTAACTTAAGAATGCCCCCAAAAGAATGTGTATGTCGGTATCAAAAATGTACTACACAGATATAAAAGGGCGATAATAGTGATACAAAATAAATAAGCAAGTTATTCACCGCTTTTGTACACTGCCAAAAATTTTAGTAATCATAACTAAGTACATACGTAAATAATGACTAAATAGTCATAATAAAATATTTAATGACATTCCATTAATAGGTTTCGAAATAGACTTGAAATAGGGAAAAAGTAACTTTCCATATGAATTTATGTGCATACTTTCTGTTACTCTTTCACTTGAGTGATATTTATTCTAAAACTACATTATGTAACCGAAAATAATTAATTCATTCTTTCGTTCATGCATACATACATATGGGCATTTATTGCGTTCAACAAAACTTGCACATGTGATGTTAGCAGTTTGAATTTCAAATGCAAACTGTTGTTATGCTTTATTCAAAAAACTCCGTACCTGAGCTTACACGACCTGTAGATGGATGCCGAATACTTTTCCGAACCTCCACGAAGCTCTTAAGTGCACCATTGTTCTACATACTCACCCAAAGCCAAAGCTACCCTGTAAAAACGATGGAGTATCAGAGTACTCCAAAACTTATCCTCTTCCACAAAAACGGTGGTCAAATTTACATGGCGATGTCCGGTGCCTGGATCACCTAATCCATCTCGGAGTACCCTTTACTTTGCTTTTAAATTTTCTATGGAGCACCTACGTGAGAGTACTTTCAAAATGCTGCCAAAAGATTACTCTATAAAGTATTCTACACCAAAGCGATAGAGGAGTAGGTGTACTTTTGAGGACCACCTACTCCCTCTCTCGCATTGGTGTTGAATAAGCCATAGAGTAATCCTTTAGAGATGGATTAGGTGATCCAATCGCCATGTAAATTAGACCACCTTTTTTTGATGAATGAGGATAAGTGTTGGAGTATTCTTTGGATGATAGAACGGATCATTTCTTTTGTTTGTAAGGTAATTGAACGTGAGGGGATGGATGTGAATGTGAAGGATGAATGGTTGAAAAGGGTATAAAGCAAGATACCGATCGTGAAACCTAATTAAAAATGTTCGATTAGCATCAAGTAGATGGTTGGTTGGAAGTATATCTGAGTTAACAGAAATAGAAAGTGTGATTGCTGTATTCCACGGAAAATTAAACGGCGTCGTAAAATAACTGGCGTAGAATTTTTACAAGATACAGTGGCATAACCTAGACCCCATGGAAGAACTGGGTAATTGGAATACAAAATAAATGTGGTCAGGCCGCGCGTGTGTACAGGCGGCAATTCGTGCATACTCGTACAACGGCTCACATTCATATACATACATACATATGCGTATGCATATTAAAAATCCCAGCAGTATTGCTCAGCATTAAAATAGTACAACTTTCCTGCTGAAAACTCAGAGATGTAGTTACGAAACCTGAATATTCCACTTCGTTTTTACATAGAGGTGCCCGCGAAAAACTATCTAAAAACTGCTGATTCAGAAGTGAACATTTCAATAGTGAAAAGGGGACTAAACAAGCAGTGATTATTTCCATAGGAAAAAACTAACCAACCAGAAGCGAAAATGTATACAGGAAAAGCTCCTTCCAATTCAGTAAGAGTTTCAATAGGAAAACATATGCAAAATGCAGTGGTTATTTCCAATGTTCCAATATTAAATAAACTTAAAATATCTATTTGTAACAGGTAGCATAAAAAATATATATATCTGTGGCGTTTTATTATAACAACTTAAGTCGACTTAAGAAATTAGACCAATCAAAACTTTTTCTGGCGATTTTGAATAAGATAATCGTGTAAGTTTGCAAGACTCGGATATTTCTTGTAACTTTTTGTTTCCAAAAAATACTAGGGATGGGAATATTCGAATAATAATTATAACAATATTATTCGAAAACAATCCCACTTCTAAAAAATACTCACCGTATAAAGCTCGGTTAAGGTTTTCATAGACCTATAGGCCTTTTTTATTGCTTAGTCCAGAGTAATTCATTTCCATGCATCCATGTATCCTATTAAGATACTTATTAATGCCATCCGCCATAAGTTTAGATTTGAAAAGGATGACCTTAAAGTAAAAAATAATTGTATTAGTAAAATATTGATTTTTAACCAAATTATTCTCCAATTCTTCAATCTCCGCCAGACTTGTAACAGGAAATTTTGCTTTGGAGCTTCTAATGTTATAGCAAACCTTTTTTAATGTTGACAAAATTTTTGCGTTTTGCTCTATGACCGTATTTGTCAAGCTTAAAAAAAAAATTTTATGAAACATTTAATAAAAAGTTATTGTTATCTAAGACTACCTTTTATGGATTGGATTTCACGTCGTAGGTGAGACAGGATGTCAGAATCAAAATTTTTGTCATTTTCAAAGCTCTGCATTTTCATTATCAATTATTTCGTTTAAGGTTACGTGTTGTTTAGATTTTATTTTATTTATTTATGAGCTTAAAGCATATATGGAATAATTCTATATTGCGGGTTCAATATTCCGGCAATGCGTTTCCAATTCGAAATCAAAAGAGGACAGCCTACATGATATTTTGAGCTTGTAGTATTAAACGTGAATATTTGTAACGCAAAAATAAACAATTACCACACGAGCGGCTGAAGCCTATACTCGTATGAAGAAACCGGCCCCTTGCATGGAATCTTCGAAATCCGTTTTGCGTTACAAAGTACCTCCTAAACTGCTAATATCTTTATGTTAGGCACCGCAAAATCGTATCCAAGCAATTACTTCTTTGTAAAAAGATTTATTTAAATTTTTCAAAATTTGTTTATTTTATTTATTTGTTGATAGCATACGAATGTTCACTTATTTTTTTTTTCAATGACGATTTGATACGCTCATCTATTTTTCAAAGTAAAGCTGTAATTTTAGGTACATTCGATTATATGATCTCTCATTCTATTTTCTATATTTCTGCACTCTGATATTGGGGAATGTACTATGTGCTTTTCAGCAATATAGAAGTATTACATATATGGCTTATAGTCCAATTACCCACCGACGTGTGTAACATACGTTTACGTATCCCGTACGTACGTACGTTTGAGGGAATCTTATGCCCGTGGCGCCAACGGAGAAATCAGCCATTTCTTTTGTTTACATTCAATACAATGTTGCCATTGATCAGTTTTCATGCATGCTAACTCAAACGTGTACTTTTGAAACAATTATTTTTCATTTTATGAGTGCCCGAAATTAATATTAAATAATTATAGCCCGTCAATTTATTTAAAAGCAACAACTTAATATCGTCATTTCGGGTTATTTCACCATTATTACGAAAATGTAAAAGGTATTTTGAGGTATTTTTGTAAAGCAACTGCAAACGATCCATAACCAGCATACACACGTATGAATAGGCAAAACTGTCATATAAGAGAGCAATCAGCTGACACGTTCTTACGGGAAAAATCAAAATTTCTTTGATTTCTACGGAACGTTCTACGTATACGGAAAAATTGAACGTTGGTGAGTGTTTGTTTACATGGCACTCTCATAAGACAGGTCGTGTCAGCTGACAAGTACTACGTATGTGCGTCGGTGGGTAATTGGATTATTAAAGGCATTGGATTAAAGGTGTGAATGAGAGGTATCAGAACTGGACTATCCTGTTTGAACGGCAGGTACATATATTTAAAGCTGATGCTGCTAACCAAATGCAATTCGAAAATTTCGGACACAGTACTATTGACCAAGAGAATGCCTACTGATTTGCTTTGTATTGTGTTTTCAAAAAAGTTTTAAAATTTAAGTATTGTCTTCCTTTTACATAATGATCTCCATTTAGTAAGAGAAAACTACCAATTTGTATGGGAATAAAAGAGTTCAAATAACAAATATTGTTGAGCATTTTTGATATCAAAACAAACTTTTAAAAGTTGAATTGAGTAATTTCGCCGTTGGAATTAAATTTTGGACCAATTTTTTATTTGACTCATAAGATGAAAATTTCTTGGCCAGCTGTTGTTTTCAAATCGGTAAGCTGAAAATGAGTGTATGTGTCCAGTTTCCCTAATACATTGAGCCAAATGAATTAAGTTATGGATATTATAGGTGAGTCCGTCTTTGGCAAAAACATTATCAAATTGTTGAACAAAGTGCTGAAATATTTCTTCTGCCACTCCTACACTCTCTATGGCCAAGCGATTGTCAAGAAAATATTGTAAATTATGATCTGGGAACGTTCTATTTCTGAAATCCTCATCTGAAATCAGGGGGCCAGATTCCTTACTAAATGTTGTGACATTATTTACTTTTGAACCAATTTGTGTGCACTTCGTACATCCATGAAACGAGTTATGGCCAAGGGTACCACACATGAAAGCACGCGCAGGTGCATCACAAATAAAAGATCGCACTTTTAAGGTCACTAATTTCTCCCCATTGTAAAAGGATTGGTAGTGAGCCGTAAAATTTCATCACAAAAGTCGTGTAAATATTGATTTACATTAGGTTTCTGACTGCCCACGTAGGCCCCTATTAGAAACACCTCACTATTAGGCACGTTTTGAAAAAAGCCTAATATTGGCCACAACTTGTTTTCTCTATCTCTATGGCGCGATATACAACAGGTATATCATCATAAACCTCCTAAGAGATTTTTGCGCCAAGCTTCTCTTCCAATTTGTGGTGTGCCGATTTGAATTTTCCCTACAAATTGGTGGGACCTACAGTTTTTTGCCGACTCCGAACGGCATCTACAAAGGAGACGAATTTTTTCTGAGAAGCCTGTCATGGCAGAAATACACTCGGAGAGTTTGCCAAACCACTGCCGAGGGGCGACCCCGTTTTGAAAAACTTTTTTCAAATCACTTTTTGATGTTATCGGTACCAGGGTTCGAACCATGGACCTTCGGTGTGGTAGGCCGGCAACACTACCTTCACACCACGGCGGCCGCCAACCACAACTTGTTTTAGAACTTTTAAATAAAGGTAAACCATCCACATTTATGTCTAAAATAAATTCGAAACCGCTTTCAAAGTTTCGTTCAATACACATGAGATAATTTCCAATGTCTATGTAGAAAAATTGCCCAGGCGAAACGTTACGAATAATTATATTTGACTTACGCCGTTTTAATAAGCCATTAGAAGTTAAAGGAACGTCAAGCTTTTCAGAATTTAAAATTTTGCAACAAACCATCTGATTGACTTCGTGTGACATTTAATATTTGGTACCACTTTGAAAGTTTTTCCCTCAAACTTAATTTTGGGTCACAAAAACTGTTAATATGAACCGAAAAACTAGCATTTGAAATTTCTTCATTTAACGATTCATCAAAATGTGCACTGGGAGACACGGACGGACGCAAAACATTGCCCTGATGCACGCTTTTTCTTGTTTTCGTGGCCAAACGCCTCAAATTTCTTTTGCTTAAACCACTCATTTCACAAACTATATAACTTTAATTATTTTATTATATTATTAAGCACTTTTATAATTTATTTACACTATACAATGAAATGACGCTTCAACAATTAATTTTCAGGAAGAACTGACTGCAGAGCGGCCAGACACCAATTTTTAAATTTAAAATGCTAGAAAACTTCACTGCACGCTCAGCGAAAATTTCAATAGTCCTGAGTCTTTCACTGCGACTTCTGTTGAAAATTCAGTACACCTGAAAGATTCCCTTCATATTCTCTAAAATTTTCAGCACCTTCCGTTTTAGTGGAGTTTCCGGAAAATTTTAGTGCTGAATATTGTTTTGAATTTGGAAGACCTTACCTCAAATACTGCTGGGATTCTACTTTACAATCGGAAAGATTGCATTCGTGGTCAGTATCTAAGCTTCAAGTTACACTTTTAGTTTTATGACTTTGGGTATTGCGAGTACCATTATACTTTGGAGATACGTTGTGATTGGTTTCTGTGTACAAATTCCAACGCACCATTAAATTCAAATTGCCATTAAATCGGCAGCTGTAAATTGTTTACATTAGGAGGGCAACTATATTGTTCTTTAGAGCTCAGCTTCGAAAGAACAATTCTTGTTTACAAAAGCAATTACATTGCTGTGTGGTTTGCGTTAACTCCCTTCTTCCTATAGTGAATCGTCCCGGATTCAGCCTTTTGTAGAGCAAGTTGCCTCTTTGGATATTTAAAAAATCCGTAAACACTCTTGATGGTGCCTATGCAATTTTTTATTTCATTACTTTTGCTCGCATCATTAACAGCTAAGTTAAAACTGTGCTAAGCGCAATGGGAATAATTGGCTAGCGGATATTTGTCTTTGACGTAACTCTGCGCACCATGGAATTCGCCACTCATAAAACTAGCTCCATCATATCCTTGCCCAACTAAATATGCAAGGTCGATGCCAGAAGATTCAAGAAAATTTATTAGAGTTTCCGCTAATCCTTTTCCAGAGAGAATCGGTCACAGGTGTGAATGTCAAGAAACTTTCACAGATTTTATGAGTACCATCGTCAGTGTCCAAATATCTTACACAAATCGACATTTGTTCAACGCCTGAAATATCTGAAGTCTCGTCCACTAATAATGAAAAAGCTTGCGATCTATTCACTTTTTTAATAATTTGGTTTTGTATCAATGAGAAGCAAATACAAATCAACTCATTTTGAATACGATGGCTTGTGTACGTAGCGTTTTTCGATGATGACTCCAAATGTTTTTTCAGTTCCACATCATCCTTACCTCGATACCTTAATAGCGACCGAAAGTTTCCATCGTTGTTGAGTGGTTCAGTAGAAGTTATCCTGCCATTTTCTTACGATCCACGCAATGGTAACCCTGTCTACCCACCAAAATTATGGTATCGATAATGGGAGCTAAAAATGTTTTGCTCTTTGCAATAAAATCCAACTTTTGTTGTGATAGTTGCAAATCTATTGGTAAATTTTTTTCTTGGTCAATACTAGCTCGCATCTGAATAGGCTAACCATGTGTACTTCTGCAGCCAAGCGCATTGAAATTTCAAATTTCGTTGCTCAAATGCAGGACCCTCATAATTTGATGGAGGTATCCAAATTTTATTTTGAAGCTTAATAGAAGACTCAATACTGTCAGCTGCTGTCTTATTGACAAACAAGCTAATGTTAAATTGATTGATTGCTGCCAAACGCAATGGGAGACGAGTTCCAAGGAACTCGTACAATACCTTACATAAGATACCTCAATATTTACCCAAGTTATCGGGATCACAGGCGAACAGACGGACGGACATCGCTAAATTAATTTCTGTTTTTATCCTGAGCATTTTGGTATATGGAATTCTGTGATCAACCGTTATGTTACCAAAGTGAATATACTAAGTGTGATATGCACGCTGAGTAAAAAAATATGGGGACTGTCGTTTCCCAAACGGGGCAAATTGTGATACCGAAATGACTAAATAAATTATGAAATTGTTAACGCTTAACCGCCTTTAATAAACCGTCGCCAAAACAATCACTAATAGCTACATAATTTTCTACCGAAATTCGATAAAAACCCCAAGATGCTTGACACCTTACAGGATTTCTTAGAAAAAACAATAACCAAATACCAATAAATAGAACTTACTGTTTTTGATTTTTTTCTGCATTCAGGTCTAGCATCAACACGCTCAAAATATTGGAGCAAATTCCGCTTTATAATTAAAGATTTCACTTTTTATTTGATTATTACAGCACAACCTTTATTTTTAATGGCAACCTGCCGAATTATATTTTTCAACGGAGTTAGTTAGTAGAAGCAGTTTCCAAGGTATATTTGCTACCACTTTTTTAACTCTTTGTTGCCTGAAAACTGCTTCTACTGAAAAAAGTACTTTGTTTATTTACACTTACTTTCACTTTTGTAAATCAAGTTGATCTAATTAGAAAACTGCCACGTTTGAGTACTTTTTTTGCGAGGCCCTGTTCAGGTTCGTTGAGCTTACGAATTTGGTTCGGTTATTTCGAAGCGGAGGTGTACAGAATATGTATTTAGGCGAAGTGTTTTGTCAACCACAGCAGCATTGAATGATGATTGATTAGTGCAGGCAGTCTGCTTCCGCTGTGCTGCTGGTATATATATGTTTGTATGCCAATGCAACGCAATGCCGTCTTACAGCCACTGCTGTATGAATATTTACGTATGTACGTTTGCTTATTCGCATTGAAATGAAAATGCAGGCATAGGGTACATACCGCTGTTTTAACTTTTTTAACGAAACGGGAGGCAAAGTCAGATTATAATTTAATGAAATTGAAAATTTGTTTCATGGTCTGCTTTTCTTTTTTCAAGGAAAATAAAATATCATTGCGCGCTTTTAGCGAACACAACTGCTGCTCAGCACCGCTGAGTATTTCCGTACTATTTCATTTAGCAGCAAGATTTTATTGCCCAAATTTTAAAAATATTCCTTTTGGTTCAGTTTGTGAGATACTAACCTTACCTATGATTAATTCATACACCCTCCATAGCGTTTACGGAACATTACTCTAATTCCGGTTCAATTTCAAAAGATTTTTTTGTAGAATTTGTAGTTTAAAAGTAGCCGCTAATTTTTAGAATTTATATTCTGCAGGCATAAGCATGTGTTTCTATAAAAAAAACTAAAATTGCTTATATGAAAAAAATTTTTGCCCAAAAAATTTTAGTTGAAAGTTGCACTTTGTTGCATTAAAATTTAATAGGATACAAAACTGTATCATCGGTTTTTTATTTGAAAGGGTTTTTGATTTCATGCGACAAAAATTACATTTTCTATTTTTGAACACTGTGTGCTGCTTTAAAAACATATATTTTTTAATCGTAAAGTCAATTCTCCTTGGGGCGGTTTGAACCCCCAAAAGGCCCGCCCCCCCTGATACGGGGGGCCTGATTGATAACTATTATGTTTCCCAGATTTTCCTTAACCTGTTGTTTCCGATATCTAGGTTTCAGCTTATTCCTTTCTCCTACAATTTTTTCCTAAATTATTTGACCGGGATGGTACTCCTTACTTTTCCTATTCCTACTGTGAAACTCAAGCATGTTTGATTACGCCACTCTTAGTCTCTGTGGTATAATGTCATGATTTACTTTATTGTAAAGAACATCAACGCGTCTAAAATCCGTCACTAAATGAACTGTTAAATTGTACTGCTGCGCTGCTCTATATGAGCCGTTTATTTTGAAAGTGGCATAAGTCACTTTTTCAAAAAAATCGAGTTAATGGCAACACTAAATACAATTGAACGGTATCTTTTCATTTTTAAAAAATTTGCACTCAATAAGTTGAGAACTATTGAGATTTCTTCGAGAGAAGTATTGGTAATTAACGGTATAACAAACATGTTTATTTTGAAAGTGGCGTAAGTCGTTGTACTCAGGAAATTAATTACGGGGCTTAGCGTGAAAGAAATGTCACTTCAAGAATGTCACTTTGCACTACTTAACATTGAACTTTTATGATTGGTTTGAATCATCTGCAAACAACTGAAACCACAAAAAGAGGTTTTTGAGTTGTTATTGCTATCGGCAGAAAAGCAAAGAGTATGAGAAAGGCAGTCATTGAAAAGGGAGCATACTTTGCAAGCAATACTAATACAGATGTTGTTGATTGAAAGCAAGGCAAAAACAGTGGATCTATGAATACAAAGCAAAAGTGAATCAACTCATGCACAACTCTGGTGTGAAGTATTGTTTTGAATTATTTTCAGTATTTTTAAAAAAGTTGTGATCATTGGACTTATTTTTATAAGTGCGAAAGAATAGTGCAGTTTTGTAAATTATATTATAGTGACATCTAATATAGTACACATAATTAGCATTATTTTATTAAAATTACTTTTATATGATGTTATTAGACAGCGAATCAGGTAAAACATACTTATTTTAGTTATGGAATTAGGTGGCTTTCAATGCGTATTATATAAAGACATGATGGACTTGCTTAGTTATATACCCCCAATATACCACAGTTATTTTAAAAATTTGAAACAAAACACGATTTCCGAGGACTTAAGCACTCCTATTGATGACGAAAATTAAATTGAACTGATGTATTTTCATATAAATTACTTATACTTACATTATGTTTCAAAATGAACTAATTATTTTTGTTTTTTATGAATATTGAAATAAAAAATACTTAAATCAAACCCTTATATTAAATATGTTGATGGTATGAATTATTATTATATATGTAATTTATTCAACAATTTTAGTAAATCACTGCCCTTTCAAAACATCACTTCAGTAAAATACGTCGGACAAAATTAATATAAGTCAGTCATTTATCTAAACTATTTATTTTGACAGTGGCTTAAGTCACTTTACCGTGTTGAAAAGTGGTGATTTTTTAATGTTTATACGAAATTATTTATACTGAGGAAAATGTCAGTATCATTAGATAACAAATACAAGTAAATCTTCTCGAAAGTTAGCATCCATATTTTTAAACGTGTTAAAACGCAAACCTTTAAATATCTCGACTTAAAAAAAAAGTGACTTATGCCACTTTCAAAATAAACGACTCATATATAGTTTCCAAGTTACTCATTAAACTACGCTCCTCTTTTATGCATCGAGCAATTTCAATTATAAGTAGTTGAGTGAACTCTCTCTATCTGACCGTTACTAGAGCTATGCCTAAGGTCACAGAATCTAATTTCAATATTCATTCTTTGCAAAAGTGCTTTGAATTGAGGTGTAGTAAAACTTGGTTAATTATCAGTTGTAATTCTCTTCACTTGTGGGAATGTCTGTAGCACATCCAATATTTTATCTTCTATATTAGTTTTGTCCTCTATATTTTTAACAACCAAAAACTTAGAATACGCATCAACGCAGGTAATAAATTTAAGCTTCTGGGCATAAAATATGTCTATGTGAAGCTGCTCAACTTCCTTTTCTGGAATAGGGACTTCACTTATAGGAATCAATTTCGGATGACGGTAATACTTATTTCTACCACAAATTAAACAATTCCTTTTATTTTCTTTAAATTTATTCCGCATCTCAGGCCAGTAGTAAAGCTTCTGAATTTGTTTTATATTTTCATTGAAGCTTCGGTGTGCCCTATTATGCGTTCCTCTATTACAGCCGCCTGATCCTCTCTACTAATTGTATCCAATGGAAAAGACCTAGTGTATAAAAACTTATTGCTGAAAGTTTATTTAATTTGTTGTTGAACCTCATACAAATCCACTGTGCAATAGATTGCTGTTACCAAATTTGGTCGTATGAATTCCTTTAGTATTGTCAACAAATTCTCCACCGTGCTAAATTCCACCAAATGTCTTGTTTTTCCAAAATTAGTTATTGACTCATATATTGTGAATCTATGTTTTACGAGAACAACCGGCTATTAAATTGATTAAGAGGCTTCGTTATCTCCTTTATGAGAAAGCTTCCGCCACTCTGAAAGGAAAAGAATGGATGGATTCGCTATCCCCAGAGTCGCTCATAATATTATTCAGCTCCCATCGTGAAAGCGCATCGGCTACAATATTCGATTTTACCGGCTGATATACGAATTTTGGTGCGAATTCCTTAATGAAAGCATGCCACCTTTTCATTTTAGAATTAGGTTTCTAGTAGACAATGAAAATGCTAAGGGTTGGTAATCCGTATGGATTTCGAGGTTAGTGACTCCATATAAATAATTCCGAAGATTCTTCAACGCCCACACAATGTTATACAACTCTTTTTCGCTAGTAGCATAATTTCTCTCGGTTTTGTTCAGAGTTTTTAAAACGAAAGTAATAGGCCTATTATCTTGTGAAAGCACTGCGCCTATTGCGAAATTAGATTCGTCAGTGGTCAAAACGAATTTCTTTGAATAATCAGGCTGCACCAATTCCATCTCTCATGCCAAATGCCTTTTTAGTTTATTAAAAGCTTTTATACCATCCTCGTCCAACTCCGCTTCTACTTCGTTTGACACGTTTTAACAAACTACCATTTTCCGCTGAAAAGCACCTTGTCAATGGGTTTACTATTGCAGCGTAATCCTTTATAAATTTGCGGTAATACCCAGTGATACTCAAAAACCCCCTTAGTTGGCGTAAATTCATAGGCACCGGATAATCCGATATTAGTTATATTTTCTTTGGATCTATCTTAATAATATTTTGGGCAACAATGTAACCAAAAATTCTATTTCTGTTTCGAAAAATTTTGACTTTTCTAGTGAAATTTTCATACTTGCAGCTCTCAGTATCTCCACTATCATTTCTAGATCCTTCAGATGCTGTTCCATACTATCCGAAAAGATAATTATATCGTCCAAATATTTTTCCTATGTAATCTCGCAATATGTCATCCATTGCTCTTTGAAAAATTCTTGGAGCATTTATTAGACCAAAAGCATACGCAAGAATTCATACTTTCCATTCTTGACTGAGAACGCTGTTTTTTCGATGTCCTTTTCTGACATTAGAATTTGATGAAAACCGGATTCCAAGTCGATGCTTGAAAAAAACTCTGATTTTCCCAAATTTTTGCCAAAATTATGTTCGTATCCGGAATATGATAACTATCAGCGAAAGTAAGCTCGTTCAATTTTTTGTAGTCAATCACCATCCTTAATTTCGGTGAACCATCATCATTTATACCTTTTTTTGGTACCACCCAAATTGGTGAGTTATAAGGACTTTTGGTAGGCCTTATAATATTTTCATCCGACATCATTTCAATTTCCCTATTGGCAAACGAACTTACGGAATGAGGATAAGGATACCGTCGGCTAAATATGGGTTCCTCCTTTTCTGCTCTTATTTCCGCCCTAACATCCGTTCTAAATGGGAAATTTGTATTAATGTTAAAATACGAGTATACCTTGCTAATTTTGTCCTTTACATATTTCTTGTAATTTGACAATTCTTCATTGTCTCATACTTTTCTTCTACCACTTTTGTGGTCCTCAATCTCCATTTCTGAACCATTTTCATTGAGCACAGAATAATGGTTCTTGATGTTGCCAGACTATTCATCGACTGGCACTTTAGGATATCCGTGTCCCAGAGAAAAATATTTCAATAACATAATGTTGCCGGTAAATTTTCGGGCTGGCGCTGTAGAAACTTTTTGTTCCACAGTATTTCTTAATCCTTTTTCATATTTAGTTTCGTTATTACCGGTATTATCATCGGCAGGAGCCTTAGGATCCTTTTGTCCCAAGGAGTTAAATTTTTTCTTTTACTAGGCTTTTTCATCTCCTTTTTTAATTTTTTTTCGTGCTGCCGGTATATCCTTAGGCGGGCGCCTTAGTAATTTTTTGTCCCAAGGGGTTTACATTTTTTCTTTTAGTAGGCTTTGTCACCTCCTGCAAATTATCCTTTTTTAATTTTATTTTTGTGCTGCCGGTATATCCTTCGGCTGGCTCCTTAGGAACTTTTTGTCCCAAGGGGTTTAAATTTGTTTCGCTTGTGCCATTAAAGTTAATATTAGCACTTTTTTTTAGGGTTTCATTACCACTTTTCATTTTATAAATTACTTTTCCGTTGCGCAGATCAATATGCGCTTCTAATTTCTTTAAAAAATTATATCCGAGGAGCAGATCAGACTCCAAATTGTCTATTTCATAGAAAATCTGTCTTACTCCAAACAAATTTATCAAGTGTTAAAATTTAATAATAGTGTAGCCATTCACCGTTCGTATCCTTTTATAAATGGCCAACTCATTCTTATTTTCTAAGATCCCTGTCTTTATATAACAGGAGGTAGCTCCGGTTAATTTCCTTCTTGGCTCTTCATTGGAGACACATATGTAGGGGAGCATGTCCCCTCCTCGTCTAAAAAATGATTCTCCAAAGCGCGTTAGAAAAAGCTGAAGAAGTTGGCAATGCGGAGGAGGTGGAGAATGCTTAACTTAATGGGTGTGACATATGCAGAGGCATATGTGCGGCGATAGTAAAATTGACTACACTACACCTTTGTTTATATATATATTTTTAAATTTTATATTGCATTTATGTAATTCAACATACAATTTTTATAATTAAGTTATGTTACAACTTTTGCGTAAGTAGACATATTTAATAGAAACCTCTTTACGACTTTATTACTAACTAAAATATTAAATACAGGGTGGCTGATGAATTTTGCTACATTAAGAAACTCAAATAATTTTTTTTCAGTGTATGGAATTCATTTTTCTTTTATTCATGTTAAAGCTCATTAAATTTGATTAAATATAGCTTAATTAGTTTTAAAAATATTGGAATTTAAATGCCCCATCTGCTCGTCGATGCATGTGCGGCATCTTACCAAAAAGTTGTTCATTACTGCTTGGAGAGTTGAGACAGGAATAGCCGCAATTGTTTCTCGAATGGATTGCCTTAGTTCATTCAAATTTGTTGGTTTTGCTTTAAAGACTTCCTGTTTGCAAAAACCCCACAAGAAAAAGTCAGGTGCAGTAAGGTCAGGCGACCTGGGTGGCCAACGGAATGTGGAGTTTCTGGATATCAGCTTATTGGGAAATTTTCGTCGCAATTCTGTCATAACAGGTTGGGCTATACGAGGAGCTGCACCATCTTGCTGAAACCACACAGAGTTGAAAGAAATTCTCATTCGGCGTAATTCTGCATAGAAAAACTCTCTCAACATGCTCAAGTAACGGTCTCCAGTAACCGTAACGGTGTGACCGTTTTCTTCGAAGAAGTAGGGCCCGACAATGCAGCGTGATGAAACTGCACACCACACTGTGACACGAAGTGGATGCAATTCCGTCTCATGGTGTATCTGTGGGTTGGAAGCACTCCATATTCGACAATTTTGTTTGTTTATGTTGCCGTTTAAATCGAAATGGGCCTCGTCAGACATGAAAAGACAGTTCAACATGTTTCCATCCTCTTCCACCATTTGAAGCATCTTCTGGCAAAATTCCAAGCGAATCGGCAAGTCTGCAGCGTTCAGTTTGTTGGCCATTTGAATTTTATATGGGAATAAGTCCAAATCTTTGTGCATAATTGACTGTAATGACTGTCTGCTTACACCCATTTGAGCAGATAAGCTTCTTGTCGAAACACGTGGATTGTTTTGTATGGCAGCAGCTACAGCAGCGATTGTTTCCTCCGTTCGAACTGAAGGGTTTCGATGGTAAGGTCTTCTGTTGACTGTCCCATGCTCGGCAAAATTGTTTACAAGTCTTATTATGGTCCATCTGCTCGGAGGATTGCCGCCAAACGTGCGCCTATACTCTCTTTGAACCGAAACTACGGACTCCAGTGCGTGATAGCGGCGGACAATCCAAATTCTCGTTTCAGTGTCCCAGTTATCCATTTTTGTTAAATGTAAAAGTCAATCTGCAAAATAAAAAAAAAATTAACCAGATTCATTAAACAGAAAAAAAGTTATTTAATTTTTTTTGGTAGCGGCTTTTATCAGCCACCCTGTATGATGGATATTTTTTCCAGATCTGATTTCAATATCTGAACGCCTCTCAACGATGGCGTATTCTTCCAGACCGGTGGGTGAGGGCCTGCCTCAGTGTTTTGGAAAAATAAATAAGGTTTTTGTTAATATTGCTTTTCCACACAATTAAACAAATACCCAAATGCAAATACCACACACCTAAAAACAGCTATATACCAGCAGTGAGAAATTGTTTTTTATTTGGATTACAATCCCATCGATTTGAAAAGCCGTACATACTATTTTTATACCCGACGTGGCACCGTCCACATATAAATGAACAAAATGTCAAATTTCAGCTATTATTAGCTTCAGAACCGCGTTAAATAAAATTGCGAAACATGATACGAGGTATACTATCTATCTATCTATCTATGGCGCGATATACAACAGGTATATCATCATAAACCTCCTAAGAGATTTTTGCGCCAAGCTTCTCTTCCAATTTGTGGTGTGCCGATTTGAATTTTCCCTACAAATTGGTGGGACCTACAGTTTTTTGCCGACTCCGAACGGCATCTACAAAGGAGACGAATTTTTTGCTGAGAAGCCTGTCATGGCAGAAATACACTCGGAGAGTTTGCCAAACCACTGCCGAGGGGCGACCCCGTTTTGAAAAACTTTTTTCAAATCACTTTTGATGTTACCTGTACCAGGGCTCGAACCATGGACCTTCGGTGTGGTAGGCCGGCAACACTACCTTCACACCACGGCGGCCGCCAAGGTATACTATCTACGATTTTCAAAATTATACATAACCTATGCTGGAACCAGTAAATCCAGGAATCTAGTTACTGTGAAAATTTCCTTGGACGCCTATACAAGATTAAATAGCATGGGGACGTGGCACCGCAATTTTTTTTTTCAAAACTGTATATAGCCTGTACAGTAACCAGTGAACCCAAGAATCTACTGTAAAAATTTCATAGAGATCGGTTAAGTACTTTGGACGTCAGACACACATTCATTTCTATTTATGAAATTGACCACATGGTAGTAGAAAAAGTTTGAAACCTCTATAGGTCATAACTTCACAAAAATTTAGCAATTCACCATGACCACTTTTACCCAGCTGGGTATTTAATGTTCGGTTGCACCCGAACTTAGGCTTCCTTACTTGTTGATAATTGTTTAAGACCGCCACCGAGTGCTAAAGCATGTCAAAGAATGGGTAATACTTTACATACAACGTGAACTGTAAAACCTATACTAAAAATGTCGATATTGGTACCCAGAGACGCGTTTCCGTCCCAGGAACCCTGCTTTGGTGGGGACAAACCAATATTTTCAGTAATTTAAAAGTTATTGACTAAAAACCAAAAAAATTACCCAGGTATTTATGTGCAGAACACCTTTCTGCGTAGGCGGCCTTCGGCCACGCTTGAAAAATAGCCCTTAGCCGATCTAACACTGGCTACGCGATCCCCAGTATTTCTGCGCGGAACACATTTTTGCACATTTTGTAACACCCATTATGTGTGATTACAACAACCAAATGAAAATGACAGAAAATTGTCAACTTTGATTGCAAATATCTCTTGACAGAAATATAAAATTGAATTTCCGTTTTCGGATTGTTGATACCGATGTCAAACCATGTTTTTTGATACCTCTTCCGACATTTTTGGACGTGTTTTAGCAGTTGACGTTAAATAGAAAGAATTACTAAATTACATCTTTTATGTTATTCATGTATTATCGTATGAACTCGTACCACAACAATTAAATATACTATAACTTTTACTTAATCTAAGCAAAGTAAGTAATAAATCGAACACTAGCTGGCAGATTTTACATATATAAAAAGTATATGCTCAGTTAAAATTGGAGCAACATATAGGTACTATTTGCCAATTTCGTACAAAGAAAGTCCCCGACACTGATCTTTCATTCCACGCAGCCGAGTACCATTATCCACTGCTTCGCACTCAAATTCGGAAAATGGCTGAACAATTAGATGCCAAACTAGTATAGGTAAGCAATGCCCAAACATACAGACATACGGACAGACAAAAATTCTAAAAACCGTTGATTTGACTTCTATTGGCCTAATAATGATCCCTGCTATCGATTTTTCTTAAATATCTGCAATGTACAGACGTCGACCTTTTACAATTTTATTATATGTAGAGATGAATAATCTACATTTGAATGCGTTTCGGTGCATAGTTGGTCCCATATCTTCAATACTCTTCCTCATTCAAATGAAACTATGTTGCATTTTTCTCTTAATATTTTATACGATGTGATGGCAACGGCTTAGTCAACATGTTAGCTACCATACCTTCCGTTGCACAATAAACGCATTTCACAGTACCTTTGTCGACGTGGTCTTTAACGAAGAATCATCGTACATCTATATGTTTTGATCGGTTGGAAATTCCGCCTCTGTCGACGAAAGAGATACGCATGTTTGTTTCTCGCAACTCCAGCTTATGGAGTTGAAAAACAAAACCACTATTCGATTTTCGATCTACACGGCTTTTATCCCAATTTGAGTCCGCGGTGCCTTTTAGATATTTAAGTACAAGCTTGAGCTCACTCCAATCTTCTTTGTTTGGTTTGCTAACCTTCTGTGCCAAAATTCATACAGCGACTGATATGTCTGGTCGGGTTTTGACTAATACGTATAGCAAACAACCAACCAGATTCCTATATTCGTCATTGTTCATGAGGAATTCTGACCCACCACACTTTTCGTAAGATACGGTGATTGGTACTTCGGATTCTTTCGCGTTTTCCAGTCCAATATCTTTCACAACTGATGTATATTGGAACGATTTTTCGTCATCCCTTGTCAAATTTGGTTTTGAGACAAACCGGTTTCGGCGTTGTGCCATCATCAGTGTCGATTTTCGTTCTGATCTGTTGTGGTCGTTTGTCTTGCATTTATAGTAGGTAGCAGGTAACGTCAGCATGGGTGTCTGTTTGTGTACGTGTGTGCATGTGTTGTGTGTGTACATTCAGAAACGGGGGTGGTTTGCATCGATCGGTTTTTTTGTGCTTGACTGAGGCAGGTAAAAGTTGGTGATTTTGGTTGTTTGACCTTTTTTGCTTGTTTGTTGTTTTTGATCTTTTGCTGTTTTGTGCTTATTTGTCGGTGCGTGTGTGTTTGTTGTACCTGAGTGGTTGCTTTGTTTTTTGTAAACCAATTTTAAAGGTTCGAATATTGTGTCGGAAACAGTGTTTGTCTGTTCGTTTATTATTCTACCGTCGAATGTTTTTTGTTTATAGATTTCCATGTTTTCGAGTACGTTCAGACGTCTGCCTTTTGCTTGTACATGTAGGACCTTGACTGTTTTTTTGATGTTTCCGGGGGGGCATTTATTCTCCGCCATGTGATTCGCAAAGTTGGACTCCGGTATGATGGTTGGATTCCGTATCTTTTTGTTGTAATCTCTAATGTGTTCTCTGAACCTCGTTCTTACTTGTCGTCCGGTTTGTCCTATGTAACTGTGCTGGCATTCACAAGTGAGCTTGTATACACCATGGCTGCTAAATGGATCTTCTGAGTTAGTTTTGGTTCTTAGCTTCCGTCCTAAATTGTTCGATGTTTTGAACGCTGTGTTGATGTTGTATTTTCTAAGGAAATTTGCTAATTTATATGTTGCCCTTCCAGTATATGTCATTGTCGTCCAGGTTTGTGTACTTTCTTCTCCATTGTTTCTTTTTTGTTCTCTAAGGTCTCTCCTGAGTTTATCTACTAGTGCTTTTTTATATCCGTTGTTTGTAGCGATGTTATATATTATTCCAAGCTCTCTTCTATATGCTTCTTGTGTAAGAGGTGTTCTTTCCAATCTTTGTACTAAGTGCCTGAGCGCTGCATTTTTATGTTGTTGTGGGTGGTTCGAGGTATTATGTATTATTGTGTCGGTGGCCGTTGGTTTCCTATATATGTCGTAGTTGAATTTATTGCTAGCTTTATCAATACTTATTGTGAGGTCCAGATAATTGATTGCTCCGTCTTTTTCGGTTTCCATTGTGAATTTTATGTTCCCGTGCTGCTTGTTGAGGAACTCCAGTACTTGCTCTTCGTTGTTGGTAGTTAAAACGCATATGATATCATCCACGTACCTTGCGTAAAATAACACTCCTAATTTGGAATTTAATTCCTGTATATACTCTTTTTCCAGGTTTTGCATAAACGCTTCCCTAAGAATAGCCGATGTTGGGTTTCCTATCGCAAGTCCGTTTGTTTGTCTGTATATTTTATTGTTGAATTGAAAATAGTTTTGACGTAGTGTGGTTCTTACCGTGTTCGTGATTTGCGTACTTTTCACTTTATCTTTTGTTTTACGTAGTATTATAGAGTTTACTATGTTCAATGTCTCTGCTAGTGGTATTGATGTGTATAGATCTTTTATGTCGAAAGATACCAATTTGCTGTCCTTTGTCACTTCAACGGTCCTAAGTTTGTTTATTAGTTCAGATGTATTAGTTATGGTGTGTTCGTTGCTAAGTTCCAGTGTGTCCTTCAATACTGTTTTTAAATATTTAGATAGCTTATAGCATGGTGCCGATTTAAAATTAATGATTGGTCTCATTGGATTGCCTGGCTTGTGGATTTTTGGTAGCGCAATCAGTGGTGGAGTTGACGGGTTCATTTGGACTAATGTATATGCCGAGTTGGTATCTATTATATTTGTTGCAGTTTTTATAGCCACTTTGATTTCTTTCTGGTATTCATCCGTGGGGTTCACTCTTATTCTACGACATTCCATATCCTCGATGAGTTTTTCGGTTTTTGTTATATACTCATCTTTTTCAATTAGCACAGTTGTGTTGCCTTTGTCCGCCTTCGTTGCGACAATGTTGTTTATCCTGAGTTTATGTTGTAGGTTCTTGACTGTTTTTTGATCCGTGTCTCTCTTCTGTCCTTCCTTTGCTTTCACTTCCTTGTTTATTATTTCTCTGCACATGTGTCTTGCGTGCTCTTGTTCCTCAACTGGTATTAATGATATTGCGACCTCTGCGTCTACGATCGCCTGTTCCGTTTTTCTTTTTTCGTTTTGGTCTATAATATTGTGTTTCAGTCCCTTTTTAAGAAGTTGTTCTTCCGCCGCGGTGATGGCCACTGTCGTTAGGTTTACGAGCCTGGCATGGAAATGGTGTGGTTGTTGGTTGTTGTCCCGTTCGCGACGTCCTGTCAGCTTATCTAGTTTCCGGTTCAGCGTCGTGTATTTCTGTTGTAGTTCATGTTCGACCTCAGTCCTTATGCGCTCGAAGCATTCCATTAACGTATCGCTAGGTAATTGCTCCGCCAACCTTAAATGGATGGATAGAATTTCGGCATTTATTCCATCTTTCTTGGCGTACTGGTTTTTCAACTCATATCTTAGGAAGTCTCTTTCCGCCTTCCTAATTGTCCTCATGCTTGTACTGGTGTTTGTTTTCATTGTTATTTTTGCAAATTTTGGTGTCACATTCAATTCTATGCATTGTTTGTTAAACCAAATGTTTGCCTTCGTTGTATGCAATTTCAGTAAAAGTCGTTTGTAAACTATTAGTAGACCGTTTTCGTTTAAGTTAAAAGCCTGACAAGCATTAACTGTTTTATTTTGTTTTGTTGTTATGTATGAAAATTGATTTATTGCAAAGATTCTTTTTTTGTTTCTGTTCACGTGCACTCCAAGATAATTGGATATGGTACCTAGGTTTTTGATTTCAAATTTCGATGAGATTATACGTTCGCAACGACCTATCAAATCATCGTATTTACTCGCCACAATGAAGTCATTCACATTTATTTATTTATTTGTTTTAAGTCGACACAAACATAAAGCGGTCGACTAATAGCAGATATTGAACGTACTGTTATAAATATGTGATTATAACAAAAGTACAATTAACAAAGCAAAATAAACTTAGGTCTAACAGATTGCACAAATCTTACAAAGTAGACAGTACAATTATAGCATTAGCTGAAATGATTGGAGAGGCCGTGTCTTCAATCCACCTTTTAAAATGATCGATATATTCCTTTAAAGTTTTGTTTAGAGATCTTGAATGTCTGAAAATTCACTAAGTTCACTCCCATCTTCTTTGTTTGGTTTGCTTACCTTCTGTGCCAAAATTGATACAGCGACTGATATGTCTGGTCGGGTTTTGACTAATACGTATAGCAAACAACCAACCAGATTCCTATATTCGTCATTGTTCATGAGGAATTCTGACCCACCACACTTTTCGTAAGATACGGTGATTGGTACTTCGGATTCTTTCGCGTTTTCCAGTCCAAATAATATCAGAAAGTGCTTTACATAAATCTTTGAAGTTGGCTTTCGAGAAATCAAAACTTCTACAAGAGTCACGCGGTTCATTAATGTAATCCCGTTCGTTGTTTATGATTTCGTAAGCTATCTCAAGAGAGGGATGGTATACGTCTTCTGGTAGAACTAGAGGGTCGCATCGATGTACACAGAATTTAGACAAGTCATCAACGAATGCCAAGTCTAAGACTCTTCCTAGCTTATTCGAAATAATATTAATCTGATTGAGGCAAAGGTAAGTCACAGAAAACTATCATGGAGTCACCGGGCCTAACCGTTCAAATTACAGCTTTTATCAGAGAAATGTGGTGCATATAAACTTACAGATCAGATGACGGTGGAATATAGCTAACAGATAAGTTAAGATGGCTGGTACCTATCAGGATTCGAATGCATTTAAATTCTATGTTATCAATACCCGGTATAATAACATCTTCAGATGGAATGCACAGCCAATAGGACGCCACCCCCGGTTCTGTTTAGGCGATTTTTTCCGTACGTCTGATACCCGTCGCAAAAAATTTCAGCATGAAAAACCTGTGGTTTTAACCAAGTTTCAGTAAAAGCAATGAAACCATAGTTAAAATTTATCGTTTTTAAATATAAATCAGTTAATTTAGTATTTAACCCTCTCAAATTCTGATAGTAAATGTACAAGGCAGAACCTACAGCAAGTTTTTTGGATCGGTATTCTGGCGCTGTATTCGTACTGCCTTTGGAGCATTCGCATTAGGTTTAAAAACAAATTCCCGAACAAAAGCCCCAGGCGACCAAAATGTGCTATCCAAAATTGTGTCGTAATCAGAATGAGAAACATCAACCCTAAAAGAAGATATATTTCTAATCATAATAATAATAAGAATTTAAATTTATGTATAACCATACTGTCAGCCTTTATTTTCGACTTTATTTAAGACTTAAGGTCATAAGGTGTCTTTTTCAAATTTACACAAACACAAATAAGGAATTTTTCGGCGGGACCACAACCAGTTTCTTAGCCGTTGGTTGAGTTAAAATCGAAATGGATAGAGACGAAGGGTTTCTTTTCTAGGACCTAGAGGTGGATGGTGCCACTGTCTGAGGATTAGGTGAGGCTAAGTTAATTAATTGTAACCCTTCAGGTGCGGGACCATTCACACTAATATGTAAAGGCCTAGTCGAATTTACACTACAATTGCTTGCAAGATTGGGACGATTTTCAACGCAGGCGGAAGAGTTATCCAAACACTTGAAAGTTTTCGTAGTGCCTGAATTTCTCTTTAATGGTACAGATCTCTTTAGCAATTTCGGAAAACGGTGATTAAATATAAACTATCAAAAGAGATAATAAAAAATTTGAAAAAATAAGGTTTGTTTAACTAAAAACTAATAATGTTTGAGAATTCAAACACATTGCGCTGATAGGATAGTAGCAATATAGAAATATTACATACTGGAGGGACCGGCAGACTTTGTCCTGCCCAGATATGAATGGATCTAGAAATATTGGCTTTTCCTATCCCTATCACTATCCCTATCCCTATAGATATAACTATTTCACACACACCCAATTCCATTTGGTGCATGGATTGTACTTTTCAATCAAACACCTTGTGAGAGACGACATTTTTCGTTTCATTATCAGGTGCAATAACAAATAACGCAGATGGTCTTCCGACCCGTGAGCATGCCACATATAATTGACCATGAGAAAAACATGGATTTCCTAGATTCAGACCACAAAATTTCAGGAATTGGCCTTGTCATTTGTTAATGGTCATGGCAAAACAACGTCCATTTTCCCAATGTGAACGCTAGAATGCAAGCACTAATCAGTGCTGCAATCGTATCGAAACGCTGCTCGATTCAAAACAGTACTTGATAAATTTCTTCCTGTGCGTCCAAAATTATATAGTTGACGAGTTATCTAGACGATTTCGCATTGCCAACTGGGCCGTTTCTCGGGCTGCCTCTCTTTGCTCTTGTAATTGACAAGCACGAAGTCGGACCATGCTAACGCGGCGCTCTCCACGTGCAATTTCTTGCTCGCCTTCAGTCCTTTCATTCGCAACGTTTCGAATCCCACTTGTGTTACTGTTGTTTGTTAAAGATTTGATCGTCTTGTTGGCGAGATGATATTGTTAATGATAATATCCGCACAATACACTAATAGAAACTCGAAACCCAAAAAGTAAAAAGAAGTTTAGATGACAGAAAAACCAGCGTATTGTTAGCTTAATGGTTAGCAGCGCGTGCCAAAATTTTTTGATGAGTGCAGTCTAGCAGCTTCCGAAATGGATCTATAAGAAAAGCTATGGCGGTTGTCTATAAAAACTTTCCTTTTCTATTCAATTAAAAACTTTTAATAATTAAATAAATTATTAAAAAAACAATAATAATTTTCGCTATAGAAAGATTATTAGTGGCCTTGAGCTCGTTCATATTCACGATACTTGTAAAAAGTTTCCCATTAACAGGGATCAGTAAATACTTGCAAGAAAAACTGCTTTTGGATTTTTCATTGGTTAATAGGTTGAGTTTTTAAGATTTTGTTGTTGCTTTCCTATGTCAAGACCATTTGTTTTTCACTTGCAAGTTTTACTGAGTGAATTTCCCTCAGCAACTCTCTCTCCCTGCAAATCTTTTTTGTCGCACTATGAATAAAGGAAAATTAGAATAGATCGGTCTCTGACCCACTTCCCGAAAAAAAACCAATGTTGTTGTGGTAACCAATCGTAAAGTTTAATAAAAGTAAAAGGCTAGCAATGTACCAAATTTCAAGTAAATCTCAAAATAAATGATTAAATGTTGGAATAGGTCGCCCCCGGTCCACTTTCCGGAAAAAAGTATCCTATGTCCTTTTCCTGGTTCCAAGCTACTACCCCACCAATTTTGAGCCAAATCAGTCCAGCCGTTGTTGAGTTATAAGTGCAACTAACATAACTTTCTTTTATTTATATAGATAGTAAACCCCGCTCACTTCTCTGCGGCTCAGAACTTATAATAACTTAATGTCCGATTTTCATCATTATATCCCATACCAGATAAGATATGGGACGTAATTACATTATCGCAGCACTCATTGTCACCTTTCGTGTGATACCCATTTGTACTAACACATTTTGGGTCACCTTGGTCCACAAATCGGTCTATATCTCCGAAACCGGTCAAGCTATCGCAACAAATGATATCTTAAATTTTAAGTTAAACATCTAGTAATATACAACGGTCAATTCCATGCAGTAGTTTTTGAGTGATGCGCGCCCAAACACATACAGGGTGGCGCAAAAGTAATCCTCCTATCAGAAAATGCTATAAATTTTGCGATTGGCCCCTAAAGTCAGTTCTGTTTTGACATTTGTGTAGTAAACACATGCGAAATAGACGTTAATAAACAATGTTACACTACACTGCTCCAGAACGCGAAATATTGCTGACTATTTATTTGACCAATAATCGGCCGGGGCCAAACGGTTACTGTGAATGGTGAGCGCTACAGAGCAATGATCAACGAGTTCTTTTTGCCGCAACTTGATGAATTGGGATTGGAAAACATGTGGTTCCAACAAGACGGTGCAACAGCACACACTGCACGTGCCACAACCGATATGCTGAACATCGGAAGCTTACTTTTGCGCCACCTTGTAGTATATCTCTACTAGTAGCGCAACTAACAGCTGATTGCTAAAAACGCATATAAACACACGCACAGTTCTCGACACATTATTTGAAGAAAACTTTGAGATTTTTTAAGCAAAATATTAAAAAGGCATAAACCTAGTATATTTTTGAATATATAGCCTTTATAACATCTTATTTGTTGTTACAAAAAGAAATTTTTTATCTTTTAATAAAGTTTTTTGTAATTATTTTAACTTTAAATTAAAGTTTAAGTCCTTTCTTTTAAAGCATTTTAGTGTATTTAAATACAACCATGTTGGCATTGCGTTTTGTTGATATTCGTATTTGCTATGTCATTGTATCCTAATACGTAAACCAAGTTCTGGCAAGCAGAGATTTTTTAATTGCAAAATTTTAATTTGTTTATTTAGTGGAGTATTTATTACACAATTATGTTGTGTGTAAATATATGCAAAAGTAACTCGAGTCAGCACAAAATATAACAAATTCATCCTCAACCGTTTATTAGCAGATATTGTACCATCTGCCATCAAGGAAAATGAAGTAAATAATTGCTTTGGTGAATAGAAAATTCGACAATTATTTCCTTTAGAAGACAACTGGTAAAACACGTCCAAATGTCGGGAGAAGTATCAAACGATGCGTTTTGACCTCGGTATCAATAATCCGAAAGCGGAAATTCGAATTTTTGTTTCAGTGAAAAGTAATTGCCAAAAAACCAAAGGAAGACCCGGTTCTGATCCCAAATAGGGGGGGTAATCCAAGGCATTTTTGTGCAGAACACCTTCCTGCGGCCACGCTTCAAAAAAATAACCCTTAGCCGACCCAACACTGGCTACGCGATCCCGAATATTCCTGCGCGGAACACACTTTTGCACATTATGTAACACCCATTATGTGTGATTACAACAACCAAATGAAAATGACAGAAAATTGTCAACTTTAATTACAAATATCTCTTGACAGAAATATAAAATTGAATTTCCGTTTCCGGATTGTTGATACCGGTGTGAAAGCATGTTTTTTGATACTCCTCCCGACATTTTTGGACGAGTTTTAGAGTTGACGTTAAATAGAAAGAATTACCAAATTACATTTTTTATGTTATTCATGTATTTTCGTATGAACCTGTACCACAACAATTAAATATACTATAATTTTTAGTTAACCTAAGCAAAGTAAGTAATAAATCCAACACTAGCTGGCAGATTTTACTTATATAAAAATAGTATGCTTAGTTAAGATTGGAGCAACATATAGGTACTATTTGCAAATTTCGGACAAAGTTTAACTGCTTTTTGAATTGTAGAGTTTTGTGCGAATTTTGTCGAAAGTCCCCGACACTGGTCTTTCATTCCACGCAGCCGAGTACCATTATCCACTGCCTCCCACTCAAATTCGCAAAATGGCTGAAAAATTAGATGCCAAACTAGTATAGGTAAACAATGTTTAGAGCTCAGCTTCAAAAGAACAATTCTTGTTTACAAAAGCAATTATATTGCTGTGTGGTTTGTGCCGTTAACTTGCATGTTTATCGATAGACACCGGCCAGGAACGGAATTCTGGAAGTCGCTAAACCATTATCTGAGTGACAATCGAATAAAATCTCCCTTTTTTGGTTCATTTGGATTGATTTTTTTTGGCACATTTTAGCGATGAACATAAATGAATTAGCTTTTTTTTGGCAACTAATTTAGCTAAACTTGCGATTCGGGAATTTTAGCCATTTCATAAAATCCCTATTTTTCCCCTAAAGGCAGCTAATTTTGGCAACGAAAAAAATCTAGTTCTAAAGGTTAAGTATATAATAACAGGCTATAATTATGTTGTTTTAGGTTATAAAAACCCTCAATGAATGAAAATATATGTAATTTGGAAATGGAATGGAAACTTTTCTAGAACGTCTATTCATGCTACTCTGTGACTTTCGAGAGACGACATGGCGGACATAATCATGTTTGAAAATAGATTTAAGATATAACTGGGAGACAAAGTCACCCAGGATGCATCCAAATTTTAATGATTACATCAAAATAGGATACTAATGCGGTACAGAGACGACGCCAAAACCCCAGACGGGATTAAGGTGAGAATATCTGGCTCCCTCATCAATATGGCCATAACGCTTTTAAAACACAACGCAGCTACTTCTGCAAGCACATCCTACTGAGGGAATTTTTTTTGTGACGAAAAATGCCAACTAGTACCATACGGGGGGGCTTTTGAGCCACCCGTAGAAGCTGCAGCTAAAAGGCCCTGGATAACACAGGTCAAAAAATTTTTTTTTTGTACATGGGGTTTGCCCATGGATGAAATAGATAAGGTTTAGCCGTCACATGTGTGAGAAAAAAGTAATTTTTTTGCGTGACGTATGCGGTGTGTTGTCGCCCTGACAGAGCTGTCAAATACCATACATTTCAAGAAAGAAAGTGTAAACATTGGTACAAAATAATTACTATATCAAATGTGAATGTATTTCTTTCAAAAAAATTGTTAAATATCTATGATTTAAAGTCGTATCACGATGATAATTGTATTAAATAAGTTTCGGCAGTGTAGTTTTGGAAATATTTACTCATTTTAATTGAGGTCCTCATAGCCGTGTACCAGTGCAAATTTGTATGTAAACATTGGTACAAAATACTTACTATATCAAATGTGAATGTATTTCTTTCAAAAAAATTGTTAAATATCTATGATTTAATGTCGTATCACGATAATAATTGTATTAAATAAGTTCCGGCAGTGTAGTTTTTGAAATATTTACTCACTTTAATTGAGGTCCTCATAGCCGTGTACCAGTGCAAATTTGTATGTAAACATTGGTACAAAATACTTACTATTTTATATTTGCTATGATGTTTTACTTAAAGAAATACATACTTACGTACGTAAAAATACCATATCGTCAATAAAAGATTTTGCTTAATTTTAAGTGGCTTTATTTCATATATTGTTTATACAAACAATGCAATTGAAATCCTTTCTTCATAAGCAGACGATATGTTTTTGCGCTTGTTGAATAAAGTGTGATTGAATGAGAAATATCCTCTTCACACCAGTTACGCCTCTTTAATCCGCTCTGTAATTTTTTTATTTGGCCTGATGTAAATATTGTTCCTAATTTATCCACTATGTTGTTATGTTCAAACTCGGCCCTTTGTAAACGCTGCTGCAACTCAGACATTTCCTTGTTATGCTTTATTTGCATTTGACTTAAGCAAAAGTTTTCCCTTTTCAACATTTCACTAAAAATCCTAAATGGTAATAAATTGCAGAAATAACAAAATAATTAACTTACAACAAATAACTGCTCTGAGTCACACATAGTTCCAGGATCATTTTCTTCTTTAGCATCTACATTTGATAGTACAACAGAGCTATTCTCTATTGTCACAGACGGTACAGCATCTGGCTTAAGTTCTCTGCATTTCGCGAATCCTATGGATATTACCTCCGTAAATCTTTATTTATTATTATTAATAAAAATGAAGGTAATTGTTCCCTTTAGGAGACAACTGCTAAAACACGTCCGAAATTATCGGAAAAGGTATCAAAAGACGCGTTTTGACCTCGGTAACAATAACTTGGAAGCGGACTTTCGAGTTTTCGTTTCAGTGAAGAGATATTAGCAATCAAAGTTGAACATTTTCTGTAATTTGCATGTGGTTGTCGTAATTTCAGATTAGGATGTACCGAAAAGTGCAAAAGTGTGTTCCGCGCAGAAATATTGTGGACCGCGTATCCGGTGTTGGACCGGGTAAGGGTTATTTTTTTGAAGCGCGGCCGAAGGCCGCCTACGCAGAAGTCTTCTGCACATAAATACCTTGGATCAAGCCCCCTATTTGGGATCGGACCTGGGTCATTTTTGGGTTTTTTGCGAATAACTGTTCACTGAAACAAAAAATTTAAAATCCGCTTTCGGATTGTTGATACCGAAGTCAAAACACGTTGTTGGATACCTCTCCCAATATGTTTGGACGTGTTTTAGCAGTTGCCTCCTCAGGGAAACAATTACCAAAATGAATCTTTACCCATTTCAAATTTCATATAATTTTCCAAGTCTGTTGGAAGGAAGTGCTCACTGCAAATTCGGTAATTTTTAACATTTGGAGCACGCCGGCAAAAATGGAGCCACTTATGTTGGAGTTTTTCTTTAGTTGGAAAGTTGAAAAAACAAACTTTGTTATCTTTGGTTTTATGGGAATTTGTACAGTTTAACACTGCGCACTTCATTTTTATTAATTAAACGCACAAATAGTATTATTTTTGAACAATTTGAACAAGCAAACGTGTTATCACACAAAATAAACAAAAATTGATTGGGCCGTAGATGAACCCTGCATACGTCACAAAAAGTCAGCTGTTTTATTCACAATATGGCGGTAAAATTGATGGCTTAATCTTGTATAATTCGTTCATGGGGTTTGCCCTATACATTCGGATTCTATGTTCAATTCTAAAAAAAAAGGAAATAACGAATCAAAAATATTTGGTTTTGTAGAAGTTATAGCGATTTGAAATGCTATATATGTGGCGAATGTATTAAAAGAAGACGTAAAAAGTTTGATTTAACTAAAAACACAAGGAATTGCGAGAACTACCTAACCTACTTCGGTCTACCTGTTAAAAACCAGGCCAAAAATGGGCTCCACATGTTTCATGTAACTCTTGCAGAAGCATTCTGGAGCGTAAGTTTATTTTCTCTTTTTTATTGTACTAACTGTTTCATATATATATACATATGTCTATATATAATTGCATAATAACTGAAATTGTTATGAAATGCTTTACGTTTTATTATAGTTTGGTACCAGGGTGAGAAAAGAGCCATGAAGTTCGCAGTGCCGAGGATTTTGAGGGAACCGAGTAATCATGACACTGATTGCTATTTTTGTGTAGTGAAACCACTGAGGGGGAAATGTTTAAGGAAAACAACATATCCGGAACTACCATCGACATCCGCTCCAGTACCACATTAGGAACAAAATCCTGTACCTGATCCACCTGTGTTGGAAAAGCAACTATTCCCTCAAGGCAGTTTTCAAACACCGAGTTCATCTGCATCCGTACATTCCGAATTTGTTCCTCAATTTGAACCAGGAATACCACATCTCATCAACTCTGAAGATCTCAATGACTTAATAAGAGACTTAAATCTATCAAAAGACAAAGCAGAGTTATTAGCATCGCGGCTTAACAACGAAGTTTACTTACTCCTGATATTCGAATATCTCGGCAAAGAAAGCGTTATGAAGAATTTTCTTGTTTCTACAGTAAGGAAGATGGACTCTGTTTTTGCTATGACGTGAAAGGTTTATTCGAAGCAATTGGTATTCCTTGTAATACAAATGAATGGCGCTTCTTTATCGACAGCTCAGCAAAAAGTCTAAAAGCAGTTCTACTACACAATGGGAACAAATTTCCATCTATTCCATTGGCACATTCCATACATCTCAAAGAAAATTATGACAGTATTAAAATGCTATTAACTGCAATCAAATATACGGAATACAAGTGGGAAGTTATTGGAGACTTCAAGATGGTTTGTTTTTTTTACTGGAATGCAAGGTGGATATGCCAAACACTCCTGTTATCTTTGCCTATGGGATAGCAGAAATGATGCCGCCCACTATCGCCAAAAACATTGGCCTGAACGTCGTGAGTATGGAGTGGGAAGATTTAGTATTAAACATGAAGCAATTGTCGATCCTAAAAACATATTGATGCCGCCATTGCATATTAAATTGTGCCTTATTAAACAATTTGTGAAGGCTCTTAATATTGAGTCTAAAGCAGTGATGCTCACACGCATACAATGACATTTTGCGCTAGTGTTAGAATATGAGAGAACTCTCGCGTACACCCGAAAAATTTAGCCAACTAAATTTTTGCAAATCGATTGAGTTCACGTTATTTGAATTACATATCCAAAATTATTGTGACATAATATATCATAAGTCTATCTCTATCTCTATGGCGCGATATACAACAGGCATATCTTCATAAACCTCCTAAGAGATTTTTGCGCCAAGCTTCTCTTCCAATTTGTGGTGTGCCGATTTGAATTTTCCCTACAAATTGGTGGGACCTACAGTTTTTTGCCGACTCCGAACGGCATCTACAAAGGAGACGAATTTTTGCTGAGAAGCCTGTCATGGCAGAAATACACTCGGAGAGTTTGCCAAACCACTGCCGAGGGGCGACCCCGTTTTTGAAAAACTTTTTTCAAATCACTTTTGATGTTACCTGTACCAGGGCTCGAACCATGGACCTTCGGTGTGGTAGGCCGGCAACACTACCTTCACACCACGGCGGCCGTCATAAGTAGTTAATATAAAAAATTGATCCCCAAAACATTTTCAAAAAATTGTGATATTAATAATATCAATAAATATTTTTTTTTAAAGAAACTTTTTGGTACTTTTTATTCAAAAGTGGATTATAAATAAACCGGTCTCGATAAATTTATGAAACTTTCAGGATTAATTTAAAAAAATACATACCTATTTAAATAAAATATTTATTTGTAAAAATAATTTGTTTAAAATTTTTAAATGAAAATTTAACTGTCTTCTAAGCCTTTATTTTTAAAATTAAAAATTGTAAAGTTCATTAACAATGTGATAATAAACAAATTATTTTTAGCAATTAATATTTTATTTAAATAGGTATATATGGTTTTTTTAACTGAGAAATCAGGGTTTCTCTATGACTGCCGGTTACAGTTTCGTAACTGGACGTAATATTCGCTATTGCGTATTGCTATGTATTGGCAAATTAAACATTTAGAATTACCGAAAAAGTTTTCGGCAAATAAATATTTGCCTTCCCATTCAATGTTGAACATTTTTTATTCTTATAAGTAGGGCATACATACATACATTAGTAAGATTTCGTGGTCAACAGTCGTCAAACAACTAATTATAAAACATACCTTCTTCTCGCAGTGCATAGAGAGCGCTTGCCTTGTACGCGTGCGCTTATCGGCGTGAGAGCATAAAAAATCTCCTCACCGGTGATAGGATTTGAGCATCACTGGTCTAAAGCTTTCAAATATTTGCAGACTTTTTTTCCAAAGTTGTCAGAGGCGAAAATTAAAGCTGGAGTCTTTGTTGGCCCTCAAAGAAAAAAAATTATGAACTGCGATATTTTCCCGGACCTACTTAGCAATGAGGAGAAACTAGCGTGGAACAGTTTTAAGGCAGTAGTTCATGGCTTTCTTGGAAATCATAGGGATGAAAATTATGAAGAGCTGATAACTGGCATGATTACGAATTTTTCCGCCATCGGATGTAGAATGTCGCTAAAGATGCACATGTTACATTCACATCTGGATAAATTCAAAGATAATATGGGAGCTTATTCAGAAGAACACGGGGAACGATTCCATCAAGATATAATGGAGTTTGAGAAACGCTACCAAGGCCAGTATACAGAAAGCATGATGGAGGACTATATTTGGACGTTAATAAGAGAAAATGTTACCGAATATGGCAGGAAATGCAGGAAAAAGCATTTTTAAACATTTAAACTGTATTCTAAAACTAAATTTATAAGAATAAATCTTAAATTGATTTTTACTACACTAGAATAAATCAAATCTATGTCAAATTTTGATGAATTTTCATGTTTTTCGTTTTTCTCATTTTTTTCGAACAAAACCAAATCAAAAACTTTTTTATGTTCATATTCTTATTTTTGGGTGAAAAAGCAATAAAAAAATATTCGTACGACCCATGTACAAAAATGTTGTTGACCAGTTTAATTTATTATAACACACAACCTCCTAAAGTTTCGTTGCTGTGACACGTACCGTTATGAATTTGGAACAAAAGCAATTTAGTCGTAAGTACATGTGTTTCTTTCATTCACATTTTTGGTGAGCGCAAAGTGGCTGTTACGTACTTTTATACCTAGTAGTGCTACGCACACAAGGTATATTAACTTTACTCGCCTAACGGCAGTACGTAACGGCATAAACGGATCGAGATAGATATTGACTTATATACTCGTATATCAAAATGTTGAGGACGAAAAGAGAAATTGATTAAGCCATGTCCGTCCGTCCGTCTGTGAACACGATGACTTGAGTAAATTTTGAGATATCTTAATGAAATTTGGTATGCGGGTTCCTTTGCACTCATCTCCGAGCGCTATTTAAAATGGGCGAAATCGGACTATAGCCACGCCCACTTTTTATATATAGAATATTTTCGAAAACACAAAAAAAGTGATTACTCAGTACATTATACACCAATAAGGATAAAATTTAGTGAATATATTGAGATTAAGGCATAAAATACATTTTTTAAGAAATTTTTGAAAACAGGAGTGGTACCGCCCACTTTTGATCAAGTCAAATTTAGAAATAATATTAATCACAAATCAAAAACCGTTCAAGATATCGAAACGAAATTCAGTACGCAAGTTTACAGGTATGCAAGGAATGTTCCAGGAAAAAATGGGCGGGATCGGTAAAGGTCTACGTCCACTTTTATATGAAAGATTTTGAAGAGGATCGTAGGTATATTAAATAGGCAATAACTTTGCGTAAAATAGCTTTACATCATTTATATTCTACGTTTCAGGTTTCCGTAAACAAAGAAATGCAAAAACTTAAAATTTTCGAAAATGGGCGTGGCCCCGCCCCTTTTATAGTGGACTATTCCACAAAACTTTTTATGCCATAACTCCGCCAAAAAATGTTTTGTCGAAACGAAATTTGGGGATAATGTTCTATATATAAAGGTAACTGTTTGCTGTAAAAATGGGTGAAATCGGTTAATGTCCACGCCCAGTGTTTTAACATGGTTCTGAAAATTTTTTTTGTAAAATTTAAAAGGCGATATTTCTACAACCAAGCAAGTTATATCAATCAGATTTTGCACACATAATAAGCTTTTTAAGAAAAACTCGGGCGCGAAAAAATTTTGTCAATTTTAAAAAAGTAGGTGTGGCGCCGCCCACTTTTCAGCATAAAATTTCTGCTATTTTAAAAGGCAATCGCTTATAATTCAATCGCGATATTTCAATGAAAATTGGTCAGCTGCTTCTCAGTAGTATGTTTTATACTTCTGCCAAAAATTAGCAAAATCGGAAAACACACAACCAAAATATTCTGGGACGTAATTAATAGCCCACTGCAATAGCGAAGTTATATATCTTTTTTGATTTTCATACCTTTCATAAACATTAAATGTATGTAAGTATGAGAACAAGAAGAGAAAAGTTCACTAAAATGATCAGCACGATGAACGGAGTCAATTTAGCCATGCCCGTCTCTCCGTCCGTCCGTCTGTCTGTCCATCTCTCTATTTGAACGCGAAATGGTCTCTCAGTTTTACAAAAGAATGCTGAAATTCGTTGTTTGCTTTCGCCATTTTATAACATACTAGCAAACCCGGTAGAAGTTATTTTGACGTTTTGATACATAGAAAACATCTATATATAAAATGTCATTAACTTGAACCAAATAAACTCCTACCTATACCGAACTGCAGCTATATATAACCTGCGGGCTCTTCCAAAAGCTATATACAGACTGTGTCGTGCCCAGCGAGCTCCTGAACCTATCGTGAAAGTTCAAGACCAAAACAAAACACAAAATATGTGGGTATGGCACCGCCCACTTTTGAAAAATTATGTAGATATTGACTAAGTGACATATATATCCAAATTTCATTAATTTAGACCAAAAAAGTTGGGAGTTATGACGAATTGAAACTTTATATAGCCTGGGGGCGTGGCTCCGCCTACTTTTCCAAAACTATATATCGTCTATGCTGTACCCAGTGAAAGACACCCTTTTTTATATTTATTTTTGGTACGCACACAAGGTATATTACTTTATTCGGCATAAACGAATCGATATATATATTTATTAATATATATCAAAACGTTCAGGATGAAAAGTAAAATATCCGGGCAAGTAGTTAATACCCCACTGCAAAAGCGAAGTTGTATATCTTTTTTGATTTTCATACCTTTCATGAATATGAAATGTTTGTACGGGTGAGAAGAAAAAGAGTATACTGAAATGGTCAGGAGGATGAGCTGAGTCGTTGTAGGCATGTCCGTCTCTCGATACGTCTATCTGTCTGCCCGTCTGTCTATTTGAAAGCAAATACGAACTGAAAGTATTAAAATAGACCTGCGTAAATAGGGATGACATAATAGATCACTACTAGGTATATAATGTTCGGTTCCACCCGAAATTAGACTTCCTTACTTGTTTATACCTAGAAGTGCTACGCACACTAGGTATATTTACTTTAGTCGACTAACGGCAGTACGTAACGGCATAAATGGATCGAGATAGATATTGACTTATGCATATCAAAATGTTCAAGACGAAAAGAGAAATTGATTAAGCCATGTCCGTCCGTCCGTACGTCTGTGAACACGATAACTTGAGTAAATTTTGAGATATCTTAGTGAAATTTGGTATGCAGGTGCCTTGATACTCATCTCCGAGCGCTATTTAAAATGGGCGAAATCGGATGATAGCCACGCCCACTTTTTATATATAGAATATTTTGAAAACACAAAAAAAGTGATTACTCAGTATATAATACACCTAGAAGGATAAAATTTGGTGTATGCATTGAGATTGAGGCATAAAATAAATTTTGCGAGAAATTTTTGAAAATGGGTTTGGCACCGCCGACTTTTGATTAAGTCAAATTTAGAAATGTTATTAATCATAAATCAAACACCGTTCAAGATATCGAAACGAAATTCAGCACGCCGGTTTCCAGGTATGCAGGGAATGTTCGAGGAAAAAATGGGTGAACTCGGTTAAGGTCGTGTGACTAATCTCTAAAGGGAGCGATCCGCGAATTATCCCTTGAGTCTGCAGTTAGCTATAATTCAATATACATAAGTAAATTCTTATTTGTGTATCATGCTTATAGAGATGTAAGTCAATTTCAGTTTTTGAAGCATAATTATAGGAGTTAAAAGTACCCGTTTGGGTAAAAAGTGGATTTGGGTGTCTAAACTCGCTAATTAACTTATCTTCGTTTTTGTTTGAGGTACTTGCGTTAAATACATTTTTGTATAAGTACATAAATTTGCATCTTCACACATAGCATGCAGAAATTTTAACTATTTCAAACGCTTTTAGTATACCGAATCATTGTTTAAAATACAAGGGAATATAATAGAAGAAACTATCTACCTGCTACTGCCGGGTAAATTCGCAACCGCTCATGCAAGTAGGTTTATTTAATTAACGAGTTTAGACACCCAAATTTAAAAAAATAGACTCGCTTTACAATTCCTTCAGTTGCAGAAACATAAAGAAAAATCTACCTACTAGGCCATTCAATCCAAAGAATTCGCACATTTTTATGACCATACCTAATTACGTACCTATGTATGTATGTGTGCATGAGGCAGATGGTGAAATGAAGCATTTTCTTAACCTGCCATGCAAATATAACTGCAATAAACTTACAAATATATTAATATCTACATATACATATTTACTTATACATAGTAGCTTTACAGTAAGTAAACAATTATATATGGCTTCATTTATTCACAAAAATTGTATTTAATTATTCGCAGAACAGCATTCTAATATTATTGAAATGGTAAAGAACTATTATTCGAACCCCATTAACCGAATAAATGCCAGCTATTTTCGAATCATGATCCAATTACTAAAGATCACGCATTCCGGCAACCGTGTATTTGTAATTTTATTTGAGAAAGAAGTTTTTAAGAAATGACGTCACGATTTTGACGTTTTTTCGAGATTTCAATTTCAATTTCGTAAATATTAATTCGTTTCGTCGCTATTTTCAAGTTTTATTTGGAAAAATTGTAAAAAAAATGAAGTGTTTAGTTACGAAGAGAACAAATTCGTCCATTTGTTTGGTCTACCGAGAGATGCTAACATACGGAAAAAGTGGGTGCTGTTTTGTAGCCAGAACGTTTACCGAAACGCCAAAATTTTTTTTTTGTTGTCTTTTTTATTCCTTTACTTATTACATTTCGGACATTTAAAACCAAGCAGACATGTTTTCAAAAGCGTGACGTAACATATATTTACTTTTTTAATGCGAGATCTTGTTATTTGGATCATGTATTCGAATAATAAGTATTCGAATAGTTAAACAAATATCGCAATTGCTTATGCACACATTTCTACACGCAACCATACATACACACATGTGTACATACAAAGCGTGCATGCGCCATAGGTACAAGCGATGAAAATATTGAATTTCGCTTTTTAAGTCTCTTGCAGTTCAATACAACTATTCGAATACCACTATTCGAATAAACGAATAAATATTAATCGAATTTTTTGTACCCGTCGAATAAAAATATTATTTATTCGAATAATTTTTATTCGAATGGTCCCATGCCTACTAAAACTTTCCACTCAGAAAACATATGTACCAAAGAATGTAAAGGAATAATGCAAAAAAGGCAAATTAGAGGAAAATTGTTTCATGACGCTACACGGCATCACAGCTGAGTTACAGTATTAGTTCTAACAGCGGCTTTGATGCAGGCTCTTAGGTACCAATCCCAGTGTCCGAGAACGGGTATCATGAGAATTTAGGGACTTCGAAACACGTCATCCCAAAACATCGCTGAGCATATCGTTGTAATTTCTTTTTTTATAAAAATCAACAATAATAGGTATGTTCAAGTTTTATTTTTGCGATTAAAGATAATGTTTATTTTTTGAGTTAATTGTTTGACATAATTAATTTGTTTATTGGCCGTTAATAAATATATATATATTATTTATGAGCTCTAGGCCTATTTAAAAAAAAAACACTGGATTTGTTGTTAATATTTATTTTCGATATTTCGATATCACTCTGATATCATCATCAAGACTGAAATTAAATTATTTATGTTTATTTATGTTATTTTTATGTGAAATACAATGTGTTTGTTTTTATTGTTTTTAATTTCAGTCCTGATGATGATATCAAAGTGATATCGAAAATAAATACTAACAACAAATCCAGTTGTTTTATTTAAAATAGGCCTAGAGCTCATAAATAATATATATATGGTAATTTTTTCTGATCGAAAATAAAACTCGTGTTTGAGTTTTATTTTTTTGACAAAGATAATACTTATTCTTTGAGCGACATTTTATCCTTCAAGAATAAAACTTAAATTTTAAGATTCAATTTTTTTTTTCAGGGATCGAAAAACTTAAAAAGGCGCTGTGCCTTTTCGGCAAGTAATTGATCATAAATATTGGTTGCTATAAACTCGTCAACAAATGTACTCAATAATTAAAACATATTTATAGACACATACATATGTATACGTACATAGGTTGGCATGCAAAAAGGCTTTTTGAGTTTTTCGAACAGTGAAAAAATAAAACAGTCAACAAAAATTGTTGGTACAAAAAAGCAATAAAAAAGCAAAAAAATAAAACTTAAAATTTAATTTTTATTCTTGAAGGATAAAATACCGCTCAAGGAATAAGTTTTACTTTCATCAAAAAAAATAGAACTCAAACATGAGTTTTATTAAAAAAAAAAAAACTGTGTTTGGAAGCTGGCTTGAGGTCAACTAGTTTTAAATAAAACGCAAGTTTTTTTCTTTTAATTCGATATATTTCGATTACCCACTGTAATCGTCATCAGGAATTTTTTCAACTGTAACAAAATATAAACACAAAATATAAATATAATAACAATTCACATTCAGTTTTTAAAAACAAAATTTTTTTCTTTTTTCTCAAAGACATTCACTACATACATTTATTTGAGTGTCCGCATCAGTTGACGTGGTGTTTTACACTGGATTTTTGTTTGTCAACAAATGCCTAAACAAGTGTGCAGAGTTCGTATCAATGTCGCTTTTGTAGTTGATTCGGTTGTTTGTACCAAAGTTGTCAGAGCGCTTAGTAAAATCAGATTGTTACAACACAGAAGAGATAAAAATAGCCCATAAACCAATTAATACGCTAAAACATATGTTTAATAGAACAAAAACAAAAATACCGCCTTTAGAAAAAAGTAACGTAGTGTACCAAATCCCGTGCACTGGAAAAGAAAATGAACCATGTGATAGCATATATGTGGGGACAACCAGAGGAAAATTAAAATCACGACTATCACAACATAAATCAGACTACAAATATTGCCATCAAAATAACAACTATAAAACAGCACTCATGGCCCACTGTGCCAAAAACTCCCACACACCGAGCTTCGACAAAGCGACCGTTCTCCAACAAGAACAGCATTACAGCAAGAGATTTACGTTGGAAATGCTGCATATTATAAACACACCAACAAACAACCGAATCAACTACAAAAGCGACATTGATACGAACTCTGCACACTTGTTTAGGCATTTGTTGACAAACAAAAATCCAGTGTAAAACACCACGACAACTGATGCGGACACTCAAATAAATGTATGTAGTGAATGTCTTTGAGAAAAAAGAAAAAATTTTTGTTTTTAAAAACTGAATGTGAATTGTTATTATATTTATATTTTGTGTTTATATTTTGTTACAGTTGAAAAAATTCCTGATGACGATTACAGTGGGTAATCGAAATATATCGAATTAAAAGAAAAAAACTTGCGTTTTATTTAAAACTAGTTGACCTCAAGCCAGCTTCCAAACACAGTTAAAGAAAAAAGGTCGCAAAAACAATTATTTAAAAAAAAAAAAAAATAAAGCTAAACAAATTATGATTATTTCTGGTCAAAAAAATTAAATTCAAAAAAGATTGATTAGTAGTTTATATAGGTTTCGCTCAAATTTTCTTCAATCAATGCAGATTTCCGAGCATGGCGAGACATGACAAACTGTCCTCCGATACTCGGCGGCCTTTAATTTTTTTCATTAAAAATAAGCAAGAAAATATATTGATTTGTGAAATTCTTGTAATACGTTACATCATATTTCTTGTACCACACTGTACATCTGTGCGAAAACTCAGGAAACTCGAGTAATAAATATTCCCACTTTTGCAAACTGGCGCCAATTGGAAACATCACGGGATCGTAAATCCATCTTCACTTAGTGCTTAATTTCGGTAGTGGTCTCCCCCGCTTCATCACATAAGAATACACTCAGGGCCGGAACATATTCATTTATCGCCTAGCCAACGAAGCCACAGCACTTTAATTCGTTAAACTATGTCGATGTTTGCATACCGCGTATTATTGAATCCTTTTGGCCGTTGCCAACGCTTCTCCCAGAACCCTATTAACAGATCTTGTCAGCGTCCAGCTTTCTGCCCTATACAGCAGGCAAAGAGCACGTAGAATGATTCAGTCATGCATTCATCCTTCCATATTCGGCATAGAAGCTGATGCATGCGTTTTATCAGCTTCTGGCTGCCGTGATTGAATAGCTGGTCAAACAATCCATCAGTAACCGCAGCTTTTTAAATATGTGAGGACAAATAATTTGAAATAACAAAATAAAAGTGCAGAAAAACCACCTTCGTTAAAGAAAATTTTTGATGTAATAGCCAAATTATCAATAAGTAGACTGATTTGGTGAGGACAAAAAGATATTTATATTACATACATAAAAATAAAATTGATTACATTATATAGGTTGGGCTAAAGAAAAACTATGTACCTATTTTCATGACAATACATAAACTGAATGCGAAGTAAACTTAAAACCTTCTCCTGCAAAATTGTATTTTTGGCCCTGATGTATTTTCTGCCCACAGGTCATTTCGTTCATGTATTGCAAGATTTGGTTTTTTCTGAAACCACACTTCATACGGGGTTTTGTCCCCCAACGTTGAAGAAATGGATCTATTTTTTATGTAAACAGCTGTATTTGCAGCTTTCGCCCAGAACTTTTTGGGCAATTTTGCATCAAACAATAAACATTTTGCTTTTTCAATTACGGTTCTGTTAGCTCTTTCGCAGACCCCATTCTGCTCAGGAGTATATGGGCAAGTTGTTTGATGTACGATTCCTTCCTGTAGGAGATATTGATCAAATTTTTTATTGCAAAACTCGCCACCATTACCAGTACGGAGTGCCTTAATTCTTTTATTGTGCTGTTTTTCGACCACTGCTTTAAAAGCTTTGGACATCTCAAAAGTTTCACTTTTTTCTTTTAAAAAATATATAAATGTCATGCGACTATAGTCGTCCACGAATAACAGGATGTACCTCGCTCCTCCAATAGACCTCGTTTCCATTGCACCACAAAGATCAACATGTACTGTTTGCAACACATCATTCCTTTTATGCTTTTGCTTGTTTACGTTCACAGCAGATCACACATGAACTTTTCTTGATGTCACTGACAGAAGAGTAATGTACACCATCAACAACTCCATTTCTCATTTTGTTCAAGTCACAACTGTTAATATGTGCTAAGCGTCTGTGCCATAGCTCCGCGCTTACTAGTGCTGTCGCAGCCATCACGGAGGGTTTCTTTAATACTAATTTGTAAACTCCATTTACCAGGTCAGCTCTAGCAACTAACTCACTTTTTTATTGCGAATGTAACAGTGGTTAGCTTCAAAAGATACATGATTCCCACTTCTAATAAGAGCTCTTACAGACAATACGTTTGTAGTTAAGTTTGGCACACACAGCACATTTTTAACTGTGATATCGTAATTGTAGCTAGTGAAAATTTGTACATCTCCAGAACATTCAACTGGTATTTTGGTTTCATTTGCAATGATAATTTCAGACATGTCCGGGGATTTATTTGCGTTTTTAATCCAATGCATATTTGCTTTTAAGTGTGATGGCAATGTGGCAATCCAGCTAAAAGTAAAGAACCTACCCACTCGTCGGTAATCTGAAAACCTGTACCATCCAATCTCCTGTGCTGTTTCAACCACTTGGGTAACATATGTTGTCTTTGAATCACAATTTTCCAGCCGTAACGAGATTAAGTGTCGCAGCAAGGTTATTTTTCTCGAAAAATCTGAAAAACCATTGCCTTCAGCTTTGTTCATAACTCTTCCGAGGTGTTAGTAGCCTTGATATGCACATACAAACTTGGGTCAATCGTCAATACTAGCTTTGCCTTGGTTTTTGCATCCTCTTCGGGTTTTCTTTCTATACTAGAACCAGATTTGATGTAGTGAACCTTCCCTTCGAGTGCCAACAAATTTTCCGCCACATAACACCACTCATCATAATTTTCTCTGCCTTTCAATTTCGGCACGCGTTGAATATTATTGTTCGCCATTATTCCAAAAAAAAGTTGAGTTAAATTATTTTTCTTTAAACTAATTCAAGAAAGACGTGAGGCCCATAACCTATTAATAAGAACACGTGAATACTTATCGACAGTCTTACTTCAAGTGACCTTTTTTATTCCGCTAGTATACATATACATTAGGGCGGGTCGATTTAAAAATCGCTCATTGCTCTGTGAAAATCGTATTCTAGGGATCAAAATAAGAAACTTTGCCGAAGGAACAATACCTCTAAAACGAATTGTGATGTCCCACAATTTGGGTCAAACTTTTGGGTAGGGGCAAATTTTGAAAAATCCCACTTTGACCCATTTAGAGTGCTCCAATCGAGTCCAAATGTATTGTTTGAAGACTTTTTTACTTTGAAGTCTGGGCAATTTCGCACGGCTCTCTAATGTCGTCGCCATAACAGCCTCTACATTTTCTGGTATAACCCGTTTGGAAACGTTAGCTAGCAATTGAACATGTCGTTCCGTTCCTTGTATGTGTGATGAAATTTTTGGGTCATTAAACGAGGGATCATCTTAAGTTTAAATATTATTTCAATGTATCGTACGGAATGCTTCGCGTGAATGGTGGTTCAAATACGATATTTATATCATTCAAATTGATCATTTCCGTATAACTTATGCAATTAAAGTTTATATATGCTTTTTTATAAACTCTAAGTTCCATTGGCTCGTCAACATCGGTTCGATAGCGTAGAATTTTCTTGATGGCACAGTCGCGCTTTTCTTTCCTATCATCAAACAACATTGATAACAAGATATTTTCCGAATGGGCATAATATGAATTATCTTTAATTACTTGATTGACAATTTTGCGTAAACGAGGTTGTAGAAATCGTGACCAACCAATGAACTTGAAAACTAATGCACTGCCGTACACGACAGAGCTGTAATACTTGATATTGAAGTACATTGACACATAACATTTAATTATAAATTCAACCAGAATTCTTAAATTTGAATATGGATTTCCGTTGTCACATATAATCGCAATAATCTAGCGGCCTTGGTGAGCCACCGAGAATGTACAATTTTCCCTGGTTTGATGTTAGCCAGATCCACCGGAACCACGCCGCTAGAAATTGCATGGGCCATGTCGTATAAGTACTTCGAATCGGTGGAAAATTCAATTTGTTCTGGAGCGGGGGGCATATTTTGCAACTAAATTTTCTGGAAGCCGTCCCCCACCTGAAAATATATAATAATAAAATAATTAAAATTGGTTGACAATTATAATAAATGAGTGATAGCAATAACTTACCGGAAGAGTTTCACAAGTTTAGATTTGACGGCTCAGTTTTCCGGTTGCCGATCTTGGTCCAGTGCTGGTTGATTTATCCAAAGCTGCAAACAAATGCCGAAACGGAAGTTCGTTGAAGTGTAGAAGGCAAACGAACCAATGCAATGGTCGTTTTAACAGCAATTCGAATCGTCGTATAATTCCACCGTGTGGGCCAGTGTTTGTTACCTCACCGTCAGTGCATATTCCAATTAATGCATCCAGTGATATATTTTTATCGTTGAAAAAACCATTTAATTTGGTTGCTTTGTATTCAGCGGTTTCATGTTCCAGTCTTACGTAACCAATCAATTCAGAATTGGGTTCTCTCAAAATAACAAGAAGAGGTTCTTTTACCATCCTAGTATGATACTTCTCATCAATTTTATCTATCGTTAAAGTATCATCTTTTCTGCCATCGAATGAAAACGCTAACAAATTGGTATCATCTAACCGTTTGCAAAGCACTTCTTGTCTGCATTTCTCTTTTTCTCTGCGAACTTTCGATTTATCCATGATGAGAGGTTTCCCATGCTTATCTTTAATTTTAAAATCTTGCAAAAGAGCGGTTCCCAATGCTGATGCTACTCTGTCAGGCACACCAAATCTGTCACATACCAAGGTAAAGTTAAAACAATCGTATCTCTCTGTGCATTGTGAACTTGTGCTTCTATCCATATCTTCTTGAACCGGTGGCGGTGCGTATGTTGAATCATCGGGATCCTGGTATGTTGGCATTGACGACATAGACATTGCTCCTTGCTCTTCAGTTTCCATCATAAATGCATCCATTGTTAGTCTTCTCTGATTATGTTGATCGTGCATGAACTCTTTGAGGCGTTCGAGAACCCAGCCGCATGCACATGGAGCTGCCTTCAAATCGCATTTACATGTTCCAACGTAAACAATTGTTTCCAGAGATTTTACATACTCTGTAAATTGTTGGGTGTTGTTTCTTCTCTTGATTTGCTCTTGATACTTGTCAAGCAATTTATTAAATTTATTAAATACACTTTTTTTCAGCATTATTTCCATACCAAGTTTTTTCCAAATTCCAATCAACTTATCTTGTACTTGAATAGTGAATGATTTATGGGAAAACTTTTTTTGTTCTGTTTTAGCACGTTTGCTTAAGTAAAAATAATATCTCAAGATATACAGATGGGTTGGTAAATTAAGATCAGTTAAATCAGTAGACACACCAAAAACAGTAACATCATGCTTGGGTATATGACTCATTTGGTTTTCGATAGTTGTTGATGTAGTTGCTTCATCTTGCGGTGTAGGGCATGGTGGATTCATTGTAAACTTTTTGATTTGCAATGGTCACTTCAGTTATTATTATTTTTGAAATATTTTTTTATCTGAAATTAGCACTTCACACTTTGAGTTCTTCACAACGACTTAATGCATTCACAAAAACTGTTGCGTTATATATGGTCTACGAGACGAGGTAATAAGAATGAAATGGTAATTTCAATTCTACCTGCTGTGTCTTGTGGTGGCTTAAAAAAAAACAACACAAGCAATTTTACGATCTGCAATTGTGTCACAGTGATACCTTAATTTTTTAAAACGGTTGAATAAAAAACCCACACAACTATGTTTACGACATGCAAATGCATCACCGTGATGCCTTGGTTTTAAAAGGGTTGTAAAAACGCTAATTTCTAATAATTTTTTTTTAATTTCTTTTCTATTACTAAGTTAAATAAATTTTTTCATTTACATATGTTCTGACTAAATAAATTTCTAAAGAGAAAAATAAACTCCAAAAAGAAAAAACATAGGCATTTCGCTGATTTTTTCATGTAAAGTGCAAAACTGGCGATTTTTTGAAATGTTTGTATGGTGAACCCCCAGGGGCGTTCCAGGGGGTGTGCCACTGGCATCGGTGGGTCGGGCCTCCAAAGTTAGTGGGGGTCGGTCATACATTTGGACTCGATTGGAGCACTCTAAATGGGTCAAAGTGGGATTTTTCAAAATTTGCCCCTATCCAAAAGTTCGACCCAAATTGGGGGACATCAGAATTCTTTTTAGAGGTATGGTTCCTTCGGCAAAGTTTCTTATTTTGATCCCTAGAATATGATTTTCACAGAGCAATGGGCCATTTTTTTGCCTCCCCACAAATCGACCCAGCCTAATATACATATATCTATATATAATTGCATAATAACTGAAATTGTTATGAAATGCTTTACGTTTTATTATAGTTTGGTACCAGGGTGAGAAAAGAGCCATGAAGATCGCAGTGCCGAGGATTTGGAGGGAACCGAGTAATCATGACACTGATTGCTATTTTTGTGTAGTGAAACCATTGAAAGGGAAACGTTTAAGGAAACAAAATCCACATTCGGAACAAAATCCTGTACCTGATCCACCTGTGTTGGAAAAGCAACTATTCCCTCAAGGCAGCTTTCAAAATCCGGGTTCATTTGCATCCGTACATTCCGAATTTGTTCCTCAATTTGAACCAGGAATACCACATCTCATTAACTCTGAAGATCTCAATGACTTAATAAGAGGCTTAAATCTATCAAAATACAAAGCAGAGTTATTAGCATCGCGGCTTAAACAACGAAATTTACTTACTTCTGATGTTCGAATATCTCGGCAAAGAAAGCGTCATGAAGAATTTTCTTGCTTCTACAGTAAGGAAGATGGACTCTGTTTTTGCTATGACGTGAAAGGTTTATTTGAAGCAATTGGTATTCCTTGTAATACAAATGAATGGCGCCTCTTTATCGACAGCTCAACAAAAAGTCTAAAAGCAGTTCTACTACACAATGGGAACAAATGTCCATCCATTCCATTGGCACATTCCATACATCTCAAAGAAAATTATGACAGTATTAAAATACTATTAACTGCAATCAAATATACGGAATACAAGTGGGAAGTTATTGGAGACTTCAAGATGGTTTGTTTTTTTACTGGAATGCAAGGTGGATATGCCAAACACTCCTGTTATCTTTGCCTATGGGATAGCAGAAATGATGCCGCCCGCTATCAAACATTATCAAACATTGGCTTGAACGTACTGAGTATGAAGATTTAATATTAAACATGACGCAATTGTCGATCCTAAAAACATATTGATGCCGCCATTGCATATTAAATTGGGCCTTATTAAACAATTTGTGAAGTCTCTTAATATTGAGTCTAAAGCTTTCAAATATTTGCAGACATTTTTTCCAAAGCTGTCAGAGGCGAAAATCCAAACTGGAGTCTTTGTTGGCCCTCAAATAATAAAAATTATGAACTGCGGTATTTTCCCGGACCTACTTAGCAATGAGGAGAAACTAGCGTGGAACAGTTTTAAGGCAGTAGTTCATGGCTTTCTTGGAAATCATAGGGATGAAAATTATGAAGAGCTGATAACTGGCATGATTACGAATTTTTCCGCCATCGGATGTAGAATGTCGCTAAAGATGCACATGTTACATTCACATCTGGACAAATTCGAGGGAGCTTATTCAGAAGAACACGGGGAGCGATTCCATCAAGATATAATGGAGTTTGAGAAACGCTACCAAGGCCAGTATACGGAAAGCATGATGGGGGACTATATTTGGACGTTAATAAGAGAAAATGTTACCGAATATGGCAGAAAAAGCAGGAAAAAGCATTTTCAAAGATTTAAACTGTATTCTAAAACTAAATTTATGAGAATAAATCTTAAATTGATTTTTACTACACTAGAATAAATCAAATCTATGTCAAATTTTGATGAATTTTCATGTTTTTCGTTTTTCTCATTTTTTTCGAACAAAACCAAATCAAAAACTTTTTTATGTTCATATTCTTATTTATGGGTGCAAAAGCAATAAAAAATATACGCACGACCTATGTACAAAATTGTTGTTGACCAGTGTAATTTCTAAGTTTACATCCCATAGAAGAAGAACTCAGAAAACAAGATTCGAAAATGAGAGAATAACCCTTGCACTTGACGCTAATTGAGAATAATCGTAGGATCCAATAGGGGTCCTCAAAATCCATTCTAGGAGCAAGGCTCACATTAACCAATTTAGTCATTTGTGCCGCTTTTGTGATAATTAGGAAGAAGCTGCGAAGAACATACTCAAGACCATCGAACTTACGTTAGTTAAACCATTACGTTTTATGGACCGTTACTTATATGATGTGGCATGGGCATATGAGGGCACAAACCTGAATGTATTATTATTATTAACCGTTCCTTCGAAAGGAGATCAGAATGCTTTGCGAATTAATTGAAATCCGATTAGCACATCTTCCGACGACACTCGTGCTTCGGTAAGCTGAAAAAAGGGCTTTTAAATTGTTAGTAATTCTTTTTTTCGGTTTCTCAATACCTTAATGTATATTTTTCAGTTTCGAAATATTAATAAATCTGTTGGTCCAATCCCATATTTCTCTGACTACAACCAGTAAAATTTACAAACATTTTAATTTACTGAGACTGACAGAGTAACGTTGAAAAGTATGGGCTTGACTTCTAGTAACCTCTGTATATGTCTGACTACTTTCTTGCAATTTCTGTATCGTAAGGAATCACAATTAAATTGACAGCTGGCAGTGCTATCTTAGCGCCCCCAGCGGACAGATAACGTAACAATATTTTATCTAGGCTAAAACATGCCAAAATAAAGTAGTCTCAGAATATTAGCCGATTTCGCTTATTTCCGATTCTGGAACGCAAGTCGCTTAGCTAAAACGTTGTTACGTTATATGATCGCTTGGGGCGCTGAGATAGCTCTGACAGCTGTCAATTTAGAAATATTCAGAAATAGACAGAGGCTACTAGAAGTACCCCATACTTTTTGGCGTTACTTATCGGTCTCAATAAAATGGAAATTTTTGAAAATTTTACTAGTTTTAGACAGAGAAATTTGGGATTGGACCAAAATATCATCTAATATCTCTAAATGAAAAAAATTTTAATATTTAGGTGTTGAGAATACCTAAAAGTAGAGTTACTGACAACTTAAGAGGAATTTTTTAGCTTATCGAAGTCACGAGTGTCCTCAGAAGACATACTAGTCGGATTTCAATTAATTCGCAAAGAATTTTATGAGAGAGCTTTCGAAAAAGGTGCAAATCGTTGCCAGATTCCGTTGATTCCTTTATTGTTTGGAAGAATCGGTTATTAATAATAATATATTGAGGTTTGTACCCTCATATGCCCATTCCCCATCCTATAAGTAGGTGAAATTCCAGAAAACCTTACGGTTTAATTAATGTAAGTTCGATAGTCCGGAGCATGTTCTTCGCAGTTTCTTCCTAATTATAACAAAAGCGGTACAAATTGATACATTTGTGACTAGATGAGCCCCAACACTAGCGGTTGCAACTCTGCCGCTAGCAGTTACGCAACTACACTAACATAGTTACAAAAACAAAAACTGTAAAATTTCGAGCAAAACGGTCACATAGCACCTGAGCAAAATAAATCTTCTGTTTATATATTTCGAAAATTGTTTTCTAAAGCCTTCCTTTTGATCTAATTTCAATATCGGCAGCAAACGTCCTCATCCCATAAAAAATCCAGCAAGGCAACAAATAACAGATTTCCTATCGCTGAACGGTGGATAATAAAGTTTCAAACCCGAAAAAAATACATGAAGACCAAAAAAGAAGCTTCTTTAAACCCCAAGCCATTAAATATTATTCACATAATAAGAGTTTCAACAAATCTCAATCGTTCGCCTCTGAACAACATAAACATATGTAATGCGAACTGTGCAGCGGAGGTCATCAAATACGATCTTGCGAGAAATTTAGAAATCTAACAATAAACAAAAGAAAAAACTTAGTCAGAAGTAAGAAACTCTGAACAAAATGTCTGTCAAATAGCCACACTGAACAGTGATGTCAGAGTAAATACAATTGCTCATATTGCCATGCTCCATTATAACAATTATAGTACTCCCCAAAATAATTCACGCAAAAGAATCAACGGACTAGCTGCACCAGCTACATCTGAAAATCCCGAAAGTTGTCAAGAACAACCATGCTGCTCAAACGCAGCTATAATAAAAACGCTTAATTGAAAAAATGAAAGCAAAACATTGCTACCGACAGCAATAGTCTTCATCGAACACAGAGGAGAACTATTTATGTTAAGGGCCTTAATAGATCACAAGGTCTCTAAGGTCCAAAAAAGTTTGAATCTGCCAACTAAACAAGCCAATTCGAAATTTCAGGAATGGGCGGAAGAGTTGTTCAAGACTCAAATAAAATCTGCTTCATGACCCTGGTTTTACCAAGCGCGAATCGAAGAATAGAAGCACAAGCTATAGTTCTGCCGTGCCTTACCAATATGCTTCCAAGCTAAAACATAAACAGCAAATACTGGCAAAAATTTTCGCATCTGAAACTAGCCGATCCCCACTGTCATACACCCGATCAAATCGACATATTATTGAAACGCGATCTAATCCCCAAAATACTGCAAGGTGTTGAGAAAATTTCCAACAACCTACTAGTCCAAAATACCATCTTTTGATAGATTTTAAGCGGGCAAGTCAAACAGAAAATGTGTATATTCGCAACGCAAGTGGAAGATATTCCAAATAACTATCTTAACTCAAAATTAAGAAAATTCTGGGAGGTAGAAGAACTACCTCCAATCCCGGTTACTACACCTGACGACAAGTATTGTGAAAACTTTTACGAAGCCGCAACTACAAGATCAGAGAACGGAGGGTACGTCGTTCGATTACCATTTAAACAAAAAATTTTCGAATGTGAAGTTCAATGCATCTAAATCAGTCAGCTTCATTTATTTTCCTGGGAGTCGAACTACGCTCGGCCTTCACACATACACAATCGGGTTTTTACATGTATACAACGCGATCGTCAACACAAAAAGCAGAAGAGCAAAGAATTGTATTTAGTTGCATGCAGGGATGGAAAAGTTGGTACAATTGTACTTTTTTTGGTACATTTCGGAAACCAAAAGTACATTGGTACAACCTTGACACTTTTGGTACATTTTTGTAAAATACAGCGCTGCGCCCCAATTCCATTAAAATACAAATCTGAGTGAACTAAAGAATTCAAATTATATCCGTTTTACTTTACCTCACATAAGCAATCCAAAATATTTTGCGTTTGTTACGTTAGCGGCCATGGAAATGGTGTTTACATACATACATAAAGCATAAAGATATGTACACACATTTGTATGCATAGTTACTTTGCTAGACATGACTGACCATGCCGGTCAGTTTTTGAATATTGCCTTTAAGAACATGATTGCTTTTACTGCCGACAACTGCTCGGTAATGATGGGAGCAAAAAGTGGTGTACAAGCAAGGCTTAGCAACTTGTTCCGAATCTGCATGTAAATAGATGTGTTTGTCACATTCTAAATTTAGCTTCCATGGCAGCTTGTGATGCAATCCCCGACCAAATTGATAAATTTTTAAAAGATATAAATTACCATTTTTGCAACAGTCCCCTCAGGAGAGCAGATCTTCAAAATTTCCAAGAATATTTCGGCACAGATTTCGGCATATAATTATGAAGTATGCTCCCACAAGGTGGCTTTCTCGACACGCTGTTATAGATAGGATTCTTGAACAATGGGATGCTCCCAAGTATTATTTTGGTCTTTCGAAAAGTAAAAGGGAAATCAATGTACAAATGTTGTATTCGAAATTTTTCAAGATCCTTTTTATAAGTTGTATTTTTTATTACTGTGTCATATTTGAAATGAAATAAATATTGTCAACATTGAAATGCAGTCCGAAGACGTTCGTATTCATGCACTTATACCAAAATTAACAAGTTTAATATACAAAATGGCTAGAAATTTAAAAAAAAAATCTTACTTAAATTCAAATCCTGTTTGGTTGTTAAATTTGGATTCAAATGAGAACCACTTGACTTCAAAGGAAATCTACTGCGGTGCTAATGTCGATATCACTTTTTCAAGCAATATTTTCGAAAAAGATAATATACAAAATTTTAAGAGTTGTGTTACACAATTTTACATAACGTTTTGTAAAACCTTAGTAAAAAAAGGAAATTCGGATGACAATATTTTGTGTTGGGCTACTAAGTTTTCACCAGAAAGTCTGTTAAGCGGGGAAACAAATAGCACATGGTACAATAACAAGGTAAAATCAACTCTACAGCAACAACATACTGGCGTAAAGATTGTCAAAAGCAACTGGCTGGTGTTAGTGAATGAACCGAACAGAAAATAGGAATATATTAATTTTTGAGAAATTATATGTTGCAAGCGTGGCTGAAAGTGATTATTATTGAATAATATCGCAATATTTTAGCAGGAGCACTAGAAACAAACAAAATAGCAAATGCAAATCACGCATGTTTACGTTTTCCTCTTAACATTCTGCTTTTTTACATCTCCTTCTGACAATCTATACGCCAGTGTGTTCAAACAAATTGAATCAGCTGATGAAATGATACAACCTTATTATTGAACCATGAAATAGCATTGTGCCTTTAGTTTTAGAGTTATTCCCAAAACTTGAGTTTGATAAATTAGAGAAAAGTTATGCTGAGCTTAGAGCTTTAGCAGAACAACGAGAATCTTAAAAAATTCAAGAACTTGGATATATGCAGTTTTTGGGAAGAAATAATACTAGTAAAAAATGAATTAAATGCACCAATGTTCTTCAATATTTACAGAATGTCTCAAGGTATGTTATCGATTCCACACTCATCTGCCAATGTAGAGAGGATATTTTCCATACAAAATTTAATTAAAACGAAGTGTAGAAATCGACTCGAGATAAACGGACTTTTGAATTTAGTAAAAACTAAAGACTTTTTGCAATCAACCAACATAAGTATTAAAAAACAATTGCTGTCGATTGATATATCAAATGATATAACTGCAGAAGAATTGCTAATATAAATTCATATAAGACGACATTTTATATGCTTTTAAATCTTTTGTACCTTAACCTTTTTTCTTGCAATGAATGCAAAAGTATTTTTTTACTGTTCTTTACAAGCCTTAAAATAATTATGTGAATTCATGTGTTAACTTTTATTGAAACGCGTGTTTTATTATTTTTAGAGGAAAGATTTGCCAATTCTTATCATATGCCTGGTTTTTTAAGTAGCTAAACTTTTGTGTATTCTATTTTATACTGAACAAAACCCTGTGTTGGTATTTTGCTCCTTGTAAAAGAAATATTGTTCTGTAATGGGCATAAAATAGGATTATAATATGGGATTAGTTTAAGTTTGTAGTAAAAAAACTCTTCCCTAAAATGTTGGTACATTTTCGGTTGATTTGGTACATTTTTTTTGGTGATTTGGTACAAAATCAGAAAACCCATTTTCCATCCCTGGTTGCGTGCAAACATTGAATGAAGCAGGTTGATGTCGTATTATTAAATTTAATAGGTACACTGAACGTAACAAACCCTTTTTTTATTATTTTACGAGATGGAAAACGAATTATTTTTTTGTTTAAATATTTTCAACGATGCTCAGTGTCTTGTGTGCAATCAAATACTAAAATGTAAAGATAAATTTCAAACTAAAAGAACATTTTAAAATAAAATATAGTATTTTACAGAAAACCCCTATTGAAGATGCCAATTCTTTGGCAAATAGTCAATTGAAGGCAAATTGAAGGCGTTAGCAAACAAAGTCCGCCCTTTCGAAGATGGGGTATTTTTTAAAGCAATGTGTCTTTCAATTCTTCCCTTCTTTGGAAATGCAGGGAAACAAATGGAAGATATAATTAAAGAACTTCATTTGTCCTCCGCCACAATAACTCGACGTTCTGAAAATATAGGGTACTATATTAAAAAGGAGACAAACGATAGAATAAAAAATGCTAAATATTTATCAGTTTTTTTTTATGAAACCGTCGATACTAGTCAAATGATAATATGCATAAGAACAGTGGACGATTCCTTTAATTCCTTTTACAGGCAAAAAATTTTATGAACCTTTCGAGCGCAATGTTTTATCATTGATAGATAAAAATAAATTATCACCTGTATGTACGGACGTTGCATCCGTTTTGGTTGGCCGTAAGCGTGGTTTTGTAGGACACCTAATAAGAGCTGAAATAAATGTTCCCACCTTTCATTGCATAATTCATCAACAAGCTCTATTTCCTAAATCCCTTGGACTTGTTGAAGAAAGGGCAACCGCTGTAAAAATAATGAATCGGCTAAGTGGTGGGCACAATGCTCTTACACATAGGAAGCTGAAAGTGTTTTTGAAAGAAATAGATGCGGAATACAAGGATGTTTTATCATTTATGGAAGTAAGATGGCTAAGTCGAGGAAAAAGTTTAGATCGTCTCTTTGGTCTTAGAGAAGAAATAGCTATTTTAATGCAGGCTGAGGCTTCGCCAAAAGATATACATTTACTTAATGCCATTACATGCCCCGAATATTTATTGCAACTAGCTTTTCTTACAGACATTACCCTACATATAAATAATTTGAACTTAGTTTTACATTGCAAAAATAAAAACATGTGTGAATTAGTCTGTGCCGTAAATGAGTTATCCAGAAAATCGGTAATTTTTAAAGATCAGATCCCAAAACTTTAGTATCTTTCAAAAAGTTTCCGTAATATATTCAAAATTCCCAAACCCAGGTCAACTAGATATATTCAGAGAAGAAATAACTAAACTTATAGCAAACTTTGACTGTAGATTTAAAGATTTACGAGTATTTTCAATGCAATGGGTTGTTAAGATTTACAATAACCCATTGACATGTTCAACGGAAAATATACCTTTAAACATTCAAGCGGAACTAATTATGATGAGGGGTGATTATTCCATTCCCCTGGAAGTCGGTATTAATTTTTTTTTTTAAATATTTGCCCTAGCAAATATGGTGCCACTAGGGACTTAATACTAAGTATGTATTCAATCTTTTCTACAACATATACTCGTATATGCGAGTCAACATTTTCGGCAATGACTAAAATAAAATCTAAATATTGAAACCAGTTAACTCACAATCACTCAGAGATGTTGCTTAAAAAAAAGTGTTATAATAAAGAAATTGAAATCGATGAAATAATAGAATTTCATAACATATGTAAATAGCAATTTAAAACTTTCTTTTAAAAATTATGTTTTTATTCAAAAATGTGATTATTTTATATTGTTCACACCAAATTTTAGCAAAATCAACCAAGCGAAACGTTAAATAATTAATTTTAAAAGTTTTGCTTTTTAAACATTAATTAATCAATATCGCATATAATAATAACTTTTTTGAAAAAATAACTTCAGAACCTAATTTTGCAGCCAAATATTTACAACATTAGTAACTTGGTAAAAGTATCACTTAAATAAATTAGTGGCTAACTTCAGATATTTTGAGCCAATTTTGGAAATATAGTTAATTTATTAACGAATATTTTTTACATACATTTTTTTCTACTTGAAATTAACAGAATTTGTTTATAATATCTGTGCAGGAAGCACAGCAAGTTACTTTTATTATTTAAAAAAAAGTATTTTTTAGCATGTAGGAAGCATTTTAATTTTAATTTAGTCATAGAACCATATACCATAAAATCTAACTTTGAATTATCCAAAATTTGTTTAAAAAGAATAAAACACAAAAAAAGCACAAAATTTAAAACAAATAAAAAAATATAAAAAAACAAACCAAAAAAAATCATTACCATTACTTTGCTCTCAAATACTATACTTAAATTGTTCGAGATAGTATGTTTATTAAAAAAAGATTAAAAAAACACAAATAACTACAAAAAAAGTATAAACAAATAGAAAAACCGTACAGGAAGCAGGCCAGCTTTATTTTGGTTACAAAACCTTCAAATGTATAACCAAAATTAAAGAAAAACCGTCCTTAAAACAACACTTTTTTTCAGTGCCGGCTTTATTTTATTTAAAAGCACATTTGAATGATTAAAAAAAATTTTTTTCAGTGGAATGCCACCAACACATACATTTTTTGTCTAATACACTAATACAATCTCAATTTAGGCGCTCTCTTTCTGAAGCTCACTGATCTAAATGCACGAGCTCATCTTCTGCTACGCATACTGCACAGGTATTTACGTGCGAACCCACCACAATGGGTTGCACCTCTCAAGACCGGAACCCTCCCACGGCTCGAGCTATGCGGCGCACTCCTGCTCGCTAAACTAGCCTCGACCGCCCAAACACACTTAAACCTGAGCAGTTGGACATAATATCTATGGTCCGATTTAGCAAATCATGCCAGCCTGGCTAGAAAAACCACCCCATACGTGGAAGACATACGTGTCAAACCACACAGCTCAAAGCATTGACCTAGTTGGGCCATCAAATTGGCGACACGAGCTGATAACCATACGGATCTTGGCGCAAGAGGCTGCAAACCTCTTACAACTACCACCCTTTGGTGGAATGACACCAATTGGCTGGTAAAAACACCAAACGCATGGCCGATTCAAATTGTAAATCTTACAAAGAATAAGGTGAAAGGCATAGTTAATACCGCAAGCTATGCTCTAAAACATCAAGACCTGCAGCGGGCAAAAATATCACTAATCAAGTGAACGCAAATTCGCTATTATAGTAATGAACGACACTTTTAATGGCGTCAAAGCCCATTGACAAAAAGAGCACACTCTTAGTGCCTAACCCCTTTGTAGACTCTAAGGGACTGCTTCGTGCCAATGGCAGGCTAGTGAACTCCAGTCTGATCTACAATGAGCGGCACCCTTTAATCAAACCGCATTTGCCACCATATTTATTAATTATTTCCATCTCTAATGAAACAAATTATCCGACAAGAGTTTTATATCCCAAGACTTAAGCTTCTAATCAAAAAATGAATCTTTATGTGTAAGGTCTGCACGCTACATAAGCAAAATATGAGCACGCAGATCATGGCAGCCCTATCACCTGAACGCTGCAATTTTTCTATGCCTTTCACCATCACTGGTGTAGATTTCGGCGGACCCTTTCAGCTAAAGGTTTCGATGTTAAGGTCTTCTACCACAATGAAGGGTTACGTGGCTGTTAGAATTATGTTCAAATCTGACAACGGTAGCTTTTCTCACGGCATTTGAACGCTTTGTCGGACGGCGTGGCTTTCCCTCCAAAATCATAAGCAACAATCCGAAAACCTTCATCGTTGCCCAACGGGCTACAGAAAAGGAGTTCATACAGTTCGGTAAAGAAGTCTTGCCGCATATCATTGAAAAATACGCACCTCAAGGCAATAATTGGCAATTTATCCCCTCAAGTGCCACACACATCGGTGGACTATGGGAACCAGCTGTGGAAAGCTTTATATCACATTTTAAGAAAACTGCCGGCAGCAATACATTTATTTTTGAAGAGTTCACTACGCTACTCATTCTGTTTTTAGCCGTTTTAAGCTCACGACCGCTATCATCACTCTCGCAAGATACCTCCGACTTTACAGCCCTCCCACCTGGGCATTTTCTTAGAGGAGCTTCACTTCTGGCTATACCAGAACCAAACGTAGACTCACTCTCTCCCTCATCAATCGATGGCAACGAATCAAAATTTTCCATTATGAATAAAGATAGAAAGAAGAATATCTTAAATACCTTCACAAATGATATTTGCTCAAAAACACTCAAGAAGAACCAAAAATTGGGGAATGCGTCCTAATTCACGACGAATGGCGGCTTGCTCGCATCGAAAAGGTACGAGGTGTGTTCAAAAAGTATCGCGAATTTTGAATTTTCGCTGGTTACGTATATTCGAATTTCGAATTTTTTGTGGCGTTATGTTGGTACTCATGTCTCTCACTTATGCCGACAAGCTCGGCCATTTTGAATGTTCAGTTAATTGTTGACAGCTGCTTTGCTTGCACGTGTTTTGGATCGTCTTCGATTTTTACCTATTTTTTTACCAAAATTGCTCAATTGTGACCAAAAACAGCATCGCATGAACATTGCTAATGAGATGTTAAACTCTGTCCGCGACGACCCAAATTTGCTCCAGAGGGTCATAACTGGTGACGAATCGTGGGTTTATGGTTATGACGTGGAAACCAAAGCTCAATCATCTCAATGGAAGCTGCCGCACGAACCCAGACCGAAAAAAGCGCGCCAAGTTCGGTCGAATGTGAAAGTTTTGCTGACAGTTTTCTTCGATTGCAGGGGCGTGGTGCATCATGAGTTCTTGCCACAGGGAAGAACGGTCAATAAGGAATATTACCTGCAAGTTATGCGCAATTTGCGCGAAGCAATCCGCCAGAAACGCCCGGATTTGTGGAAGAACAAAAATTGGCTTTTGCACCACGATAACGCCCCTGCTCACGCATCGTTGCTTGTGCGCGACTTTTTGGCCAAAAACAACACACTAATGATGCCGCAGCCACCGTATTCCCCAGATCTGGCCCCTGTGACTTTTTCTTGTTCCCTAAACTGAAGAGGCCCATGAAAGGACGACGTTACGCTTCTCTTGACGAGATAAAGACGGCATCGAAGGAGGAGCTGAACAAGATACAAAAAAATGATTTTTTGAAGTGCTTCGAAGATTGGAAAAACCGTTGGCACAAGTGTATAATATCTCATGGGGATTACTTTGAAGGGGACAAAATAGATATTCATGAATAAATAAATAATTTTTGAAAAAACACAAAATTCGCGATACTTTTTGAACACACCTCGTACATTACGGATCCGACGGTCACATTCGAGTGATTGGCCTACGTACACAAAGTGGCATACTAACTTGACCGCTCGTCAAACTTTCTACCAACCGAGTCTAATAACACTAATATCGATCGCGCGAATATCCAAACTCAATAATTAAAGCAAATATGAAGCAATTTATCCACCCAAGCGATGTTGTTAACCGAATTCAATCAAATCACTCCTAAAGAGGTAGCTCGACGCTTACTGTGCCACGAGCACGAGCAACATTAACTGCAACACCTCTCGTCAATGCTCCACTAGCAGCAACCACGGCGTCACCAGCAAATCGTCGGGCTACACCCAGGTCTAATGCAGCGGTCACCGAAGAGCCCTCCCCAAAGTATCCTGTCGCGGCACATGGCGTACGATGAACGCTATGTCGCCGTCCACATCCTCTACACCTAGATAACATCTTTAAAGACAATCAACCCCTTCAACGACAACAGGTAGCGCAAACGCACGGCTACTGCCTTAATTGCTTGTCCCTGCGGCAAACCATGCAAGCATGCACTTCCACCGTCTTAAGTTAGGTGTGCGGCAGACCACACCATACGCTTCTGCATCGGACTTTCAGGCGTGGCGCTCCAGTAGCACCGCCTTCACGCATCAATGTGCAACCCAGTTCGCAACCATCTCGCGCATCGCAAACTCGGCGCGGAACCATTCTGGAGCCCGCTATCACCCTCCAACCGCAGCACCATACCAACACCCACAACTCTCGTCCCATCTCCCAGCTTTCTCAGGACCCGAATGACCTCACCGCCCTCACGCCAAGTCATTTTCTTCGAGGTGCACAAATTCTCTCGCTTCCCGAACCGAATCACAAAAATCTCTCTATGATAAACCGGTGGGCCGACTGAAAGTTCTTCACCATCAGTTCAGAAAACGCTGGAAAACTGATTACCTCACCGAGCGTCAAAAACGTTACCGATGGAAAAGCGTCCGAACTCCCCCAAAACAGGCGATCTAGTCCTCATTAAAGAAAACAACTTACCCCCCACCGAGTGGCGACTAGCTCGATTAGAAAACCTACACCCAGGACAAGACGGGCACATGTGTCGTAGACGTCCGCACCCACTAAATTATGGTTTCTACGGTCATCTGAGAGTGGCGAGGGCCCTCAGTGCCCATTCCCATCTCCCTAACTTAATACAGGCCACAAAGCTCGTGTTATCGTAAACTCTCAGGCAATCACTTAGGCACTCCCTAAAACTATGCTTAATCCCAGGCGTATAACTAATATGCATATACCCTCTCTTTTCAACAGATGGATCGTCAACGCCCTCCAATTCCAACACCACGCCGCTCATTGGCATCGCAGGTGACCCTGCCGGCAGCCCGCCCGCACCGTAGCGAACCTGTCGCGGATTACCGGAAATGCCGATTGTGCTGATGTGCCCTGTGTTCACGGACATGCAGCCGCAACAACGCTTCTTAGTCGCTAGGGCACATCAGTATTGCACCAACTGCTTAGCGCTGTCCCATCGGACCAACCCGTACACCTCCACAGAAAGATGCCGGGTCTGCGGGCAGCACCACCACACATTTCTTCATCGGGACACCGGAGTTGCATCATTCACTACCAAAAACTAGTATCATTAAACACATACATATTTCCATGAATTGTATTTATCTTTCTTAACATAGTAGTTTACAAACAACTAGTGTACTATACATATGTTTAATATATACAAGCTCAGTAAGGAACTGATGCGTAGTGCCCAGAAGGGGCGCATGAGCCAGGACGGACTATGTAGAATAAGCTCAGTAGGGAGCTGATGCGCAGTGCCCAGAAGGAGGCACGTGAGCCAGGTAGGGCTCATCAGAATCAGTACATATGTTATAGAATACATGAGGTGCTTATAGCTAATATTTGGCACTGCGCTAATGTGTGTTTGGAAAGACGTGTTTCCAAGTCACTTCTAATTTAAAATAGTAAGCAGATATCTCTTAATAGAATAAAGCGAATCAAAGGTATCAAAATTCTGGAAGGTATTATTGTAGTCCTGGCACAAGCATTGAAAGGGTTCATGCAACTCAAAGTTTGATCTGCAAGTGCTTAGGAAAGTCGGCTGGAAACACCAAGATGGCCTAGTAGGGATATTAAACATAATTTCACCAACCAGATATGGGCTACTCAGAAGCCCTCTTAATAGTTTTACCATAAATAAAACACCGGGCATTTTACGACGACTTTGCAACGTAGGCAGATGAATAAGTTTAAGACGACTGCAGTAGGAAGTACGATTCCTTACCGGATCCCATGGCAAGTCACGTAAAGCGAAAAGCAAGAACTGCTTTTGAACGGATTCCAATTAATCACAGTGAAGCGTGTTCCAGACTATTGACGCATATTTCAAAATTGAATTCTTAAGACCATCGCTTAATGAAAGCTAACACCCCTTTAGCCCTATTAACCCCATTCTCAATATGAGACTGGAAATCAATTCTAGGGTCCATTGTAACACCTAAGTCAATGCAGCTAGATACCTGCGCAATTGGGTATCCACCAATAATGTAACTAGGCACCGGTATTATATATTTGCATTTCTTCAGTTTGAGTGCTATGTAGTTCGCATCACACCATCTCACTAAGTTATTAAGATCTGCTTGAATATATGCTTTGCCTTCAACGGTTTTGATGAGCATATAAAGTTTGATATCATCAGCATACATTAACGACTTGCAGTGCCTAAGAATAGTGGGAAGGTCGTTAATGAACAACAAAAACAAAATAGGTCCAAGATGGCTGCCTTGAGGCACACCAGAGGTAACATCGATTAGGCCAGATAAACTTTTTCTAAAGATCACTTTTTGTGATGTGTCCTTTAAATAAGATGATGTCCAACGCAAGAAAACAGGCGAAAATCCCATACGATCAAGTTGGAGTAATAGAATCGAGTGAGAAACTTTATCAAAAGCTTTGCCAATTACTATCGCTTGGAAGAGATTTTTCACTCCCATCAACAGTTACTTCAGTCGATGCCACGGTGACAGCGGCATATATTGGCGGAATTTCAGGCACCACCAGCGATTTAGACCTGACCCTATTCCACAAAAAAACTTATCAACTTTTCACTTTGCACTTATCGATTTTTATTTTATTGCAAAGTGCAAAGTGTTTCTGATCCACAATATTCTTTGCAAATCTCACTATGCGTTGAGCTTAGTTTTGCAAAGGCTTTGCTAACGGAACATATTTTTGCAAAGACTTTTCGCTCTCTGCAAAGTCTTTGCGTTCTATTGAAAAGTGAGCGTGCAAGTTGTTCGACAAAGCATTGAAACTTCTTTGCATTTGTTTTGATTCTTTTCACTTTGCATTGTGTGATTATTAGCCGAAAAACAAAAATAGAAAAAAAATTAGCCGTACTAAAGCTAATTAAAGAAAAAAAAGATATTTTATTTGCTAGCTTTCAAAACAATAAAGTAAGTATGTTTTTATAAAATTATTGTAAGTATTTAGAACATATTTAATCTTATATTTCATTTTGAAGGTTAATAAATTAGATAAGCAGGCAGCCTGGGAGGATGTTTTAAATAAAGCCCAGTCACTGCAACTGGCGTCGGCCCAAAAAACATGGACTTATGCTATCCCTCGCTTGTTTGGGCTATGGAAGAGTCGAACATTGGTAAGTAAAACAATTTATTGCCTATACATGCAAATAATTTTATTTGCATCACTTGTTTTTGTTAGAATTTGTATTACTTGTAATACAATACACAAACCATGGTGGAGTGCAATAACGGCCGCGGAAATAGCGCCCGCTGATGAAAGTCAATTAAGACCGCGCGCGTTATTTACCTAATCATTTTGAATCTTGTTTGTTGCTGTTGATTGGCTTTTGCTTAATTGTTGTTGTTCTGCATTTTTTATCTATCTTTCCTACTTTTATCACAGCTGTTTGTTTTTTAAATGTCAGAATACAATGCATCTCAAACTGCTCCTTACGGAATCTATTACTTATTGTCAGTGCTGATTTTCTTTTTAGTAATCCTTCTTACTTTTATTCCTTTTTACTACCTTTAACTTCTTTAATTTTAACTAATATTAATGAATATAATGTCGTGCTTTGTCGCTATATTTAATGAAAATTTGGAATTAAAAATCGCCTGAACAGTTTAAAAATATCGTTCGCTTTTTTATTCCAAATTTTCCCCTGCGGCGCTGTGGACCGCCCACGGGCTTTATTTACTGTTAAAAGGGAAGAACGCCTGCGGGCTTAATTTATTCTCCGAAAGGGAAATAACGCCCACTGGGAAAAGGAAATAAAAACCTCGGGTTTTGATGCTTTTTCAAAGGTGAAATAACGCCGGCGGGCCCTATTTCTTTTTTAAGAAATAACGCCCAGGGGCGCAATTTCCGCAGCCGTTATTGCACTCGACCACAAATCATTATTATTATTATTACACAAATCATTATCATAGATCATACATACATTCAAACGCAATGTAGCATCCCACCAAAAATTTTCAACCTCATATAAGCCTTTTTCCATTCGGCAATAAGGTTTATACAATAAGGCCTTAAATTCCTAAGGAGTTTTAATCGTATTAAAAATTCCTTATAAAACACCTTATTTTCTTGTACTCATGTCTTTCGGCATAAAGTTTGTCTGAAAGATAACTTATATATATGGCTTAATGCCCATACAAAATAAGGCTTACAAAAGGCATGATTATAATACATTACGTAAGGTATGATATCCTTATACCAAGGCTTATCAATCCTTTAAAATAAGGTTTTTGTAAGACATTATAATAAGGCATCTTGTATCTGCTCTTTTAGTTTGAGGACGCTATCAACCGTTATTTGAGATGCATTTGAAAACTAACGCTTGCTATTTGAGAATAGGGTTGCTTCTCAAATGCATCTCAAATCGAGATTTGATAAAAATGTTTGTTGGGTTATGATTGTTTGAAAATACACTCAATTTTTTTTTACACGGTAGATGCGTTCCTGAAAAAAACGCGTAAAAAATTAATTGGGTGTAATCAATAATAAAATATAGATTTATCCTTGAATGTAATTTTGTTTTTTGCAGACTAAAAGGGATAACGCCCCAAAAACTGGGTCCGCAGGTGGGAAGAACTGCATTATGGATGAAGGAGACTTGGCCATCCTAGATATTCTGGAATCAGACTCAGCTGTGGTAGATGGACTGAATTTACCAGAAAGCTATGGAATTCCAGGGCGGCCGCCGTGGTGTGAAGGTAGTGTTGCCGGCCTACCACACCGAAGGTCCATGGTTCGAGCCCTGGTACAGGTAACATCAAAAGTGATTTGAAAAAAGTTTTTCAAAACGGGGTCGCCCCTCGGCAGTGGTTTGGCAAACTCTCCGAGTGTATTTCTGCCATGACAGGCTTCTCAGCAAAAATTCGTCTCCTTTGTAGATGCCGTTCGGAGTCGGCAAAAAACTGTAGGTCCCACCAATTTGTAGGGAAAATTCAAATCGGCACACCACAAATTGGAAGAGAAGCTTGGCGCAAAAATCTCTTAGGAGGTTTATGATGATATACCTGTTGTATATCGCGCCATAGAGATAGAGATATGGAATTCCAGAAAGCCTTCAGACATCTGAGCCTGATTCCATAATATCGAACGCAAAGGAAGTACCTGCAAGCCCAACTGCACCCATAAGGAAGAGGAAGAGCTCTCCCAAGTTTCCAAGTGAAACTTTGGATAGAGAAAAAAATGTCGACTGGAGCTTCTCGAGGTTGAAGTTTATTCCCGGAAATTTTGATGATTGTACCATCGACGCAACCACATACACAAGGGAATCCACCCATAATAAGAAACTTTTCAGCAATACCACTGACGTTATCGGGCCACCGCACTGTGTTTTGAAATAAAACGTCTATTACAACATCGACAACTCTATGAACGACTCTGCAAACTGTTGATTTTGAAACATCATGCATAGCTCCGATACCATGGTACTGGCAACCATTTCCGAGCCAATGTAAGCACAATAGAAGTTGATTTTCAGCTGACAAAGCATGACTGCGCTGTGTTTTGTGCTCTAATTTTTCACCAACTTTATTTAAAACGAAATCAACTTGGATTTGATTTAAGCGGAAGCACTCTTTAAAATTAAAATTTTGTAGTCCCGAAAAATTAATTCGGTCTCTATAATTTCTAGTTATAACAGCGTCTTCACTATTCACGTCGTAACATTTTTAAAGCGTGACTAGTTATAACAATATGAATTTGTAAAGCGATCGTTAACCTTGCAAATGTTTGACAAACTTAGCAAAGTTTGCTTTGCAAACATAGAATTTACAGTTCTTGAGGACCGAAGGAGCGCATTTATTTGCAAAGTCTTTGCAAATTACACTTTTCAATATTAGCTTTGCACCTTGTACAAGAGAACGTACGTGGAACAGAAATTGCAAAGAGAGTACAAAAATTGCAAAGACTTTGCAAAATCCATTTATCAACTTCAACTTATCACTTATCAAATTTTACAGTTCTGAGAAGTTTTGCAAGTTGACGAAAAATTTGCAAAGTGCAAAGTGAAAAGTTGATAAGTTGTTTTGTGGAATAGGGCCCTGGTTGTAAGCCCAGAATCACTCACTGGTTGAGGACATGGAGAACTAAGGGAAATAATCTCTATAGAAAATGTGGCAGTCGAAATAGGTGCAGATACAACCGAAGTCGGGTTTAAAACTAGAGCTTCGTCGGCATACCTGCGTTTTTTAGAGACTTGCTTCCCTTTAGATACCGGTGAAGCATCAAGGCATTTAAAGGACTTAAAAGCTACTTCATACCGAGCAAATTTTTCATTCAGTAATTGAATTTCTTTACTTATCTCGCTCAATGCACTTCTAGTGTTCGCCCTGCACTTAGGACAGGTCCAGCGGATCCCTTTACCTTCGTTAATAAAATGTACCATTCTGCCATTTAAGCCTGCGCAAGAAGAAGAATCGAAAAATATACTTATTGGTTGCGACGCCAACTCCAGGCACTCCCTATGGGGGAGTACGGCAATCAACATCAGGGGTGAGTCACTTTTCGATTTTAATAAAGGGTGTTTTTTTTAAGGGTATAGAACTTCGAATTGAAATAAAACACAAGAAAATCGTTTCAAGGTCCATCAATTTGGCTTTATTGGAAGGATAATTTTATGCCATTAATGCTTAAATATGATTTCGGGCATGTGGCCGCCGCGGCTGGCTCGAATAAAGCCAATTCTACAGGTCCAATTTTCAACCACTTTTTCGAGCATATGGGGCCGTATGTCGGCAATAACGCCACGAATGTTGGCTTCCAATTCCCCTAACGTTTCTGGTTTGTTGGTGTCGACGAGCGACTTCACATATCCCCAAAGAAAATAATCCAATGGTGTCAAATCACACGACCTTGGTGGCCAATTGACAGGTCCATTCCGCGAAATTATGCGCTCATCGAATGTTTCCTTCAATAAATCGATTGTGACGTGCGCTGTGTGGCATGTAGCGCCGTCTTGTTGGAACCACAACTCATCCACATTCATGCCATCCAATTCGGGAACAAAATAGTCGGTTATCATGGCTCTATACCGGTCTCCATTAACGGTAGCTGCCTCTCCAGCATTATTGCGGAAGAAGTATGGCCCAATGACTCCACCAGCCCATAGAGCACACCAAACAGTCAGTTTTTGTGGATGTAATGGCGTTTCAAGGGTCTCATGTGGATTCTCTTCAACCAAAAATGAGCCTCATCACTGAACAAAATTTTGCGATGAAAATCAGCATCGAAATCAATCTCATTTTCGGCCCATACACCAAAATCACGACGCATTGCATGGTCTCGCGGCTTTAATTCTTGCACAAGCTGGATCTTGTAAGGTCGCAAGCCAAGATCTTTGCGCAAAATCTTCCATAAAGTTGATGGACAAAGCTCCAATTGCTGTGCACGGTGGCGAATCGATTCATTCGGGTCCTCTTCAACACTTTGCTCTACAGCGGCAATTGTTTCTTCGGTGCGCACTGTTCGACGTCTCTGCGGATGCGTATTATCACATAGAGTAAACGTAGTGCGAAAACGATCCATGGTTAACCGAATTAATTGCTCTGATGGACGATTATGTCGACCATAAAATGGACGGAGCTCACGGTAAACTTCGCGAACTGAACCATTATTTTCGAAATAAATTTGCACCATTTGCAAGCGTTGTTCTTTTGTCAACCTGTTCATGATGAAATGGCAAACCAAACTGAACATAAATGACATTAGAGTTGCCAGATTTGACCACAAAATGCCAGTTTTATCTCTATTCGAAAAACAAACCTGTAAAAAAAACACCCTGTATTAGTACTGATTTAGTAGTTTGTACCCGGGGTAGCACCTCAACCTTTTTTTCCCATAGCAGTGACACCTTAAGTGGGTGGTATGAGGTGCTGGACGTTACGCTACTAAGCGGAAACAGCAGTATTCGGGTAGATAATGGAGATTATCAGATAGACAGTATTTTTCTATCCACAGGGTGATACGTCCCAACTTAGATACTTCTATTCCTCCCCGAAATCCAAGGAGGACCAACTAGCAAAGGTTAGTCAGGGTGGTGAGAAATAAGTAACATAGGTAACCTTTGCAGGGAATTTTGTCAGTGGAGGACCTTGATGCCAATAGTGGTAAGCTGGAGTAGGCCATGGGGTCTGCCCTTCGGGTAGCTTGTCCAACTAGTTTTAACAAAAAAGAATATTCTTCCTGGTGGAATTCAGATCTTTTCGAACTCATGAAAGAGTCTCGGGGATAATTCAACCAGAGCCGTTCCACTGGCAACTGGCTGCCTAGCCATGCTACAAAAAACCAGCTTGCTGGTAATACCCTGGCTGGTATGTATCTTCAGTGCGTGTATTCGGCTAAATCATGTGCCACTAAATTGGAGAATTGGAGGGTGGTTTTCATTCCAAAGGTGGGTAAGAGAGGCCATGAAAAGCCCAAGGATTTCAGACCCATTGGTCTTTCGTCGTTCGAAAGACTTCTGGATGTTCATATTTGTAAGAAATTGGATAATTCAGGGCTGTGAACAGCTCAGCATGCATATCTCAAAGACAGTTCAACGGATACAGCTCTATATCAGGTGGTGCAGAAGATGGAAGCATCCCTTGAGAGTAAACAGCTCACTCTGGCTGCATTCCTGGAAATTGAGGGCGCCTTCAACAATTTTGGACTGGAGGCGATAGAAGACTCCCACTCTGTCTTTGGTATTTAGCACACTTTAGTAAACTGGATGGGAGGACACTGCGGTCAGGAGTTATAAGCGCCAAGGTGGGAGCCAGTGTGGTCACAGCGCACCCGTTTAGAGAGAATCCTTAGGGTGGTGCTCTGTCTCCACTGCTCTGGCTTTGGGTTATAGACAGCATACTAGGTAAACTCAATAGGAATGAAGTTAAAGTTGTTGCCTATGTGGACGACGTAGTGCTACTAGTATCGAAATATACTAAGTTTCAATCTTCCTTCTCTTAATGGTCAAGAGTTGCATCTTTCCGATAGCGCGAAATTCCTAAGCGTCCTTTTGTCACCTAAGTTGAACGGGAAGCCTAATATAGAACACAGGGTCAAACGGACAAACGGAGCTATGTACGCCCCTAACCGTATGTGAGGCAGATAGTATGGCTTGCGCCCAGAAATCACAGCATGGATGTGCAAAGCAGTTAGTCGACCCTTTTTAGCCTCCGGGGCTATAGTGTGGTGGAAGGTAGTCGAGGTGAACTACATTAGAAAAATGCTTGGCAGAGTTCAGGGGCTGCCTGTGGCGCAATCACCGGGGCGATTAGATCATACCACACAGAGGCTTTAAACATGATATGCAACATACCACCGATCGCTCTCTTTATCAAGGAAACCGCATCCAAGGGTGAACATAGGCTTCGGGAGTTAGGACTCTGGAAAGAGCGCACATACGGCACAGCCGTATTCTGCTGAATATTAATGACTCCTATATCAAAACCAAACCGGACTACATCTGCACTGGAAAGAAGTGGGAATCACTCAGAAACTCGAAATTGCAATTTCATTGACGGACCCAAAATTCCTGTAGAGTAGGAGCGGGCATTTTTGCAACACTCCCGTACTTGTCCCTATCTATGCGTCTCTCAAACTCAGCGAGAGTATTTCAATCAGACGAGTGCGGACGTGCTTTTTATTAGCTCTGCCGTTATCAGTTTTCTTACGCATATTTTCGCGATGGCTTTGTGTGGTATTTGCGATTCGCGTGTGTGGGAGGTGATGTTGTTGTCCGCCATTTTTGTAGAGAACTTTCACTTTATATGTGTTAAAATAAATTCCGCATGTTATAAACTCTTAAGAAATAAGCTTTCACCCAATAAAATCGATGGACTAATACAAAAGTTATAAGCATTCAACTAAATATAGCCAAATAATACTTAAGTACCCTACACGTACATATGTACTAGTATTCATACAGGGTGGCTGATGAATTTTGCTACATTAAGAAACTCAAATAATTTTTTTTTCAGTGTATGGAATTCATTTTTCTTTTATTCGTGTTAAAGCTCATTAAATTTTATTAAATATAGCTTAATTAGTTTTAAAAATAATGGAATTTAAATGCCCCCCCCTGCTCGTCGATACATGTGCGGCATTTTACCAAAAAGTTGTTCATTACTGCTTGGAGAGTTGAGACAGGAATAGCCGCAATTGTTTCTCGAATGGATTGCCTTAGTTCATTCAAATTTGTTGGTTTTGCTTTGAAGACTTCCTGTTTGCAATAACCCCACAAGAAAAAGTCAGGTGCAGTAAGGTCAGGCGACCTGGGTGGCCAACGGAATGTGGAGTTACTGGATATCAGCTTATTGGGAAATTTTCGTCGCAATTCTGTCATAACAGGTTGGGCTATATGAGGAGCTGCACCATCTTGCTGAAACCACACAGAGTTGAAAGAAATTCTCATTCGGCGTAATTCTGGATAGAAAAACTCTCTCAACATGCTCAAGTAACGGTCTCCAGTAACCGTAACGGTGTGACCGTTTTCTTCGAAGAAGTAGGGCCCGACAATGCAGCGTGATGAAACTGCACACCACACTGTGACACGAAGTGGATGCAATTCCGTCTCATGGAGTATCTGTGGGTTGGAAGCACTCCATATTCGACAATTTTGTTTTTTTATGTTGCCGTTTAAATCGAAATGGGCCTCGTCAGACATGAAAAGACAGTTCAACATGTTTCCATCCTCTTCCACCATTTGAAGCATCTTCTGGCAAAATTCCAAGCGAATCGGCAAGTCTGCAGCGTTCAGTTTGTTGGCCATTTGAATTTTATATGGGAATAAGTTCAAATCTTTGTGCATAATTGACTGTAATGACTGTCTGCTTACACCCATTTGAGCAGATAAGCTTCTTGTCGAAACACGTGGATTGTTTTGTATGGCAGCAGCTACAGCAGCGATTGTTTCCTCCGTTCTAACTGAAGGGTTTCGATGGTAAGGTCTTCTGTTGACTGTCCCATGCTCGGCAAAATTGTTTACAAGTCTTATTATGGTCCATCTGCTCGGAGGATTGCCGCCAAACGTGCGCCTATACTCTCTTTGAACCGAAACTACGGACTCCAGTGCGTGATAGCGGCGGACAATCCAAATTCTTGTTTCAGTGTCCCAGTTATCCATTTTTGTTAAACGTAAAAGTCAATCTGCAAAATAAAAAAAAAATTAACCAGATTCATTAAATAGAAAAAAAGTTATTTAATTTTTTTTGGTAGCGGCTTTCATTAGCCACCCTGTATATTAGTTGGTACGTAGGTCGATTTTCGAAGGGTTATTAGATACACAAAACTGTTAATGCCGTTTTTTCAAGTAGATAAACTTGTAAACTTTAAAATTTCAAACCCAGGTACATTGGAAGCCAGAACAAATTTTTTAAACCAGGTAGTGTTTTCTTTGTATAACTAAGGAGCTTTTGTGTCTAGGTAGACTTCGATTTTTACTTGATCTGAGTATAAATAGGAGCAAATGCGAACTGTTCCTTCATATCTCCAAGGCTCACCGGATACTGTTCAGTCTATAGGTCCATTTTATAACCCGTCATTTCCTTGCAAAAATAATATAAATAAAAGGGAGTGTAAAAAAGATCCAGATATGTTCTGTTTCATTTGCGGCCAATATATTGTTAAAAGGATGCGACGTGTGTTTTCAAATATTTTGAAAGTTACATACTGTTAGTAGTTTAGCATTCAGCCTAAACACACTGGAAAATAATGGACACCGAATATTGTGTGCACCACATGTCGAATCCAATTGATTCATTCGGAATCCGGAACAAAAAGGTGCGTAGTAAGATTTAGGAATTTGCTACTTTTTTATACATATCTGACTAATTTCAGAAACTACCTACTTAGGCAACATATGAAATTTAGTACACCAATGAAGTGGATGGAACCAACTTGCCATTCTATGGACTGCTATATTTGTACTACAGAAGTATTTGGGGTTGGAAAGACAAGAAAAGTCACCCATGCTAGCGTATCTACAGCGTCATTGCCAGTACCAAATTCAACGGAAGTTGCTCATCTAACTACATTGTCATTGCCACATTCAACTTTAGTTCCGGGTCCAGTTTTATTGTCAACAGCAGCATCTTAAGGCTTTGGACAAAGAAGGCGAAGCCTTCCTTCATTTAAAACCATCTTTCCAGAGATTTCAGAAGCCAAGATAAAGGAAAGCATTTTTCTTTTAATTATAACGAGCTTTTCGGCAAAAACTACGTTTTCTCTTTCCTCCTACGCATTTCGATGTGTTTTTACATCTTCCTCAGGGAGTCTGATTTATTTAAATATAAAAACATGAAACGGAAAACACTTATGGGCTTTTATTGTTGGGCCGCAAATAAGAAAGATGCTCAACAATAACCAATTCAAAGAACTATTGTCACCAGTGGAGGCAGCAGCGTGGGATTATTTTGAAAAGATCGTTGCTTCTTTTTTAGGCAAACGCAAAAGTCCTAACTACGAGATGATAGTGAATGACTGAATCAAGAACTATGCGAAATGAGTAAATAAAAAAACACATTTAAGGCCGTTTTCTAAAGTAAACTTTAAAACCCAGCTGCCCGATAAGCAAACAATTTTTAGGAAAATTTGAAAGTTTACATGAGAAAATGGCCCTAAAGCTTAATTCATCGTCCAGTTTCGAACAAATTTGTTGTTTACATATTGCTCGTTCTCTTCTCATTCTGTTTCAAAGAAGTGGAAAAATAACGAGTAAAATGTAAACAAAAAATTTGTTGGGAACTGAACGATGAATCCAGCCAAAGAAAATTACACACAAATGTGTCACTTATTTATCTAATTTACTTATTTCTTTTCTTGTCTATGTCTTCAAAAATTCCTTCTCTGCACTCCCATTTAAATTTTTTTCCGCAAAATCTTGGTGACGAAAGTGACGAGCATGGCGAACAATTTCATCAGCAAATGAGGTTAATTGAAAGTCGGTATCAAGGATTCTGGGATGTCGCAATGATGGGTAACTACTGTTGGTTTCTCATAAGAGAAACCGATCCTAATCTAAATAAGCGTCAATACAAAACAAATAACTTTTTCCAGTATAAAATAAGATCATAGAGTTAAGACAAAACTTATATACATTGTCATCGTCTCATATGTACATATGCTAATATTTGTAGGGTACTTAAATATTATATGGCTATATTTATTTTAATGGTTATAACTTTTGTATTAGTCCATCAATTTTATTGGATGAAAGCTTATTGTTTTTTGTAATAAAACAGAGCTTACAGAGAATAAATAAAAAGTTTTCGATTACCTTCCTCGCAAAGTACACATTTTCACAAAAAAAAGGTAAAAATCCGTATTGATTGTTCATTATCTTCCAACCTACATGCCTTGTATGCATTGTTTATAGAAAATTTTATTAGATTTTAAATTTTTCAAACCGTTTTGGAATTACTCAATTTGTTCTTAAGACATATGTACATGATTAAGTGGAGTCATCTTTTATTTTTTTAAATAACGGTAAATCGTAAAAATACCATCGATTTTCAGAATCAGGGGGTGGTTTTAGATACGAATTTTATATTCGCGTCTCTGGTGGTTTTTGGCTGTAGACCAGTGTAATCAGTTAAATGAAAAAGAAATAACCTTGAGTTAACATTTAAAGATATATACATGTACCAAAGAATGTAAAAGAAATAATGTAAAAATGGCGCATTAGAGAAAAAAGTTCATCGTGACGCTACAGGGCACCATACACAGCTTAGTTGTTAGCGCATTCTAACAGCGACTTCGATGCAAGCACTTGGGTTCGTATCCCAGTGTCTGAGATGGGGTCTGATGCGAAGTTAGTGCCTTCGAAACATGACATCCCATACCATCGCTGTGCATATCGATGTAATTTTTCTCAAATGTCAAATTAACAAGCAAACATTAAAATTCGAGCACTAATTGATACGAGGAAGAGGAACTTTTTGTGAAATTTCAGAAAGTCTATGGTAATAAAAGACACCCTCATAATTATAAAAAATAAAATTGGCTTATAAAGCTTTTTAAAATGACATTTCCATACAAATTTTTAGTTATAAGGGCTTTATAAGCTTTTTTACTTTTTATGAATATGAGGGTTACTTTATACCGTTCCAAAGTTAAATTAATAGAGGTTTCTGACAAAAGCAATATAGTTACAAAAATAGAAGGCGAGCATTTACGAAACAACTATAGAGGCATACAGGAAGTATATATACAAACAAATATGTTTACCCTAAACTATTTAAAATGATAACTATTATTATAAATAACTAGCAGAGTACCCGACGTCGTTCGGGTATAAATAAAAGAAATACTATATACATACCTGACCTTAAATCACATCCAAATAAAAATAAGTGACTTCTTGTTAGCAATTGCGTTTTTTAATTCATTCAAAGTAAAGATTCTTTATAAACTATGTTTTTTGTTTTAACACTTTGTGCATAAACATACATTTGGACTACCGACTCGGGAAAACCTAGAACTGCCTATGTGTAAAGCAAGGGTCTTCGATCTGAAGCCGAGCCACTTTTAATGTCTAACCTTACGATTTATTGATAGACATAGCGAAGCTAAGTCTTCGAGGAAATTGAAGCCTCTTAAAAGGAATCTGTCGGAATTCAAGGGATTCTTGGTATAAATACATTTACACCTTTGCCACAACCTGTTATAATTATTGCTTCAATTATATTTTCCAACATTTTATTACTATTAATCTTATACCATCGCAAACTGTAGGTGGGTCAAGATTCCTCAAAAGAATAACAGGTACTCCTTCTTTCATAATCAGCCTGTGAGGTGGAAATTCTCCAGGCTCAAGAGAATTTAAAAACTCTGTGGGATAGTTAACAGTGTTCTCATCGCTTAAGCTGACATCTATAGATTTGTATATTCGCTCGGTTCCTGGTAGTTGTTGCAATAAATCAAAGTTTATGCTGTTTACCGTAGCGTTTTTAGGTGCCAAGATAGTTCTCTCACACAACCAGTTACAATTTCTGAAGTTAATCTCATATTTGTACGGAGCTTGTACTGTGTTATGCTTTGCCATAAATGCGCCGACTTTAAACACGCCTTTATTTCATCCGGTAAGCCTCTGGGAATCAAAGGGAAGGTTTGCCTAAAGTTACCAGCCGAAACTATCGTTTTTCCACCCATTATTTTTGAGTTGCCGCAGATATCTTGCATTGTTCTATCCAATGCTTCTAACGCTGCTTTGTGAGCCATGGAACATTCATCCCAAACGATTAGTTGGCATTGCTTTAATACTTCTGATTGTTCACTCCCTTTGCTAATATTACAAAGGGGGCTTTCATGTACAGCTAATTATTGGCAGCTTGAAAGTTGCATGCGCAGTTCTACCCCCAGGCAGAAGGGTAGCTGCAATCCCAGATGAGGCAACGGCCATAGCAATTTGCCTGTTTTTTCTAGCTTTAGCCAACAATGTCCTTAAGAAAAATGTTTTACCTGTACCGCCTGGTGCTTGAAGGAAAAAGAGTTTGCCTTGTTGGTTTTCAATGCTGTCGACTACGACATCAAATGTTGATCTTTGATCCGGAAATAATTTGGGTGTGTTTGCCTCTAATTCTGAATTTAAAATGTCTAAATTTAATTCTGAATTAAAAAGGTCTCTTGTTACTTCACGACTCAGATTTTGTATATTATTTCATTCAACTGCCGGAAGACCATAACTCGAAAACTCTCTTTCTCCTAGAGATAGTAACTTGTCTTCAATATCAGTAAGTGCTAAATCATACATGTTGTTGTTGGATTCCATCCAGCTGTTTAGGCTGCAAACATACAAACACACACACGCACACACACCCACATTCTTCCACAAATATATAGTAGATAGTCACATCAGTCATAGTTTCATGTGGTTGCATATTTTGTTTCAGTGATAAGCAACCATAGAATCGGACGGCTTAGGCTGCAAGTTCAAATATATGAATCATCCAAATTTTTGGGTCTATAGGAAGTGCCACTCCCCTTTGTCCAAACCTTTTCTTACATAGCCTACCATGGATTGAGGTAGTCAGGGTCTATCTTGGCAAAATTTCGCTCGATTCCATCCAGCAGTTTAGGCTACAAGTCCAAACAAACACACACACACATATTTTCACAAATATATAGTAGATTGTTCAATATTTACTACGGACAAACATGACAAAAATCCTATTAAATTTCCTTATCAAATTTCCGAGAGTCCATCACATTTTCACGAAACAAAAGAAAATAACATTTAACATCAATTAATTCATCGTAACACTGTAGGGGGAGTCAATGTAGGGTTATATATTTAGGGGTTCTTATGTTAAACCACCAAAAATGATTTATTCAAATATTTAACTCAAGTTTACTACAATTAAGTTACAAAGTAATTTAATGATAACAATCGAAAAAAGTTGATTTTCCAAAAAAGAGTACGAGCGCGGCTAGTGGTTAGGAAAAAGATCGTCGTTCCGAAGTAAGTTGAAAAGAAGAAGTAAGTAGCTTACAAAAGGAAACGTATGTAAATAGAAAGGAATGTGCAAATTGAAAAGTGCAGGGTGCCACAGTACTCCCCCGCTAGATGAAACTATCGGTATCGAAGAGGTATAGTTACGTGTCTGCCACTACGAGTAGGTTTCATCGGGACAGGTTGAGGCTGTTGCTCTTCTACTTGTTGGTTGGCAGTCGATTCTGTGCAGTTGGAATTGGCTAGGAATGCCGGCTTTAATCGATCAATGCTGACATTAGTCCGGCGTCCTCTTATGAGTACTTCGAAAATATTAGGCGATCGCTTGATTACTTGATACGGTCCGTCGTAAGGACATGTTAATGATGGTCGTATAGAGTCATTGCGCACGAAGACGTGAGTTGATGTTTGCAGAGCGGGCGATACAAATATTTTTGACGTTGCATGATGTGCTGTCTGCGTTGGTCGCAGTTTCTGCATCGCTATTCTGAATTGCGATACCGTGCCTTCAGTGATTGGTTTCGGTTTGCTCTCTTGGAAGAACTCGCCAGGGATACGCAGTGTCGAGCCGTAAACAAGTAACGCGGGGCATGCTTTGATGTCAGGCTTAAAGGCTACTCGCAACCCTAGCAGTATCATTGGCAATTGTTGTAACCATTTTGAGGGATCGTGGCATAGTATGGCCGACTTTAAACTCCTGTGCCATCTTTCGATTAAGCCATTTGATTGCGGGTGGTACGGAGTCGTTCGAAGATGTGTTGCGCCGATTGTTGACATTAGCTCTGTAAAAACGACGGAATCGAATTGCCTTCCTTGGTCTGACGTGATGCGTTCTGGGACGCCAAACCGCGCAATCCAATGGGACAAAAGTGCTTTGACGACCGATTCGGCAGACATGTCAGCCATAGGCGCTGCCTCCGGCCATCGCGTGTAACGGTCTATCATTGTCAAACAATACCGTTTCCCCTCGCAAAGTGGGAAGGGACCCACTATATCTATGTTGACATACGTAAATCGTTCTTTCGGTGGCTCGTATTTCGAAGGTGAGGATTTAGTATGGCGATGAATCTTCGCTCTTTGGCATGGTTCACAGCAGCGGACGAAAGTGGTAGTGTCTTTCTTGATGCTCGGCCAAACAAATTTTTGTGTGATGACTTTACTGTCGCACGGGCACCTGGGTGTGACAAGCCATGTACTTTTCTTAAGACGGTTTCTCGGAACTCCTTTGGCACGTATGGACGGATGGTAGATGTTGATGTATCGCATACTAATAGAGCGGTGCTGTTGGGTATCGGAAAAGATTTTAGTATTAGTGAACTATTTTGCATACCTGTTCCGTTCAGCATTGCTTGTAGCTGAGTGTCGGTTTGCTGAGCGGCTGCGACCTTTGTGTAGTCAATCATAGTTTCGATCGATTGTATGCGCGACAATAGGTCTGCTGTAACGTTTCCTTTTCCGGGTATATGACGTATGTCGGTTGAAAATTGTCCAATAAAGTCGAGTTGTCGAAGTCGACGAGGTGGAGCCTTCTCGGGTTTTTGACGAAATGCATAAATAAGTGGACGATGATCGGTGACAATATGACATCTTCGGCCTTCAAGCATGTAACGGAAATGAGATACGCCTTGGTATACAGCTGTCAATTCACGGTCGTACGTACTGTAGTTGCGTTGCGGAGCGGTGAACTTTTTTGAGTAAAATCCGAGCGGCTCTAGTTCGCCATTAACAACTTGATGCAGTGCAGCTCCCACAGCGGTATCTGATGCGTCGACATATAACGCCAACTCTGCATCCGCTGCGGGGTGCGCGAGGAGCGTTACATTCGCCAGTTCGTTTTTGCAGCGTTCGAATGCAGCTTCGGCTTCGGCATTCCATTTAATTGGCGTGCTGTCATTTTTCTTATTGCCGATGATGAGGCTATGTAGATGTGATTGATATGACATCGCATTTGGCAGAAATTTCCTGTAGAAATTTACCATTGCTAGAAAGCGTTTCAATTCTTTGGCGATAGAAGGCTTCGGAAAATTACTAATCGCGGAAACTTTCTCCGGCGTTGGATGGATACCTTGAGCGTCGACTAAATGTCCCAAGAACTTTAGTTGACTTTTGCCGAACTCGCACTTCGAAGGATTTATAGCAAGGTTATGATCGCGTAGGCGTTGAAAAATTTGTCGTAAGTCGTGCCGGTGTTGCTCGATAGACGTGGATGCAACGCAAATATCGTCGATGTAAGGAAATGCGAAATGCAAACCACGCAAGACCTCGTTGATTAACCTTTGAAAGGTTTGCGCGGCATTGCAGAGACCAAAAGTCATATAGTTAAACTCGTACAAGCCGAAAGGTGTCGTAATCGCGGTCTTTGGGATGTCTTCTTCTTGGATGGGCACCTGGTGAAAAGCACGTTGGAGGTCAATTTTAGAAAATATGGTCTTACCTCGCAAATTTGTAGTAAAATCAGTAAGGTACGGAAGCGGGTATCATTCAGGCACGGTCTGCGAGTTAAGGGCACGATAGTCCCCGCATGGTCTCCATGTACCGTCGGATTTTTTGACCATGTGCAATGGGCTAGACCAGTTGCTGCTCGACGGACGACAGATGCCTGCTTTCATTAGGAACTCAAATTCATTTCGCGCTGCCTTAAGCTTGTCGGAGGGTAGTCGCCTCGGTCGTGCAACTACCGGTTGGCCAGTTGTAATTATTCGATGCGTAACGTTACTTTTCGTTGATGATCCTTGCGGTGCTAGTTTCGTGATGTCAGAGAACTCAGCCAATAATAATGAAAACGGCTCGGTTGTGTCAAACGTTTTGATTGTGATTGGGTCTTGCATATTTGGAAGCGTTAGAGGTGCATGCAGCTGGGTTGTGTTGTCGATGATTTTATTGCGGCGTAAGTCTATCAGTAAGTCGTAACAACGGATAAAATCTGCGCCGATAATAGGAGTCGTTACGTCAGCCATCACAAATGACCATTGAAAATTGCGGCGGAGGCCGAGATCTAAATTAATTCTCTTTTCCCCGATGACTTTCATAGGCGC